>JASUUF010000400.1:4105601-5364134 GCA_030449835.1 Clausena lansium | reverse complement strand
ATATATATTATGCAATGAATACCCTTTTTTTTTTAAACCTTTGTTGGTTCTATTTTGAACCATGGGATAGTCGGGTTGATTGTTTGTGCCTTGAGTCTCGATAATGGCATGTTTATAGTTTTCACATTTTTGCAAAGTTTGATTTTACTTTAATAAGAGTGACGGCTTTTGATATGAACAAACAATGACATAAAAATTAATGAAGTTCATGAAAAGCTATACAACCATGACAAGCTTTTATGTTTGTCACTTGTTTGTTACAAAGATGACATCTAGATAAAGTCATCATCTTTTGTTTGCCACTGTAGATGACTCAATGACTCATTTCTCTTGATTGCAATAGAGCTGCTATACATCCCAAAACTTAAAACATGCGGACATTTGAAAAATCATGGTTAAGTGGCGAAGTCTGCACGAATTTTTGTATGGACATTCATATTTATAATGATGTAAAGATTACATTGTTATCATTTTCAGTATTGTAATTCTGAGTCTATACAAAATTTCGTGTCGATATCTGCACCTGAATATGACTCTAACATTTGTACAAAGAATAAATTTTTAGATTCTTTTAAAGAAAAATAAATCTGTAGCTAATTCTCTCGTTAGAATGAGCTTATTATAAATGCGATCTTTTTAATTGTGGAATTCTTGACCTTATGAATTTAAGTCTATTGTTTCTTTGTTTTCTTTCTATTTTCTATTCTTCTTTTTTATTAATAAAATAACTTGTCTATTAGTAAAAAGGACTGAAAAAAAAATAAAAAGAGAAAAAATAGGTACAACCAAATCCAGGATATAATCTTTGAATTTAATTCCTAGACTTGCTAGAAAGCTATATATATGATATAAGTGTGATCCAGTCCCATACATTAAAGTTCTTGTTGCCAATAACTCTTAGAATCATTTGATTTTCTCTACTCTACATATGACAAAATGGGTTTCAATTTTGTCTCACAAAATCACCATAAAAGCAGCTAGCTAGCTAATCTCTTCATTCAAACCTAGCTAGCCTATATATATAGATCTTCCTCCATTCCCTTGTACATCACAAATAAACAAAAAAAAAATTTAAATTTAAAGGTTAAATTTAAAGCCCCATAAACCAAAGAAACTGATTGAATTTCTTCAAATTAAAGCTTAATGAATGCATGATGTCACAGAAGATCACTACAATCGATTATCAATAAGAACATGATGAGAATTAAAACACATGCATATGTTGTAGAGTAGTTACAAAAATAAATATAAACAAATAAATACCACCATATATATTGAATAAGTTATATATGAATTCTTTATATTCTCCAGATCTCTAGCAACTATATATTGTTTTCTTTTATTTAAATGAAACTTATACGCAGAGAAATGAAATTTTTCCATCCATTTCGGCACTTGCTACCTCATAATCATTTACCCAAAATTCTGTAAATTGTTAATTATTATTGGTTACATTTTGCAGCAAATCATTTAGTTAAATCTCTTATACTCCTCAACCCATTTTCAGATCAATATATGTGCATCCAACTTAGTATCAGTTTCTCTATATATATTGTGTGGCAAAACCATCTAATGTTTAGCAACTAGCACAACAAAGTTCATAATATCACCTCATGCTTATCAATAATTAATTAATCACCTTCGGTTATCATAATATTTTTACCATCTTGATTTACTCTCAAAATTCATGTTAAATAATGTTGAGAGCACCCGTGCCTCGACCGAGACCATTATATAGATATGTTGAATTCTTCACTGGTTTTTCAATATTTTAAAGTACGAAAACCCTCGAGTTAGTTAAGAGGTGTAGATATGCGCAACTGAAAAATATTATAAGTCATTAATATTTTTATTTATGAGTTTTAAATACCTTTGAAAGTGTGCATAGATATTCATCAGGTTATGCTATAATAGAATTTATCCACGGAAAAAAATTAAATCTAGTAGATCTTCTAACTATTGATGCTAATATTTTCATAAATATAATAATAATTAATAAGAATCAAAATCCCCAACAACAACATTTTGTTTTTCGAATTTTCAATGATTTCACTAAAATTTATTTCATCTGGTATTTTCTGTTTCCAAAAACATTCTGACTACTCGAGAACTTTAGCATGAGAATTCCCTGCTTTGAAATTGGCATCATTAATTATCACCATCATCCTTAAATTTAAAGGTAAATGTATCTTTAGTCTCCCTAATTTCAGTTAATTATCTAATTAGTTCGCGTTATATTTTTAAATTATTCAAAGAGTTCCCTATCATTACTCCTATAATTATTGGATTTAACTGTTCAATGACAAAATAGTATTTTTATCGGATATACCTTAAAATTCTGACAAGTTAGACATGTAGCACTTAAAAAATAGAGAAGAACAAGCCAGATTTTAATGAAAATGTATAAAACATGGACCTTTTGGATAAATTATAAAATACAAGTATTAAATAGATAATTATTTGCTCAAAGACTAAATAAGTATTTTCAGTTTTGATTGATTTTTTAACTTTCTACCTTCCAAAGATTTGAACTTAAGCGCCTTGCCAAAAAAAATTATGGGGCCGGTTTATTGTTTATATTTCCTTTTACTTAATGATGATTAATTTTTTAGATCTTATTGTATTAATCCTTAACAACAATAACAACGGCAAAAGTGTAAATAATGATCACCACTCTTGTGGTGAGTGTCTTCCCAATGCTTGAAGCAATCTATAAATAATTAATAGTATATTGAATTAATGAGCTTTCTAGCATCCATTTTAGGCCCCAACAAGAGCCAATTTCACTTTTTTCGCTCTTTTTCCATATTTTGGCAATTGAACTATCTCCCTCTCAAAGCAAGTCGCTGTAATGATCCTGATTTTGAGGACAGCCATGGATGCCTTGAATTTCATAACCCTAATTATAAATTTTTTTTTATTTCTCTTTTCTTTCTTCTTTACTTTTTGTATGGTGTTGAAAAACGAAATGAAGTGAAGTTAATGGGTGTTTTCCAAATTTACTAACTATTTTGATAAAGCAAATTTCTCTTGTGATAAAAGGCTAACACCACCTTTTTTGGGCATCTTGCTGGTCCATCATCTAAGGTTTGTCTTTGGTCTCTCAAATAAAATCCTTTCTTGGAAAATAACTTTGGCCTACTTAGGGTTTTGTGATTGTCAGATAACATTTTGTAAAAATTATTTAAACTAAAATTAGATTCCTTAATTGATCCGTTGAGTTTTACGAATAAAATAAATAATTAATTAATTAATTAATTAATTAAATGCGTATTTAGCTAAGTTTTTGAGAAAGATATTTTTTGAAAACCGTTTCTGAAAGTTATAACAAAAAACCTTTGAAAAAGGGTTTTAGTTTAAAGATCAAAACTTGTATTGTCTAATAATTTTTGTTGAAAATATTTATCTAAAAATGAAGGATAAGGAGAACATCTTAGGTAAATTTTTTGAATTGAATAAAATAATTATTTTGAAAAAAAACAGAAGATTCGTTTTTATAATTTTGGGAAAAAAATGCATCATCAAATATGCTCCTAAATAACAAGTTGTTTTCAACATTCTTGAAATCATTTACAAAACTATATAACTACATATTATTACAACAACAATTAGTTTTGAATTTTTGAATTTAAGGCAAGTTTTTTTTTTTTTGATTTTTTATCATCAATAATATTGATTCATCAATTTTATTGCATCCATTGTTTCAAAATCTTTAAGTCATGATTTGTTTCTTTCTTCTCTTCAACTAGGCTTGGCGTCACCTTGGGTTTCAGCACACTCAAATGTACGGTATATGAGTGTAAATTTGCCATACTTCTTATTTACTTTTGACTACACATCATTAATTGCTATGCAAGCACTTTGTCTTCCACTAGAAATTAATTTGCAGAATTTTTTTCATTTTCATTTTTTATTGTGAACCTTTTTTCTTTCAAGAACTTTTTACAGTAAAATTTATTATGCATACGCACGTCCGTACGTACAAGACTTTTCATTGTCATCTTTGAACTGAGATTTTTTTACATTCCAAAAATCTTTGGATAATCTTGATTCATGATCTATGTGAGTAATAACAACATGCAGGTTTCTTAGGTTTTGTATAATAAGGTAAGTCCAAGCCATAGTTTATCAAGATATGATAATGAGATAATTTACAATATACGAAAATTGTGATGTATGACCCATTATTATGGTCAATTAAATAAACTAATTGAAAAGCAGATCTTGGGAAATTTACAAGAATAACCCAATCAATTTTGTAAATTTTCAAACTAATTCTTCTAATTTTTTCTATCAACATTAGCCTAACAAACCCCACACTTTCGAAAATGCCCTTCATTTTCACTCTCACCAAACCGAAGATCTCCCTCTAAGCAAAGCTCTCTCTCTCTCAAAGCAATCTCTCTCTCTCACTGATTTTCAGCGCAATCGACGGCGGACTTTTCTGGACTCATCAGCGGTGGCCAACTCTCTCTCACTGATTTTCTAAGTTTTATTGCATATTTTTTCTGTGTGTATATTGTTGCAATTGATTATTGTGTTGATGTTGGCGATGGTGTTGAGGGTTGAAGGCGAGGGTATTTGGGGTCGATGCTGCAGGTCGCACCAAACCTCGTGTGATCGCACAAGTTTGGTGGGACCGACTTTGGTGCGACAGGCACAAGTCGCACCAAGTTTGGTGCTACTGGTGCCAGTCGCACCAGTAACACCAGATTTGGTGCCACTAGCTGATTTGATGCGACGCGTTCTGTCGCAGCTGATGTCGTGCGAGGTAGTTTTTGCCGGCAGCACCGATCCCCAGCATCACCAACACACTCTCACCCATGCCAACACACAGTATTCATTGCTCAATACTATCACCAACACCATTGCAATAACAACAACTACAGCACAAAAAATTAATAAAATTATTTTATTAGCCGTCGACGATGGCTCAGAGACGATAGTGTCTTTAGCTGCCGACGATGGCTCAGGAAAAGCTACTGTGGAAATCGGTGAGAGAGAGATCTGGGTTAGAGAAGGCTTCGATTTCGTGTGAGAGTGAAAATGAAAGGGGTATTTTCGGGAGGGAGTGATTTGTTTGGCTAATGTTGATAGAAAAAAGTTTGGAGGGTTATTTTAAAAATTAATAAAATTTAAGGGGTTTGTAAATTTCCCGCAGATCTTTGGGGCCTATATTTAATAAAATTTTACCCATATATGTAACTTATATACGTAACGAGAATGCGGGTTACTGTTTTGATGATTAATTGAATTTATTGTATTCGTTATATTCTTTCGCTCATTCTCGAAACTAGCTAACTAATATTTATTATTTTTAATAATTATTTAATTAACTTCTTCGGGTTGTCAAGATTAATTATTTTAAAAAACCCAAAATGCTAACTTTTAGTCGACAAATTGCAAAAATAAACATTTTGTGCATGCACTTATAAAATATTCATAACATCATAGGTTTTGGAAACACACCCAAGTGAAACCCTAAAATGATTGCTTTGTGCATGCGCAAGCTAATAAGTGTAGAACAAAATATTAGAAACAATATTGAAAGTGACTTGCAGTGTGTCGATCGCTTGAATACAAAACATGACACAAGATACTAATTGTGCCACCGTCTGATCGCTTGAATACAAAACATGACACAAGATACTAATTGTGCCACCGTCTGATCGAGATTGGATGGTGATGCAAATTCTAAAGAGTCAAATCTCTTCTTTCCATTGATTGGCTCAAGTAAATTTCATGATTGATTGTTCATCAGTTGCAGAACTATTGAAATTATATTGTAGGGTTTTCATGATAGCAATGAAGTGTAATTTTACAGTTTGATCAAAGTCATGCACATGTTTAGTGGCCTTAGTTGCTTCATTAATTAGGCTAAAAAGTAAAAGATAATGGCACCTTAATTGAGCTTAAAGGTTATAAAAGGCCTAACAGTAAACTCAATCGCACACTCAATATTATACTTGAATTTGAATTTGAGTACATTTATTGCTCTATAATTAGATGGCATAGCTTTATATATATTTTGGAAACAAGCATTTAAGTATAGGTTGATTAATTAGAATAGTACGCAATCAATGAAGGCTGACAAAAACCCTAGAAAAGAAAAACATTACTAATCTAATTATGTCACTTTTAGGTTGTTATGTTCTGTTTCATAATGAGGATTAAGATTTTCAATTTCAACTAGATGATTAATGATTACAAATAATTAATGGTAATTATATGCCAAAAGCCTGAAATGCTAAACTGCAATGCATGTGTACATATGTAATGATAATTTTTAATTATGGTGACTTTTAAAAGAACAAAAAAGAAAAAAGAAAAAAGGTAGCCAACCTATAGCCATCTTCACGCAATGCCAAAAACACAAAAAAGTCCAACATTGTCTGAATTTCAACAGAAAAAGAGATCATCATCAAGAACTGAATGAGTATTTAATTAACATATACATAAAAATCAAAGAAGAAGCCCTAGGATTTCAGTGCTTCCAAAATGGTCACTCAAATAAAAAGAGATTGAATTGAAACAAGAACCCTAATAAAAGCTGAATCACTAGTAGTATATAGGTGCAATTCTTGACCTAGCTAGATATGGAGTACTTTCTCAGAAAATTAGAAAAAGAAAATTTCAACCCTTTGATTCTTTTCATCTTTTGATCCTTGTGGGCCCGCTCAACCTCTTCCCCATTTTCTCTTTAATTATTATTTTTTCAAAAATAAATTTCCATGTTATTGCATCATATCATCTTCAACAAAAAAAAATCTCCCCCAAAATCTCTCTCTCTCTCTCTCTCTCTCTCTCTCTCTCTCTCTCATATAACCCTTAAATCACCCAAGAGTTCTTTTAATTCAAAACCCTTCAAGATGGTACCAAAAATTTGCTTTTGATGATTCCATACCCAAAAAAAAAAAAAAAACACATTATATATAGCACTATTTTCCTCTTTGTTTTAGAATTTCAATTTGCTTCCCAAAAGCTCCTCCAAAAACCCCATCTTAATTATTGCACCATGGATATGAACCAAAACAGGCTCATAAACCATTCTTGGGATGTTGAAATGGCTATGGAAGATCATCAAATATTTCATCATGACCCATCTGCCTTCAGCTCATCATCATCATCACTTTGGCCTAGCTTCAATAACTTCCCTCTTCAAACAAATATCCAAATTCCACCTTCATCTTCAAGGCAAATCATTCAACCTTCATCATCAACTTTGTTATTTGGTGACCACAGCAATAACAATAATATTATTGATCAAGAAGAAGACGAAGAGCCAGAAGAAGAGCTTGGTGCCATGAAAGAGATGATGTACAGAATTGCAGCTATGCAGCCAGTGGACATAGATCCAACAACCATACGCAAACCAAAGAGGCGAAACATACGAATCAGTGATGACCCGCAGAGCGTGGCAGCGCGTCACAGGCGAGAAAGAATCAGTGAAAAGATCAGAATCCTTCAGAGACTCGTCCCCGGTGGCACCAAAATGGACACTGCCTCAATGCTAGATGAAGCCATTCGCTATGTCAAGTTCTTGAAAAGGCAAATTCGGTTACTTCAATCTAATCAATGCAACATCATCGGAGATGATCATTACAACAAATTATCTCTTGCCCCTACTACTAATACTACCATTGCTACTACTACTGCATCAGCCTCCGCCGCCGGCGCCCTGGACCCCATTTTAGGGCACAGTCTACCGTTTAACGGTAACAGAAACAGTTCTTTTTACTTTAATCATTATGAGGTTGATTAGTGAATAAAAATTAATTATGGGGTTATTTGAATTTAACTATTGGAGAAGGAATTATTGAAATTAATGAAATTGTGTGTGTACATATTACATATATGTATAAGTAATTCAGGGAGAGTTCATGTGAAAGAAGGGAAAAGCTAGCTAGGTGGTTAGGATATTGTTGACTAGAGTGTGTGGAATAATCATAACGGATATCTTGAGTTACGTACAACCATATATATATTATATAATAAGTGTAAGGAATTGGCCGGAAAGTTTGTTTGGCCGACTCTCTTTCCGGGAATAAAACAGTGACGTTTGCTCATCAGCCTTTTTCTATATATCATTATAATGTTTATACTCTCTCTGTCTCTTTCTCTCTCTTTCTTTCTTATTATATATGAATATATAAGTACATGTGTGTATGCTTATGGATGCGTTTATAGCTAGGGTGTCATGTGATTGTATATATACACGTGGTTATTATGTGATGGATATTGTTTCAGAATGAGGTAATGAAGGACACGCAGTGAAAGATTAAGCAGAAAAATTAGCAAGAACATGAATAAAAGCTTGGAAGATCAAATCTAATGAAACCCTAGCAAGGTTTTATTAATGGGTTTTTTTCCAAGCCAAAAACTGAAAAGGAGATATCAAAGTGAAGAGAGCAACTAATTAGGATGATTTAATGGTGGGTACTCTCAGTGTGTTCGCACTCGTGTGTGTGTGTATACACATATATATTAATCTATTCAATTCTTGTCACGCATGCTCTCAATTAATTATGTAAAACATATACGTATATATTTGTGATAAGAATAAAATAAATGAGAGTATACGCGGTAATGAAATTTTTTTTTTAGTTATTAAGCTTAAGTTTATGGGTAAAAAATTTTCTTTAAAATAGTATCCCAAGTTCAATTCCTCTTATGTGAAAACTCTTTTAATTTCTTGATTCACTTTGGAGTTCTATTATTTCTTAGTCCATTTAAAAACTCTTATTTTGTTTCACATTTCATGTAAGAAAAATTATTTTATCATTAATATTATATATAAGGCATTACTTATTAGCTTAATAGCTTCTTTTTTTTAATTACACAATTACTGGGACTAGTTTACATCAAAATCAAATCTTATTGCTGACATTACATCAAACTACTATTTTATTAGTAAAAAACTATTTTATATATTACAATATGGAGACTCGAACCCATACTCTCACTCACTTTATAAGAATATGTTCTACCACTTGGCCAAAGGCCAATTGGTAGCATAACAGCTTTTAGATCAACTATTTCTCTAATACACAAGTGCACAAATATTTTTATCTACCTTTGCTGTTTTTCCATTTGAAACTTCCTATTTTCTTGTGAAGTTTTTAAAGGTTTTGGAAATTAATAATGAGTCGGCAAAGTTTGCTTGGTGCATCGTTCATATCAAAGCATATCCAGTGCTTGTGTAGCCATCCCACAGCCCACATGCACACATTGATGAACGCTCGAGATAAATTTATTGTCAAAATTTAATTAGAGGGACTTCATTTATACAACAGAAATTAAAGGAAAGCTCAAATTAGCTCATTCTTGATTTTACTGATTTTTCTTAAAGTACTTCTAAGATCCTCAACTTCAGGGCTTTCTTTTTCTTTTGTTCTTCGTTTTCTTTTTGGTTTTTTATATGAAGGTAATTAAAATTAGTCACATTTTTAAGAGATATTTATTTGGAAATCGAAGCCCATATCTCATGGAAGCAAACCACTTACAGACAAATTGACCCGTTCAAACTTCATATGTTTTAAAGAAACAAGTATCTCTTAAATGTATTTTTCGAAATTTTCGAAATTAATTAGGTTGTTTAGGGAGTAGCAACTTGTGATACAACTAGCTAGTGAACCCAACTCGATTCTTATATATTTGTGTCAATCATATAATAATTATGTCGTGTTCAATTTTTAATAGAATCCCCCTAAGTTACAACAATTGTAACTTACTCCCTTTCACATAAACAGTGCACGAATACTGTTCATGCACTGTTTATTGTGACTTAGCATTTGTCTTTTTAATATCATGGCTTGTTAAGTCTGTTATAGTACAAATAGTTATGTGGGCGTTCGTGCCATATTGATCCATACAAACATATGAGAGAATGTAAATTTTTTTTCCTTTTTTTTTTTGAAACAGTATACCAACACTCTTTTAATTTGAGAAAATACTTGCAAAGATCTCCTTACTTTTACAAATAGTCACATAAATTCCTTTTTTAAGTATATGGATCCATTTTTGTGTTTAAAAATAATCATGCAAACTATTTGTTAGACACAAACTCTTTTTTGTGTTTAATATAATCACATATTTATATAAACCCTAAGATTTGTCCAAAAAGAGAGTCGGTATGTCTTAAAAAAATTTTATGTGATCATTTATGAAAAAATGGTCATTTCACTAAACCACGGGAGTGTTAATATCATTTTCTCTTTTCTCTTTTCTCTTCGATATATTTAAGAATTAAAATATGGTAGTTGAAGCATAATAAAGACACCTCGTTGATCACTAGTTTGTTAGCAGTTAGCACAATAGTTTACTAAAATTAATTCTAGCATATGTTATGTAGGTCAAATTACCCAAATGAAAAACTTACGGTAATATTAGATGACGCTCTGAACTAAACAACTTAACGATAGGAGATTTAGACTAAAAAATTTATATATGCTAAATTAAATAGCCATAGATTTGAACAATACGACGTAATTAATTTGCATGGATAACTCTTTATTATATATTGAAATAATAAAAAAAGTAACTCTTAATCAACCGCACAAAAATGAATAAAATCTCAAAATATTTAGGTGTGGGAAAAATTTTCTGAACCGAACGAACTGATTTTGAAATCGGTTTTTTTTTTTCCATAAAATTAATAAGACAAACCAAAATACTAATGGGAAAAAGAAAAATTGAAAACTGAATCAAATCAGTTCAATTCGTTATTGTACTTTGAGCAAGAATGGATTCAAACAGTACAAAATCGACAAGTTCAGTTGGACTTCGATCCGTTTTAAGAAAAATCTATCAATCGAACTTGAATATTTTTTTGAACCTATTTACAACACATAAATATATTAAAATTTTAAATCTATTGGGATTCTAAATAGATACACTTTTTGTTGGTTAAAAATCGTTTTGCAGCAGAAATATTTAGATCGTGTTTCTCATACAACATATGGAATTACCATCATCTATAAACGGTACCTTTACTTTTGTATAGAAGTAACTTAAGCTCCCAAATCACGATCTATCACTATCAATCCTGTTAAATCACAATCCGTTACCAACGATCTTCTAAATTATGACTTAAGTTTTATCTATACTTGATGTGTGGGCGCCTTTATTACTACTCAAAGCAACTAGCAACAGAAAATTTTTTCTCTCAAAGCTAGAGAGAAAAATTAATTTTTCTTTATTCTGTATATTGTGACTTCTGTATCTTCTTTTGTGGAAAAACAAGTCTTTTTATATCTTATAGGTGGAAACTCTAAGCTTCTTACTTATCTCTTTTTTAATTCTATTAAATCAAAATATTTAATTTAAATTAAAAAAAAAAAAGATAAAACCAAAAGTGACGTTTCGTTTATGCCTGCTAACTTGTAAAATAATACAAGGCCCTTTATATACAAGCATATTAAATAGAGCCTTCCACTAAATAATATATTTGGGCTTTTAACCCAAATAGTTAGTTATCTTGCTTATCAATCTAGTAGTGGTGCAGTCAATCAAATGAGCTAACCCGAGGATTATATGGGTATATACAATAGTGGCTATAATAATTAAGTCTGTAATTAAACAAGTCTGATTATTTAATTTCAAATCTACTCCACTAAAAGATTGGAACTGACCTACACGTGTTGTGTGCTATCTACGATAGTGTTCTCAAATAAAAATTCGACTCATGTCCCATTAATTTCTTTATAGAGTAATCATTTGTACCGCATCGTTAATTAAATTGATATCTCAACTATTCAATCAATTTAATTACATCTTGTTCCTTGACACTTACTGGTTTTCTCTAATGATCATTTACAATATACTAATTATGTTCACACACTCTGGCAAGAGAATTTTATGATCAAGTACCGAAAACTCATCGAGGGATGTGTTGCACAAATTCTATATTGTTAATTTATAATCTCACTGCTCACAATTGCTCCTACTAAGATACTGAGTAATCTTGACTACAAATGCATATCGCTCCCATTAGTAACTCAAATGGAATAACAATCATAATCATGAAACTATAATTTAACTCAAGATTGAGTTTGCAATAAAATCAATGTCTATGAGATTTAATAAGTCTGACAGTCATTTTAAGATTAATTAAATATCATATATGATCTAATTCAATGTAGTCAAAATATATCAGTAAATTCATATATGATTAAGACAAATTATTCAATGAATTTACTACAGTCTAAACATAAATAGAGCGTCCAACTCTATTTATCAACTGCGAACTTAATTTATTTAATCATAAGATAACTTGTATTTATATCTTTTGTGAATCTATATGAAGATCACATAAATACATATAATATGATTAAACGGACCTTATTCAAAATATTTATACAATTAAGATATCTAAAAAAATAACTCAAATATTTTATTAATCATAAAATAAATAAATCAATACACTTTAAAAAGTACACAATTCCAATACTTTTAATGAAGCACAAAAAAATGTATGAGTACTAGTTCGAAAATCTAAATGTACTTTTCATCCACTTTTTTAAGATATAAAACTAAAATAAATCCATCTGAAACTCGACCTGTTGCCCTCAAAATGAATTTAATCATTCTTAACGTAGGATAGCATTGTTCGAGCTTCATAGCAACATAGAAAAATAGAAACGTAAGTATGCAACGTCTAACTAATTAAGGTCTACAAAAGAAAATAAAAATAAAAAGATGCAATGCAGTAAATGAAGGCAACAAAAGACATAAATTTGTATGGTAATAAAATTTCCTACACGTGCACAACATCAAAGACAAGGACGGCGACGTTTAAAGCACGCTATTGGACCCATTCCCTAGATTCGATTTATTGCATGTTAATTGTAGTGTCAAAAGTGTTTTGGACGTAGTTTCAAAAAAAAAAAAAAACAAAAGTGTTTTGGACGATCATGATTCGTTTTATTAGTGGAGGCATTAAAGATTGTAGCTTTATTGGATTTGCATAATTGACCATATTATTGATACCTTTTAAATAATCAAACTAAACATAAAGAGGTCGTTATTTCCAAAAACTTCCTTCTATTACCCAATGCCAAAGTTCCCTTGCCCTTATCGACACAATTAGAATTTTAGTTTGGCTCGGTTTGGTTCGATTAATAATAAGATTTTAAAATTAAAGGGCAAATATAAGGGTTATAATAGACAAATTATAGAACTTATAGGTAATAATAAAATTATGAAAAAAAAAATGAGAGGCCCAAATGTAAAATTCTCATGAAATAAGTGAAAATTCAATTCAAATTGTGAATTTTTTTCTTCACACATTCATATTTATTTATTAGAATTTTAAAGAGAGAGTTCAAAAATATATTTATTTTGATTGAGAGGGAGAAATGCACTAAAGTGATGTTTGCTTGTAAAATAAAGCGCGCAAGCGACCTTGCTTGCATTAAGATTTAAAACCTAATCTCATCTATCCTGCAATTCTCCACGCGAATTCGGATTTATTGACAAAGAGGCAAAGAAATGTTCGGCCCTATCTCTGAGGGGCTTATGCACTCCACAACTTTCTTATGTTATGGGGTCCTAAAAACTGAATTTCGCTGCCAACCATAGGCGTTCTCAGTCCACAGATCCGGGTTCTATTTTGATGCTTCAATCGAGAAGCCAGGAAAAATGTTGTTTGCGGGCTAATAACCGAAGATGCCCGTTATCTCGTAATTGTTGCTTCCAAAATGTGTTTGCTTAAAGTTTGTAGTAATAACGACTTACTCGCAAGGTGAAGCATGAAACTTAAAACTTATCATAAGACTAGCAAATTCACGTTGAGGTGCTTACAATACATTAAAATAAAATGCCAATTTGGCAATGTGTGAGTCATTGGAATTGAAGAGGAAATGCTAAATCAGGGAAGGGGGTAAAGATAGGGCTAAAAACGCCGCATACACACTTTCCAATCTTGGCAAACATGACATAATTAGACATTGGATCTAAAACTATAAATTAAATCAACCAAAAACTTTTATAAAAGAGAGAAAATTAAAAAATTAAAATTAATTTAAAGAGAGAGAGATGAGAATTGGTATAGCGTATAGGTAAGAGTATAGTCAGAGCCTGATGTCACACCACCATGCTCTGCTTCCATTTGCTTAGAAAGATTAAAAGGAGTAGGATAAAATTGGTACATATCTACCCATTCTATAGAGCGGTGCAGAATGAACTATATATAATCCTTTGAGATTTAAATGTTTGAATTGTAACAAGTTGCAAGTGTGAAGGCAAAGTTGATTGTGCATAATCCGAATAAAGCACACCAGCAAAGACACATCAAAACAAAGTTTTTTGGAAGATAAAACACCCTAAGTTGCGAAAAACAAGTTATTGAAATTAAATACTAGTTCCATCGGCCTGGCCCCTATTATTGATAAAATCCAACTAGAGTATACCACTAAAGAGATCTTACTGATAAAAAAATAAATAAAAATACAAACCGACAAGAAACTATCGACTTTAAGGTAAATTTTGAACTAGATAGGCTACAACCCTATGACCAGTATACTAAAGATTACTTGACTAAAACCCTTATGACTCCACAGTTCACACTTTCCAGTTTCTAATGAAGAGGATGGTAAGAAGAAATTTTCTTGTGCCAAATGAAAACAGTGATTCAATTAGCTTAATAAATTATAAAATAATGCAAGCCAATTTTCAGTCTTTCAGATGCCAATCCAAAGTATGCAATAGGAGTTAGCAAGAGAGCTGAGGCCATGAGTTGGGTCTTAGATGAGCTTCAAAGGGCCCCAGGGAGAAAGTGGGGATACCAAATTCTAGAGAAGCACCAGGCACTCCAAATACTCATGCATGGCAAAATAACGTTGCAACTTTACATACCAGAACCAACAGAAGCTCCTGCTACACTTCTGCTCAAAGGCATCACTGTATTCTCTTCTCCAAGGAATAAAGTAAAGGAAAAAAAAGTTCAAAAAAAAAATATATATTAGCACCGACATCAACAACAGCGACTAGCACCAGCAACCTATATGACTTCACTTCATGAGGAACCTACATCTATGCCATGAGAAGAGGAGTGCAACCTAGTACAATTTTAGTGCTCCACAAGCCAGCATTCACCGGTTGCTGAGAAAAGGCAAAACTTTATGCCCCAAGACATTGTCACTGAAGACAATGTTGGAAGCATCAGAAGAAGATGATGCAGATATGAAATCTGGAAAAACCAATTATAAGATGGTAATAATGGCAAGTGCAAATACGTAAAAAAGTACAAACTGATGAGGCAAAACTCCAAGACACTAGACATTAGTTTGAGAATATTTACATAAGGATTAAGGAGGATGGCAAAGGAGAATAGGAGATAGTCAATAGAGCTGCAGTTTTAAAAAGTGAACGACCAGCCACTAAAAGAAATAAATAAATAAACAGAAAACACCAACAATTATAAGTATATGCCAAGATCAAATAGAAAACAAAAGAAAACTGTCTTATCTACATGTTATGAGTTAAAAAAGAAAGCAAACCATGTTAAGAAAAACTAAAATACATAAAGGGAAGCTCAAATAGCATTTGCAGAAGCTGCAGACACATATAGGCTCAATAAACACCATGACAGCTTGTCAGAAGATACAGGAAAAATTTAAAATGCAACCACTAAAAGATACATGCTTCATTCAGCCCTTCCGTGATTTTTCCACATAGGCCTGCAATAGGAATGAAATTATGAAACAGTGAAGAAGTCTTATTAAAATAAAAAGGCCGCACTTTATGCAAATATTTTGGCTAAAAACTAATGATTCTCCAATTAAAAAGACAATCAATCTTGTTAAAAAATGATGGAAAGTAATTGAATCCTGCTAATTTGAAGGGGTATAATATATTGAAGGTAAAGCTTTGGTGTATATAAGAGCTAGAAATTTAAAAAAAAAATATTCTGAAGAGCCAGAAAGATGGTAAAGAAGAAAACTGATGAAGGAAAAAAGAACTTGTTTCCGAATTTGCCAGTAGCTTCATAACTAAACAACTAAGACCGAACTCACCTGAACAAGTTTGGTAAGCTTAGATTTCGAAAATGACAAATACTGATCAATCTTCTCCTGTGTTTGAGGAATATTAGCAGCCCCCTGCATTGTACCAATAACTTTGTCCACTACTTTCTTCACTATGTTTTTGTAAGCATCTTTGTTAATTTGACCTTCTTTCCATGTGGGTTTTAGAAGCTCCTTGACAAACTCTGCCAGTGAAAATTTAAATGCTCGAACCCCCTTAGTATCCTTGCTTTTCTTGCCCTCATCAGCCTTGTCATCCTTGTCGTCCTTGTCATCTCCATCTGTTTTCTGCACCTCACCATTTTCTTGTGGAATCTTATTCTCTACTTGGGGTTTCTTATCTTCCTCAGCTTCCACTCCACCTTTAATCTCACTAACCTTGTGATTTTCTAAACCACCATTTGGTTTTCCGTCTGCGTCGCTTTTCTGTCCGGTAGGATTTATTGAAAACCCTGGGGGGCTGACAAGTTCAAGCTGCTTGGGATCAATGCTATCAGACAAAGGTTCACACTGGCTCTGGTTCTGGTTCTGGGATCTAATAGCTTCACTTGTCTGACTAGCCACTGCAGAATCGGGTGCAGTAGGTCCTTCAGATTTGGCAGATGAAGGCACCTGCATCACATTATGGGAATTAAGAGCAGCATAGAGTTGTGGAAGCTGCTGCCCATTTCCAAGAAACTGTACCAGAGAGGCTGAAAGATTGGTCAGTTGGGTGAGCTGTTCACTGCTTACCATGTTTTGAGTTGGCTGAATTCCAGAACTAAATTGTAACGCACTCCCATCCCCAGTCCCTGGTTTGTTGATTGATTTTTCCACCTGAAAAACTGTGTGATTTTGGAGATTATTTATATTTCCGCCTCTTGAAGATTCAGAAGTGATTGCACCTTGGCTTTGTCCAATGGAACTTAAGTTCAAGAAAGGTAAAGCACTTGAACTCTGGCCATTCTGGTCTAAGCCTTGTGTTGGCAAGACGTTGGCTGAAAAATTTAGATCAATGTGTGGAATAGCGGTTTCTCCAATAGCACCCTTATTAGCACCAGGCAATCTAACACCACCAACATCCCTCTCATTAATGTCCCGTTTCAAGTATGATTTATCAATCATTGGCTCCATAGTTGCAGCTGCATCACGCAACAGACCTGAAGATTCTCGAATTATTCCCTGTTCATGAAGCAGAGAGGTGTCGCTCATAGGTAGAGATTGTGAACTCCTAGTAATCTGACCATGATCTTCATTCACGACACGACTGCAAGGTTGCACTGGATAATTCCACTCAGGAGACATCTCCATATCACCAAGCCAATTCTCAGTACCTCCTGATTCAGGAGCACCCATAACCGCACCAGCATTTTTTATATTACCCTGAGGAGCTTCCATCTTATTGTTCTCACCTCCTCCAAGACCAACTGCTGTTATCTTAGAGTGTGTCGCATTCTCATCCAAAGTATGGGGCAATCTATCATCTGTCGACCAACCACTGAACCTTGGTCCAGGGGCTCCCATTCGAGCATTCTGATTCTCACTCAACTTTGCAGCATCTGCGGATATTTCTGTACCATTCCAAGTTGGACCATCGCAGAGTTTTTTCACATCATCTGAATTATGGTTCCGAACCAACCTATCATCCCGTGACTTGTTGGCACCCATCCTTTCATTTTTGTCCTCACTCGACCTTGCAGCATCTGAAAAAGTGGTTGCATCAGTCCACTTTGAACCACGCCACAATTTCTCTGTCTCATCAGAATTCTGGCCCCGCACCAAGCTGTCATCCCGTGACCTTCTGATGGGACTAGCAAGAGCCTGACTACTATGATAAAACTTGCAATATTTCCCATTGCGACAATTTCCAGCAGCAAAAAATTTGCAGGGAATATCAACAATTTCCGAAGACCCTTCTCTATTTCTTCCACTTCTCATAGGATACTCCCTAGACTCATGAGGAGCGGAAAACCTAGGAGCTCCAGCTTGCTTATGTCTACTATCCCAACTGTCCTCATAACTTTGACTACTATGATGAGAAAAATGACAATGACTACCTCTCCTGCATTTCCCAGCAGCAAAATCTTTACATAATTGAGCTGATACTCCTGGTCTTCCCCTGTTTCTGCCATAAACTCCTGATTCTCGCCTAAGTTCATGGACTGGACTTCTGCTCCGATTCCAGCTGCGGCTGCGGCTACGACTTCGGCTCCTACTCCTACTTCTGCACATCATCAAGGACAGGCAAATAAAGGAACTGGTTTGTTTAAACTCATTACAAGGAGAGAAAGAGGTAAACTGAATTTCATACACTGCATTATTCATAGTCAAATTATTGTAGTATAACGTTCAACGCATTCAATGACCCAAGTAATACTAAACTATAATAACAAGAAAACATCGTGGATAAGCTAATTTGACTTGAAAAAAAGATAGATTAACTTCTACTGCAATTAAATGGAAGGAAATGAAAGCAAACACTTATCGTTTTATATTCATCAACAATATCTGTGACATTAGTACTTAATCACCTATTATACAATATGCTTGATGGTGCCAGTTATAAACACAGTGGACAGTGAGTTAAGAATTAGGATATGGAAAGATTATTAAATGTTTTCTGAAGGATGCAGTAATTTAATTAATAATAAAACCTGCGATGTCCGTCCCAATCATTTCTTGGGGAGCGCCGACGAATCTGTTGCCTCCAATCATCAAGACCAGGAGACATTTTCATGTCGTAATTGCCATCTGCATCCCATGTAGCTGTGGCTTTGAAATTTTCTCGATAATCATCAATTCTATCATCCTTGCGTGAACTTCTGCTTCCAGGCAGAGGTTCTCGAGATGAAAATTGCATATCATGCCGAGAGCTCTGGATATCGTCAGCTTCCCTAGCAGACCAATTGTGGCCACTATTATAGCCTGCCGCCCTGGGAGAGAACCTTCCAGACCGCGATTCTCTTTCAAAAAAAGATATACCTGCTTTCCCAGGCCGAGCACTGTCCCGTACCTTTTCATGTGAAAGTTGGGACTCCTCTTTCAAATCCCATTTAGAATTGTGTTTTCTTCTACTTCCGCTCATATCATAAAAGCAGAGACTCAGATTCACTACCAAAACCAGTAAAGATCTGTAGAAGCAAAAAAGCAATATATCAACAAAGCTAAAGATAAAACATAAACCTTCAATTACTACCCTCATCTCTGACAGCTGCAACCTTTTAATAGGATGAAGGTTCAACAACGAATTTAATACCAAAACATTTTCCAAGATAAAGGCATAGCTCATAAACTTAATAGCAAACCAATCTTCCGCCTAACTAAGTCCTTTCAAATACATGCAATCACCCAAAAACCACATGCACTAGTTAGCAGTGTGGTAAGCCAAGACAGAGATCTCTGGTTTTCCAAGCGCATATTTTGGGTCATGCTTTACTCTCATAGATTGATATAGCTTGCACAAACTTATAGCTTGCATTTTAACTTAAGGCAACAACCATATCACCAGTCAATAAATAACATAAGTGTGAAAAATACAGGCTATTACATATTTAAAGTATTATCTTTTGTTATCATTGAACAATTAGCAGAGAATATTAAAAAGCCAGCACATCCCTTGAAATTAACAGGATTATTTGCCTTCCATTCCGAATAACTAAAAGGCAACTATACCACTTCACAAACCCCTTATTGTATATGTTAGCCCCAAGATAACTGTAATTTAAAAGGTTGCCTGAACTGACTTCGGTTGGAAATCTAACAACTGAAATTCAGAGAATAAGATGCACAATTCAATCCATTTAAAATGAGAAAATCTATTAGGGCCTAAACTTTTGTGGCTCTCAGAAAAGTCAACTTAAACTTAAGAAATTATAACACAATGTCTCCAATATCATTGAGCGGGCTAGAGAACCAAATAAGACTATAAAATGTCAGAAGTAAAATGTAGAGATATCACCAAGGGAATTAACTTAAAAAGAAGATATACAACAATAAGGGCGGAATCCACTTACTAGCAAATGTTTTCTCAAATTTGATGTCTTCTTTTATGTCTTAAATCTTATTTTTTGTACTACAATTTTTCCTCCAAAAAATATATCAAGAAAGTTTCATACTGTCATTCATCATACAGCTCATTTGTTCTATAGCTTTCATCACCCTTTTGCTTTGCATTTATTGTTATATCAAAAGCATGAAAACAAGAAAAATTCTTGAATAGAAACATGTGAACATTTGCTCAAACTGAGACCATAAAAGAAAGGAAAAGGTGTGCAATCTGCACACTGCAGCAAACCACCATCAGCTTTCCCTTTCATTTTTCAATTTTCTTTGTTGGGGGAGAGGGGGGGGGGGGGGGGGGCGGTAAGGGGGAGAAGGGATTTAGGATGGAGGCTGTTCTTTGTTGGAGTAGGGTGGGATTTAGGGTGGAGGCTATACAAGCAATCAGTGGTAAGGGAAAATATATACCAAAAACAAAACACTAGCAAACAAGAGATTGCATCTGCAGTCAGAGACTTATTTTGACAAGAAACAACAAAAGATCTATTAATAAAGAACAGGAATATACAAGTCAATCAGCAAACCATGTAAACAAGGAATAATCTGGGGATACACCTCTGTTCTGAACAGCTCAAGAAAATAAAAAATGAGACGAATGAAAATGCCTCAATGAGTACAATTCAACACCAATCGAAAGTATCCCAAAATTTACAGCATTGACCCAAAACTTTTCCCAGTTTAAGTAAATAAAAAACAATCAACTATCTTTACAACTTTCGGGATGGAAACCCAGAGAGAAGCCAAAAACTCAACTCTATCTCACAAGAAGAAAATTTCCTAAGGAAAGACAAAATAATTCAGGTGTGAAACAGCCTATGCTGTAATATTTTCAAGGGGAAAAGGCACAAAGATTAATTGATTGGGACATTATTAGGCATCACTTGTCGACGTACTGTATCGCTTTCCTCAATTATACAAACCCAAATCCAAGGAGAATATTCTCATATTCCATCTCAAAACCAGCACATATTTAATAACTTAACACCCACACCTCGTATCCCATTATTTCATCCATCCAATGAGGGTTGCATGTTTCATGCTCTTTCTAAATTTTCTAACATGCTTTGATATTTCGGTCACATTTGCACTCTCTCAAAATTTATTATAACCAGATGTGCAAGACTAGCATATGATCAAAACAACCCTTAGCCTTCATGTTTAACGTGAACACGTATGCTCTTCCTTCAGGCTTTTGCTTCACTTCTCATGATACTGATTTGAATTGAGAATAAAAGATTTAAGAAAAAGGTATTCCATTTAGTTGATGGATTCTCTTGTCTTGAACTATGGCGCAGTCCTTATGGTGCTATTCAAAACCTTTTGGATTGTACCCATTCTAAAAAATAGATATGTATATTGATTACTTTGTGCTAATATCCCATTTTGATCTTGTGGAATGATAGCATGTCATTGCAAAAGTAATTGCATCAGTAACTTTTAAATGCACTTGGCAATCCCTCCATGCATTGACCTTGTTAAAATACTGCAGAAAAATTATATTTAGTATTAGCACTCTGGTAAATGTACTCTTATTGACACACATATCACTATCTATTCTAAAATACCCCTAGTGTCCTTGAGGCTGTCAATCACTTGGGCATACTATGAGACTAATGACTCGAGCAAAGGGATGCAAAGGGATACAGCAAACTTATCCACTACCAACTAACAAGGATGCAGCTCAACCGAATGTGTAATAAGCAGTCATCATAACAAAAGTGGTTAACATCCAATGAAAGGAGCTACATAAGCAACAGTGGGACATCATCGAAAAAGTAAAAGATAAATTAAAGAGAGAGAGAAGAATATAATTTTGAAATCAAGATGTATGCATAAACAAACCAACTATCAACACGCTAACATATTCATTTGTTGGCATAAGTGCTGATATAAAAAAGAGAAACCTTTTTTTTTTTTTGAAACCAAGAAATCCCTCGGCCTTTCTATATTCACTATTTATTTTTAAAAAAAAAAATCGACAAGCATTAGTTTGTAAAATCACCCATCAACCCATTGAATGCATAAGTATCAAGCTATTATAATAGCTAGTTGGCAAACCTGTGTCACACCAAAAACATAACATGGACGAAAAAACCCCACTAATTTGCATAAATTGTATCTTCTAAACTATATTACCATCGATCAAATCACTAAGACCAAAAACCAACTCAATCCAAGTTCAAATTTTTACCATTAAGCACGCAAAAAAATAAATATGTGAACTTTCAGCTCTCAAAAGCAACCAATTAAGATCAAAGGAAATACAAAACAATCTCACTCTATAACCCTAAAAAAGCCCTAACTTTGAGTTTAAGGACTTCAATGAAAGTATTTCCAATTCAGATAACACAAATTGGAGCGAAGAAAGCAAAACCCTAATACAAATTGAAGCGAATGAAGCAAAAACCCTAACAACAAGTTTTTAAGTTGAAATAAAGTCAATTGTTTTACGAATCGAAGACGAAAAAGAGAGATGGAGAGAGAACGCTTACGTGGGTTTTAGAGAGAGAAACGCGTGCAGTGAGAAAGATTTGAGATTGAAGCTGATGAAGGTTTTTGCATATTGTATTTGTATCGAGTGAAAGACCGAACAGGGAGCGAAGACGAAAGTGAGGACTTTAAGAAAGTCGTTTATATTATGTTTGGGTTTTAATAATAATTATTATTATAAATTTGCTAGATTTTGCTCTTGTTTATGACCCTTTGGGTCCCACTCACTGAGACGATTTTTCCTTTTTTTAAGGCTCTATTAAAATTGATTTAGACTTTTTATCCATTTAATGTACAAATATTTTGAAAAACAAAAAAATATAAGGTTTGTTTTCTTTTGTTAATAATTTTGCAATCATCCATTATGAAAGTGCGATGAGAAAAATAATGCGACAAGGTGAACACCATATTATTAATTTATCAATAATATATAAAGTATTTCACAAGTTTTCGGATCCGACCCAAGCCCTTACACCTTCTCTCCAATAAACTTGGGCTTAAAAAAATCCGGCCAAACTCATATTTTACCAAGCCTTGAGGAGGTGAATAATACATTTTGTAAAATAAAAAAAAAAAACTAAATAAATTTTGAAGAATTAGGCTTTTAGACATAGAGAAGGTTAAACATTTTTAAAATCAACCGGGCATTTTCTTAGTTTCAAAACTCAAATGAGACACTTTCACAAAATTCAAAGAAAATAAAGACTTTTTGAATTCATAATTTGAAATTTACCAAAGACTTGTTGGGGCTCATGACTCACCTGGTCCGTCCGTATACACGCAATAATCAAAGGGAAAAGGAATGGACCGAATGGTACACCCCTAACATTTTATAAAACAGATATAAAACTCTTTTATGTCTTGAAAAAGATATTCACACCCCCATTTGGTTTCCTTAAATCATTATAAGGTTAATATTGTAATTGCACATTAATAACAAACAAATTTACCTAAAAATCCTCATCTAACAAACAGCCTTAACACATACACACTCTTAATACACACGAACAAAACACAATCAAAGCAAACACACACACACACAGAATACACACAATGAAAACACACACACGAACCCTTACCACACACGCACTAAGCTGTTGTCAATTCATCGGTGTTGCTGCTGGTCGGTTTACTTGTTGCTATTGTTGTCTCTCATTTTGAGTTTTTGAATTTTGGTGATTCGATTGTTATAAGGTTTTTGAGTTGTTGGTCTGCGGTCAATTCCTTTATATTGTTTCTGGCCCGTTTGATGCATGTGATATATGTGGAGAATAATGGTAATTACACATTAAAATTAAAATTTATGTTAAAAGAAACGGTTTCCGTTACCAAATGGGGGTGTGAATGTCTTTTTCAAAATATTAGGGAGTTTTATGTCTCTTTCATAAAATATTGGGGGTGTATCAGTCCTTTTCCCATAATCAAATCATATAGTTTAAGATTATTAGACTCACTTGAGGGGTTAAGTTATTTAGGATGGAGTCCAATGAGTCTATTTTTTGATAAGATTATTCATTTACTTGCATTGTTAATCCCTTAACTAGAAGCGCTATACGAAGGCAACAATCAATTCAATTAGTCTAAAATTGGTAGACTAGAGTATAAGTTATTTTGGATGAAGTCCATTGAGTCTATTTACGATAACATTACTCGTTTTGCTTACATTGTTAATCAATTGAACTCTCTTAAAACAAACACACACAGTCACTCTAAAGTGTCAACAAGTGAATAAAACTCTTAGGGCGTTTGTAGTTGACTTTGAAAAATTTCAAGCGTGATTTCAAAAGCAGGCCTTGTTTTCTTTAAATTTTTTTAAAAAGTGTCCCGTTCGAGTTTTGAAACTACGAAAATGCCTCAGCTGATTAGTTTGAAAAGTTTCAGCCTGCCCCATGCGTGAAAGCCCAATTCTTTAAAATTTATTTAGTTATTTTGATTTTATAAAATATGTTACCTATCCCTAATAAGTAACAACTCACGCACGTAAAATAAACTAAAAGATTGACATTTTCTTCTTTTTCATTTTTTTTTTCTTGGTGCTTAAAAATTAAACAACTAGCATAGGCATACTCTAGACTTAAATATTCTAATGAACATAAAAAACCAACTAGTAACGAAAGAAAATCTTGATCCATTGCTTCTGCGGCACCTAGGCCCAGAAGGCCTCATATTAAACAACTAGTAATATAATCAACCCAAACGGCCCACTAGGCCTCATATTTCGTTGGGCAAGTCGAACGCCCGGCCCACTGGCTAGCTAACGGCACGTGAGCTCTACTAACTCATTTTCCCGCCGCCCTGTTCCTCCTGTTTATTCCCCACCCCCCACCGCCCCGGCGGCCCAACAAAACACACACACCTCAGCAGCACATCCGTGAACCTTCCTCTTTTCACTTTTCTTTTTTTTTAATGTTTGTGATATATTGCATTGTATTACACTATATTAATTATATTATGATATTAAATTTTAATGTAATACTATATTTGACATAGACGTAGCATGGGTTGTTTTATATAAAATATATTACTTTATATTAATATAATATTAATTATTAATTTTTACAATTAATTATTAAATAATTAGTTTTATATATTATTTTTTATAATATAAAAATGATTTAATAAAAATATACTATAATATAATTTATTTCTATGTATTAGATATTATAATATAGTATAATTTGAAAAAAATGAGATAATATTAAATTATAAGTTACTATTTTTATTTTTAAGTTTAGCATTTTAGTAAATAATAAGTGATTAAATAAAAGCAAAATATTTTTCGGTAAAATAATTTAATCTAATGAAAGTAATATAATGCCTTATCATTTATTTTAGTTTTATTAATACTTTATATTATTATTTAAATTAAATAAATATAAATATAAATTAACATTTCATAAATAATTTATTGAGTAATAAAAATTAAATGATTATACTTAAAATATAAACAATATTTATATACACCTTTGTTTTAATGCAAACTTCCAAACGTATCCTTAAAAAATTAAAAACATATAAACAAAAACAAGGAAAAAAGACATGACTCTTTTCGTAATTGCAAGTTTGTAACGGACAAACACGACGAATGGTAATGCACTCCATGACTCCCATCACTTTCGCACATCCCTCTGTCTCTCGCACTTCCTCTGTAAGTAGAGCACATAAAGCACAAGCATAGGACTCTTCTGCAGTTCGATCTTGACCACTGGCCACTCACCATTTTCAACACTCACCCAACCCCACAACGGCACCGCGACAATCCAAAGCAACAAACAAAACCAACCCCGTGACTCGCTTTTTCAACATCTCGTGAAATTCTGATAATTTATTACAGAATCTCGTCTTCACATTCAGATAAAAACAACCCATTAAATTCCGAAAATCTCTCACCGTTACTATAAATATCAGGTTCAAAATGGCCAAATCATCATCATCATCACTCCACAAGAAACCTATCAAAACCAAATCCACTCTCCTCATTCTCTTCTCAATGGCTTCCGCTCTTCTCATTTCCATCTTATCCCTCTCCCTCTTCTTCTCCCTCTCTTCTTCAACCTCTCGCCGCCACCACCCTCCCTTACAGCAGCAACAACAACCGCCAGTCCCTCAAATCCAGCTCGCCTGCAAGGCCACTCGCTACCCCGACGCGTGCCAGCAATCCCTCTCCCAATCCCACAACGTCCCCCCTAACCCCTCCCCCTCGCAGATGATCCAATCCGCCATCTGGGTCTCCTCCCAGAGCCTCGACACCGCCAAATCCATGGTGAAGCGTATCCTCGACTCCTCCTCCGACAGTCAGAACCGCTCCCGGGCCGCCGCCACGTGTCTCCAGATCCTCGGCTACTCCGGGGAGAGATCCCGGTCCGCCTCCGACGCGCTGCCGCGGGGGAGAGTCAAGGACGCGCGCGCTTGGTACAGCGCGGCCCTCACTTACCAGTACGACTGCTGGTCCGCTCTCAAGTATGTTAACGACACCAAGCAGGTGGGCCAAACGATGGCGTTTTTGGACTCCCTGATTGGCCTGACGAGCAATGCGCTGAGTATGATGATGTCGTTTGATAATTTTGGCGGCGACTTCAACGCGTGGCGGGCGCCCGGGACGGAGCGGTCCGGGTTTTGGGAGAAGGGCGGGTCGGGCGGGGCACCGTCTGGTTTTAGCGGCGGGTTCCCGTCGAAGTTGACGGCGGACGTGACGGTCTGTAAGGGCGGTAGTTGTAAGTACAAGATGGTGCAGGACGCCGTGAATGCCGCACCGGATAATGTGGCGGCCAAAAGGTTTGTGATTAACATAAAGGAAGGTGTTTATGAGGAGACCGTTAGGGTTCCGTTTGAGAAAAAGAACGTGGTGTTTTTAGGCGACGGCATGGGCAAAACGGTCATTACAGGTTCTTTAAATGTGGGACAGCAAGGGGTTAGCACTTACGAATCTGCTACCGTCGGTAAGTCTGTGCTTAGTCATTGACACGTGACGTTATGATCGAAGTTTATTTATTGGGCGGGCGATAATTTCGTATAATTTTTTTGTTGACTATTTTACCCTCTGTAACGACGTGCCATTTGCCCAAATTTTGAGCTTTGGTAAGAAATACTACAACATGGTCATGGTGTTATGGTCTTGATGTGTTGTGTGGTTCTGTTGGTACAGGAGTTCTTGGTGATGGGTTCATGGCCAGTGGTCTCACAATTCAGAACACAGCAGGTCCTGATGCCCACCAAGCAGTGGCATTTAGATCAGATAGCGATCTCTCCATTATTGAGAACTGTGAATTCTTGGGCAATCAAGACACTCTTTATGCTCACTCCCTCCGGCAATTCTACAAAAAGTGTCGCATTCAGGGAAATGTGGACTTCATTTTCGGAAACTCACCATCGATCTTCCAGGATTGCGAGATCTTGGTTGCTCCCCGGCAATTAAAGCCGGAGAAAGGTGAGAACAATGCAGTGACTGCTCATGGCAGAACTGACCCTGCTCAATGGTCAGGTTTTGTTTTCCAGAACTGTTTGATCAATGGTACCGAGGAGTACATGAAATTATATTATAGTAAGCCTGGTGTGCACAAGAATTACTTGGGGAGGCCATGGAAAGAGTACTCGAGAACTGTTTTTATTCACTGTAACTTAGAAGCTCTTGTGCATCCAGATGGGTGGATGCCTTGGAGCGGCGATTTTGCTTTGAAAACGCTTTACTATGGTGAATTCGAAAATTCTGGGCCTGGGTCTAAGCCGGCTAATAGAGTTCCGTGGAGCTCCCAGATTCCTCCAGAGCATGTTAATGCATATTCAGTGCAGAATTTTATCCAAGGTGATGAATGGATATCGACATCATCTTGATTGCTGCAAGCAATAGCAAAATCTGCAGATTTTTCTTGTAGAGTTTGTATATCATGGCTTAAATGATTAAACGATTGGGGAATGTGGAAATATTTCCCTTCATTGAATCTTTTCAATAAACATTAGTGTAGTATGATGCAGGCCACATATGTTGCTTGACTTGTAGGCAAGGATGCCAATGTGACAAGGCATTAAGTACGACAAAATGCAACGACATTGTATCTGTCAATGGTTAGATATCACCTCCACTTTGGACTTCAAGCACGCGTCTTTGACCTTCATGATTTCGTTTTTGAGTTTTATGCAAGCAGAGGCGAAGCTAACACCATTTTGTAGGGTGGGCTAAAGTTTTCTTAATTATTGTTCATACTAAGCATGCAAGCCACCAACTGTTTATGACATGTTTGAGATAAACAAACAATTCATCCCGATTAGGAAGGCTTTCTTCAATTACAGGGTGCATAACATTTTCAAACCATGCATGCAAGCTAGGGAATTTGTGTAATTAACTAAAAAATTATTTCCAAAAATCTTACCCGGGCTTTCTATAGCCCGGGTTAGCCTCCCTTTGGCGAAACAGCCCGGGTTAGCATTTCTTTAGCTTTGCCACTGTATGCAGGTATCATTCGTCGAAAACACGTCTACTTGAGATAGCTTGAGGTATATGAACAATCCTGAATTTGAAAGCAACAAGATGATTAGTTAGGTCTATACTTTGATTTGTTTGCATATCTTAACTATGCTTTTGGAAATTGACCGTTTGTAAGCTAATCTAACAAGAAAAGTAAATTGAGAAGCCTTCTAATTCTTATTTCTCTTTTTGTTGTACATATATTTAGTTAAAACTTGAAGGACTTCTGTCTTGTTATCATAGTTCCTTCATTTCATGACCACTCCATCTGAGCACATGCTCATAATTAAGGACCCATAATCTGTGGATCATGCCCATTTTTATACATTCATTGCTGTGAACTCTCTTTAAATGCCATATTTTTCCGGATTTTTGTATTCAATGAAGAGGAGGAAAGAAATTCAATATTCATTACAAAATGCAGCTACTTATAATGCATTGATGTAGAGTTTTTGGTCTATAATTGAAAGCCACCACCACTGAATGAAAGCAATAGTGGAAAGTCCACTATCTATAGCATGAGTTGGTGGCCATTTTCTCCCATGGCTCTTCTTATCCCTTGAATTGGCAATTACTTGTTTAGTTCATCAATCTGTAGTCCCGGCATTAATTGTGGATGACAGACATGAATCAAATTGCAAAAGCACATGTATTTTCCACTTACTCACATCAAATTCAAGAGATAGTGGATGTTGAAGTAAGGGTGGTTGATGAAGTGTGCAAATATTCTTGATGTTTGGTAAGCTTCCTTAAAAGGAAAGAAGAAAAATGGTGCAACTCTTATTGACCTTTATGTAACAGGGATAATTTTCTTTTTATAAAGCTCTGTTCTGTTAGGCTACTTTATCGAAGCTCTGACAGGAGCTAACAGTATTTGATTGTTTGAGCCATTGAGGTGGTTGTGAATAATTAATTATTAAATTCTCTTAGCAAAAGGCTAACAGGATTCATAGTCAGGGATGTTAAAAATATCCGGCCGGCCCGAACTCAGACCGGATCTAGGCGATGTGGGTTGGAGAATATCTGGCTGGGGATGAGGTCAGACAAGAGTCCACGACCCAACCTTCACTTGATAAGTCTGGGTTTATTCAAAACTCAAATTTTATTAAAAAAATTATAAAATATATATTATTTTAATTAAATATATTTAGTTAACCCACTTATTATATATATTTAAAATTTAAAATATTTAAGTTCATATTTTCAAACATAATTTCATTAAAATGAAATTTAAAAAATTACAAAATAAACTAAAAAATACATATATGATATTATAAAATAGTAAAATCGAGCTTTTTAATCATAGCACGGTTGTTTAAAAATATGTCCAAACCGGATCCGGACATTGCCATATCCAAGCCCAACCCGAATTTTTGCTATTCTTATTCAGAACTTCGTCATTTGTATCGGAACATATCCCTACCATTAAAACAACGTTTCATATCACGATAGAAATGATCCAATGAGCAAACTTTGCACGCAATGCAATTCTAAAACGTCTGGTGAATTTTATTGCTGAAGTTATGAATTAAGTACACAGCGGCCACGTAGCATTATCTCTCTCTAGAAATTAATTGTGTGTTTACTTGGGGGTTTAGGGAATAGGAATGAAGGAATAGGAATGAAACCCTTGTTTACTAGCAAAATGTGATTTGGGAATGAGAATAAAATGTATGGGTTCCACACAATTTGAGAATAAAGAATGGGAATCTCATTCCCATGGGGGGGTTGGGAATGAAAATTTGGGAATGAGAATGGGGTATGAATTGATATTTTTACCCTTAAAAAAATAAAAAAATTATTTATTTATTATTATTATTATTATTAATTATTGTTATTATTATTTTTATTAATATTATCATTATTATCATTTTTTTATTATTATTATATTAAATTATATTAACTTTATTATTTTAGTTATTATTAATTTTTTTTTATTAATATTATCATTATTAACATTTATTATTATTATTATTATTAATTTTATTTTTTAATTAATATTATTTTTATAATAATATTTATACATGTATCTAGTTAATGAAAATTACATTATTTAATATTATAGGTATTTTAGTAAATTGGTTCTCATTCTCATTCCTCATTCTCATTTATTTTGCCAAGTAAAGACATCAATTGCATTCCAGCACATTCCTATTCTCATTTATTTTTGCCAAGTAAATATTATAATCTCACTCTCATTACTCATTCTCATGTCAGCCCATTCCCATTCCGTGAAATAAACGCACACAAGCAACGTCATCTAGTACTGACCATTACTCTTGGGATAGAATGACAAAATCCAGGACAGTTTTGACATTGATTTTCGTGCACGAATGTAGTGTTCAATTACATCAACCTTAACTTGTAATGCACTAACTGTTTGTCACTTCTCTTATCTTCAGTTATCAACAATGATGCATGAATATTCTGCAGAATTACATAATAAATCTCTGCGTGATTGTAAAATAAGGTCCACTTTTTGGCATAGCAGATTGTGAACAAATGCTTGATCAAAACTTAATGCCTTTATATGAAGTCTTTTATTAGAACACAATCAAGGGAAGTGTACTTTTAATTCCAAGTTATGCATATATGTTACCCATCTTCAAATTTCTTGCAAAGAAAGTATCAGAGAATCTTTCAACCTCAACCTCAAATCAAGAACTATTTCCTCTTACAAGATAACTAAAAAATTTCAATTGCCAAGATGGGAAGAAATTGAAATGTGCTGATCATACCTACTAATCCCCAATTATATAACAGGTCTAAGAACTTTATGCATTGACAAAAAGTGAAAAAAAAATGTTTATGTAATGTAAACAGGAAAATGAGTAGAAAACTGGAAACAGCATCTCACAAGCCAGAGAGGGATGCAGTTGTGAGTGCAGGTGGTGTTGGGGTAAAAGATTCATCATCTGTCCAGTTTGTTTCGCCCCAGTGTCGTAACATGCTCTTCCACTTGCATAGCTTGTCAATGCATATCTTCAAACGCCCGTCCTCAACTTTGATCTTGTAATGTCTATCTGTGTAGTTAGCCTTTTCAGCTTGCCTCCTGTCAAATTCTAGTTGTGCCTTCTGCTTAGACCTCAACAAGCAAAACTGCTGCAAGTGCTCAGGCATTGCATCATGCACTCTCCACCACTTTGCATGAGCAACATCACTAGCAAACTCTTGTAATATGTCAACGTTCCAGTTGCAATCGTAGTCGCGGAAGCACAACCATGGCTTCAATCCAAGGTAGTGAAGTACATAAAGAATTGGAGGATCAGCTCCGAATAGTTGTGTTTTCTTCTGCATAACTTCTTCCTCATCACCAAACCAAAAGTGCTTCAAGAAGTTCATGTGTTTGGGAATACGATGCCACCAGGTAAAGACTTCATTCAAGTATCCTTGATCACCTCCGTTGTAGGACTCAAACTCATTGATGTGATCCATCAGAAGCTGGAATGTACAACTTGAGGGCTCAATAACCATGACACCAGAGTTGAACATAGTGCCATTGTTTCCTGTAGCCGATATTTCTGGCATTCCAAATAAGAAATCAATGTTTCTAAGTATGAGCAAGTCTGCGTCAATGAAAATGATCTTGTCATAGTCTGTCAACTGCCACAATCGGAACTTGCTGTAGTTCCATTCGTTATATGCATCTTTCTCAGCTTTTGGATTCCTGATCCTTTGGATTGTCCTGACTTTCCAGCCAGCTGCCTCAAGGCCACTCCTGTGGTAGACACTGATTGTCTCATCAACAAGTATTACAAGGTCCCGGGTGGATCCTGACATGCGGATGCTCTGTGCAGCAGCAATGGCGCCACAAACATAGACATGAGCTGAATGGAGAATGGTTGCATATGCTTCTCTGTGCACGCTCCCTGAGTAGACCCGATCTGTTTTCCAAGAGAATTTACTAAAGTTTATGTATAACTTCTGATGAGAAAAGCAAAATTTCAATGTAGTTTTTGCATTATAGACTATTCCATGATAAATTATGAAGAACAGACTAAATAACACAAAAAAGATCAAAGAACTAAATTTGCAAAATGTATTCTGAATGTGGATTTTTAATTTTTTGGACAAGTACTGACCTTTATCCCTGAGAGGAAGTGCAAGCTCACAAGAACCAACCGGAAGCTGGAGCTTCTCTCTCATAACATTCAGGTTTGGTTTGTACAACCATGCGTTTCCTTCACGAGTCACAAGTTCCTTGCAGGGAAACAGGTTTGGTATGGGAAAGCACTTGGTAATCAGAAGCAAGTGAACAGGATAAGCCCCTTTTTCAGAAGCAGCAAGATCAGCTGCTGCAAGCTGTAAATGTAATCTAGCAACATCTTTAGACCAATTCCCTTCATTTCTACATGGGAGTTTAACGGCAATAAGATTAATTCGTTTTCTCGGGGCTTCAATCTTTGGCAGAGATGGACAAACAGGAACTTCTTCCTCCTCCTCTTCATCAATCCATTCTGGATATAGTGAATCCCAAGTCACATTGTTCGCGGCATAATCGAGATGCAGCACAAAATGTGTGGCATCAGGAATAAGCTGCTTCCAATGATTTACTTCACTCTTGTTAAAGTTTAAAAGGCCAATTCCTTGATAGTCATTCTGTTCACTCAGCTTCTCAATAACTTTCATAACATCATCCCAGTTTACATCTAAGTCTGAAACATATCGAGGATCTGATCCTCCCCATATCCACCTGTTAACAAAATTTGGCCTGCATTCGATGAAAACTAAATCAATCAATGCTGTTGTTCACTTGCACAGGTTTCACTCTTTTAGATATTAAAAAAATTTCTGGCCTACAATGAACATACTTACCGGGAACTTGTATGCGATAGATGATTGTTGTTGTAAACATCAGGAGAGTACATGAGTGTCAAAAATGTGCCACATATAATGATAACTAAGACAAGTTTCAACAGAGGAAATTTGCAGCATGATATCCTATCCTGGATATGAAAAGGCTTGTCGATGCCTTTGACTTTACTCTTCTTTATTCTTCTTTTGTATATGTCTTCACTGATTCAATCAAATTTCAGAATGAATCAGAATATGAAGAAATGTGGGAACAACTTGTTGCTTGTTAATGCAAATCATGTCCAAAACAATGTGAGTGCATAATCTATCATCAATAGATTTATAACTTGGTGCTAAAATTTATGGAGATTGCAAGTAAACTGAATGCAAATCATGTTCAAGAATTAGCTCACATTGATGCTGATAGCCGGTGTCTTGCCTCAACAGAACCAGTAGAATTCCCCATTGCTGCTCCCCTCATACTAAGTATTTGCTAACAAAAAAGGAATGAATGAACCATCTGATTCACAATGAACAAAAGAGCACCACAACAAAAACATAAGTTGTTACTTAAAGCACAAGCATAATAAAGGTACACAAAAAAACAAGAAACTAGCATGAAACAAGATTTTGCAATGGCTAACTTGAGTGAAGAACATAATAATGCAACAGTTTTACATTAACATTAACTAAAGCAACCCCAGAAAAATTTTTAAGTCCAAAGCAGAGAAAACACAAGCAAGAAAAATAAGCAAAACAAAAACATTTTCATGCTGTTGAAAGAGGGAGAGAGATTGAAGAGCATACCTATGATTCGATTGGAGCTTTGTGTGTGGATGCAGAGAAAAGGTTTGAGGCAAGATAGTAAGAGAGCAAGACTCAATATAGACAAGAGTTACTTATATTTCAATTATCATTTTGCTAACTATTTACTATTGTTTCATTCTAGTAATTGTTTACCAACAACCTTTATTTTATTTTTCAAGTTTCAATTTTCTTGTTGTCATTTTCATACTTTATTTAAAAAAAAAATCATTCCAACTTAAAAGGATTTATATGGTCACACTATATATATCCATTGGTTGAAGTACTCTTTCCAATAATCCAGAGTGAAACATAATGATAGCAAAAAAAGTATCCTTGTGTTTTCATATCCAATTAAAAAAATTTATTAGCTCAAATATAAAAAATAATTTTTTTTTTTTATATTGTGAACTTGTTAATTTTCTATACCCACAAGCCAAAAGCCACTACTTCATCATATAAGAAAAGTTATTAATTATTGGGTTTTCATTGTACTCAAAACTGAGTATATTTACTAAAGATAAGTCATAAATTTATAATTACCCACAAATTATTTTCTTAATCGAGTTATAAAAGTTTTGACTTTCATTATTTATTTTATTTAATTTTCTTAATTCACTTGCTGGTGAACTATAACTTCACTTTTGATGGGGCATTAGATTACGCATTATCATGAAATGTCAAAAAAGGGAAAAAAAAATCTGATTATCTCTATCTTTAATTCCCTTTTCTCATCTCATTTTCTCTCACAGAATAAATTCTTACAGCAGTTGATAGATTAGGTTAATGAAAACAATTGGGTTGGTTGATGATGGATATTGATAAATTTTAGAAGCAAAAATTGATCAAGTGTCCCATCTCCACTCACCACATAAGGCAAAAATATAAATGATTCCTCTTAATTAAGTGTTGTAAAAAACAGAAACTTCCCCATCATAAGCAAAGATGACTGCTATTTCAGCCAGTGAAAATAGCTAAGTTCACTTATCACAAAAGCACTTTTCCTTCACCTCTTTAAACAACAAAAGCGCTTTCTACATGGCATAGCTGGTTATTTGTACATTTCTCCCACTTTTCGTTACAAATCTCCCTTTTGGGGTTAGCAAATGTGATTTCCAATTAATGAAAAATAGATAGTTATCCTATAGTTTCTTGCACCAAAAGCAACAGTAGTATTAAGAATACCAAAGAAAAAATGATATAGGTCCAAGGGTCCTTTCAGAAACTATTTCACCAAACAAAATTGAATTAGACTATAAGCTTAGTCAAATCTACAATTAGAAGGGATAATTAAACAAATTAATTTCCATATTTTTCTTATTTTTTTCTTTCTCATTCTTTGCATGCAAGTAAAGAGATTTAAAAGAGAAGAAAAGGTTCAAGAAAATAGGCCAACAAATTAAGATAAAGAAATGCTATTAGAAGGGAATATGAAAGAATTATTATTAAATAATAAAAGGTAATCATGATAATAATGAATATTAACTTTCAAGTTAGAACTAGAACTAGAACTAAATCTTCAAGTTCAACAAACAAGAAGATGTACACGTGGCATGATTACAACTACACACATTTCACATGGCTTTATTATTGAATAAGAAGAAGTGGTGGGAGCCGTCTTGTCTGATTGAAGCCTTGCACCCATCGCTACGTATCTCCCCTGTTACTCCATCCCATGCATTTTCTTTCTTTATTTAACATATATAATATAAGTATTATTAAAAATAAAAAATAAAAAATCTCTGAATTTTTTAAAATATGAATTGGCAGTCTCATGTACATATACAAAAATATGAAATAATCAGTACTTTTTATGATATAATGATTACAACATGATCGGTGTCAATTACAACTGTCGACTCGTTGTTGAAAACCTCAGGCTCTTAATTATAGTCGAAATTTTAGTTATTGAACGAATACACTTATAAAATATTACGTACATTATAAAATTTTACTTATAAAATATGAAAATTTAGCGGGTAAGTAGGAATTTGAAATTTTCAACAATGACTAGGGTGTAAATGTATCTAGCACCAAAAGTTCAGTTCTTTAATCAATTTAGGTTTGATTTCAAATTCAAACCAAACGAGTTTTGTATTTGTTTAAGAGTATATGTTTAATTTAACAAAATACGAATGTCCATGTTAGAGAAAAATTATATATTATATTATGTGTATATGTGGTTTCTGTTAAGGGGGAATACCGTTAGGTATACTTGTATAAAAGAAATAGGTAAAATTGAATAAATTCGACGTGACAATGTGTAAATCATTGTATGTATTGGAAGCAAAGAAACCAAAAGCAATTTTTGTTTGAGAGTGTATGTTTCATTTTCATGGCTCTATGAGATGGAAAAGTTGAAGACACGTGGCCAAAAGTACAAGTTACACGATGAAAATGATACAATCCTATTTTGATTTCGATATTATACTTAGACCACTTTGGAAAAAATTATCAATGAAAAGATTAACTCAGCTAACTAATTTAATTAACACATTGACACTTGGATAATTGGCAATCAATTTTTGGTCAAATTGGACATCTAAGGTGTACCTTACTGAGTGAGCTTAGAAAATACTCAATAATATAACGTCTCTTATTAGAGAAATTGAAGTGAATGGCATGGATGTATTTAGAAAATGGACTAAAAATCTAAAATGACAACTTGAGAAATAATTATGTCTAACTTAACAGGGTAGATTAAGTGCTGAATTAAACTGAGCAACAAACAGTTGATAAGCAAAATAACTTGAAATTGAAGGCACTTTTTTATCCCACTATATGTTGTTCAACAGAAAGGAACTTCGAAGATTAATTGGGTATGGAGATCCAAAATCATAACAATTGAAGAGCACGAAAGTGAGAGATGGACAACTAAATTTCTAGACTCGTTATTCAACTAAAATCGTCAAAATGAGGGAAGGACCCGAAAGACATTACCCGACCAGCATAGAAAAGAAGGAAATCATTGCAATTCATACTAGCACAATAACATATATGATATATCTACAATGATCACCTACGCCCAGTTTTCCAAAACAGCAATTATCCTTCATTAACAAGAGAAAAGAAGAAGAAAAAGGAAGACTTTGGACATATTATTTTACGGCCTTTCTTATTCACGTTCTAACATTACAGAGAGCAGTGACTGCTAAGCATGCAATTTCTACATTTCCAAAATTTTAATTCAGAACACTAAATTGAAAGCTTATAAAGGTTTAACCAAAAAAAGAATGGAGGATATTGGAAGTTATAAGATAATGAGATCAAGCCATACAAATAACACAATGACTTTTACATCATATCTCAGCATCAGAGCGTTTCTCCTCTTTTGGGGGTGCAAAATTCTTTGTAAGCCGGGATCTTGTCCAAGGATCCATGGGGGCTCTTGGCGGTGGTTGAGGAACTGCAGGTTTTGACTGTCTAAGCTCATTTTCTCGGTCAACAAACCTGCTCAAAAGTGTGAATGTATGACTTAATACATGGTCAAACCTAGAAAAGATTGATCAATGAGTTCATGAATTTTGAGAATGATCACTGGAATTAGTGTTGCTTGTTCACTTCACTACCTAAACACAATGTACAGACAAAATGTGTTCACCCGTGCAGGCACGTCAGATATAAAGAGATAGCAAGCATTATCACAAATACTTTTGTTATCTAATTGAAAAAAACATTAGGAAGGCCAGTTTCTAAAACCGAATAGCTTTTCTTACGGTATCAGGAATGTTCCATCCTCCACTGTACAAGCTTCCTAATTAGAGGAACAGATATATGATATTACAATAGCCATTTTTGAGTAGGCTTTCTTGAAACCTATTATCTGGACGGTTAGCAAATATCATTGCAAATGCAGAGATGAACAATAACAATTGCAATTAGCAATTGTTCAAGAAGGCAAGGCTACATATTTATCAAAGTCTCTGAGCTAATGGATTTAACAAATCTCACTCAATATAGGCCATTGGAGCAGCATCACCAACTCGAATACGGGTCCTAAGCAGTCTTGTATATCCACCAGCTCTATCTCTGCACAACCAAACATACATAAAATGTTTGATATACATATAATCCTTAATAAAAATATAAAATAAAATAATTGAAAAGCAACAGCTTGATAAATTACTTGTATCGATAAGCTAATTCTGTAAATAGCTTGTGAATGACATCATCCCCACGCACAAATGCAGCAGCACGTCTCGCAGCACAAAGGGAACCCTGTTATTATTCAAAATTCATTATGTTGCTCGTTTGACAAGAAAAGCATAAATAAATAATCTAGAACAAGCATCAACCCACAAGAGAGAGTCGTTTGCCAGATTAAAGATTCACTCTGAGACCAGAGATAAACTTCGAAAGCTCCTAGACGAATGCACTTTTAGTCATTGCTGAATTGTGCTTTAACAGCTTCTAAGAAATCATGTTCCTTCCAAAATGCAATCTCATTGGTTATACTTAGCTCTATGAAGTTGGCACTTCCATAGTACACATTTCAAAATCTCACATCTAATATCTGATAATTTGATGCTTGAATAATAGCCATTGCCTAAATTCCTTTTAAATGGAATTTGATTATTGTTTAGCTAGTACTAATAAGTATAAAAGTAATTACATTATTACACATTCGACCATGATAGTACCACTTCTTGTAGCCTATTTAACTCCCGAAAAAGAAAATGGATTCTATGACCACCTCTATTAAAGACCAAACCTCATTGAGGATGGCCCAAGTAGGGTACACTTGGGACTTGCCCAACAGGCTTAAAAGCCATTTACATGGCTTTTAATAACTTTTTTAATTGTTAACCATAACCCCTGCTTAACAAAGTAGGCGCAAGGGCTGGTTTCACTCTAATTCACCTCTGCTGAGGCGATTCCTTAAGTGGGGTTATCAGTGAGAATTCCCATTGAGAAGCCACCAGAGGACGAATAAAGCGAAGTCCGAGTCTGTTCTTGACTGAAAAGCTCAAAAGAACTTTTTGGAATTCCAAGCTCCCTAATTCCCAAAACTAATCTAAAGATTTTTAAATTTAGTCAAAGGAACGAATGGGGGTGAGTATACGTAATTTCATCCATACTATTTACACTCCCCCATAAAGTTTCCAAATGTTAAGTTCCTAAGCTAATACCTAATGGAATCTCCTGCATATGACAGATCTATTTACAGTTCTGCAAATTACACAAACATCCATGCAAATGCTTATCGGCTCACCCACAAAACTTTACTAGCTCAAAAGTAACTACATGTCTACAGATTAGGTTTAAGCTCCACTAGACAAACTGTAGAAGTCCATCAATTAGATTGCAAAAACCTCGACTTATACCTTTACCTTCATAAAACTCTGTCAGTCATATCAATTAAGAAACAGCATTTTCCACTTATTACAATAATTTCTTTTCGGCCCACAAACTCTAACTTTCAAATGGCAAAAGAAAATCTTACACTAAGCCTTCATGCTCTAATGTAAAATATAAAAACTACACACCTCTTTTCCGAGTTGCACCATATTATCAGCAAGTCGCCTAACTTCTTTTGCCTGCAAATCATTTATTTAAAAAAAAAAGAAAAAAATCACTTTCATAATTTCTCATTTATATCACATCATTATCCAAAATTTGGGGAAAAATGAAAAACAAAAAATTTAAAGAAAAACTTAAAATGGGTCCCATAATTCAACATTTCCAATCAATTTTCTTCTCATAATCTCAATATACTTCTATTCAAATATACTTCTAACAAGATTTGAATTAATTAATCAATTTTAAAAGAACTAAAAAAGAGAGTACCTTGGCAACGGTGGTTTCAATACGCTCGTGCTTCACCAACTGCGAGACCATCGTTCTGCACACACGCAGTTACACCAAACAATTTTTTTTTTTTCAAAAAGACGTACAAAAACCCTAAAAAAATCTGAAAATTAAAAAAAAAATTGTAACCTCAGCATGGACATTCTGTGACCAGTCGGCCGATTAAGCTTTCTGAATTTCGTCATTTTTACAGAGCCTTAGCGGAGAAACAGAAAGCTTACGGAGAGGGAGAGTGACAGTGAGAGAGATGATCGATAAACCCTAGCAATTAACTAAAACCACTGGAAAATTCAACAGGGGGATAATAACAAATAGCTCCCTAATTTTTTTTTTTTCCTCAAATAGCTGTATGGCTTATTCATTCGTGTCAAATAGGTTCCCGACTTCCGTTTAAATGAGTAAAATGACTGACTCACTCTCGTGAAACTAAGATTTGACCGAGACGATGAAAGGGATTGCAACTTGTTAACGAAGGGTATTTCTGTCATATCGAAAAGGGATTGAGACAATTGGAAAATTTACAAGAATAACCCCTCTAACTTTCCGAATTTTTAAATTAACCACTCTAACTTTTTTCTATCAACATTAGCCAAACAAATCCTACACTCCCGAAAATACTCTTTCATTTTCACTCTCACAAAACCCAAGCTCTCTCTCACCGATTTCCAGCACAATCGGGGCAGGCTTTTCTTGAGCATCACCGGCGGCCAACAACATCTAATAAATAACGAGATCTTAATAAATTAATTACAAGTTTTATTGAATATTTTTGTGTATTGTTGTAGTAGTTGTTATTGTATTGTTGTTGATGATGGTGCCGAGGATTGAAGACTGTGTGATATTATTGGCGTGGGTGAGGGTGTGTTGGTGGCGTTAGGGGTCGGTGTTACCGGTCGTATCAAACCTCATGCGAGCACTGCGTATTTGGTGCTACCGATGCTCTGTCGTGATAGACGCACAAATTTTGTTGCGACAGGCACCTGTCGCACCTGATATGTGCAACTGGTGCCAGGTGCGATTTGTCGCACCAAATTTGGTGCGATAGGCGCCTGTCGCACCATAGCACCAGTCGCACCTGATATGTGCTACTGGTGTCGAGTGCGACAGGCACAAGTCGCACCTCATATGCAACAACATTTATAAAGATAGTCAATATTTACTAATATGCAATAACATTTATAAAGATAGCAATATTTACATCTCAATAAATTAGAGAGAGTCAATATTTATATGCCAACAAAAAAAGTAAAATGAAATGCACGGTAATTGGTAAGTACCATGTTACCCAAACAACAATCTAATGAAATTAATATATGTTGAATTTTGAAAGATGTCAAATGGATTAGTAACTAGTAATTACAAGAAATGAATAGAACTAAAATATATTATCCTTAATTAAATGATTGTTTTACAACGAACGAAAGTATATTAAACTTTCTCGATCGATAACGTTAAGAACGATATATAAATTAGCTATAATATCTGCCAACCTCAAAATGCAATTATTGGAGTAATTGTAATTGGATTTGCAAACACAAATCAGTAATGTCAAGACAAAGCATCCTAATGCAACAGAAATTATCGATCGATCTGCATGCATTTAATTTTCTTGCTTGCAATTTGTGCCTATATAGCACATCATTAACAACTTATTATCTAGAAGTTTTGCGTAGCAAACTGCAACAGCTAGGTTCTTAAATGCCCGAGTTGTTGTCCTGGCTCAAACTTCACAAACACCAAGAATCCATTTAATGCAATAATAAATTTTCTCCCCATGTAAAACCGAATTGGCTTCGACACTATACACAATTAATTCACATCTCCTTCAAACTTTCAGCAGCCATGGCTTCTCATCGGGTGCGACTGGTGCCTGTGTCAGGTACGACAGGTGCCTGTGTCAGGTACGACAGGCGCCTGTCGCACCAAACTTGGTGCGACAAAGCGCTAATCGCACCAAACTTGGTGTGTTTGTTGCAACAGAGCATCGGTCGCACCAAATACGCAGTGTTCGCACGAGGTTTGGTGCGACCGGCAACACCGACCCCTAACGCTACCAACACACCCTCACCCACACCAATAATATCACACAGTCTTCAATCTTCTGCACCATCATCAACAATAACACAATAACAATTACTACAACAATCCACAAAATTAGTCAATAAAACTTGTAATTAATTTATTAAGATCTCGTTATTTATTAGATGTTGTTGGCCACCGGTGATGACTCAAGAAAAGCCTGCCCCCGATTGTGCTGGAAATCGGTAAGAGAGAGCTTGCTTAGAGAGAAAGAGCTTGGGTTTGGTGTGAGTGAAATTAAAGAGGTATTTTCGGGAGTGTAGGATTTGTTTAACTAATGTTGATAGAAAAATATTAGAGTGGTTAGTTTGGAAATTCGGAAAGTTGGAGGGGTTATTCTTGTAAATTTGCCCAATTTGATACAAATGTATGACGAATATTAGATAACATAATATATGTCCTTAAATGACAAAGTTTAGGGATTAATGGGGTCCTGGTGTTATTACCCCAAGCTCTCTAAACAAGAACTTATATCATTGGGCTTAAATGGTTTCACTTGGTTAGGCCACTATTGGGCCTTCAAAAGCCCAACCAACCTCTTGGTTGGGCTGATTCTTTCTATGTTTTCTTTTGAGTACCATTAGATGAGATAAAATGTATAACCAATCACTCTTGTTCATATATGTGCCGACCTATTTCGACATATTAAAATAGAAGGATGAGTTAGATGTATAAAATTAAATCAAATGATAAATAAATATGCTCCCGTACTTACGGGAATACTCGAATCTTCAATCTCATTGATATAAACTACGACAAGAACTAACACGACCCTAATCAAAATAGTCTCTAAGATCTTTTCTAATCTGAAATTGTATGGAACCGCGACCCGTTGTTTAATAGAAGTACGAACCTTAGTATATGAAGATGCCACAATCAGTTATGGATAATCTAATTGATAGGTTAAGGATTGAACGCCACTAAAAATTCGATAAGTTCAAAGAATTCATTTAAGAATCCAAGAGAATTACACTCTCACAATTGCATGAAAACTGAACCTTTTATTATTGAAATTTGGGTACAATATACAAAATGTTCTTCAGCCATAATTATCCTAATTCAAAATTGGAAACAAATCCTAATCCAAAATCAAATCAGAATCCCAATCTAAAACAAATAAGGAAATAATCCTTATTAAATCATAATCCTAATCTAAACAAAAATGAAAGAATCTTACATAGTTTAAATGACTAAATAAAATGGAAATAATGGATTTGCTGCCTCTTTTAATAACAGGAAAATATCCAGAAAGGATAATAGCATATCTTTCTTGAATCACACATTTATTGGTCTGAATATCTTGTGAGATTCCTTCAATATTGGTCTGAATATGCCTTATTCCACGTGCTTGTGTGATCTTTGTCCTTAATCTCATCACTCATGAAGTAGGTGATGAAGGATCTAACTAATTCAAGGAAGAGTTGTTGTCGGTTCTTTGAGACGGTTGTGCTTCAACTTAACTATGTAAACACATCAACTAAATTATTTGATAAATGCTTATATATACTTGATAACTTAATTTTTATTACATGTCCACAAGTTTATACTTGCTAACTCATATTTCTAGTTCATAGCCATTATAGTTAAAAGTGACAAAAATCATAATCATAAACGCAAAAACATATCTTAAAAGTTAAAACTACGTATCCAAATAGGAATTTCAATATTGATAGTGGAGTAAGTTAATCTTATAGTGTATTAAAAATCAAACAAATAATCAAGAATGTCATACTGGCCATAATGCACATCAAATCGATAATGTGATTATTTGTAACATATTAATGTTGAATTGATACAATAAAAATATTTGTATCACAATTTTGGATAAGTTGCGGGTTCTAAATAGTTTCTCTCTTATTTGGAGGCAGATTTTGCAGTTTTTACAATGTTGTCCAATTATCTGAGTTGTTCCATAGTAGAACTATTAAAATAGAGTCTCAACTGATCTCGATAATTTTTTTATAATGTAAATATCAATATTGTAATGTATTATAGTTAAAATAAAATTAATATTGTATCACCCTACTTCGGATTATGGACAATGGAGAAGCTCAAAGGTGTAAGAAAATTTTTTTATTCAATTACAAATTACCCTTATTAAAACATATATAAGAATTTTTATATTAATTAGTTATGTCGCCTCTTCAACTATCATCAAATTCTCGTTTTAGTTCATCATTTGATGGGTAAATGTGTCATCAAAATAAATCTCAAATAATATTTTTTAGAACAAATATTTGAGGGGTAATGCTCATTATGTCTCACCTTATTAGGTATATCTTTAATTTCTTATTAATAAAGTTATCTTGTAACAAGAAAATTATTGAATTAGGAAAAAAAAAATTAAGCCCATCCAAAAAAATATATTGTTACCTTGCCCAATGATTATAGAGAAAGTTGAAACTATCTTTTACATTTCACTTATCCTTTGATTAACTCCTTCATTTTCAATCACCTTCCCTCATTATTTTAATTTACTTGTTTTATCAGTCAAAATTCAAAAGTTGATCAATAAGTAAGAAATAATCCACAGCCGACAATAGTACCCTAACTATATAACAAGGTTAGGATTTGATTAAATCAGAAACAAGAAAAGATTGAAGAATGAAGAAGATGAAATAATAATTCACCACACCCCCCCACCCCCCGAACCCAAAAAGAAAAAAAAGAAAAAAACAAATTTTAGAAATATACCTGTTGATAGATATAGAATTTTGAAAAATATATTAAATCTTTGATGTCATTAGATAATAACCTCTTCCGGAAATTGGTATCGAATTATGACCAAACATAAAGGGAAACTAATCAAATTTTCTAGATGATTCTTCTAAATATGACCAAGCACTTGCCCAAATTAAAATCAACCAACATTCTTCCAAAAGCAAATCTTCTTACAAATCCATAAAGAAAATAAATAGAAGCCAAGCTGAATCAACCTCCATTAATTAAGAGCTAGCATGGTGGTTAAAGTCAAATTTGGTACCAGTCAAATCACAAAATATGGGGGTGAAGAAAAAGTGGACTCATCATATTAATGCAATTTAGAATCATGATTCTTTCTTTCTTTTGCTAGACATGAGGGGTTTTTTTTTTTTTTGACATATTTCTATCAGAGCTCGTGAATTTCAAAACTCATTAATTCATGCTCATGAGTGCAATCTTGATATTGTATGTTGCCAATTTCTATGTATTTTAATACATTATAAAATGGTGTCATCATTTCTTCATTGAAATTACTTCTTTTCTCGAGTTGATAAATAGTGAGATAATAAGTCTAGCATACGATTCGTCATTTTTTCTTAAGTGGAATTTGCAATGTACATATGAGAGATCCAAGTTTTTGCCCATAGTGAAAATGGCATAAGGAACTTAATTAATTGATTGCTCTTCACAGTAAGAGTTGATAATGGAAAATAATTTTAAACTTTTCTAAACACTCTCGAGTAATACTTTGAATACAGGGGTAAAAAAAAACTAAACTATGGTGCTTCAAGTCAATTTTGAATTGATGTATGTGGAGAATTTACATCTTTTTCCGACCTATTAGATTAAAAAATTTGGCAAATATATCTACATTTTTAACATTTTTAATTAGTTTTGTAAAATTTCACAGGAGTTATTTCAAGAATTTTAGAAGAATTAGATATGATTTTCAAAATTTTCATTATGAAATTTCAATGAATTTCATAATGAGAGATGTATAATTTTTTTTTTCTCTCTGATATTGCGTATACTTCTCAGATTGGAGAATCGAAATCATTAACAACCTTTATTTCGCAAAATAGAGGCAGAAATTGGAATCAGAATCGGAATCGTGGGACCCACCCAAATATAGAAATGAGGAATGGGAGATTGATTCCGGAGGGGGTTGGGAATCTATCTCTCATTACCAAGAGTTTCTATTATACTCCCAGTAAATTTTCATAATCCCAAAATACCCTCAATCAAGTTATGTTATTTTTACATTTTAGTCCTCATAAAATTATAAAAATACCCATAAATTTTGTATTATTTATAAATAAATCCCCAGATAACAACAATAATAATAATTGTAATTAATTTCATTATAATTATTAAAATTTATTTAATTTTATTATTTTAATTATTATTATTATTATTCTAATTATTAATATTGTCATTAATTTCATTATTATTATAATCAAAATTTATTAATTTTATTTTTTAATTGTTATTATTACGGTCATTAATGTCAATATTATTAATATTAATATTATTAAAATTCATTAATTATTATTGTTATTATTTTAATTGTTATTATTGCTGTCATTAATATCAATATTATTAATATTAATATTACTAAATTTTATTAATTATTATTATTATTTATTATTATCGTCCTCGTCCTCGTCATCACCACCACCATCATCATCATCATTATTATTATATTAACTTTATTATTTTAATTGTTATTAATTATTTTTATTATTTTTTATTAATATTATCATTATTAAAATCTAATAATAATATTTTATTATTATTATTATTAATGATAAAAGTATTATAATCAATTAATATATTAATGATAATAATAATTATGACAATAGTTAATGAAGGACTTTTGTAGTAATTTACAACAATCTGACTTATTCCGATTCCGATTCCCATAGTTCAACTAAACAACTTATTCTGATTCCTATTTCTCATTTCCATTCCAGCCCATTCCAATTTCTATAAATGCACCTCAAGGTAGACACGTATGACTTTACTTATTTTCCACGAAACCCTCGAAAAAGAATACAAGTTATAGCCAAGTTTTTATGGTGGTAAATTGGTAATGATATATGGATCCCTAGTTTTTTAGTTTTTTATGATTTATCAAGTAAGATATATTTCTGTCAATTTCACTGAGATAAGTCCCTAGTTTTTTAGAATAATCAAAGAAAGAATGATCCTTACTCCTTAAGTCCCTAATACTTCTCATTTTTACCACTTATGTCCTTAATTTTTTTTTTAGAACCCACCACATCTTTAGTATTATAATTTGGGTTAATTATCTCTGGGTGACATATTTTTTGATAAATTTTAAAAAGGTGACACTTTTTTTAAAAATAAGCGAGGGGGTGATAAATCCGTTAATTTTAACAAGAACAGTAACAAAAATAGTAACTTTAATAAGAAATGATATTTTTGCCCCTAGAGATAATTATAAAATAACGTTTCTACCCCTATAATAGTTATAAAATGACATTTCTATCCCTACAACACGGCTCTATCTTGCCTTCTCAACAGGGCGCCACACTTGTTCAGAGGTTTCACTAAAGATCACTTGGCCAAAGTATCCTTGTATGAAGCAAAGACTTCTATAGGCTTCTATAAGGTTTCTGATGTGGAGGATCCGTCCAGGCGGCAACCACAGAGTATACTTTATTATAGTATATTGCTCATTATATTATTTAATATAATTTATATTAAATAGTAAATTATTGACTATTTTAACTATAATTTATAATTCTTAAATTGTAATGGATGAATTTATAATTTATAAATTTATAATGACCCATCCTTCATTGTATGGCAACGAAACAAAGTACTTTTCTCTGGACCAGAACTTGTTTGGAACATCAGCACAGCATTGTAACGGTTCTTTGTACTGAAGCTTGAAAGTTCAAACTTTTGGACTAGATTGCGCTGAATTTGATTCTTTTCACCCCTTTTCCCATCCTCATTGTCTGCAGGTCTGTGTTGAATATCTTGTAGGAGTGCCCAAACTCTCCATTCTGTATCTTTAGAGCTTGCTGGATAGGTGAGATGGTCTGTAACGAAACAAAGTACTTCTTCTCATATTATGTAATGGATTGTAAGAAAATTTAAATAATAAATTTTAACTTGTAAAATTTAAACTTATCTCTTATATTATATTATAAATTTAAATTGTCTAATATTTAAATTTTATAAGTCAAATATCTCTTATTTTATAATTGTTAAAATAATTATATTAACTTTATTTATTGATAAAGTTAATATACAAGTTAAGAGAAACTTAACTATATTGTTTAAATGTGTGTCACATATGACACACATTTAATCCTGAATAAGTTACTATATTTATTTTAAATATAGTATATTTAATCCTGAATAAGTTACTGTATTTATTTTAATTACTATATGTGTAAGTTACTATATGATAAATATAGTAACTTATTCAGGATTAAATGTGTGTCATATGTGACACACTTTTAAACAATATAGTTAAGTTTCTCTTAACTTGTATATTAACTTTATACAATAAAATAATTTATAATATAAATTATTTATTTATAAATAATTATAAATTTATAAATTTCATTATAAATTTAAGCACATCTTAAATCTTAAACACATATGTGTGTTAAAATTTATAATATAATATAAGAGATAAATTATACATATGTGTGTTAAATTTAAACTTGTATAAATTTAATTTAGATAAACAATAAATAGATAAATCAACAACACATTAAATTTCTGTTTATTTAATTTGTACAATAATTACAAGAACTCATTAAGTTCTTGTAAACATATGTTCTTGTTAAAGATGACTCATTGTCTTCTCTATCAGTTATAGTTTATTGACATATATTAATTTGTATATTAACTTTATACAATAAAATAAATATAGTAACTTATTCAGGATTAAATGTGTGTCATATGTGACACACATTTAAACAATATAGTTAAGTTTCTCTTAACTTGTATATTAACTTTATATTTCATGGATCTGTAGGGGCCTGTTGTTCTGCTTATACTCACTAATCCATTGACCAGGGAAGATCAACTGATTTTGCTTAAAGGTTTTGGGTTGGATGATTCTTCCTTCACCACCAATCATTTTGGTGATAGGAAGGTTGATGTGGCTCATTGAGAACATATGGACATTGGATATTATGATTGGACATTGGGTCATGTGATTGATGAAGAAACCAACTGGGGACACTTTGTGATTTGCGATGCTGTACCAAGAGCATATTATGCTTATTGGCTTCTAGTCAACCTGTTAATTTTTTCTTTATAGAAGAGGTTAGGTGTTGTCTAAGTGTTGGATGACACAGGACTATAAGTATTGTACAGGGGTTCTGTATTGTAGACTTCTGCTAGATCTGGGGAAGTGACAAACCACCACTGGTTCGAGTTGTAGATCACGACCATATGAGAGACGAAGATCGTTACATGTGCGGAGGATGCCTACAGAAAATAAGAACAAGAGAAATTTTATTGCTCTCTAAATATGTTACAAGACTAGATTGCTTATTGGATTCAGAGATGACTCTCTACAACACGGAGGGCTCCCTTTTATAGGCATCAAGGAAATCTCCTTTTACAATAAAGCCAAGGACACGTCATTCGTCCTTATCTCTAGAGATGTACTCCATTTGCATGTCATTATGAGAGTACCACCATCTTCGTATATCTTCAGAGCTTGCTGGATAAGTGAGATGGTCTGTAACTTTATCAAAGATCTGGTCTTTGATTTCCACGGGGAGCGCTTCAAGAAGTTCTAGCAAGCTCTGAAGATACAGAATGGAGAGTTTGGGCACTCCTACAAGATATTCAACACAGACCGTAAGGGCAGTGCATGGTTCTGATCTGCTTAAGATGTACTCCATTTGTATGTCATTATGATGTTTCTAATTGTAGGGATAGAAATGGCATTTTATAACTATTATAGGGGTAATAATGTTATTTGGGTAAAAATGTCATTTCCTATTAAAGTTACTGTTTCCATTAAAGTTAACGGATTTGCCACCCCCTCGCCTATTTTTAAAAAATATGTTACTTTTTTTTAATTTGTCAAAAAATATGTCACCCAGAAGTAATTAACCCTTATAATTTTAATGTTTAATCTTTATTGTTCAATGATAAATGTTGACTTTTTAATAGATAGAACCATTCATACCTTTTAACAAGTACATTATATTAAACCAGCAATATGGTTATAATGGTAATTTTTTTTACATTACAATTTAAATGTCAGATATTTAAAATTGAGAAATGTATGGGACATGCAGAGATATCTACTCTTATTAAAAATTTAGAAAAATCAAATTCTCTAGTAGTGTGGGTTAACCAAATTACCCTTAAAATAATAATTTTTCCGTCGCAACGAAGAATTTGGAATTTAACACTAAAGGGCATTTAAATCATTTCAATAAGAGAGAAATTCATGATTTTATACTAATTATTAAACAATATATATACTGCATGTCCTTATTTAAGAATTATAAACATTTAGGGAGCCAGACGTTATTAGGTACTCTCAATTTTTTTTTCTTTTTTTTTTTTTTTTCTGTTTGGAGTTCCAAATTAAATATTTTATGATTGCATGCAAGACAAGAAGTCAAGGACAACACGCAACATGGAGGAGGAGCTTGCAGGAGAATTTAGAATGAAAGAAGAGAGGGATAAGCGAAGAGTAATAATAGATATTTCAATATTTAAGTAGAATAGATAAATAAGTCAAGAGTAATGATAGGTATTTTAATATTTAAATTTTACCTTGAGTCCTAACTGATGTGTCATTAATCGATTGAAAAATATTTAAATAATTTTATAAGTTATAAAATTTATTATTTAATAAATAAATAATATATAATATTGAGACTTGAGTTTATTACTCAAAAATCAAAAGTGCTTATCAACTATAGATAAGTCATAAGTGATTTTGAACTGTCATTTGCCAAAATTGCTGAGAGGGGCCGAATACGAATTAAAAGATGTGCTGTGTGCTGGACAAAATTCCTTTCGCTTTCTTTCTTTTCATTTAAATATGAACTTTGGTTTTTTTTTAATATTATTATTTACTGAAGAAAATAATTTAGCATATTTATTACAAAATTTCCCCACTGTTTTTGTGCCACTTGTTTTCAAATGGCACCTGGTTTCTCTGTAGCCGTCAACAGTTCAATCTTCAATGGCCGTAAGCATACAACAAGTATCCTCAAATGTTTTTTTTTTTTTTTTGTCATATTATAAAAATTGTGAATTTTAAAGAAATTGAAACACTAGAGAAAGATTATCAACAAAAGAAAAAAGAAAAAAGAAAAAAGAGGAGAAGGTTAAAAAAATTTATTTTAAGATTTATTTTTTTTAATATTAATTATGCTGGCCCTTAACAGTAAGTAAAAATTACAACGGTTTTATCATAGGTTTATGTATCTACCAACTCATCCACATCACAATATTATAATTATTGCTTTAATTTGGTTAAAATTTTCCAAATTTCAAAACCGTGTGCTTCATCGGATACTGTGTTCTTTAGCCTCCAAAATTGTTGCTATCTTTCGTATATTTTAATACAAGTTTTTCGATCAGATAGCATCGACCATGATTGCCTCATCAATCACTGTTTCTTAGGGATTAGGATTTAGGATGTGAGATAATAATAAAATAGAATAGCAGCATGCAGCATGCAGCATTTTTTTTTTAAAAAAGAAAATTCTAAATGAAAATAGCATCAGATTGGGATAATGTAAATTATTTCACTAATATGCTTTTAAAATAAGGCGTAACTTTGTTAAATCATTTTATTTCAAATATTTTTTGAGCCATAAGTTGAAGGGGAAGGTAATGGAATTGAAAGTTATCAAACGACATTAATTAAATATTCTGAACTAATAATAAGCTTATCTACTTTAGAGGATAGTATTTTTTAAAGGGTTTGTTTGATGTAACTTTTGAAGTAGAATTTCTTCAAGCAGTCTTCTATTATTAGAGTGTTTTTAATAAAAATATTTTGATTCTAACTCGGTTGTCAGTGAGATTGTTTAGAAAAATTATACAGCTTTTAATAGATTTTTTTTTCAAATATTATATTATGAAATGAATGAAAAAAAAAATTTAAAATAAAATAAGGGTGTTTAAGACAATCTAAGTCTTTAAAAATCATACAAGTTCTACTCTCATAATATTAAAATTTGAGAATCTATCCTTAAAGGAGACTAGGATAGTCAAGAATGATTATTCACTTAAAAGTCAAAAATTTAATTCATAATAATGTGAGTAGTATCCCACTATTCTCTAGTTCAAACATCTGCAATTATCAAATAGATCTCAATAATTAATACACAAATGATAATGTGCATTAAAAATAAATTTGAGTAGGACAAATTTCCAAAAACGCTCCCTCACTCTAATGCTTATTAACCGTAAGAAATGTTTTCGAAGAATGAAAAATTTTCAATGCTATTTGGGTACCAATTGGGTGCAATTGGTACATCGTATTATTCACTTTTATGACAATAACTAATTATTATCCTTTCATTATGTCAGGTATTGCGAAATAATAAACCATTATACAAATTATTGAAAAGTAAAATTTTACTGCATAAACTTTTTTAAAAATAACAATTTACTACATTTCTGTCATTTGTTAGTTAATTTGTAAATACTAAATTTTTAATAAATAACACCTAAAATTAAAAAAAAAAAGATTTAAATAAGTGCCATTTCTTTGTAAGGAAATGATAACAAAAACAAACTCTTAAAATAGTTGACTTAATTGTAAATTTCACATGACATTGATTTGTATCACTTTTTTTTTATTTAAGAATTTATTCATTTAGGATGAAATTGATATTTAATAAGTCTAACTAATGAATGCACTAATGGAAGTGCCAGAAATATAATAAACTATTATTTTTGAAAAAGTAATGTTGTGAAATATTACTTTTTAATAATTTGTTATTTTGGTAATTCTTCACTTAAGGAAACGATGATGACCCTTATAAAAATGATTTATGCCTCGAAAGAACCCGACACTCTCTCTCAACGAAGAATTTCGAGGAATACAAGCATAAAGCATGATGCCTTTGATTCAGAAATGAAATACACAAACTCCACTATTGGGAGAACAATTAATTGACAATATTGCATTTATATGTGGCTTCCACCATTCAAAAATTAGTCCCACACAAAGATATCATAGTACATAAATTTCAGGCTATCGAGTCTATTTTGATTTAACATATCTTTGGATTCTAATATTTCCATTGACAAAAAAGCTGATGTTGAAACTTTTCCCATAACTAAAATCAAATTTTGCAGAATCTACAATGTGGGATTTGCCACCCACACCAAACTTTTCTTATAATCTCTTATGCACTTGCTTCCTAAGGTTTCTTTCTAACGATATATACACACACACACAAAATCATTCTTAAGTACATGTGTTCTCAAATTTTTTTAATACGAACACGATATTAAACCTTGTAGTTTAATACATTCATTTTTCAATATACAATAAAATCGTACAATTTAATACAGTGTCTGCATTGGCTCTTTTAAATCGCACAGTTTAATAGTATGTCCGTATGAAAAAAATGAGGGTGCTCACACTAAAGAAAGACTATCATATATATATACACACACACACAACCCCCCCCCCCCCCCCCCCCCCCTCTTTCAAAACAAAGAATATGCATGCATGCATGTATTGGAATCAGAATTCAAATTTCCAAAGTTCAAATTATTCTAGGAGATCACCATAAAAAAAAAAAAAAATTATTCTAGTAGATCTTATGATCAAGACCTACAAATCAAATTTTTGTATTTGAGATTTGCCACCGCATCTAGCCTTTGTTATGACCTCATGGTTTTTTTTCACTAATTGTATTTCTATTCAATATTTTCTTTTACTTTATTATTTTTTTAAGTTTTAGTGTGAGAAGGATTGAATTTTAAGGGCCCGTTTGGGATTACTTTTGGGAGGCTTAAAAGTGATTTTGAGAATCTAAAAGTTAATTTTAGTGTTTGGTAAAAAAAATTCAAAATCACTTTTGTCAAAATCAACCTCTCCTACAACTGATTTTGAAAAGCATGAAAGGAGTAGCTTTAGATTCTAATTTTGAGAATCAATTTTATCCTTTAATACAATTTCATAAATATCCTTATAATTATTACCTAAACCCAGAACTATCCTTATTCAAATTGGAAATAAAATCAATATTTCAATAAATTTTTATTATAAAAGAAATAAAATCAATATAGTATAAATTTTATTTTTAATTAAATTATTATAATACACAAATAAAAATATTATATGTGCATGTTTTTATATGTGTAAATAAATTTCATCCTCCATTATGTCCATTTTAGTCATTTATTTTTTTACAGTAGTTTAACAGTAAGATTTGCCGAATACCCACAACTACTTTCAAAACTCACAGTATTTCTGAAAATAAAATTTACCAAGCACTTAATTGATTCTCTTCACAACTGATTATTCCTATATCACAGCTAACAACAATTATTTTAAAAGCTACAGTATTACCAAACTGACCCTAAATCTTTTATACCATTTTAATTAATGGATCCTATCTATTATATATTTATATTATAAGAAAAATGTTTAAAAATAATAAAAATTATAAGAAAATTTTATCTTTTTTAATCCTTTTACACACATACATATATTTCTTATTTTTAGTATTAAAATTTTAATTTATATGATTCATTTAATTAATAATAAATATGATTAAAAGTTTATTTGAAAATAATAATAACATTATAAAATTATGGTGTTAGAAAAGTTATTGGATATTATGAAATTATTAAAGGATAAGTAGTATATGTTGATTTTAGTAAGGGCTAAACTCACTATCTCTACTTTCAGTTAGTCGGTGAAAGATATTAGTTCAGGCTAAATATGTTGATAAGGATAAATGTTGACATTAATGTGTTATATAATTAACTATGGTCATAATAAGAAGATTAATGATCAAATTCATTTTGGTGGGTCCAATTACTCTAAAATTACAACATATGTTCAAACGCGCCTGTACGTTACAAAAGCCCCAAAATTGGAAGGAATAATCTACACAGATTTGACTCAAGTCAATGCCAAAATTCCATATTAGTTTGAGCTTGGCATAAATTACATTTGTTAAAAAACCACTCTATAAAAGTAAAAATAAAAAACGCATCAATATAAATAATTATTAACATGATTTTATGGATCTTTTTATATTAAGGACTATAAAAAAAAGGCTTTCATTAAATACTCTATTTAAATAAGTTTTATTAGTAAAAATTCTACTTAAATAAAATTTATTTAAAAAGTTATACCGAACGAAGTCTAAGATTTGAAACTTAAATTTCTTGTGTTACTACAAAAATTTTTACCAATTATACTAATTAGCGGCTACGAAAAAATTTCTCAAATAAAGTAGTATTCACACATTAATTTTGTATCCGTATTTGACAATTAAATGAATTATCCATAATACACCTGTATAACACTAATATATATATCCACAATATGGAAAATAAAAACAAAAAATGGAGTCATTATCATTATCTAATAGCATTTCTAAAAAATTGACAAAATAGAGATATTCTTTTAGACACCGTATATATGGTGAGTCTCATCACAAAACAGTGGAAGCATCTGCATCTGGTATTGTACCAAATTACACGAAAAACTGAATCTTAGAAGTAGCTTCTGGAAATATTAGAGATCATTTCTTTTAAGTGTCATTTTCTCTTCCCCTTTGATTTTTCTTCTTTTTTGATCAAACAAAAGATAAGGATATTCTCAACCAATATTCTCCAAAACCCTTTAATTTAGTCTAATTAATTAATGTATTTAAGTATTTATTATTGTTACTATGTAGTACAACTTTCATATACGTCAATGTGCTAGCTGCTATATAGTACACATTTTATTATGACCTCATCTGTCATCATTATTCAGCGCTGTAATTCCACCGCCATACTGATCAAGTCCGCAAATTAAGATATTATAAAGAAAGCAAGAAACCCTTCAAAAATTCAATAACAAGTAAGCTATTTTATTCATTTTGATCGAGGCAAAGAGAGCAAATGAGTAGCTTAGAGGAAGAAGAGAGACTTGTTCAAATGGTGCATGATTTTATAGAATCATCAGAATCATCATCATCATCATCATCGGCACCATCTTCCTCAAAGTGCTTGCTTTCTCTTCAACATCATCATCATCATCAACCTAGTTATCTTTTAACTTTACAGGTTCATTTGAATTCTCTCTTGTTTTGTTTGTTTTTCATGTGCTTTTTGTTCGTTTGTTTTGGTGGGTTTATTTTTGTTTTGGTTATAGGAGATTTTGAGGAGTGGAAATACAGAAGCTGAGAAGGAGGTGCTTGAGAGAGTGAAGAAGCATATTATGATGAGAAGCAGAAGAGATGGAGTACTTTTAAAAAGCAGTAATGGTTTGAAGAAGTGGTTAGTGAGGAAGCTCAAAATGGATGGCTTTAATGCTTCTCTTTGTCATACTTCTTGGGCCACTTCCTTGGGATGTCCTGCTGGTATATATGGCTTCTTAACTCTCTCTCATTCTTTCAAATTTTTTATATATTTTGTTTGAAATAATTATGAAACATATATATACATGTATATATATATTTATCATGATTCTATTGGTTTGTTGCATATTTAGAGGGAGTAAAGAAAAGTGAATAAAGATTCAGTGTTTAGATGAGTACTTTGGTTAAATACTGAATTAACAATTAAGATTTGAACACTCAGGATGTGAATACTTAATATTTAAATTTTGGTGATCGATTTAGTATTCAGCACAAACTCAGTTGATCAGTGCTAAATCCTTGTCTTATTTTTCAATCTTCTTATTGACTATAATTTTTGTTGGAAATTATAGTTAAAATTAAATATCAAGAGTTTCCTTGATAGTCTTTTATTTATGAATTTTGACAGGAGATTATGAATACATTGACATAATGGTGGAGGATGAACAAACCGGAGAGCCAATAAGGCTGATAGTGGACATAGATTTCAAGTCACAATTTGAGCTAGCAAGGCCAACACAGGCATACAAGGAGCTAACAAACATACTCCCATCAATTTTTGTAGGACAAGAAGAAAAGCTCAACAAAATAATCAGTCTCCTTTGTTCAGCAGCCAAACAGTCCCTTAAAGAGAGAGGCCTTCACATTCCTCCGTGGAGAACAAGCACTTACATGCACTCCAAATGGCTATCAGCAGGGTGTCAAAAATGTTCTGAAAATATTGAAAGTACTTTTGGCAGAAAAAATATTGAAGAAGAAAATAGAAGTGCTTCTGTTGGCAATGTTGCCATTTCAATGGCGAAGAACCCTAAGAGAAGTGCTTTTGGCGGTGGGTCAGCTTCTGCTGCTGGGGCTGGTCCTGGCTGCAGTGGCTTGTCTAGTCAGTTCTCTAACATGGGCATAAATTGTTGCTGAACCTTTTGCAGCTGCTGAGTGTTAGTTTATTTATTTATTTTTTACGGCAGAGAGATTCTCCAATTTTGGTCGTTTTTTAAATCTTGTTGGCTATGTAAGAATGTTCAACTGCCGTAGAGCACTCCTTCGTAATTACACGATTAAAATAATAAATAATAAAAAATATGTTATAATTTTAATCGTGTGATTACGAAGGAGTGTTCTACAATAGATTATTTCCATTATAGTCGGATCTTTTTCTTAATTGTGAAGATATATGAAGAATAATACTATGCTATTTTGTACCAAGGCATTAGCATCAATTGCATGTTTATGTGTGGTATTTTAAGTTGGTGTATAATATATATTACGACCATACAAATTTGACTTTATTACTAATCATGTCAAGAGTTTTTAAATATTAAATTGATTCATTTATTAGTGGTAGAAAAAGAGAGAAAAATACCCATTTAACATATTTTTAAATATAAATACTGCTAGGGCTTCCGAGTAGTATTTTAGTATCTGTATTTTAAGGGCCTGTGGATATGATAAAATAAGAAAAATACCCGTTTAACATTTTCTTAAATATAAGTAGTGCTAGGGCTTCCGAGTAGTGTTTCAGTATTTGCATTTTAAGGACCTGTTGATAGGATAAAATAAAATGAGATGAGATTGAAATATAATATTACGTTGTGTTTTGTGTAGTATAAGATTGGACCATAAATAATTCTATTTTGTATCTAGTATGCTATCGGATTGGTTAGTAATTAATATAAATTATAAATTAATTTTATCAAAATTATTTTAAATAAATCGTTATACTAAAAACTAAAAAAATAATTTTGCTTGATGATTTTAGCTTTTTACTACTTTTTTTGTTTAACTCATTAAAATTATAACTTTTAACATCACAAGTGAACATAGCTATTAATAAATTTCTAATGTATTATGAAATATAATCTTACGTAAAAGCATTTTATAGGTTAAAAAAAAAACCAAAGAAATCAGCTATTTTCCAGTTTCCAACGCATGGATCCTTTTGCCACTTTCCAGCCATGTCTCTTTTTCCACTTCGTAAATTAGATGATCCAAACGCTAGATTAGTATTATTTTCTCCTATAATTATTCGATCTCAATACATATATATATAAAATATATATATAGTAATTCTTTAATGCGTGTCCGTATTAAAAGCGTATTTATATTAAAAAAAATGAAGACATCCGTAACTAAGAATATATATATAAACAGCTCCTAAGTGATATTAGGTTGATTTTTTAAGTGTCACATTACTTCATTCATCAATAAAAATTAATCACTCAAGGGATGCGGCTGTTCCAATTATTAGCCAAATTGCGTGGGATCAAAATACAATGATTTTACTTTAGATTTAAACTTTTTAAATGTTTTCTAAAATATTTGGAGTGCTACTTTTTGAAACTCTGGTTTAAAGATACCTAAAAATTTTTAAAATTAAAAAATAAAACATAATTATATTAGATAAAAATGAGTCAACATAATATGATTGTTTGAATGCTTAATAGTGTCATAAAATAGAGGAATTTTAAAATACATCAGAGGTAATACAACCAATATACGCATGTATGACATGTGTAATTGAATTTAATATAACCACCACTTACAAGATAATTTTTTAAAATTAATACACATATGTCACAATATTATTTATTAATTACATGGCTGATGTGATATCTCTAATGTATTATAGAATTTCTCTATAAAATGAGCTTGGATGTCGGGGTCTTTAAAACCGAATCTAATGCAATTACCATAATATTGGCTCTAGTTTTCAATTTTAGGTGGGCTTGGCAGGCTTTCAGTGGATAAGCCCAAGAAGCTAGTTTAAAATAATTTTAAAATTTGATAAAAGAATTTAAAACTCGTCAATTGTTTCTTTTTATCAATATTTTGATCATTGCCAAAAAAAAAAAAATTCTTGATAACCAAAAATTAAATGGATTTTTTAGTATAAAATTTGACATAAAAAATATTCATTTTAAAATGAGAAACGCTTTTAAATAGGGGCTTCTAAAGGGCAGGCCGAACCACCGAATGAATTGCAACTCCAGTGGGCTTGTAGGCCCGGCGACTCAAGGCCCATAAACTTAATGCAAGCGTGAGCTTGCACAACTGAGAAAAACTTGAACATATTGTAATTGTTTCCATCTTTTTTTTTTTTGGTTAGAAAATTAACAAAAATCAAAAAGTCAATAAAACCTAGTATCTACGGTGTCAATATTGTGGGGCAAGGTATTCAGTATTATAGTCACAACCCACAGTACAATAGAATAAAATAGGGGTGTCAGAAATAAAAATTATATTATTTTAAATAATTATATTTATTTAACCTATTTATTACATATATTTAAAATTTTAAACATTTAAAGTTTATATTTTCATATCCAATTTTATTAAAATGAATTAAAAAATATATATATAATATTATAAAATATAAAATCCGAGCTTTAAAACTCGGATTAAAAAATCCGGTCCGGGTGTCTAAAAAACATATTCAAGTCGGGTCCGAGCATTGCCATACTCGGGCCTGAACCCATCTTTTGCCATTCCTACATGACAACATGAAACAAGTTATTCTTCTTCTGATTAGCAATACAACCCTAATCTAAATAGAGTTAATTTTATATTACATTCTCGCGAATTAACTATCTTCAAATCACTCCCTTATTTTTTAAAATCTTAATTTTTCCCTTATTTTTGAAAACCTTAATTTACCCCTCATTTTTATTAAATAGACCAAAAAAAAAATTCATCAAAACACCATCATTTTTCCCTTGTCTTTTGAATAAAAATGCAATAACTTGATGTTTTAAAAAATAAAATGGTGATTTGAAGATAGTCAATTCGTGAGAGAGTAATCCGAAATTAACCCATCTAAATATCCAATTCATGCTTTAATGCTACCACCAAACATGCCCCAGTGTATATAACGTAAGGGTTGTAACTTGAACAAAATGAACAATAGATTTCTTAGAAGCTCCTGTCTACTCCAATATTGACACAGCTTCAAAAACAACTAAAATCAACTTGACAGTATGCGTAAGCATAACTATCCGTGCTATATACAGACACCGTAAGCTACTCTCACAGACTTCTTCATCGATGTTTTCATCAAACTGATATGACTAACATAGTACATCAACATTTACGAGGTGAATAAAAACATCCGAAGCATGAAGTGATTTGCAATGTCTCTGATCCTTGAGAGCCTTGAGTTTGAATCTGTGAGATCTGATTCTGGACAAAATGCATAAGGATTCAGTGTGTTTAATAGAAGGAAGACCAATAATAAAATCATAAAAATGAAAGCTCATGCACCTATAAAATAGCAAGCGAATATTTTGAGTCGTCTAGCTAGATGAAATCTACTTGATTCATATGGATGCTAAATGGTAGTCAAGTGTATGATGATCGAAATATAAAGAGAGAAATACATAGTATAAAACAGCAATTAGAGTAACGAAAAATATTAGACGCAGTTGCCAAAGTTAAACAAATCACAAACACAATAATATCACAGAGCCTTTGAGAAAATACAGAGCATAACAGCATCTCCAGGGATCTGAAAGTCGTATTAACATAAGAAAAGCCAATTGATAATCTAAAAGATAATATGACTCAGAAAAGGTATTGAAACTAAACAAGAGGTTGAAAGGCAGAAGATGCACATTTTTAAACGTTTCTTCCTGATGCAGTCAGAAAGGTAGATAAATAAATAGAAGTTATTGTATATGTTCTTTTTATGCAACTCTGCTAGCATGAGTGAGAGTGAGAACAATCAATTTTCAGAAAATCTACTCAGAAAGTGTTCCTAACTTGGACGTCCCATGACCGAAGAAAATTTTCATACCTATGCAATGGTATAAATTAAAAAAGTGGATAAAGGTGTCACCTTGTTGTATGTGTCATGATAAGAATCCTTGACTTGTGAATCCTTGGGATGAATCGAAGAAGAAACTTACAACTATGGAGAACTCTGCAACAAAGTGCTCAATCCGATTCTGAAGCATCATATGAAGGGTCAAACTGCATCAAAATAATTGTGCGACTGCAAGAAAATACAGCATCAAAACTGAACTGACAACACTTTTTTCTACTTCATGAATTTTCATCTCCCTCACATGGTGAGTAAGCATCATAAGCAGATGGGTGGAATATAAAATTTCTTTGGACTGAAGACGTATTATGGAAAGATGAAAAATTAGATAAAAAAGATAAATAAATCATCATCAATGCCAAGACTGATAGAAATTAAATGAAAGGTAAAGATTTCCATTAAATCGGCTTGCAAAAAAAATGTTTCTGTACTAAACATCATCTTCTAAATTTCTTAACATGCAAAACTCCCAGAAAGATTTTCTCGCCTGCTCTATTCTCTCATGACTAAAGAATGGGCCAGCTCTAAATCATAAATTACATTAAATGACCCATGGATACAATTTGAATATATGTTGACAATGCAACAATAATAAGTAAGCTGCGAAAAAGAATGCTAGAAAGAAAGAGATCTATTTTGGTTCCAAAATTGCATCTCAATTCTGTATGATTGTTAGACTGATATCGTTATGATTTCTCAGACAAAATGATGAGTAGGATATTCCTGCTCATATCCATTATAATCGTAGTATAGCCTCTCCCCCTTAGCAATATCACGAGTAGCAACCAAAAAGACCCTGCATTCACCATTTACACTGTATCTCACGCACTTACAGTTCTGCTTCTTCTTGCCTTCCCTGCAAATAATTGGATATGTTTAAGACCCTTGGACTTAAATACACTGTCAATCCAAACAACAAAAAGAAACAAAGAATTGTACTGAGTACATTGGAGCTACACTAGACAACTTGTCGATGGATAACAACAGAATTCATGGCCTGGAACAAGTTTGTATAAGTATATAAATTGAAAGAGTATTCATATCTTTGCTATACTCAGAATACAAACAAAGGGGCTGTTTGTTTTTTTGACTTAATTGACTTAATTTTAATCAGCTCAGTCATTAAGTTTGTTTGTTTTTTCAACTTAATAAAAATTTTTAATCAATAAGTCATTAAGTTATTAAGCCAATTTTTTTAGCTTTTTACTTAATCTAAAAAGTCTAAATGATCTTATCCAAAAAAAAAAAAGGGTCTAAACGATATCATTAAAAGATATTCTCTAGAATATCCTTATCTAATTAATTAATTTTCATTCTTACCTAAATAAAATTTAATAATTAGCATTATTACACATCTATATAACTTGTGATAATATAGTACTAGACTATTATTATTTTTATCTTTTTATTTTCTTCAAATTAGCATTATTTATCTTCATAATTTTTTATGAATTACATATACTAACTTATAATATTAAATGATTGTATTCAAGTAAACAATATTATGATAATATATTATCTTATTTATGCTCTTTGAGATGTTTATTATTTGTTTTACATTTATAATTCATAAGGGCACAAATGTAAAAATACTAGTTTTTAGATTTTTTAAGTTAAAAAAACAAAAAACTTAATATTTATTTTCAGCGATCCAGACAAAAAAACAAACATATCATTTAGATTCAGACATTCAGTTCTATTTAGAATTCAGACTAATTCAGGTCTATTCAGATTTCAGACAAAAAAACAAATGCCACCGAACATGAGATGAGTTATACAATCTTACGGAGTATGATTGTTTATGCCATTGATAAAGCGAGCAATGTTTCCGCGCTTATCAGGACATATGACAAGACTTTTAGATGGGTCTGTTGCCAAAAGAAGGGTCATCATACTGTCACAATCATCATTTTCCCGATTTCTAATGAAATCCACATCGCCAATGTATTCCGCAATAAATGTCATATCCTTTATCTGGCCATCTGCCTCTACAGTAAAACTGCAACCCATAATCAACGTTATTTTACTCAATGCACTATTATCAAATACAAATGCTAGCACTATAAATGAGTTAAAAGATAAAAATACCCTTCACATGAATCATAAACTACTACAAGGGGAGGGCATTCGCCTCTTTTACACATTGCTCTACACTGTTCCAAGGTCTCTGTATCTTCTTTGGAAAGAACCTGATAAATAGAACAATATACTATAACTAATGTGCAATATCAGTGCCTACAGGTTCTTCAGCGAAAACAAAAAGGAAAGTAGTTACAAGTGCAAACCTGCATGCCACCTTCTTCAAATTCAGCCTGGTTGGCAGATCTAGGAGCCATGCCAGGCATATAAGTTAAATCGTCACTGAATTCCATTTGCAATGCTGTTAAAGCATAAGCAAGGGAGCCCATTTGTCTTAGTCTCTGGGAAGGAGCTTCTGATGGTGTAAATGGCAATAATCTCCTCCTTTTCTTTTGCAATACCAATGATGCAGAACGTCTTCGACGCTTTCTAGTATCTGAGGATTGAGCCAGAAGTAACAAATAGAAAACACCTATTAGAGATGACCATTTAAGAGAATGTAAAGGAGAATAAATCTAAGCCCATAATCTTATTTACTTATACATCTATTTTGATAAAGAACAAGAACTCTTAAAACTACACAGGGAACTTTACACAGATGTGAACAAGTTGCCCACAATAATAACAACAAAAAGAAGAAATCCTTAATGCTCAAGGCATCTAAGAACAAAAGTACACACTCCCCCAACAACCCCAAAACAAAAGTAATTGCAGAGGAATATTTCTGCGACAGGCCACCACTGCCTTCCAATTCTAGTGAATGAAAAAGAAAGGCCCTTTATATTCTGAACTCACAGAATATATTTATTTATTGTAACAAGATCTCTGTTCATGAAGTTCATAGCATGATTACTATATCATCCTGCTGGCCTTCACTTGTCATACTTTAAAGAATAACTAGCTACCTCAACGAGGGCATGAATATCACTAAGGAAGTAACAAATTCATCATTTGCTAAGCAGAATTACAGAAGCACATTTTAAAGCATTCATGTATACATAGATCCACTACTGCAGTAATCTTTTTGCTCATTATTAGATGACCATCCAACATACATATTCCTTTATCTGAATGGCTATCCTACAACTTCACTTGTCTTAAAATCTAAACTAATTGCTTCTTCCATAAGTTAAACAGATCATACAGTTCCATTAATTCATTAAGCTTTAACATTTTCAAATTTGTCAAGAACCTAGCAGATGCAGACCATGTATTTGACCAAGTAGGATCAACTACGTGGATGAAGTTAATATAATAACTTTTCGGTTATTTATAATATTTGATTTTACTGTTTCACTATCTTAGGATTTAGTTTTCTGCAGATTCGTATTTGCATTTCAGCTATTTTGTTCAATTCCTGGTATTCTATTGAATCAATTAGGCTTCAGTTGATTTTGTCGTAATCCAAAGTATACTTAGGATCAACGGGGCTTTGGGTTCTTTATCTCATTGTTTTAGCTGAGACCACTCAAATGTTGACGATAATGAGTCTTATTCGTCTTTCCTCTTCCTTGAGGTGAATGCTGCAAACAAAGTATTTGACCAAATGTAATCAAATGAAACGGATGAAGTGTATCCAAATGTAATCAAATGAAAAGGATGAAGATATCTTAAAAAAATTTTCAGCTTTAACTCCTGTTTTTATTTTCTTGCACTCCTAGAATTTAGTTTCTCTTTAAACACATTTATCGCCTTCTTAACTAGTATACATAAAAAGCCATACTGCCTTTCAAGGCAGAGTCCTGTATTATCTGAAACAATGAATTCAAAGAGACTTATATTTGATTTTTCTTTCCTTGTTATATTCTCTGTATCATATTGAATCAACAAAAAGGATTTTGCTAATACATTCATTGCCTCAGGCATTCTTGAAATCAATCAGGCTTCATGTTATTAATTTTCCATTGCTTGGGTATTTGTTATTTAACTATCTGTTTCATAATAACCTTGTGCATTCTTATAATAATAAAAGTTCATTAATTATACTACTACATGTAAAAACTCCTAGAGTAACAATTTTCGACAAACTAATGTAACAGTATTTATGATTGCCATCTCAGTTTATGCGAGAATAGTTTCTATAGGGGATTGTAAATGTAATATAATTTATTGATTGATCCCTACTCTGCATTGTTCAACATGTTAATAAATACATTCCTGTGTTGTACCATTATTAGTAAGCCGACACCTTGTGATTCCATTACTAAACTCATGAGTCCACTTGATAAACCTTGATCAACACATAGATCACATCTTTAAATCCCATAGAATTAATTACATAATCTTTACAAACCCTCATTCAAAATTTTAATTTGGTTCTCGTTTTCATGATAAATTTCACCCTCATTATTATTTTTAAAATTTTTTAATAGGACAGATAGAAATGTACATTCTTGAATAATCAAAATTGCACCTTGAGGAGAATCACATTTCTCTTCTGCTTGATTACACTTCTTAATTTTGAAAAAATCAATTATCTTCTTCTGTGAAAAACCTGAAAAACACATAAAAACACAAATCATGTTGCCACATTTGCGTTAGATAATTTAAAAACAAAAATTAAAAAAAAAAAGAACAAAAATCCCCTACTTCTTACACGTCTCTGGCCAGAGCACTTGTGGCATAACCAGGATCCGATAGGCACTCTAACGACGATCGGTCTCAGGCACTTCATATGGAAGCCTTTATCACATTTATCACACAACAACAACTCCTCGGCTCGCTCGCCGGAGCCGCATTGCTCGCAGATGACGTCGCCGTAGTCGCCTAGTTCCACCACCGCGTAGCGCGCCTTTGCAAGTATCTCCTCCATCGACTTCACCTTCTTCGGCGGCGGAGACGGAGACAGCATTCGTCGCGGCGCCTCCGTTCTCCGCCTCGAGCCGATGAGCCGCCGAGCCTCCGCCGATGAGGTGGTGGCGGGAGCCATTGTACGAAAAAATGAGAAAGGACTAGTTTGAAATTAATGATAATTATCGAGGGCAGAAATTGAATTTGAAGAAACTGATGGATTTTTGTAACAGAGCTGAAAACTTTTATGTTTGCAGGAAATGAAGGAGATTTTTTGCCTTGGTGTCTCGCGGGGAAAAGAGAGAGAGAGAGAGAAGAGGGAGAGGCGCAAAGAGGGGGGGCTCGCGCTAACGTGCGCCTACTGCGCGCACGGAATTTGATGCGCGCATTCTCGCAGGTAGTACGCTGTCGTTGAGGTAATCCTTTTTGCGGATTTTGTACTAGCCGTTTCGGGAAAATCAGTAAAAAGACGAAAATAGCCTCGGTAAAGTTTCTATTACGTGCCTTTCATTTGAGCTTTGACTGAAATTAGCAATTTACAAATCAATAAAAATATTACCGTACAATTCAGCGATAAAATTGATTACAATAAATAAGAAAAAGAAATGAGATGATAATATCTGTTGAGTTGTTTCTTTGTTATTATTTTTTTTATATACTGACATTACAATTAAAATATTACTTGATATTTACAAAAAAAAATCTATTAATACTCTCTTTTAATAATTTTATTATAGAATAGTTCGAATTTCTGTCCTTATATATTACACAATACCAGAGGGATGTCTATTCCATCCCGAATTAGAAGGAGACACGTCTATCTCTACCCAATTTATTAAGAAAGAAATTGAGTCCTAATATTTACTGGGACTCGAACCCAGACACTCAGGATATTACGTAGTTTCTACCTGACCAATTCTTATTTTAAATAAATAGTATGGTTCCCAATAACTAAAATTCCCTTAAGAATGAGAGACCGTGGGAATCCAAAATGTTAGGGTCGGGTATTGGACTTATTTTTTAAACTCGTTTAAAAAATAGGTCGGGCACTAAATTATAAAGACTCTCCTACTCAAGAATTTTGTCTAGAAGGGTATAAAATGACTTATGTAAATGAAAAAACTTCAAATTATCCCTCTTTTGAAATAATAATCTTCAAAATATTTTCAAATTATTGTAAATTTCAACTTATCTCATTTTTATTCAAAAAAGAAAGAGAAAAATCAGGGTGGGTTGGTGAAAATTTTTCTATCTTCGTTATTAAAATAGAGATAAATTGATATTTATAATAATTTAAAGAAATTTTAAATATTGTCATTTCAGGACAATAATTCGAAATTAACCCTATATGAAGTCTTTGGCAATTTTGCCTCCTGTTTAGAGAATTTTAAGATCAATAGAGAGAATTGTGCCGTACATGTCATTGTTTGACTGATAAATTACAGCAGGAATCATAGACCAAGACTTCACATAAGTCAATTTGCACACAACAATTTTCTGTGCATTCATACTACTTTGAAATTGTGGTCAACTGATGAAGTTTTGTGTTTGAAAATCCACGGTTTTGTTAGACTTCATTAATCAATGTACGGCCAAGAGTCAACCCAAGCTTGTGTGCGAAGCATTGAGTTGCAACCGGTGATTGGGAGTTAACAAAGCAATTACAAACAAGAGACGAGAACATTCTAAAGTTGAATTTCTTATAAAAAAATATATATATGTGACTCTAATGAAATGAAAAAATTAGTGCTCCGGAGGAAATGAAGCTTTTTCTTCAGATCATAATAATATTCATCTATCTATTCTCCACCGCGCAAGCTCAATCCCCCCCACAATCCAATTACAACATAACCAGAGGTTCCACTCTTTACACAAACTCAACCCCAAAATTCTGGCTTTCTGCTTCTGGCCATTTTGCTTTCGGATTTTATCCGGGTGGCAATGGCTTCAGGGTTGGAGTATGGATTGTTGGCAGCAGCAGCAGCTCAACAAATAACACCATTGTTGTATGGACTGCTCGACGCGAAGACCCAGTGGTCTCATCTGGTGCAGCCCTGCGTTTCTCTGAAGATGGCAGCAGAGTCCTGCTCCTCAACTCCAACGGCGAAGTCCAGTCTATAATAGCTGAGCCTACTCAAAGTATTGCGGTAGCTGCTTCAATGCTTGATTCAGGTAACTTTGTGTTGTACAACTCAAGCTCTCGGATTGTTTGGGCTAGTTTTGATCAACCAACCGACACCCTTTTGGTAGGCCAAAAGCTAGCTCAAAATACTGTTCTTCGTTCAAGCACATCTTTAACAAATCAATCTGTTGGAAACTTTGAACTTTTGATGCCAACATGGGGAAGTCTCACTGCATTCCCAAAGATAAGTATTCCAGTGACAAAATATGCTTATTGGTCATCATTTACTGATTCAGCTGTTGGACAAAACGTAACAGTGAATTTAGACCAAGATGGCCGTTTATATCTTGAAAATTCAACTGGGTTTACTGTAAAGAATTTATTTGAAGGTGGACTATCAGTTAATAGTAAAAACTTGTATCGAGCCACTCTTGATGTTGATGGCATTTTCAGGCTTTATCGGCATCAAATTGGGACTAATGGTAGCTTGAGCACCAGGATTCTATGGCCCGCTATCAACGAAGAAGATCGTTGTCAAGTGAAAGGAACTTGTGGGTTGAATAGCTACTGCACCCTTGATGGTTCCAAAATTGCTTGCCTGTGTCCTCCTGGATTCATTTACAATGATCAGCAGCGGCATCAGGACGGCTGCAAGTTAAATTTTTCCACTGCAGATGATTGCCTTGAAGATCAAGGTAGCAACATTTATAACATTTCTCATCTAGAAAACATCTATTGGGAGCCTGACGAATATGATCTTATTAATCATATACCTGATGAAGAAGCTTGTTCAAACGCATGTTTGGGGGATTGTAATTGTGTTGTGGCAAAGTACAAAGACCCAGTGTGCTACAAACACAAGCTACCATTAAGATTCGGAATGGAAAATGACTCAAGCGGAATCAAATCTCTGGTCAAAGTTAGAATTGGCGGCTTCCGTAAAGGTGGTGATAGGATTGTCAGTAAGAAAACTGGCAAGGTCTTTGTAATTGTTGGTGCTGCCCTGATTGCCTTGTCATTAATCGTTTTCTTGTCATCTCTCTATCTTCTTTATGCTCATCAAATATGGAGCTACAAGGTCATCTCAAGGCGAGCAAGTCCACCTGATGTAGTTGAAGAAATCAATTTGAGGTCATTTAGCTATGAGCAGCTTGTTTTGGCTACCGAAAATTTCAGGGAGGAGATAGGCAGGGGAGGATCAGGGAGGGTCTACAAGGGCTCTATTAATGGTGGGAAAGAAGTTGCAGTGAAGAAGCTAATAAAGATGGTAGAAGAAGGTGAGAGTGAGTTTCGAAACGAAATGAAGATAATTGGAAGAACCCATCACAAGAACTTGGTTCAATTGGTAGGCTTTTGTAGCGAGGGATCGAACAGGCTTCTTGTATACGAGTTCACGAAGAATGGTTCTTTGGCAAATCTTCTTTTTACATCCGAGCAACGCGCAAGTTGGAACGAAAGGAGAAGGATTGCATTGGAGATTTCCAAAGGGATACATTATTTACACGATGATTGTGACACAAGAATCATCCATTGTGACATCAAGCCGCAGAACATTCTCATGGATGAGTCATGGACGGCCAAGATATCAGATTTTGGACTTTCCAAGCTGTTGAAGCCCGATCAAACGAGAACATACACAGTTTTGAGAGGGACAAGAGGCTACACAGCTCCAGAATGGCACAGCAACAACAGTCCTATTACTGTGAAATCAGATGTGTATAGTTTCGGAGTTATGTTGCTTGAAATTGTTTGTTGTAGAAAGAACATGGATGAGACATTGAGAGATGAAGAAGTTGTTCTCATTGATTGGGCTTATCAATGCTATGAAGCTGGTGAGATTCAAAATTTGATTATTGGAGAAGATCATGCAGACATGGAGGAATTGGAGAAGATGGTGAAGATTGGACTTTGGTGTGTGGAGACAGAGTTTAGTTTAAGGCCTACAATGAAGCAAGTGATTCTGATGATGGAAGGATTTGTTGCTACACCACCTCCTCCTTCACCATATTCTTCTATTAGAGGCTAATTATTCATGTATTAGAAATTAAGTAATTAGTATACACCATCCATTAATCTTTGTTGTCAGTAAATCGCACTGGCAAGAATAACAATCTGCTGACATATTTCTCATTCTTAGATGTGTATATGTATATGATCCATTAGTGAAATAAAATATTATGCCAAGTAGGTTTATATATTTATAATGTGGGGAATTTGTACTATGAAGATTTTTCTACATGGGCGTAGAAAAAATGTCCATAGTGCAAGGAAAGAGGGATTTTGCAAAACTTCTTTTCTGAAGTGACTACAAATGAAACATTAAGGTACATAAATAAAATTTGATAACTTATGACAATCATCATTAGTTCATAGTTTTTTTTACAACAAAACAAATCCAATATCTAGTTTTAATTTGCTCCTCCAAACCCACCCCAAAAGAAAGTAGATAATAAATAACCATTACGACTCTGTTTGGTATTGGTATTGTGGTGATGTAAACTAAAATCTACGGCTACTTTAAAATGGAGGCTGCAACTGTAGGAGAATAAAAGAGACAGAGCAAATTACAAATCAGTATAAGACTACTCAGTTTCAATGATCCACCATTTCTTCGGCTTGTTGAAGATCCCAGGTCCATAAGTAGAATAAAAAATCTCAACAAGCAGAGGAAATTGCAACAGAGCAAAAAGGGTCACAGGAAGACTAGCAAGCAGAATAATTGGAAAAGACACCCATGCTATCCTCTCTTTAAGAATAATCACAAGGGTCACTCCAAAGGTTACCATCATTGTTGCTATTGAGAAGAAAAGTGATGAGAGACCAATTATCAGTTTCGTCGGCAACGATTTGAGAAAATCTTCTTCTCCGTATCTTGATGTAAGGATTCCCAAGAACATGAGCACTGAAGTGCAAGAAGCGAAGAGTGACATTGCATCAGATACTATGAACACCATGAAGGAATTTCTGCGTAAATAGAGAGGGATGCCTGTGTATTCATCATAGCCACCAGGGACAGTGAATGCTACCGAAAACATAATGGTGGCAATAAGTGCAGCCACAACTGTGCATGATTCTGCTGTCTCCTTCATCCATTTCTCCCCTTGTTCCACTAGTTTCTTGTGCTGATCACTGAATAAAGTCCGAGGAGTTTTGTTATATAGATTTACCATTTCCTTGTACTTGGGTTGCACTATGCTTTCCACTTCCTATAGAAATAATAAAAAAGAAGATAAAGTTAGTTCTCTTTTTCATTTCTATTTTAAACAAAAATGATCTAGTGAGCAACCTCTCTTAGTATACAGTTGCCAAATTAAGATTTTGGTTTGATGCGGTGTAAAATTGAAATCATAAACTTGAGTTCTCTATAACATAAAATCAATAAAACTAAAAGCATCAACAAATGTCAAGTGAGGATTACAATAAAGAAACCATAATCTGGTTCAGGATCTTGGAGATATATATATATGTGTGTGTGTGTAAATACATACATATATATATATATATATATATATATATATATAGATATATATATATATATATATATATGAGGGGTTAAACATAAAATATGTATAGAAATTGATAAAATTTCAGTTCATGCTCTCATTTTTTTCCTCTAAAAAAACGTTCTTTTGACAAGAGAGGTCATGCATGTACATAGTTTCGCCCCTTCTAATATATAATAAATAATTGGACATATAGCACCATAATAATATTCTACGACAAGTAGTTCATTAAGTTTCAAATCGACGTATTAACTATCTATCATTTGATTGACTAATCCTTTATATTAGAATGCGTCAATAGTCAAATGCTTTGAAAATTTCTCGTATATGTAATGGGATGAATCAAGATAATTTTAAATCAGGCATCTAGATTTTTGGTTATATATTGAATAATACTAAGGTTATGAATTAACTAGATAGTGCTATGTGCCTGTGCGGCATTGTCACGCATCATAATTTGAGAAATATAGTTCACTAGCTCATTAAAATGTCAATCACCCTTTGTGAAGGGTCTTTAAACTACTAATGTCAGGAGTCTTTCTTATCTGTACTCTAAAAGCTAATGCTCAACATAATCAAACACTTACCTTAAACCATTGTAGCTCCCTCTGCATTTGTAGGGCTGCACCAGAGACTCGATCAAGCTGAGAAGATGGTGCCAAAAATGCAGCTTGATGTAAAATATTGTTGTGGCCTTTGTCCCAATAAGTTGCCACTGAGTTCTTCTTGGCACCCATTGTGTAAATAAGGTTGAAAATTTTTTCTTGGCGTTGCAATGTTGCATACAAAAATATGTGGCGGTTATAATCATCATAGCACCATAAAACATCAGGGTAATATTTCATTATCTCAGTGATGAACTCAACAATGCCATGCTTAACAGCAATGAATACCACTTTCTTTATACCAACTTTCTCAAATTGGGACTCCCCCTGTGTCGAGATTTCTCGACAGATGCAGCTTAGCAGTTCTTGGGATTGCAAATGTGCCAACTTTACTTCATATATGTGTTTGATTGCTGGGACTATGAAAAAAATTAAGCAGTTCATTAATGTTTGGGATGTGTTCGTGCTGAGCATCAAATCAACGATCAAGATATCTAACTCATAACCATTAATCTAGTGCTCAGTATAAACTAGCTGAACAATAAATTCTTATCCAAACGTTCGTTCTCTAATAACTTTGAACTTCAAAGTAATAATTTGCTGTTGCTTACCAAAAAAATTGAGGCTTTTCGAGACCATGTCGAGTAATTTAGTCAGTGCTGCATTTATGAAACACAAATGAACTTAAAATTTCATAAATAAGGGGCAAAAAAAACAATTTGGTGTGTTTTAGGAATTTGAATCCGACTAAGATTGATTGTTATTAATAAGAATTTATATGCAATTAAATCTTACACCTAACTACAATCTTATAAATACACATGCGGCACAAAATTTTTTAAAATTCAGTATCATGACACGAAATTTATTTTTTGATTTTTTTTTTTTTTGGTCTAAAATGAAAATATACCTCGAGTAATGAAATTCTTGTGCTCAGTTGATCCTTGATGCGGCCTCTCGATGTCTCCATGACTAATGTTGTTGGATGCATGAGGATGATGTATGTAAATAACTTCAAGAAGCAATGGCTCATTTAGTGATGTTTCCTTATTTAAACAAAATTAAGCAAAAGTGTTTTCATTTAGGATTTTTTTTTAATTAATAATGTATAATTTTGCTATGGTGCAATTTATTAATGGCAAGAAGCACATACATGAATAGACCCATTTTTTCCAAATTGTAAGTTGAGTTCCACTGGGGAATGCAGAGGGTTTTTGAGCCAACATATCTATGGCTGTGTCACGATCGTTATCTTGAGCATAAGCCAATTTGCTAAAGTGTTGCAGCAGATCCAGGGGAATATCTATTTGTAGCAAATATTTATAAGAAGAAAAAAAAAGTAAAAATATGAGACAAGATTTAAGACCTGTACTTATGCTTAAAATATGTGCAATTGGTAATTACAAAATGCAAAAGTAAACAATTTAACTCTAAAGGCACAAACATAATAGAAATTATAAAAATAAGATTTGAGGATTACTATAGTATAGTCTCCGACTCTTCATTAAAAATCCTAAGATCTCCATAACACTTCTGAGTTTTTTGTCACTGACCCCCAAGTCATGAAACTTCATGCATAAAGGCCACAAATTTGGAGGTTGTTAGCGGAAGACTTGGAAGCATATATAGCTGAGAATTTTGAGTTTTCTTTTTAGAGGGGCCATTGAAGTATTACAATTACACAACAAAAGATTTTCTTACCAAAGATGTCATCAATGATGCAACTTGTGAGAAGCATGGCTCCATTTGTGCCTTTATCAGGATCAAGCTCTTCAATTGGGGTCTCGTAATAAAGATATCTAACCATATCATCATGGCCATAAAGAGACGCCACAACAACCGGGATATTGCCATGCTGATTAGGAATTGTGAGCAACTCACGGTTCTTTCTCACCAAATACTCAGCAATCTTTGTGACTCCACCCGTGGCTGCAAAATTCAGTGCCGTGGCACCATTTTTGTTCTTGATCGCCAAGTCCTTTTTGTCTATCCGTTTCACCAGCTCTTCGACAACCTTCACGCGTCCGGCAAGAACAGCAATGTGAAGAGCTGTGTCCCCATCCGCAGAAAGGCTTGCAGTTAGTGCATTGGGATGATCATCTAAGAAACTTTTTGTAGTTTCCAAATCGCCACTGTCTACAGCTCTATATAGCCTCAGGCTGTGGATGTACTCAGTGTCATTTGCATCTACCAAAAATGCAAGGAAGCATGAAATTGTTCCGGATTATATATATTATTAATGTGCTCCCAAGAAGATATGAAAGCAAACAAAAGAATGTAAGATTCTTCTTTTCTTAGTGTAGGCGTCCGCATGTTTTAAAAATTATCTCTACGTGAAGAATTGCGAATTCTTAAGAGAATAAAAAAAACAATATAGTCGGATTCATGTGCTCTGAAAACATTTGTCCAATTAGCCTTTTAAAATTTTTTGGCTAGTCATTGTATAATAAAGTGACATGTATAACAAATAGAGCGAAAATTCCAACCAGAAGTTTCATGGATGAATTGCTAGTTATTCTTAATTTCTAATTACCCCCGTGGCTTGGTCGAGTGTTTCTCAAGTAGTTTTTTATTTGTTAGCTAGCCTTTACCCGAATTCGAATCTAGTGAAAGATAGAAAAAAAAAAAAAAAACCTTTTACCTTTGAAAAAAAATATCAATATATATAACATAATCTTAAGTTCTATCCAAAAAATTTTTCAAAAGCTTTTGGCAAATAAATGCAGCTAGGATAGATAGACTTACCTTGGTTGTTCCTTGAGGTTTCTTGCGATCCTGATGGCAGTGCTTCTGGCGCATTTGCTAGCCAGAGATCAAGCTCAAAATCGCTTGGAGCATTTGGCTCAGACATTATTTTCTTATGAGAATAACAGCATAAAAATTTCTGCAGTAATAATTGTGAATGCAAATATATATTATGTACTAACAAAAGAGGAAATATAACAAGAAGCTAGCATTTTCCTAGTGTTCTTTTATTTAAAGAAGGCAAGTATGAGAACCTCTAGAAGAATATCTTATTCAATAGTGAAAAGGCTTTGTGTGTTATCATTTTCATTCTTTTTCTTTATTTTTTTTTAATGGCATCTGATTTTAAACTCTATATATGCAATAATGTTTAAAGCCTAAATGAATACAAAAAGATAGTTCTTCTAATTTTCTTTTTCTCCCCAGTTAATGTGAAGCTCAAGGAAGCACACTTTACTCCAAACGGAGGATCGAATAACACAATCAGAAGTCATGGCTTAGTTCTTGACAATCATTAAAGATGTCACTTTTTTTCTTTTACTGATTATTCTCTTTACAGCTATGAAATGAGCAAGGATAGAGTTTATTTTCTTGTTAAGAATGTTTAAAGTCCAAACAGAAGTCACTTTACTTTTTTTTTCTTTTTTCATTACAATTTTTCAACATATATATGCTCTCAATACTTGAAAGGCAAGTTAATTAAACGACATTTTACTTTATTTTTCATATACATGAAATTCTTTAGACAGAGCACAATCTCAATAAATCATAAGTGCTCCAAGTGCATACGCACATGGTAACAAGTTAGTGGAGAGGGATGTAACGGCGGATTCTAAAAAATAATTTACTGGAAACTAAATTACATAATCATAAGATGTGAAAATTAAAATTATATAGGCCAATGAATTTATAGAGGTTATTTTAATATATTTAATGGGGGGGCTAAGTTAAATAATAGTAAAACCACACCTATGGGTTAATGTGGGCTTTTAAATATTTTTAATTAAAATATGGACTTTTATAATTTTCAAAGTTAGAATTTTAAATGTTATGGGTTTTTGAGTTTACGGGACTATTTTTATAAATTTAACAAGGTTACTTTAATAAATTTAACGAGAGCTAATTAATAACTCAAATAATTTTTCTTTAATTTTTTAAAATTATTTTCTCCAGCGAAGGCTTGAGTCTCCACTGATCATGAGGTGGATCCACTTCTGAGAGAGAGTAATACTCTGAAAGTACTTAAGACTGCCTTTTATTAAAGAAAATAACCACTACTTTATGATTTAGTATTAATACTTTTCATTTTATTAATAGAAATATTCAAAACAAAGCAAATGACTATTAATCCCCATAATATTATGAATAATCTTGTGCACGTGTCACCGGCTGACTACTTGCCATCAAATAATCTAAGACACTAACCCAATTAATAATATTATTTCCTTTCCATCTTTTTTATTCCAAGACTACCATATTTCCTATCTTGTTAGGATCTGTTTGGCATTAAAGTGACGTGAGTATTTAAATTTATAATTATTATAAAAAAATAATTATAAAATAAAAGTTAATTTATTTGATAAATATGAAATTTAAATAATTTTTTGACAAAATTAGTATATGTATTATAAATTCTTTTTTTTTTTTAATCAAAAACAAATTTCAAATAAAATTTACCTCAAAGACCTAAAACAGTCATGACTGTTTTAGGCTACTTCCCAACAGCATTATTAAACAAACCCTTAATGGGCCAAGCCTATTAATGGGCTTATGTTGCAGGTTCTTGTACCCCAAATGCAACGTAAGAATTTAGGCCCACTCTGAGACTATTTTACATGGGCCTGATGCTTGTTATCGATCCAATAAACTAGACTATTAAACGATAGAGTTGGACTATGAGCTAGCACACTTGTTCTGGTATAACATTTTTTCAAACACACCTTATTAAAAAATTTAAATCATAACATAATATCTATCGACACCCTCATTAATTTCAAAAATACCCTTACTACACTTTCTCCTAAACAAATCCCAATCACGATCTCTTTCTTAATTTCTTTTGGTAGTCTTTTCTAGTATTATTATTCCTTCTTAAAACCATTTAAACAAAACTTTATTTGTGTTTCTCTTATTAGTAATAGACTAACAGTCCATCATATAAATAATCTAAGCTATAACATTTTTTTTAGGTTAATTATTTTTATCATAGTTTTTCTATTTGCTCAACTTCTCATAGCTTTTAACTCAGAAAAGGAAAATTTTAAAATTTGATTGATTGAATGGAACTAATTCCATAGGTTGAATTGGCTAAATACTAAAAGGTTTACAAAAGGCTATTTACATAATTTTTTCATCTTAAATATTATTTATATATGATAAAATCATATCTAATCATACTTTTATTTATTAATTTTCAAAAATAACAAAATTACCCTTGATTAGCTACAATGATCAAAGCTTGAACTAGTATATCTCTTGTTAAATCAATTTTATCTTTCTCTTACTTTTCATTATAATATTTTTAGTTCTTATCTATTATTATTATTATTCAAAGTTTGTGCTTCTAAGATTTGACTAAAAAATTTTTAATCGATTCAAAATAGTATATAAACTTTTATTTTTGATTTTTTATATGATGGGTATTGTTTCTTCCATTTTATTTTAGATTATAATAGGGCTGAATTTACTAATTTTCGAATAATTTCATTCGTTAAATATAATATTTACTTCATTTATCACAATAAATTTTTAATAAGAGGAGATGAAGAGAGAAAAAACAAGGCTAAATAAATAATTGACTAAATTATACTTTTACCATAAAAAATTTTAATTTAAAAAAAAAAACTGAAATCCCGTACTGTACCACCACGGCACCACTACTAGTCTACTAGTGACCCCACATGAAAATATTGAAAATCATTGTTCTCGTTGGCCATTTTTCAAAAATTGAGGGACACAAATGTAGAAAAATTTTCGAAGTCAAAGTCAATAACATCGAGCATCAGGCCATCGTCGCTCCCAGTAAACCATTCATTTCTTCAGCAATAAAGATTTTTTTTTTTAAAAAAAAAATTTCCTCCCTTAGAGCTCTCTCAATTCTCAGGTCTAAAATCTCAATTGTTTTTCGTCTATAAAATCACACCCCTACACTTTTATATTTTCTCGATTTTGACCACATGGAGTCGTCAAACTTTCCCGGCGGGGGCGAGAGGAGAACGGATCAGCTGCAAATCCAAGGCCCCCGCCCTCCGCCGTTGAGCATCCACAGAGAATCCCACAAAATCAAGAAACCACCAAAGCCACCGCTGCCGCCGACGGAGCAGCAACCCCACCACCGCCAGCAGCCGGTGATCATCTACGCCATCTCTCCCAAGGTCATCAACGTCACAGTCGCCGACTTCATGACCACTGTCCAGCGCCTGACCGGTGTTTCTTCTTCTTCTTCGGGCGACGGAGACCTTTCTCCGGCGGCAAGAATGGCGGCGGTGGAGAAGGCCATGGACAGTCCGCGGGACAGGGCCAGTTCCGCTGCTGTAATGAATAATGATTACATGGTAGAAGAAGCAGAAGATCAAGGAAGAGGCGAAGGGGCTGAATTCGAAGTGGGTCGAGTTCCGGGGATACTGTCCCCGTCGACGCTGCCTCCGCTGGTTCCAGAAATGTATTTTTCCCCGACGGGGGCGTCGGCGGGGCCTGGGGCTGACCCATTTGGGTTATCTATGCATGGGAATTATGGGTTCTTGAATACCAACAGTCCATCTTCTTCAGGTTTGTTTTCATCGGGCTTTTTGGGTTCTCCCGTTTTATCTCCTGATTGTTTTGGTCAAATTTGGAATTTTTAGTAACTTCAAGTCCTTCCGGTACAATTTAACCTTCGATGATATCTGTAATCACCAATCATTGTCGTTGTTGTTTGTTGGAAAATAAAAAAAAAAGAAAGAAAGATTGATGGTAGATAGGATTTTGGAATGTGTAGGGGGCTAATTGTGATTAGTAGTGGGTGACATTTCTTCAATTTGCAAAAATAGTTAGTTGGAGATGGTTGTAACTTGTAATATTGTTTGTACTTTGTAGCATGTATTATTTGATCATTTATTGAGGTTGTTGTGAATTTAATGCCACTAGTCCCAAAGTGAGAACTGTTTCTAGTTGCCAATCTGGTAATTGTCAGATTCAAGCATTAAGATTCTGATCCACCTATTGTTTTTTGTAATCCCTTTTTGTTAGATTAGCTTAAAAAGTAATCTCAAAAGGATACGGTTGTTTAATAGTTGTGTGCTTTAAATAGTAACCAAATATTGCCAACATTTCAAGTCCTCATTTTGCGGCTCATTTCATCACTTTGAAAATCCCAAAATCAGGCCATGGTGAATAACACCACCTCAATAAGAGTCAGTTACTATGTGGTACAAAAACTCTACGCAAGTTCCCAGAAGCCCTAGAGGCGAAATAAAAAAAAAAAATTATGTACAAAAAAGTCACATTTAATTATTGCGTTAAGAAAAAGTCAATTTAGAGGAGCTCAAAACCAGCACGCTTTTTAGATCGTGGGTTCATGCTTTATCTCTCGTTTTGAAAGCACAAAATCCAGGATGCTTAAGAGTGCTGAAGAAACTCACTTTTGCTTCTGCAACGAACGACCCGCCTCCCATGGGGTGATGATCATGCTCATGTCTTTGACATTGTTGAATTCCATGTCCCTCCTATCAATGTTCCCACCCTCTCTCCCTTTATGGCTTTTGCGATGTTACCAGGCTGGTTTAGGTTGAAGACAACAACTGCATCAAGGAAACAAGCTCATTGCAATTATATGACATTGTCACCAGCTCATAGGAGCCAATGGCAGTTTAAATTAAAGATGAACTCAATATACCTGGAATGTTGTTTTCTTGGCACAAAGTAATGGCTGTCATGTCCATTACTGAAAGATCTTTTGAAGTCACCTCGTGATATGTTAGAGTATCAAGAAGACGGGCATTTGGGTTACGCCTAGGATCATCGTCATAAACCCCATCAACATTTGTAGCTTTCAGAACAACCTCTGCATTAACTGAATCAACAATTGGATGTTGATTAGATTTTGGAACAGCAAAAATACATTGGTATAAAGGTCCAGCAATGTATCACGATTATCTTATTCATAAGCTCATATGCTCACAACAGTGCGAGCGAGCAAGCCAAGAAGTGCCCACATTACAACAGGTACCATCAAGTTTCAATGTGCCAAGAAATCAAAGACTTACTTTCAGCACATCGAAGTGCGGCAGCTGTATCTGTAGTGAAGAATGGATTCCCTGTTCCAGCTGCAAAAATAACAACCCTACCCTTCTCCAAATGCCTCACAGCTCTTCGCCGAATATATGGTTCTGCAACCTCTGACATACGAAAAGCGGTCTGCACCCTGGTGGGAATGCCGATACTCTCCATGGTTGCTTGAAGAAATATGGCATTCATGACAGTCGCTAACATTCTATGACATTGAGTTGATCAGTAGCAGGCAAGTTAAATCACAAAACTGTCAATTGGAGGAAAAGTTGTGCTTAATAAAATAATTTTCTTTCACTGACAGATGGTGAAACACCACTATTTTTAAGGAACAAAAATGAGATAATATAAAAGGATTTTTTTGTCTGTACTCAATAATTCAATATTATAGGTTATAAGCACATGTAAAATCTCATAAGTTGTGCTTCATAACATAATTGGATGTATAAAGTTTTTGAACCCAACTAGCACCTTTGTTACAACACAAGACTTCAACGAAGGGTATTCTACTTCTAGAGTGTGATGATTCTTCTGTGCACCAGATTAGACTTCAACGAAGGGTATTCTACTTCTAGAGTGTGATGATTCTTCTGTGCACCAGATTATAACATGCTTCAATGCGATCCAATATAGCATGCTTAATTATAATATTTTCTCAAGCTATTCTCATTCTCATCCACAAAAAGTGCAGGCACGAAAAAGCTCAGTTATCTTTCTATGGACACGGTCAGCTCCAAATCAGTTTGCTATAACCATAAATTGTCCTAAATGGAAACTGAACTTCTATGTGGGAACAAAGGCACCCCTTCGTGAAACAAAATGCACTCAATCAATCAAGAATAAAAGGAAATACCCAATGTAATCAGCGGATGAGCGGTCAAGGCCACTATTTCCTGCTGCTGATGCCCCACGGAATATGTTTCCCCCACCAACCACAATAGCAACCTGAAACATTTCCCAAAAATGTTTTAGACAGTAGACAGTGGAATGAAAGCCAACTATGAAACTCCTTTGGAGTTCACAACCCCTTAAATATGGACCCTCACTAATTAAATAATAACCAAACATAAATACAGAACTGTTATCCAAAATAGTCGTGCACTTCTTTGATTGTTCCAAACAAATAAGGAATGAAATTTATTCTTCTTCCCTTCATAACACAATGTGGTTCTCCATTTTTTTTTTAATAATTATTGCCAAATTATATGGGTTATATCCATAAAACACTCAAACCACATTACGCCACTCATAGTTATGTCCTCTAGAATACACAAACCACTAACTATACTCATGTCTACAAAATTCAACAAAAATCCGCAATATGCCATGAAAAAGCAAATAGAGAAAGTAAGAAGAGTTTCTAACTAAAGAAAAAAAAGAACTATATGCATACCCACTAAAATATACGGAAAAATAGGAACTAAAAAAATAACAAACCAAACAAATAAATCTTAAGGAATAAAAAACTAACCTCTATGCCAAGGCGAGTAACTGATGCAACCTCTCTAGCAATGGCCATTGTAATCTACATTTAAAGATAAATCCATCCATAAAAAACCATGAGAACAAAGATAAGAGAAATCTTGAGAATAGCATAATCCTTCTTCACATCTCAACCTTTGGGTCAATGTTTTGTGTGTGATCTCCTGCGAGTGCTTCTCCACTCACTTTAAGCAACACCCTTTGCCATTTGTAGGATGGCTTCAACATCCCATTGTCATTCAATGTCACTCCAAAGGGAGACATAGATGACATTTGTGACTGCCTGTTAAACAAATGACGTTGAGAGAGTGGATATTTCAGAACTAGCATTTAATTTCAATGAATTAATCTGCCATGGGGAAATTAAACCCATAAGAATATGTTATGTATATTTATTAGGAAAGATGTGTTCACGTAATGCAAATATTTACATCATCATATATTTTTAAAGGAAAAATCACACTTGCAAGGATCAAGAACTTCAATTAAGCACAACCAAAGTTCACAAATATGATTGGAAGCCACTTTAGCAATTAACCGAATCGAAAAGTAAACTCAAAATGCCCCTCTAGCTCATATAGCCTATTAAAATTTTCTTCCCATGCAAGCTCTACAATTCAGCCTTCTTTTCTTTCATGTGCAAGAACATAACATCAACAAGTAATACATCAAACACACCAATTAAGAGTACTTGCCAGAAAAGTGCTTACATAACCAACATAAAATCAAAGCTAGCATTCCACAGAGACATTTTAACGAACAGAAGACGTGCATATTACCGCGATTCAAAAACAACGAACTCGGACGTTATTACCTCCCATTCATGGGGTTTTGAGCAGAACCCATTTCAGAAGAAGAGCAACAGTTGATCACCAACCGTCCATTTGAGGTCTGCTGATGATTATGGAAACTCATAAGGCTGTTTCGACGGATTCTAAAAGAACCCAAAGTAGAAGAAAACGATAACAAATTTGACGATGATACAATACAAGTGGAGATTGCCATTCAACAGTTTAATTACAAAAGCTTCTTCAAATTCCTGCCGCCAAAATGATAAAAGTTTTGGGCTCTTGCTCTCCGTTCTAGTGTCTTTGTTTCACTAACGGATAATACCCTTCAATAATAAATTAATAAGGTTCTATTTTTTTATTTTTTTATTTTTGGAAAAGAAAATCCCAAAATGAATCAAATGTGAAATGCATGTTGTTGGAATTTGGCTAAAAAATTATTTGACTTGAAAATGACTTCTTTGAAAAAAAAAATATCTTGTGTCAATTGCATTAGAAATTGTCCTTTTTTTTTGTATTAAAAGAAAAAATTTATCTAAGTACCACTTCAATTTCATTGAAATTTTATATACCCAGTAGAGAATTCAAAAAATATATTTACAGCACTTAACTTTCGGTTTTTTATTAACAAAACATTTTGAAAAGATGAGAGAAACTCGATTACGGAGACTATTTTATTGATTGCAGTGTGTAAATAACAAAAAAGCAGTTTGGGCATGTTTGTCATTATGTTTTTTAATGCAAGGGTAACTGGTAATTCACTGTTTTCATAATTCTTTACATTTCATTGGTAAAATCCTATCCATACGATTCCAGGGGCAAATTAGTCTTTTTGTAAAACGGCAAAGTGATTAGTTAATAAAAAATGCAAAAGTTAAATGGTGCACGGACATTATTATAATTTTTCGATGGTTACATGTCTACAAAAATGAAGTAGTATAGAGATAATTTCTTTTAAAAAAAAAATTAAATTTATTTTACGAGTACGTGATAAGTAAGATATAAAATTTTAAAAAAAAATTGCAAGTTTTTATGCTACATATCAATTATAACATATCCTACATTTTAGAATTGATAGCACTGATTGGAGTGATGCACAAACAGCATTGTTTTACAACTGATTTGGAAACAAAAGCCATGAATTAGCCCTGTATTAGTGGTCTCCATGTATGCGCTATTTGTAGATCTATAATGATCTGAAAAAGAAGCCAAATGAAGCTGTAAAACCGAGGTAACAAATAACAATACCTAATGCTCTTGTCAAAATGAAGTAAATATGAAATGTATAGAAGCTTATAATGTCGAAGGTAATATAAGAATGACTGCATTTCGCCGCAATCAAAAGCAGGCTCTTTGCTTCTACATATTTAGGCTCAGGCCTCCAACACAAGGCGAGTACTACTGCTAAGAGACTGACAGCTATAGTTATCATGTAAACAAGGTTTAATCAGAGAAGGGTTTGTTTAATGTTTACACAACCTATAGGGGAACAGGGGAAAGGGAACATAATTTTTTCTACCTGTAACTGGAAAAATTTTGCAATCAAGACATCCCAGCGGCATAAATTGGTTAAAAAAGGGATCTACCTGCTTATGGATGAAAAAAGAGAGCCTCTTGGGTCTGATGTGTAACTACAATTGCTCAAAGGACTATGAGGACTCCCAACAGTAACTGATCTTATTAAGATCATTTTTGCTCTTGCTTGCTGAATTTGGTAGTTGTGCAACACTTGGTATCGCCGCTTTGGACAATATGATTAATTGGCTCAAACACACCCCACCAATAGTACTTCCTACAGATTCCTGCATAAAAATGCACCTTGAAATGATTGAACTTCATGCTTTTGTTCAATTGCAAATTACATTTAAGTTATGAAGCACAAACGGTTATTTAACTTACGCCAATGATCAGGTGGCAATTCACGAGATGAGAAGACCAAGAGCTGCTGATCCTTTATCACTGCCTTAAGAGCGAGGTTGCGGTCAATCATGTCATCCAGGATGCTATCAAAAGATCTTTCATCACTGTAAGAACATGAAGTGATCAATAAATAAAAGGCAGAAACTTAAAACAATAAAGAAAACATTCCTTCATAAATACGTTACTATCAAGAAGTAGCTACCTTTCATACTCTGGGAAGAAATAAAGAGCAACACTATCCACAGTCGGTGGTGATATCTGAAATCTTTGAGGCCACACATCAGACTTAGACAGGATTTCAACAGTAACCCGCAGTGGAAGCACAGATGCTGCATGTGCATGCGCCACTTTTGAACAAGCTCTGCCAGTCAAGCGAGCTACAAGTCCAATAGATGTTTGAACCTTGCCATCATTGATTTTGAAGCATCCCCTGTCAAAAATGTGAGAGGTTTTCCAAATACAAAACAACCTTTCGTTATGTCAAAATCACTAAGCTAGCAAACCAGAAAGTTCCTAAATGTTTAGTAGCTAAACGCTAGTTTACCTCCAACATTACCTCCAAATTGGATCAACAGTCGGTTGAGAATGGACATAGTTGCAGGATTCTAAGGGTAGAAAATTGCATGATGAGTCCAATGGACCATCACAGACGGTGGGAACTAACTGAGAAGCTTCAGATTTAATTTCTTTGGATTCTCCATCTGAAGCATCACTGTCCTCCAGTAGCAATCTCCTCTTTTTCTTCCTAAGCTCTTGATTACCAAAGATTTCATCAGAAAATGGCAGCCTTTTAAACTCCTCACAAGAGACTGAACAATCCCCTTTGGGGTTCATTTTTTCAGGTGGTCTGTCCGCGTGAACATTAGTCCTGTGTCTTGAGAAACTGGTCTGCTTTCGTATCTCCATTCTACTTAATCTAACATCAGCGGCTTGACTGATGCGATCACTTTTTCTGGATGGAACAGGACCAATCTTAGTATCCTTTGGATTACATTCCTCACATTTCCAAACAACCTTTTCCTTTTTGCTTTTCGAAATTACATCCAGACAGTAACTAACATGGACAAGAATAAAGTATGGAAACAAAGGAAGAAAAAGAAAAACAGAATCATTAGGAAGAAAAAGAAAAGCAGTATTATCAATTACCATGCAAACAATTAGCACAGGGATGAATTGACATAAGTAGATGGTAATGGAAGATAAAGCTTAAAATTACAAAGTGATGATAAGACAAGACTGCCATCATTGAGTTCATCTCTGATCAAACTGGTAATTTGGACCAAGTAAGAAACCAAAAAATGTTCAATCCTAATTAGTTTACTGCAGAAGTAAGAATGAAGGTATACTCTCATTCAGCATACCGATGCTCTGCGGAAACCTTACACTCGACACAGTATATAAGGTCCTTTACAACACCTTCATCACCGCACTTCTGACAAATATTCATCTGCAAAGAAGCTCAAACGATTAGCAATCACAATTAGAGAAAATCTTATCATTAAACGGATACATAGAATAGGGTAATTTCATCACCTCACGTAAGGGAAAAGCAATCAACTATCATCATGTACCTTATGAAACCATGATAAGATTAAACAGAGGTTATATTATTTGTACCAAACACCAGATATTTCACTCACAACATTCATGGTGTATGTACAGAATGTTCAATGAAAACTAATAATAACTCATAGAAATGATTGATGGAAACAGAAGTGACCAATGAACATGATCCATATATGTGAATACATTTTTGTCTATTCCCAAGTACTCATTCACTTACATTAAACTGCCATGAAGCAACCTATCTTAATGGTGCATATAGTTAGAAAAATTCTACCTTTTCTTGCTGTCTAGTCACTGCATATGATATCACATTTTCGCATACGTCTAGATTACCTATTCTGCTAGCCTAGGGGTGGGCAAAAAAAGGGTTGCCCTTAAAAAAAAAAAAAAAAAAAAAACAAACCATCCAGGCTCGGTTTGGTTTCAAAAATTAAAAAAGAAAAAATCCGTTTATATAAGAAAAAAAACCATACAATACAAAGGAATTTTATACCATTGCAACCGAGGGTTTTAGCAGAATGTAAGTAAGAGCTTAGTGAGGGCGGTAGCCAGTAGCTCGTTTTTATTTCAACATGATTCTTCTGGTCTTTTTAGCGGGATTTGGCAAATTTGCATAATCTTTTTTGATTTTTCTAAGAGGGGAATTTTTATTCCCATTTTTTTTGTTTGTAAGGGAAATTTCATTAACTACCACAAAATTTTGATATATTCTTCTTTATACCACCTTTATTTTTAAACTTGCATCAATTAACTACTTTGACACGAATAAATGATTATTTTTATTCTTAAATAAATTAAAAAATAATTATAAGAATACTTCTGAATTTAATAAAAAAATAAATATGATGTTAATTTTTTATAATTATAATTTCATTTAATATTTGTTAAGAAAATTTCTTAATTTTAATTACAAGACAGTTTACAATAATTGTAGGAAACTTTTTTAAATGAAATTTACAAAAATGCTTATTGTATATGTGTGTTTGCATGCGCGCGCGTAATGCTTGTCGGGTGAGAGTCCTCGTTCATATATACATATATAAAACGAAGCATAGGTGGTGGTAACTGATATTTGATATATATATTCAGACACCAAAACCATCACCAAAGGAAACAGACTGGGACTAGCTCTGAAAATGTAATTGTATTTCCCTTTCTTTTACTCGGTGGTATAAGTATTATTCACAAGAAAAATAAAAATAGATAAAGCCATCCTTAATGAGCTGATCAACCACTAATGCCTCGTGACATGAAGAATTGCCAAAATAAACTAACTTACAAAACATGTCAAAAGACTTGACCTACTGAGATATGAGCAAACCTAGAATATATATACAGTGAGATAGGCACAATGCATTTTTCTGAATCTTCATGCCATCTTCAGCCTGCTTCTAATTCTACTTGCAAATCATTTGTGTTGAGTGATGATCTGTGCCAGCTCCTAGAGCCTAATTGGCAATCCATAGTTGTGGAATGTCTTGATCGTACCATCACATCCGGCTGTCACAATTACAAGACCCCATGTCGCAGAAATTGCTCTGACATCATTGACGTTGTTCAGGCATTGTTGTTGTTGCTGCTGCTGTTGAGGATCATGGACATATTCGTCACTATTGATTGCTACATCCCATAGAGGAAGTTTCTCCGCGGGCCACGTTGCAGAGCCCCTGCAAGGACCGTCACTGGAGAACCAACTACCAAGAGAAAAACGTTCCGAATCTCTGATCCAGGATGCGGTCTCTAGGTTGTCCCATATCTGTGAGCAATCCTGGACACCACTACTACATAGACTCTTCTGTTCTGTTCCCATGCCTGGCCATTGTACAGCAACAGACACGCCTTCAGAAAAGAAATGCTCACAAGAACGGACAGATTTTTTCTGTTTCGATGATGGGAAGCATAACTCATCATAGTTCCAGACATAAACACGACAATCATCTCCAATGGAGATTATGTGTTTCCCTGTTGTGGTAAATGAAGCCGACATTTGGCTTCCTGACTTTGGAAGACCTGCATTATTAAATAATTGCTTTAGGAAGGCAGCAATATATCTCCAATATTAAATAATACAAAGAATTGGATGATTCCCACATGATAAATGCTATTAATTTAACTTCAGCTAATGTGAACATAATAAAGATTAAAAACCTTGTCAAATGTGCCTACATTCACTGTTTGTGTAAAATGCGAGTAATTTTATAAAGTATTACTAGAAAACCAAGAATGACAGCTCCATTCAAAAAGATAACTACTAACAAAATACAAGCACTAGTACAGCTGTAAAGCTTAATGGGAAAGCGTGATCAACTTTGTAAGGTTTGTAATATAATGAAGCTGATTCTCCTTTTCTTAAACTCATCAAAGTATAGATGCAATGTATGAGTAAGATGTCAAGGCTAGATTGAATCGTTTTTGGAGATGATATGGATATGCATAGAAACTTCAAGAAAATACAACTTTCTTATCACTATGTAATAAAATGAAGGGAAGTAACATATTCTTTTCCTTAATATATCGTTAGTAAGAAGCTTGAACATATGGATGTGATTGACTTATAAAATATAATTATAAGGTTCATGGTATAGCTGTAACGAGATTTCAAACTGAACCAAAGATTTAGAGCTATCTGGAGTGGGATGGAAAAAGCAATCTTGAAAACATTATAAAATTTTGTTTGACTTGACGTGGAAGGTGATTGGAATGATCCTGTGAATATAATTTATGAGGATAAACAAAAAACTGAGTAATAAAACAAAATGTATTTTAAAAATGCTCCTTCCAGAAAACATTTACACAACAGCTTGTTTGAAAGGAGATAAAAACAAACGGAAAACAGAAAAAGCATTATCGATTTCCATTTTGCCAAAACATGCTCAGTGCACTTCCAAGTCTGATGCTTTTTTCTTTAAATATTACGCATTGGCTCTATGTCGATGGTTAAGTGTCAGTTGGTTGAAAAATGAAATGAAAATCAAAGCAAAAATGTTTCAAGTACGTTATATATCAAACATTTACCTTTAAATTTATGAATGACATCAACTCCATCAAGTATACGAAGTTTGGAATCTTCTGAAGTTATCATAATTCTTTGAGATTCGTCCCCGGAGAACTGCAATGTGAATGATATGGGATGTCAATAATGAACAAGATTATGGTCTGTGTAATATAAATGCTAGTTAGAGCTTCTAGTGCAAACCTGAATCCCAGTTATTCTGTTGCCAGAGGTTTTCTTCCTATCATGGAAATCTATCTTTTCTAGCTTGAGATCATTACCTGTATGGTCACAAAAACAGTTTAGGCATGCCTCAAGAAAAAATAATCAACTTAGATTCACATATTAATAAGTAAAATCCTCAACAGATGGAAGAAGAAATACCTGATGCTTTATAAAAGTGACAAGTTCCTGTAATGGAACCAACTACGAACCCCTGCTTGTATAAGAATTAACAAAAGTACTTCAATAACAATCTTACCAACTAGAGTATAAATTTACAGAAAGATTGTGCTCTCGGATAATACCTTTCCGTCAGGATGGTAACATACTGCAGATATTACATCCCGTACATCAGCCCAGTCAACTACTCGTTTCTCACACACCCCCCAAATCCGAACTTTCCCATCTATGGAGCCACTGATGAAGTAATTGTCATCAATGGGATTGAACTGAACACACGTCACTGTTTCCGATTAAAGAAAAGGGAATTAAATTTTGCATCATATTATGGAAAAATTTGAATGGAAATAAAACTATAATCATACTTACCATAGTTATGATGATAAAAAACATTTAGACATTGATCGCAACCCACTTGCCACATACGAACTGTTTTATCCATTGAGCTTGAAAGAAGATACTGCAACCAGAAACTTAAATTAGTATTAAATCAGCGGCTATCCCAATGGAAAAGATCCAAACATGCTAGAAAGTTCCAATAAAAAGAAATTTCTTTGCAGGGTTACTCACATTCGAATTGGACCAGGCAAGGTCTAAAACATCACCCTTATGGCCATGAAACTCTTGCAGCGGTGACTCTTCTATCTGAAAAACCTTATCTGGTATGACAACTGGCACATGTCTCAACTTCTTTTTCCCAAACTTAATCTTGCCTTCTTCTGCATTGCTGCCAAAACCACCGTCATCAGTGAAAGATTTGCTAGAGGCAGCCACTGATGTGACACGCCAAATTCTTACAACTCCATCCTCCCCTCCACTTGCCAGATACTGGCCATCTGGGCTAAACTTCAGTGTCCAAATGTAGCCCTTGTGAGCTTGAATTTCTTGACTCGTGTAAAGAGCTGTGAACTCCATACACTTCTTTTTGTTCTGCTTCACCTCCATTCTATTTGCTTTGGGTGTTTCAGAATTTGGTTTTCTTTTCTCGGATATACAGGTCTCTACATTTCGGTTCCTCATACTTAAAATACGTTTCCACAATTTCGTCACTTTCTTTATATTTACACCCTTGCATTCTTGTAAATGATTTTCAAATTTATCAACTGATTGTGAAAGTCCATTACTCTCACCTTCAAGAGTAATGACGTGTTCATTCATCTGATCTTGCTCCAATTCATCAACCATACAATTGGCCTCACTATCCATTTCTCTTTCAAAACAATCCAGATTTTCATCTGCCCTGTTCATCAAAGAATCTGAAACAGCTCCACTACATTCAGTAGTCCTAACCAACCCCATCATCTGTGACGAATCATCAAAAGTAATCTCATTCTTCGAAGAAAACTCAACAAGACCCATTTTACATAAAAAATTGTTGCGTCTTTCCTTCACACTTTGTGGCTCACTCATCCAAATATCATAATCTAATTTCCCAGACCCCAATTCTTCTTCCGCTACAACTGATTCTTCGGATGACAAACAATCAGTGGAGTCAAAGAACACATCATCTACTCCCTCATCAGAGCTCAGCATGTCTTGTAATCGAGACCAAAATTCCACATTAAAAACCACTTCTCTCAAACACTCCTTCTATGCGTCTAAACAAGAAGCTCACAGAACCCTTAAATAACCCACCGAAAACTTAAATCACGGACCGAGTTTTCCTCTCTAGATTATGTAAATTAATAAGACTTAACAGCCAGTAAGAAGTAATTCAACAGAATATACAATTTACTAACATGGGTAAGTACGAGGAACCAGCTTCTAACCCCTCAAAACACCAATGACAAGTTGACAAATTCTTAGTTTACCATGTTCTAAACCACCATTGTACATAAATCCCAATATAAAATTAGCCTAAAAACCCGGGAAAAAATATAATAATCAAATTCAAGCAACACAAACCAAAGCATCAATCAACAAGGTTCTAAGAACTAATACCTTGGTTTCAATGCAAAGCAACAAGCAAAAGAATTCCAAAACAATCACCGACCCACCAAAGATCAAGGCTTGAGCAACACCTCAAAGGTCAATTTTCCCACCTTTGAGCACAATATAAAAAAAGAGCCAAAACTCCTCAAAAGTGCTTTGTATTGAACCCAACAAAAGCACTTCCAGAGGTTGGCAGCACTTTAGCTTGGCGGGTGTAAATTGTAAAGCTTTAATGGTGGAGAAAGTAAAGTACTTTTAAAAGCTCAATGGCTAATGGTGGCTTCTCGAGATCTGGACTTTGAAGCGCACGAGCCACAGCAACAACAACAAACACAAGCGGCGCTGGCCCGGGAAACAAGAAGCTACAAGCTAGAGTTGTGCTTCCTCTGCTACTATAAATATAATCTCTCTGCAAGAACAAAAAGCAAGCCCACAATTAGTACAACACTCAATTAAGCAAATTTAATACTAAAAAAATTAAAAATTCAAATTAAATTAAGTTTTAACAAATACCCAGTTGAAAAAATTGGAAATTTGAGTGACCAAAATGAGCAAAAATTCAAATTGAGTAGTGAGAGTAATAAATAAAAATCATTAAAACGACTGTACAAAAAACAGTTAGCTTTTCTTTTGAGAGTTTCTAAAAAGGGGCATTAAATGGAGCTAAAAGAATTTACAACAACAACATAATAATGATGATAATAAAGAAGAAAACGAACCATCCCACAAATTAACTAACAATCCAGCCTGTGAGAGAGAGAGAGACAATTGGGTTTCATTTTTCACAATTAAACAACAATTTTATTGGGTGTTGTGTGTTGCAGTTTGATATTTCTTTTGGTGCCCATTAATGTAAATGAAACCAAACCAAAGCTAAAGGTAAAGATGTAATATAGCTTCTGTAGTATTATCAGCGGCAGCCAAGGCCAGCAGCAGCAGAACTCTGTTTTGTTCTGTTTTTGTTTTTGTTTTTGTTTTTTTTTCCCCTTTTTGTTTTTTAAAAACAGTTTTCCGTGTTTTCTGGGACTCTTGTTTGCAAATACTACAGAAATCTTTTTAAAAAATAATGCTGAATTAATTTAAAATACAGACCTTTTTGCTTTCTTTACTTGTGTGTTTCCATTTTCAATCATCAATCCCTTTCATTTCTTAAAGGTGCTCCTAAATTTAGAACAACTTTTAATCTCTTTTTTTGGGCAAAAAAAGTTTTTTCAGAGAAAAGGAAGCAAATTGTTTGTTTTCCGGAAAAGGGTTTAGTTTTTTTGAAGAGATTTTAACTTTGTTTCGGACTGACTGGCTGAGCTTGCTTGCATGCATGCAAGCAAATGCAAATAAAACAGAGAAACAGAAGAAACTCACGTGAAATTATTTTCATTTTTTCTCTCTCTCTCTCTCTCTCTTTCAAATCATAACCGATGATGAAAGAAATCAGATCAGAGCATCTATCCGAGCTCATGAAGATCTTCACTCACAGAAAATATTGTACGGACGGCGTTAGAGAGAGACGCGGTGTTGTACGGACGGTGAATAGAGAGGGTGATAAGATGGAACATGGTCCATTGGAATATACCATCTACATCCCTACTTCTTTTTTATATTTTCTCAAATAAGCACAGAGTTTCTATATCTGCATCAGATAGGTCCTAAGGTGCAAGGGTGTTCAAAATCCCATCCAATCCGCTCAATCCGTCTGATCCGAAAAAATTCGATCTGTAGATTGATGGATCGAATTAGATTGAAAATTTAAAAATCTACAGTTTTTGGATTGGATATAGATTTACTTCTATAAATCTTCAAAAATCTGCGAATTCGCAAAAAAATAAAAAAAAATTTATTTAATTAACAATAAAACTTGTAAATGTGACATTACTACTTACTAATAAATAAATAAGTTAAAATATAGATATATTAACGCCATATTATATCTTATCCGATAATAATATAAAATAAAAAATAATTAAGTAATTGAATAATTAAATAATAGATATAGCTTTCTAAACAGTTAATTTTAATTAATTTTCATGTAATGATCTAAATAAATTATATTTTTTTTTCTCTATGTGTTATATTTTGAAACTTGGAATGTATTATTATAACTTTATGTAAATAATTAATTTATTTAAATCTTATTTAATTTTGAATTTCATCGGTAGTAAATTATTTTTTATATTAAATTTTTTTATTTAATTAGTTCGAGGATTGGACAGAATTAAAAATTTTTAATATGTAAAATAGTGGATTGGATCAAATCTGTATCCCATCCACAGATGTATGGATTGGAGTTGGATTAAATTTCACAAATCCGTGGATTGGATTGAATTGAAAATTTATAATCCGCAAAATCGTAGATAGGATATAAATTAATGTCCGATCCGTAAAATCCGAACCGCGAACATCCCTACTAAGACATAGTCCTAAATCCCATGGTTTATTTTTAAGAATATTATGATATTCACAAAACTCTTATAAATTTTGTGATACGACAGTTCAGATATCTAAATCTAAAGCAATCAGTATCCACTTTTAAATATTTAGAAGAATATTAATTCTGCGATGTGGCATTCTAAATATTTGAGTTTAGAACGTATTGTATTTACTTTTAAATACTTGGAAGAGAATCAATCTCCACAGTACATACGGAAGGGAAGGACTCGAACTCATGATCTAGTAAACGAGACAATCAAATGTCCACGATTGATCAAATAATGGTTGTGACTTGTGTGACATGGTAGTCCAAGTATTTGAGTTCAAAACAAGTTATATCTATTTTTGAATATTTAAAAAAAAAAATTCAATCTGCACAATGCATATAGAATGACTTGTATATAAAAAAAATGAGGTGAAAAAAATCGCATCACTCAATTAAAGAGTAATTTGCAGGCCAAATCTTAGTTAAACGAATCAAATTACCTTTGTAATCTAAAGAATATGTAACTTAAACCTTAAGGATTAAGATTATTAGTCATCCAGATAAAATTGAAGGTCTGCTTGATATGAATGAACAAGCTAGATCCTCTGTTAAGAAATTTTGAGAACCTAAGGGAACCAGATGTTATTACACATAAATTGATTAATGTGGGGAAGCTTACAAAACCAAGTGTCCCTATTCTCTGACTATAGTGGGACCCAAGAGTTGTGACCACTAAATTGCAACCGTTGATCTTGACAGGAAATCATGATTGGTGTTTGGAGGGTCCCACGCACTTAAAGTATCAATCAACCGGGGCCTTATCTTACGTTATCACAGATCAACATTAGCAAATTGATGAAAGAGTTGAGGTAAAAGTATTTGGCAAATACAACAAATACATTTGTGAGAAAATAAAAGGAGAATTGATACAAAATGCCAACACATATCATGGTACATTTTTAGCGTGTATCTCCCCATGAGGAAATAATCTTTTCTCATTCTATTGCTCTACATTTATTGTAGGTTGGTTTGGTTTCATTTCTTTTTTCTTTTTTTTTGAGATTTTTTAATTTACTTTTATGACCTTATCCGAGTTTGATTCTTAGGAGAAATATAAGTTAACAATCGATTTTTATTTTTATTCATCCTTCTATTTTTTTAAAAAAAATGAAATTATATTTCTAAAGGAGTGACATAACAATTATAAAGTTGAAATTAAAAATATACGTAATTCACAATTTTTAAAATTTTTAAAAAATGTAACCCAAAATTTGGGAATTCTAATTGAAAAAAGCCTAAAAATTCAATAACTTAACTATACAAACAAAACTAATACCACTTCTTGCCCCTCGTGTATTACTTAGATTAATTGAAAATTATAAAAAAAAAATTGTCTTTTGTGAAAAATGAAGAAATATGAATATTTTTAAAATTACCGTATGGTGCCCCTGAATATTTGTGTACTACAAGATAAGATAAACAAAGAATGGTTCAAATCATTCATGTAATTACACATGGATTTAGATTAAATATTTCTCTTCAAATAATTGCAACTTTCTAGCCACTTGTCATTTGTGCTATGCATGTAACCACCATATACGTCTGGGTAAAGTGAAGAAACAATATTCAAGAAAATGGACCATAAACGTGCTGTTTTTGCCCGGCAAAATGATGAGATCTCTTTATTTTGTTTTAAAGTATTTTATTTAATAAATTAATTTCTAAATTTCTTTTTTAAAGCTTTGGATTAATTATGAAATATTGAAACAATAGCTCTATCTGGTAATGGCATCTGTTTTATAATCCGCACGTGCATTTGTGAGATCTCACAAGTCATCACATTAGAGATTATAATCCGCACGTGCATTTGTGAGATCTCACAAGTCATCACATTAGCATTTTTATTAATTTATTTAACTTTAATGACAATTGGGCTAAGTGATGATCGTTTTCACGTCTTATGTGTTTAATTATTTAATAAAACATAATTGTAAGAGAAAACAAATAGTAGAACAACGAAGAAACCCACTTTCACATTAACTTATTATGCATCACAATTTTACAGTATTATTATTATTTTTAAATATATTTTTATTCATATTTATTATTAATTAAATAAATTATATAAATTAAAATAAAAAATAAGAAATATAAGTTTCGGTGTAAATAAAAAAAATTAATAATAAGAAATTTTCTCATATTTTTTTATTATTTTAAACATATTTTCTTATCATAAATATATATTTTATATTTTTAAAATAAAATATCAAACAAATAACCTATTTACCCTTCTTTTCCTTTAAAATTTTTATGCCAAGGGAGTTATTATCTATTATGAAATAATAAAGTGGTAAGTGGTATACGGAACGGAGATAAATATGGAACATAGATAAATTTCTCTCCAATGTTATTAGTGCAAGTTGATTTCTGAGCTAATCTCAATAGATTTATGAGTCATACTATAGAGAGAGAGAGAGAGAGTTCCAGTATTACCCAAATTATAATATATATGCAGATTGTAAGTTGTAAACATTCAAAAAAGGAAATTACTGCTTGGCCTCTCAAGCTTCGTGTGCCAAGAAACTTGGAGAGAAAATGAGAATTCCCAGGCTCAACATATGCTAAATGGCAATATCAAGACACAGAGGAAGAGCAAACTTTAACAAAATCAATGCAAATCTCACACCTAAACCTTTAACTAATACTAAAACAAGCTATCCAATTATGGAAGTTAACTAGTCAGAGAGTTGAAGGTTTGGTAATGTTACCAAACAAATGGCTTCTCCTGCCCATATATATATATATACACACACACACTATTTTTAAAGCAATTATTGAAAAAGAAAAATACTTCTTTTAATTTACTCAGTGAAAAATGGAAACTGATATGAGCTGAAAATGAATGGTAAAGGAAGACTTCTAAAGAGAAAGGTAATGAGAAAGTGTCTAAAATTATATATATATATATATATATATATATATATATATATATATAGGTGTTGTTTAAATGAAATTATTTTCAGAAGAATAAATGAAAATCACGTGCAAATAATATTTATGACCTTGATTTTCAGATCAGTAGACCGAAGACTAGTATTCAAGCAGCCACATATGTTTGGCCATATCTATCATGTGATTTTCTTTTCTCTTTTCTTTTCTTTTCTTTTCTTTTCCTTCACATTTTCTCAGCAAACAAACAGACTTGACAAAGAACTAAGAGAGAGAAATTATCGTATCATACATAGTTTCTGCAACCCTAAATGACACACGCACACACATAAATATTACTCATCCTATAACAAGACTGAGCAAACAAATCAAACAAGCCAAAAAAAAAAAAAAAGAAACTCAAAAAAGAATGATATCATGTAATAAAATCATTGGCACAGCAGAGAGAGCAGAAACAGTACTAACCTCGAAGCAAAAGCAACAACTGTGGCTGAATCCTCAACAGTAAAGAGCAAATGATCCCAAAATATATTGATGCTTTAATACAGAGCAAGAGAGAGCTAGAGACTATCAAATTATTAGAGGCGCGTATATACTTTTGTTATATATATATATATATATATATATATATAAGATACTGTGTTTTATTAATTGATATTATATATAATAAATATATAATAAAGGAACTTTATGAAGCCATAGCCACGTAATAAGTCAATTGGCCACCAAAGCAAACAACAATTATAGGGACATATCTCGGCTCGATCTTCTCTCGATTTGCTCTCAATTTAAATGCAAAAAGGTGAAATGAAACCGCACGCTGAATTTAGAAAATAAATCCCATTTGCTAATAGTTAATTAGAATAGCCATTTGGTTATGGCATACTTCACTCCTAACACAGTTGCTAAAGAACTTTTTTGTTTGCTGTTATTAATTTGTACTTCAATTTAAAGAAATATGAGCTAAAAAATCAACTTAGTTTTGTCCAGGATTACACACAATGAATATTCACAAATATTGGAGTATTTAATTTGTTTATATTCTTCCATAAATGTTCTACAATTTTTTTAAAGAAATTAAACCTATTATTAAAACAAAATATTTTGCTAAGTGAAATAAATTCCTGATCTCGCATTTCCAAAGTTTTTATTCTTTTTTATTTTGATTTTTGAATTTTTTTTAAATGCACTACTTTTTGAAAATAATATTGATGGAAACAATTTTTTTCTTTTATAAATTCGTCAACAATTTTTTTTTTTGATAATCTTGTAAAATATTAGTTAAATTACATGGTAAAGAAGGCTCTAGTACCAATTGATTTACAGTGATAATTATTATATTCACATCACATGATTATTATTGAGTAGCTATTACCAGGCAAATCTTCAGCAAAAATCTGGCATTGATTTATTTCCATGCCAAACAAAAAGGTGTTATTTTGATTTATTCGCACACCAATTGAGAGCTAGATATAGAAGAATAATAATTAGGGTCAATTCATAATTTCATATTAAAAATGTTCGCACGAGGAATTTTATTTATTCTAATAAAAAATCAAAATCAATAATTGAAATCTTCAGCAAAGGGAAAGATACAAATTAAAATCAATAACTGATATTTTGAAGACCTTATCAATTCAACAAATTCATTTAAAAAACATATTCATTTTATTCTTCTTTTTTCTTATAATGCAGCAGTTCAATTTTGAAGACCTAATCAATTCAACAAATTCATTCAAAAACATATATTCATTTTATTCTTCTTTTTTCTTATGAAGTAAAGTTTTAAAACACCTATTCATTTTATTCTTCTTTTTTCTTATAATGCAGCAGTTCAATTTTGAAGACCTAATCAATTCAACAAATTCATTCAAAAACATATATTCATTTTATTCTTCTTTTTTCTTATGAAGTAAAGTGGGAAGCAAAAGAATATAAACACAGGAACAATCTCACAACTAGGGTTTATCCCTTTTTAATCCTTACACCCGAATTTACCGAAAGAGGTATATCTGAATTATTTCAACATAATAAACATTAAATATCTAAAAAACACTCTTTAAACCAACTTCTAGGGGGAAAAAAGGAAAAAAAGATAAAAATCTGGAAAGAATTTCAAAAATTAAAAAAAAAATCTTCTGACTGCAATTTGAGGCTCACAACAAAATAATTTGAGGATAATTTGCTGACCCATTATGGAGAATTTATAACAGGCCATGTTCTTCTTTTCGAGAGCTTCAAAAAATATATAATGTTTTCAAACAAAACAAACACATGTAGCTCAAATTGTAGTCCTAAAGAGATATAAAGGTCATATCCTATACATCAGTAATACTAATAAATTCAAAATGTAATATTTAAACAAATGAAACACAATCAAGATTATATATAAATTATTCAATCAAACAGTTAGGCATCAATTCCTCACTGGCATACCAAATCTAGCTAGGGTTTTGTAAAGTTTAATATATTTTGATTTGAAATAGGACCCTACTCACATGCTTTGTTGTTGTTTCTTTCTTTAAGGACTCTCACCTTGACTTAATCACCCTCCTAGAATTTTGTCTTCTAAATTAATTAATTTAAGTACATCCTTCCAGTTCCAACCATTTTAATTGCTTTTTTGGCCGGGTGCTTATCACAATATCCCTTTTAGAATTTGCTTATATACTTTTCAATATATGGCCCATTGACAACTCTTTTTCAATCTATTTATTTTCTAAGTCGTATCATCATACAATTCATGTTTACTATTATTTTTCTCATTTTTTGTTATAAGTCTAAAATAAATAAATATTAAAATTTTCAAATTTCATATTATAGAACATATAGAGTCCTGATCTTAACAAGTGAGAAGAGACGCATGTTAAGAATTCATTAGCAGGGCTATAGGGCTCACATAACAGTCCGATCAATGAAATCTTGACACGCATCCTATCGCACATCTGATTTGATTTCAAAACATATAAATTGAGATGTGTAATATTTAAAATTTAAAATTTATAAAGAAAAATAAGAGATAGTGCAGCAGACATTAGACAAATAGTATTGTAACCTTACTCTCATTTTCATATTCATTTTCTTGTATTTGCTTTACTGGCACACTCAAAGTTATTGGTGGAGATGTCATTAACCAGGTTTAGATTGTTCATATTCAATTTAGTTACGAGATTAATGGCGATTATAATAAATGATTAGAGAGAGCACTCTTCTGTCCTCGAGATACGCAGATCCTTTATTAGTTATATTATTCAGTAGGAAATTAAAGGGAAGATCTGATATTGCATGTGATCATATATTTAGCTTACCTACTTGATGATTAAATTAAATTTTCTAAATTATCCAATAATTACCTGACCCATTTATCATTTTACTTCATTCATGTATTCAAGAAATTCTCTTTAGAGATTAATGGGGTTTCCTCAATATAGGTGTTTCGAGGAATGCTCATCTCCAATCTCGTAACTCTTTAATTATTAATAATTTTCTCGGCTTAGTCAAGAGTTTTAAAAAAAAAATGAAGTGATATAATTTTAAAAGTATTGTAAAGTTTTTTAATAAAAAAATTATCTTGCCTCAATGAGAATCCATACATCTATCCAATCAGACTTTCAACCATTAAAAGCACAGTTACATGTCTCCCCTATAATGGAGTTAAAAGTTGACTTCTTAATCATAATTCGACCAAAATTCATAGGAAAGTTGACGTGACATCAAATTGACATGTATATATTTAACTAAGAACATTTAATTAAGAACTTCATTTTTTACCTTTCAAGTTTATATCAGGTTATAACCGTTGCATGCAATCATAGAGTTAAATTTTTTTTCATTAAACGTTTCAAATTAACTACTTATTTGTTAATGAAAATTTTGAACTTTGTAACAAAAAGTATCAAAACTAAATCTAATTAATTGTTTAAAGCACTATAATAACGGTTGTAAGGTAATGTTACTTGTCGGCACTCTAGTTTTATAAATAGAGACAATGTATGTTAATTGGCATGTTACCTACCTCTGCTATGCAAATGTTTTTTTTTTTCAATTTTTTCTTTTAAATCTAGGAATTTCAAACGACATGTGGCCTAAAATTTTTAGGACTAAACGACACATCAAAAAGAAAGACTTGTACAGGAAAAGTAACAAAGAGATGTGGATGTGTCAAGCTGATAATTGTTGCTTAAGAGTCCCCACTTGAAGATCACAAAATAATTTGCAGACTCTTCATTGACCTTGTATTCTAAAAAATAAATAATAATTGGCTGTAGTGGGCGTGGCTCACCTTGGTTCATATTTTCTTTCATGTCATGATTGGCACTAGAAATATTGATTAATTGTATTATAATGATATGATTAGTCAATTTCTTTTTTTTATAGGCTGCTATTTCTTACTCTGCACTTTTCTGTATGATAAGCGCAAGTGGCTGGTTGACTCAAAAGTTCTTGCCTCTTGGGCAAGTTAGGTGCTTTTGCAATTGCGGTTTGAGATTTCTTTGATTTCTTCCATGCAAACGCAAATGCAAATGCAAATGCAAGGACAAATCTTGACCACTAAGAGTGAGGATTAGACAATATATAGCAGGATGTGAAATTTTTGTCAGTGGGAAGAAGAAAATTTGGTTTTCGAGGTATGGGGGGTACATATATACGTATATTTAATAGGATCACGGACGAGCCCTCAAGGAATTTTATTTAGGACGGTACGAAGATGATTTTATATTTAATTTTTTATTTGAAAAGAGAACGAAAATAATTTTTTATTTATATTCATTTTTAGGGAAGGAATGGGATGAGTTGGAACCCCATCCCCATCCCCTCCCCAATTCCCCATTTTTTATTTTAATTTTATTTTTTTAGAATTATTAATGAATAAATATTAAATTTAATTATAAAATATTAACTATTAGTATAAATATCAAATATCAAAATATTTATACAAATATACTATGAAACTTTTAGGCCTAGTTAACTAGTTATAGTCTTGAATTGCTACTTGATCAGGTCTTATTCAAAAGGCCTTCGCCCAAAATTTTTGTTTTAAACTTTTATTAAAAATATTAATTTTAGTATCTATATCCATTTCATTTATTTTATTATTGATATGAAAGTAATTTCTTTTTCTTTCATTATAGGATAATGAAGATTGACGAAGATAATTATGTTGATGATTTGTAGTTTGTAGTGATATTTTTGTAATGGATTAATGTTAATGTAAGATATATTGCCAAAATTTACTTTATTCAAATATCTTAATATGATTAAAGCAAATTCAGAAATTAAAAATAAATCGGTTATTCGATTGCTTATTCAGGGATCGGAGATCCCCTGTTATTATTCGAGGAGGGAATGTGGATCCTTTTAAGCAATTCTGACAGGGATGGGGAAGAGACGGGGACTATGCAGAATATCGGAGATGGGTACGAGAATGTCAGTCCCCTCCTCTCTCCATTGCCATCCCTAATATTTGAGTACTAAAATCTTGTCATAAGAATAGAAAGCAAGAATTGAAATATCTATTTTATATCAATTTTTCCTTTTTTTCCTTTTATCTTTTAATTTTCTTTGGATAATTGGAATCGATAATTGGTAACTCTAAGAGAGAACTTGTTTCTAACGTGTCATGATGGATGAGCCTAGAATATCAAAATTATGAACCCTCTAAATCGGTTTTTACTTTTAACAAACAAATACAAATCTCTTTTCATAATTATAACATGTAACAATGCATTGAAATTTTCTTGCTCTGTGGAGAGGGAAAGTGAGAAAAGTGGGGGGAGAGAGACTTGTGGAGGCGACTTGACCCTCTAAATCATTATATGACACAAATTTAACTCTATTTGTCAAAGTAATTAACAATAATGTTCTACAATGTTTCTAATTAAGAAATGTTTAATATATAAAGCTGGTGTCTGAATTTTTAAACGATGCATCTCTAGAGAATAGTTCAATTGAATTGATTGTTGCCATAGAAGTAAGAGGTCACGGATTAAAAGAAAAAAAGAAAAAAAAAGTGAAGTAAGCAATGCAGCACTTACTTAAAATTGTTATATAAATTATAGAATCACACGAAAAAAATAATGTCAGAGGAACAATACTTGCAAAGCCAAAATCTAAATTTTATATGTCAAGTTAGATAACAAAATCATTCACTGGCAAATGATGTGATTGTCCTTGATTATGTTAAATCCACCATCATATTATTTGAGATACAAAATTAGAATCTCAAGGATGTTATTATGAATGCTATGATAATTTCAATATTGTGTTGACATAAATAATACCGATTACTCTTTACAAAACAACTCTTCATAATGATAATAGCATAAATCATTGAACAAAAATTATTTCAACCAAATATGATAGGGCAACCTCTAAGTTACATTTAACGTAACTTACCATCAAAAAATAATGTAAAAATAAGTTACACTAAATATAACTTAAGGAGACCCATATGATAAATGAAATAACTTTTTAATTGTTTTAGAAAATAACAAGCTTAATTTTTTTTTGGGGGGTTAGAAAGACTTGAAAAACATTAGTAAAATTTAGGAAGCCAAGAAACCCTTTTGAATTAGTCTAGCCCAATGTCTTATTCCCCCTCCCCATATTTCCTATAAGAGTGAAGCTCCTAGCACCCTTTTAAAACTCTTATGAAACTCCACTTATAATATATGTGACTCTTATTTTAATGAAAATTATAGAATATGATATGAGATTACAACAGAGTTTAATTAAATATTAAAAATAATTTTTTACAATAAAAATATGAGGATTATATAATTTATTACTTTATTGCCTCAAAATCATTTTTGATTTTAAAATAATTATTTATATCATTTAAAGTTGGAAGGGTTCATGATTTTTAAGTGTAAAAATATTTTAATTTAATGATCTTTATATAAAAATATTTTAATTTTGTTAAATTTATATGTGTCTTTTTATGTAATTTCCTCTAACAACAGAACTATGATTACAAATGTGGGGTTTTATAAGCATTTTCAAGTGGTGTAAAAAGCACTTCTCAAGGTCGGTGGGATGTACTACCACAAACCCTGGGGGGTAAATACTGTCCTTAGTAATAGCCCATCAAAGGCAAGGTTTGTGGCCAAATGTGAAGGCTACAAACACTGTGCATTCTGAAATTTAAGATAAAAACTCCCATTCATTAATCAAATAATTACATATCAAAGTCCTTATTATTTCAAAGAAGAAATTCTTGAAGAATGCCATATTGATTTTGAGATTCGAAGAAATGCTAAAATTTTTTATTTTATTTTTCAAAAGGTAATGCCAATAAAGTCAAAATATATGTTTTTAGCCGTTTACCTCTCACAAGATTTGAATTTAGGTTGCCAACTATATAAAACTACTTAAAAACTACTAGGCCAACTTCCTTGAGTCAATATTTAAAATTTTGAAAATTATTACTAAAATTAAATATTTGAAAATACGTTTTATCCACTTAATTAAAAGCTTCTCAAGTCTTGTGATGAAGGAATTTGTGAGTAAGGTTGGCAAAAAAAGCCCGACCTGCATGGATTGGGCATGGACAGGGGCGGACTTAGCTAAGGCCCAGAAGGGCCTTAAGCCCCACCTAAGTAAATATTTTTCCATTTAAGTGGCCTCAAATTTCTTTTGAAAAAGATAATAAAAAAAGTTCACTATACTTACTTGTTAAAAATTGTTAGTGGTTCAATGATAAAAGTTATTTTTTGGATCTTTGGAGACCTTGGTTCAAATCTTTATAACCACACAATTTTATTTTTTAAGATATTGATGGAGATTTTCTTCAATTTATTATTATACTTTTTAAATTTAATAACAAAAGAATAGAATTTGAATATTTATGCAAATTTCCTTCAATTTATTATTATTTCTTTTTAAATTTTAAAATAAAAGAATAAATTTATTAAAGTAAACATTAAAAAAAAAAAAAAAGAAGAAGTCCCCCAAAATTGAATTGAAATGTTTGAACCAAGCCCTCCTAATTAAGCTGGCTGGGTCCGCCATTGGGCATGGATATGGGCAAAAAAATATAAAGCCTGCATATATTGGGCTTACTTAACGGCTTAGAAAAAAAGCTCGGGCCAAAAAAATTTATTTTAAAAAAAACTCAAAATATTAGATTATTATGTTTTTTTTTTTAGATAGAGTTGGATTACTGGCAACCCTGCAGGATCCTATTAAAACCCTTATTTCAATTATACTTCACTTATTGTCAAAAATACCCTTTTTTTCTAAATAAACCCTCTTTCCCATTTAAAAATCTTTCAATTTACGATAATTTTCTATCACTCAAAATTCTTTTGCAATGAAATGCAATGGTTTCCCCCACAAGACAATTGGTACAAGCTAAATAAAGATGCTGCTGTAAATGGTCACTGGTCAAGAACTCCAACAGAGAGTTTAAATTTATGGCGGCATTAGTTTGGAGGAAATTTCTTCACTAGTGATGTGGAATTTGTAGAATTAGAAGCGATTTTAGGAGTCGTCAAAATGGCTAAAGATATATGCTCCTTTGGTTGAGCTGATTATTAGAAACCTTGATATCAAAATACTAATAGAGATCAAATGGATTATAGATGAGATTAGAGACTTCACAACTGACAAAAACGAAGTTATTATTAAGCATATGCCAAGTGCTAGAGGAAGCTCTTGTAGATATTGCAAATATGTTGGAGCTTCCTTGCTTTGTTTAATATAAAATACTCTTTTTAATGATCTCTTTTATGCAAAAAAAAAAAAAGAAAAAAGAAAAATTCTGCTGTTTTGATATCTCTAATCTTCTCAAACTTTTTTTCTCTCTACAAAACTAAAAAATTCTAGCTTCCCAAAAATAAAAATAATCCATATGGAAAAACTAAGGAAAAAAAAAGGATTGTTATTTTAAGTTTGTACAAACCATTTGTTCGGGTGGGACTAGAAAAGAGAAAAAAGGAGAGGAACAAAATATAAACATGGTTAATTCTTTTTGAATTTGTCCTTAAGTGTAATTATAATATAATAGGGGTTTTATAAGATCAATTAAGGGGTGTCAATAGTCCAGCTCTTTTTTATATTAGTATTTGTGATTTATTATGTTGTGTTACCAATATTTTGTGTATGAGATTATTATTCTATTATGTATTGGATTATTATCTTTAATTTAAATTTTTTTATTTTATTAAAAATTTATTTTAAAATTAATGGAAAGCCTAGGCCTAACGCAAGTTTGGTTCAGGCCTGCCCATGTTAATTGGATAGGCTTTTAAAAGGCCTAGAGTTGTTAATAAAAAGCCTGGCCCAAGCCTGTAATTTATCAACCCTATTTGTGAGAGAATACTCGAAACGTTAATGCTTGCGTCTATAACTTTTTTATGTAATACCTTTGCCTCTATAATATCCTTTTTCTCTTTGACCTAAATGTTATTGATAATCGATGAGTCCTTCATTATTCTCTTTTTGTGTTTGGCTGCTAAGAAAAATGAGGGGAAAAGTATGTAAGCCTGGGCTTTTGATTCCAACTTAATTTACAAATTACCCAAATGATCTTACACTTACGTTCATTATACACATTTATGTTCCTTTAGCTATAGCTATCACAAATATTATTATTCTCACCATCTCTTTCACTATTTTGTTCTGTTTCTTAGTCTTTTCTTTCTTGGATAAATGCAAACCCTAGAAATAAAAAATAAAAAAGAAAAAATGAAATAAAAACCCACCACAAAAATGAACGAGATTATTAGAGAAAGACACAATAGAAGTGGCTACCAAGTCCCAATAATTCAATGGAGTAATTGACAAAGACCATGGAATTAATCCATTTTAAGAGCCCACAAGCCTAGGCCTACAAAATCAGAAAAAACTATACGAATATGCCATTGTTGCTATTCAAAACATAAAATTTTTAATCTCACATTCTTATATTTGTTATCAATACTAATGTTGTATCCTTACTTAAGAGATCAAGTTTTTGTGTAAATAACATAGTATAGAATTCAAGATATTTGGTTCGAACAACGCATCTTTATTTTATTTCAATAAGTTTACATAAATTATGTGTTAATTAAAACTAATCGTGAGATAGTAAATATAGATCAAATAAGTCAGTAAACACAATACTGTAGAACAGTTGGTATATAACGAATCTAATAATAATCGAAATATACCAACTGTTCGATTTTGAGTATCAGGTCGATTTTGGGTCCATGATTTGCACCCATGCGCAGGCGTGCGTGGAGAGAGCCTTTATTCTTAGTATTCTTGAATATCTATATGTGTGTAAGCATATATAAACCCAAATCCAATGACTTATTTTTTTCACGTGGGATAAGTCCATTTCCTTTTAATTTTCCAACATCAATGGTGCATATTTGTGGCACAATTTCTCATTCACATGACCATCATTTTGAGTATATAATATATCAAATCGAAGTGTTCACGAAATACTTTCCGAAACCTCCACGACCTTTCACTTACGCTAAATGGATCCCATTCAAAATATGGCCCAAATATGACTTACTTAAAGTTATATTTTCCAACATTATGATCTCAATTGGTCCATATCTTTAATTTCGTTGGCAATCAATCCTCATCGAACTATATTCTAAGCGTTTGGTAGACTTGATTTCAAATACATCCACTGAACTCATACCTGTTAGTTTAAATTTTTTAATATTAACCAAAAGTATGTACTGCAAATTTCATGTTCCAAGTTTCAAATTCTATAAATGATGTATTTGTATGGGAAATTTACAAAAATGGTCAAAAAACTTTTGCCTCTTTCACAATTAACCACCAAACTTTTTTTTATCATAATTAGCCAAAAAATTTTGTTTTGGCCGAAAATACCCTGAGTGATCAACTCACACACCCGAAAATTCCCTCTGCAATCGACGGCGAACGAAACTTTTGTCGAAAATTCACTCTGCAATCGACGGCGAACGAAACACCCGAAAATTCACTCTGCAATCGACGGCGAACGAAACACCCGAAAATTCCCTCTTCAATCGACGGCGGACGAAACCCTAGGTAAGGTAACTTGATTTTTCCATTATTTGAATGAATTTGATTGGGATTATAGATTCTTATAGGCTGTGTGAGGGATTACTCAAACGAAACTTAGCAAAAATGATGAGTTACAACTAGTGCGTATTATGTGTTTGATGAAATTTCTTATAGAAAATTGATGCTACGCGTGGTGTGTTTGTATGTATTGGGAATGGTGTTTTGGTGCGAGATGGCAGTGCGCACAGCCCGCGGTGCTAGGCTATCGCACGCACAGCGAGCCCGGTGCTAGGCAGTCACACGCCAGGAGCGACAGCCTAGCACAGTGCGCGCTGTGCGTGCGACAGGCACCTGGGCGCGCGCGGTGTGCGTGCGACAGCCTCTTTGAGCGCGCACTCTAGGCTGTCGCACGCACACCGCGCGCGCTCAAAGATGCGACAGGCAGGCTGTTGCACCATCTTCGGTGCGACATGCTGCCTGTCGCATCTCTGAGGCAGTGTGCTTCACTTCTTGCTAGTGCGACAGGCAGCATGTCGCACGTGCGACATGCTGCCTGTCGCACTGAAAGACAGTAGTGTTGCACATTTTCACTTTGTGCGACAGGCACCCTGTCGTACGTGCGACATGCTGCCTGTCGCACTGAAAGGCAGTAGCGTGTAACATTTCCACTACGTGCGACAGGCACTCTGTCGCACTCGTGCAGGCACCCTGTCGCACTCAATGCAGTATTCTTAGCTACTGTCTTTGTGTGCGACAGGGTACCTGTCGCACCCCACTAGTGCGACAGGCACCCTGTCGCACACAAAGACAGTCCCAGCGCAAATTTTCTGTTTTTTTCCTATGTTCTTGTTAAATTTATTAGGCTATCACATTTAATTCTTTGACATAACCATTAAATTTTATGATTTGTATCAGATAGATGGCAAAATCAGATAGATCAAGGATTAAACCGGGCATGATGAAGATACCTTATGGCGATCACTTCCCTGGGCGCATCACGAGTATGTGCAAAGTAGAAACAGTTGTGAAAGCCATCAGGGAAAAATTAACAAAACGGCAGTTGAAAATGTTTAAGGAAGACGTTTTTGGGCATTTCTTGGAGTTACAAAGCTTTCCGTTCAGTGGTGTTCTTGTGCATAATGTGTTGCTTAGGCAAGTGGCTCATGGAAAAAGTAAAGAAAGAGATCAGCTGTGGTTTCAAGTTGGTGAGCATTTAATTCGGTTATCAGTTGGAGAGTGGTGTCTAGTAACTGGACTTTCATATGGTCGAGATGTTTGTCTTGGTTACTTATTCAATATTTTGATGGTTTGTTTCGCAATTTGAATCTTCGGCAATTTGAGTCGAGATTTGCGGACTTGGACTTCGAGGCTATGGACGACATTGATGCCATAAAGATCGCGCTGTTTTATTTTGCAGACCGTGTAATATATGCAAGAAAGGAACACTATCAAATCAATTTCTCATTGCTTGACCAAGTAGACGACATAGATCACTTCCGAAGTCGTCCGTGGGTTTTATGTCGTGGGAAATTATATACCACAGTCTTGCCAATGCATTGAACGGTAAAAGCGTAAAATTTAAGCAGACTCGCCAGCAAAATCCGAAGCATAATATTGAAAAGTACAATATTTATGGGTTTACGTCCGCTGTTCAGGTGTGTTATCTCAGCGTTTTTTTTTACGATCACTTAGTTCGGATTTTATTATGAATAATACATATTGATTGGTTTTATTGGCCTTGAACTTTCGTTCGTGTAGGCGTGGATTTTTGAGTCGATTGACGGGCTGCCGTCAGAGTGGGTCTGCAAAACGAAAAAGAAGATTCCCCGAATCGTTAAGTGGAAGCCCATCGCCTCTTCTAAAATAAACTTTGCTGAAGTTTATTCGTTTTTCAATGACAATTCTCGTCTTGTAAGTAATATATATATATTACTTTCTGTACCTCCTTTGTGTGTGTGTGTCTGTGTATGTATAATCATAATTTACAGTTGTAACAACCGTTTTTTATTCTTTATGCAGGGGAACGTTTTACCAACTATCCAGCCAAACTCGAATGAGAAAGACAAAAATTATTGGCTGACTGTGGAGAAATACGTGCCATCTATCCCCAATTGGGTTCGTACTGTGAGTACCGTTATCTCAGTAGCATAACACTATGGTCATTGTGAAAGACATTTCCTCGATCTTCTTTGGCTCATTAGTTTAATTTTACTTGGCACAGCATCAACCTTCAATCAACGAGATGCCCATGGCGAGGGAAATAGCGGTTTCTCACGACACGACGATCCTGCGCAGAAGAGGCGCACTTCCGTTGAAGATGAGCATCCTGCATGACAAGCACAAACAAGCACCCGATTCCGATGACGTGGACGATTACGAGGTTACTTGCGATTTAATTTATTATTCGAAATTACATTACGTTGATCTCATTCTTCTATGTCATTGAAATTATATTTTATGTTTTTTGGTAATAGTCGAGGACAAAGTATCATTTCGATTACATAATTCGACGGATGAATAGGATTGATCGGTCCATTTCTAAACTGAAGTCAGATTTCGAGGCTGAGTGTAAAGAGCAAAAAGCTTTTAGACAAGCGGTCATGGGATTTATCTCAGCGTATACCGATGGTTCGTCGAAACACTCGTACAATGATGATCCAAGTGGACGCTCATACCCGGTGAGCAAATTATGCTTTGAAGTTTATGTTGAATTAGATTTAAGTAAATATTTGTTTAATATGTTCATCTTATCGTATTTTCAGGCACCGACTGACTGTGGAGTGTACCCTGATCTGGGTAATCAGAATGTGCACACTCCTATGTCTTTGTATAGTTTCATTGGGGACGGCAGTGGAGAGAGCGTGCAAATCCTCACAGAGGCGCCTCCGGGAATGAGTAAGTTTGGACGTCCATACATACCGTCCTACGTCTTCAACAGTCCTTACCTGATTCCTCCATTCAAGCGAGTACGAAGCGTAAAGCCATCAGGCAACCTCGAAAGAATGGACGGTGAGATTGATGACTGTACGAGTGTGGACATAAATCCACTTAGAGGACTTCAGAATCCACGTGGACATGATGAGTTTGAGCAATGGTTAGATGGCAAAATTACAGTGGACCGCTCAGTCCGTCATTCGAACTCGTTCTTTCAAGTGCTTTTGGGCCACTCTTCAATGGGCTGGCTAGAGGACGAGGTAATTATTGTGCTGTGTTAACTTAATCTTAAGTGTTGATCTCATTCTGTATAATTTGCATATTTTGATCAGCTTAAATTTTTCTGCTCATTACAGCATATTCATGCGTATTTTCGCTTGCTCAGCAAAAAGCAATAGCAGTTTCCAAATGCGTTATCTCAGCGTGTCACTCATACGGACACTTTTTTTTGGGTGATTACTTTAACAAATATAATAGATGACATTGTCTCTTTTACTCTGATAATCATTGGTACAATCTACCCGACAGTTGGTATGATAATTTTATATATGTATAGGTGTTCATCCAGCAGCTATGGAATAACGGTGATTGTGACATCGATTCATTCCAATATAGCAACAACTTCAATAGCTATATTGACGGGCGTGAGGACACATTGTCTAAATCTTTCGCAGATGTCGATATCGTAAGTAAATTATTATTGGCCTTTAACACGTAATTAGTTTACGATGTCATTCTATAACATAACAACTAAAGTGACGATAATTTCTTTATGCAGGTATTAATCCCTATGAACATAGGGGGTGATCATTGGATATTAGCCCGAGTGGACTTTCGTACTAAGAAGATCTGGCTATATGACTCATTGGTTCAATCTCGCGATGATAAAACGTACAAGTTGCAGTTCAAGCCATTTGAAGTCATATTCCCTCGATGGCTAGAAGATGTTGGATTCTACAACATCCGACAAGACCTGCGGAGCGCCGACCCATGGCAGATAGTGGCAGTTAAGGGCGTGCCACAACAAGAGCTCCGATCGGTGATCATGCGGTGTTTTTTTGTTGATGTATACGATGTATTTAATGTTCGGTGTCAAATTTAATTTCACGAGTACCCACGCCAAGTATTTTAGGAAGAAGATTGCCGTTGACATATTTAATGATGATATTGGCTTGTAAGAAATTGTAATCAGTACAATTTTTTTATGAATGTTACATACTGGTTACATGCTGATACGTTGAGTTATAAAAAAAACTGTGGACGTATAAAAATAATTAAATGAGTTTCGGATCGAGGATCCACTATTTTACTATAATTGTGAAAATTCTGAATTGTAAGAGGTATCATAGCATAATTGCTCAGAAATTAACAACTAATTATGACTCGATGCAATGGGATTCTTACATCGCTTGCGGTTATGGCCCGATTGGTTGCACCGCCCACATTTCACAGTCCTACGGTTTATATCTTCTCCGATCGAAGGTATTCTGAGCTCTTTGCGCCGACCTGGTGGAGGTGCTTGTACTGGTGGGTAAACGTTCGCAATTGAATTGCCGCTGGAATAGTCCAATCCGCCACGTCGCCAACTGGCTCCACTGGTTGTTCGTAAGCCCTCACCAATGATTCCTTGGTGTAAAATTCTGAACAAAGGCTTATGTAATCAACTCGGATGGCGAGGCAAGCAAAGAATTGCATGTGCACGTACAAGTTGATCAAGTTGGAATACTCTACAGAGCAATTCTTGTTACGTATATCAACTAGCCCCTCCTTAATACCACCACCAAAGACTTGGAATCGGGTCCCGATCCACAAGCTTCACGGTCATTCTTTCAGCCTTATTTCTCCTATCAGTGACTATTTCGTCTGCCCACGTTGTAAGGCGAGTGCTCATCGATTCAGCCACGATTTTCCTATCAAAAAACCATTGCTGCAATGTTTTTCTAAAGTGATCAACAAGATGAGTAATGGGAAATTTTTGCGGTTCCCTCATCAAAGAATTCACGCTCTCCGCGATGTTGGTGGTTAGAATACTGTACCTCCTACCATCAAACTCTGACCTTGCCCAATTACACGTACCCACATTATTCTTTAAGTAATCAGCGGCACCCGAGTGTAGCATCCACAACCCCTCAAGTTGTTTTTTAAATTCTGCATGTCCATACTCTTTCGCAGCGTTTATAAAGGCTGGCTCAAATTGCTCCCAAAGAGCTTGGGACATCCGAAATTTTGACTTTATGTTACCCTTTATATGGTAAAAGCAAACACCATGGCCTGCATTGTGAAATACTTTCATAACGGCTCTCTTGATGGAAGTGCATCGGTCAGAGATAAAAACTAACTCTGGTCTATCGCCAATCACGCCATGTAACTTCGCCATAAACCATTCCCAAGCATCATTGTTTTCCGAATCGAACACCCCAATGGCTAACGGATAGAGTTGATTGTTTCCGTCTAAGCATGTTGCCACAAACATGCTTCCATGATATAACCCCTTTAGATGAGCTCCATCTACAAAATCACTGGCCTGATGCATTGTAAAAAACCCTTGATGGAAGATCCAAGGGCAACGAAGTAGTATAAGAAATTACCATTTGCATCCCGTTCCATGTGAGTAACTGTGCCTTCATTTCTCACAGTCAAAACGTGGGAGTATTTGGGAAGTAAGTTGTATGACTCACTTGGGGTACCTCGAACTATATCAAGACCAACTTCTTTGGCTCGATATGCTTCTTTGGTATGATAATTGGACACCGTATTCTGCCGCATGTCCGCTCGTATGTCATTCGCAGTGTATATCCGTCTTTCTTGAATCAATTTATCTGCGATAATATGACCAACAACCCGCTCCTTACTTGACGACTACCACTAGGCAACATCTCATTAGAACATGTGTGTGCACCATCGACTCTCCTCACAACCCAAGGAACATTCCGCGTGTTCGAAGCTCTCGTTGCTCGAATACGCCATTTACATGATTCTGAAGAACAGTGGGCCTCGAAACGCGTAGTCGTTGATCGTGCAATCTTGAAATCAAACTTATCCCGCAAGGCAACTTTGCGGAGTTCCAGTATTAATTTATTCTTCTCAGCGAATAACTTACCGACACCAATATAATCATAATTTGCAGTTGTAACAAAGTCTGGGGCACCCAAGTCTCGAAGGCAAACTGAGCAAAACTTGTAAGGGGATCGATCGTCGGGCGTACTCGTCCAACGGCCCATTGGAGGAATAGGTTGCCTGTCTCTATTATTTCCAGGAATATCATATCGACCCTCAGCCTCATAATTAATAGGAATGTCGGAATTACCGACACCCCCATCAAATACTAGACCATCGAAGTGAGTGGCCCTCGGACTATTATACAGTTCCGCACAAACATTGTCCGCATCTGTGTTCCTTATGTCATCAATAGGATCATCATTGTTGCGGATGTCGTTGTTGTGGAATGGAGAGTAACGTTGTTGTATTGACGTCGTCACTGGTAATACCTCTCCTCCAACGTCTGCTAATGTAATGCCATCATCATAAATGGTGTCATTGTTGTTCCGAATTGGCGAGTAATGTTGTTGCAACGGCACCATTTGTGGTAAGCCATCTTCTCCAAACAGTCGTACAGAGTCATTTGCTCTAAAAGAAGTTTCAGTTTCTGCAGGTGGCACAACATCTTCGGACGGAACTCGATGAGATGTTGTAATAAATATAGGGATGCACCCATAATTTACCTCGGAGGCCAAACGTAACACAACCTTGACCATTTCATCATTAAATATGTCCATAGGCAGTGAACACGCACGATAAGTTGTGTTACTAGACCTTAAAGTTGTCTTCATAGAGATAATATATTCATCGCGATTAATCTCCAAAATCTCATACACTCTTGCAAGAAACTGATCAAATGTACAATCTTTATGAATCATAAAAGCCGAATTCTTCGCATTCATATACTCCACACGACCATCCTCCAACGTCTCCCACCAACCATCGTAACACATTTGAAGCACAACAGTATCCATGAAGCCTGAAATATATTAAAAATACAAAATAATGATTACACGGTACAAAACTTGGTAATGTGCTACTCATGTGCACATTGGGACAGGTATACTAATGTGAGAGTACCGATGGGACAGTGCTCATCACACATAAATACGATCTTACTCATGTGCGACAGGCACCTGTCACTCTAGTGCCTGTCGCACATAATTTCGGTGCCTGTCGCACATATTTCCCACCGTGTTTATGTGCGACATGCAGACACTGTGTTTATGTGCGACGAGCACTGTCGTGATCGTCTGTCGCAAATAAGTCGAACATAATGTGCGACATGCGGTACATCTTGTGTTTATGTGCGACAGTGCACACGTCGCACCGCTCGTCGCACATAAGTCAAACATAATATGCGACATGCAGACACTGTGTTTAAGTGCGACAGGTGCCTGTCGCACTGCCTGTCGCACATAAGTCGCACGCTGTTTATTTGCGACATGCAGACACTGTGTTTATGTGCGACGAGTGCACTGTCGCACTTGCTCATCGCACATAAGTCGAACATAATGTGCGACATACGTACATCTTGTGTTTATGTGCGACAGGGTGCACAATCGCACCGCTCGTCGCACATAAGTCGCACGTTGTTTAATGTGCGACATGCGGTTCATCGTGTTTATGTGCGACAGAACTCAATACGCACTGCATGTCGCACATAAGTCACACGCTGTGTATGTGCGACACGCAGACACTGTGTTTATGTGGGACAGGCACCTGTCGCACTGCATGTCGCACATAAGTCCCACGCTGTGTATGTGCGACATGCAGACACTGTGTTTATGTGCGACAGGCACCTGTCCGACTGCCTGTCGCACACAAGTCCCACGCTGTTTATGTTCGACAGGCACCTGTCCCACTTATCATGGGTTTCGTTTTTTGCTCGAGTGTTTAGTTTTTATTGGATTTATCAACTTAAGCTAAGTATTTTAACAAGTCACATTGGTTTTATAATGGAAAATAACAAAAGCCATCAACAAAATACACAAAAATTTTTAACTTAAATCCTAAACTTAATGCCTTAAAATATTATAATATTATACTATGAAAACAAACACTAACCTCCTCAATCAAATCAATTGATTATTATATCTTCAGTTGTGTAAAACTTGTTGATGCGATTCGTTGATTTGTTAAGAGTGATGAATGTTTGATCATTTGTTAGTGTTAAAGGTGTAGAGAGTGATTTGAGTATTAATTCCTCCTGGATTTTGCAAGAATGGCTTGTCTTTGTAAATTTGGTGCACTAATGAGGACACTTTGGTCCAAAATTCAGAAGTTTAGCTAATTATAATAAAAAAAAATTTGGGTGGTTAGTTGTGAAAGAGGCAAAAATTTTTTGGCCATTTTTGTAAATTTTCCTATTTGTATCAATGTCATATTTCTTGAGAATCATACATGAAATCAAAAGTTTTAATTTCGCTCACACCAAAATTTGGTTTACATTTACATGCAAGTAAAAAGACTAAATCAATATTCTTATGGATTAAGACAGAAGCTCATGACATCAGGATAAGATGTGCAGCCATCTATTCATCATGTGAGTAGTGTCATTTCATGATTATTATTATTATTATTACTTTGATAGGATGTGAGTAGTGGTATTTCAAGCTCACTTAAGATGACAAAACATGCTTTGTTCTTGTGGCTGTCACAAATTTCCAAGTAATTTGGCAAGGTCCAAAAGGACAAGTTCAAAAGGCACAATCATGTGAAACAATGTAACTGTTGGATAAGTGGGCTTTTGTCTAATCAAACTGATGTAATTCATCAACTAATTAAGCGATGAAATGTCTCTTCAAAGGGGATTAAGTTTGCTATCTTGCAAGCAAAAAATAAATAATTAAACAAAAAGTGGGAATAATAAAGGTTTAATTATTGGACAGCCAGTCATTTCACTCAAAGCACCTAATTCCTCTTGGCTCTATAAAGCTGAAAAGAAAATTAAAATGATGCACCATCTAGTCCTAGATCCAGGTTGGTTCTCTTGTCAATTCTGAATAATTATTAAAATAAAATTTATTTGAGGATAATAATTCATAGCAATTGATCGATGATGGCCCATTGAAAAATGGGGAAAATCTTCACGAGTGTCTCGTTTACATGTGTTTGGTGAAGTACAATTTTTCTTTTTTGGGTAAAAATTTTTTGTTTTTTTTCAGATGAATATTATGCTACTTTTTTTTTTCTGTTTATGTAAATAGTAAATACCTATGAGCATTACTGAATGTTTTGTATCATCATTTTTAAAAGTATCATAAACCCACATAATTCTTTCTAAAATTACTATTATTTTTAACTTAATTCATTAGTGCCACATAAACTGTCAACTCAGTTGTACAAAAATATTTGTACCTATTTCTGGTTGTATTCTTCTTCTTCTTCTTCTTCTTCTTCTTTTTAACTTCTAAATTTTTTGGACAACGATATAAGTTACAAACTTGACATGTGTTAGCAATGAATACATGAAGGACAACACGATGATTGATTGAAAAACATATTAGAAGATCTTTTTTTTGAAATAAGTTTTTTTAACACTGATATTACAATCAAATTATAATTCATATAACATAAGACTATTATTGATATTTATAAATCAAACTATTACTTAAACTAGTTTATATTATTCATATTTTAAGAGAAAATAGACTATTTTTATTCAATTACGTAATATAATTGAGAAAGGAAATCTTGCCCTTACAATTTGTGAAAGTAAGAGTTCTAGCCACTCGATCAAAGATCAAGTAATTCTTTTGTTAATAAGTTAGTGCATATATTTCGGGATCACAATAGTCAAAAGTACAATATTAAAAATAACAAAGACAATGGTTAGGAAAATCCTCCATCTATACAATAGTTTTTGTGTAGATAAAATTAAAATGCACTAAGGCATTTACTACTTAGTTACAATTCATAGAAATATAACGAATCCAAAAATCTTGTTTTAGTAATAACATGTGTTAAATTTTTGAGACGATCCAATTGAGATTTATACGAGTATACTGCAGCCTTGTAATCAATTGAAAAATATATAGGAAGATTGAAGCACGAAAAAATTATTTATCTTCAAATTCATGAGCAACTATAGATAGAAACTTAATTATTTTCATGAAATAGTCACAAATCATAAACTAGTGAACTATAGGCTTATAGCACGATTGAGTAACATTAGCATAAAGGAAAACACTTTCACAACACTTTCGCATCTTGCTTTATGTTAAAATAGACAAATTAGAAATGAAAAAACAAAAATAAAACAACAAACAAAGAACAATCAGCAGCCAAGTCGATTCAATCCCATCAACTTCAAATTGATTTTGTTTATGCAAATTTAATTTATCCACTTATCAATTCAATCAATCATGATATTGATCATGAAGATGATGTAAAGACCAAGAGTCCCCACATGCATAGATCATGTGAGATGTGTCCATTTTCTAGGCAACAACAAGGTTATTCAATGAAAATGCGATGACACATCCACTAAAAACAACTAACAATTTGCAAAACCTTTTTAACCCATCAAAACCAACTTAATAGTATATATTAATAAATTACAATGATGGTGATTATCAACCACACATGACCCTTTTTTTTTTTTTTTAATTTATAATGGGAAAAAAAGAATGAGAACATTCACAAAAAGAAAAGGGACCCTATTATAGAGATTGCTTGGAGAACCCATTTATTGTAACTTTTGATATGCATGTTGGTTGTTGCAATCTTTTTCCAATTGCTAAAATCTAATTGAAAACAAAACATATCAAACCCATTTCTTGAAAGAGAGATTTTTCATCTCACATTCATTTGAGGAAAGATTTGAAAATTATCACCCAAAAAATCGAAATAATTGTTATTTTATTTCTCTTATTTCGTGTTTGGACTTGACGAAAGTCCTTACTTTAAATATTATTAATATTCATTAATAAGCTCGTCATTTTTATTTTTTTTTCTTTTAAAGAACATATTTATCTGAGATTAAGGAGTACAATTATGGTATCCTACATTCTTTCGAATGATTAGAATGTCAACAAAAATTAATAAAATATAACTATTTAACAATGCCCAAATTATAGGGCACGTACCTGTACATTAAAGGGTACTGTTTTTCTCTAGGGTTGATATTTCTAGTTTCTTATAAAATATATACAGGGGTTGGAATGGTCAAACCTACCTTCCTTTTTATATCTTTTAACACAAGTCTATTTAGGGATTGTGATTCCAATCACTTTCATTGCTTTCCCTGTAAACCAACAACAAACAATTAAAAATTGAAAGAGAAAGCTTATACAAGTTATATTAACATTACATTTTAGCAACTACAAAGCTAACCCACTTCAGCATTTGTGGCACTTTGCCTGCCTTTGACTCTTTGTCTTACTCTGAAAGAAAAAAAAAAAGAAAAAAAACTTGTTTAAATAATGCTTTCTTTCTAATTAATCGAAGCTCTTGTTCTTGCTCTTGCTCTTGCTCTTGGCAACACAGCCAAGGAATCTTTTGGTCAATGTTATGACTTAAAAATATGGAATTCAACTCATTTCCAATTCATTGCCAGCTCATAGATTACATTGTTTATACAATTGCTGCATGTTTCGTTCTTCATTAATGCTTTCCATTTTGCATCTTAATACAAAGCATCAAGGAAGCAATTATTAAAAAAAAACAAAGAAAAAAGAAAAAAACGTGGTTATTAGTTACTAATACAAAGAGAACTTTATGTTGCATAATCAACAATGTCACATCACATGAGCTAAATAATTTTACATTGGTGGTAAGCCTTCTCTGAAATTTTTAAAATGGGGGCAAAAAAATCTTTGAAAATTCTCTTAAAATCTTTTGAAGGAGAGTTTTTAATAAAATATGGAATCGCTTGGGTCTATTTCAGACAAGGTCCTAATTTTACAAAATATAGACTTGTACTTAACTCATTGATTTGTATTAATTTATCTTTAAATTGCAAAGAGTTACCTACAAATATGCATACGTTGACATACAACCAAACTCGTGGGTTCTATCTAGCCTTTGGAGAATGTTTGGTTAGATCTCTAGATGTACACAAAGTTTGTGTATCAATTAAATATCGAATAATGATCATTATCTTAGGACGTCTACAACAAATTATGATTAATGAACATTAACTATTAAATACTTCTTAATCTTGATACTTTCTACGGCACATAAAAAATATGGTATCAACTATACAATATATAAATAATATTGCGACATGCGTCTATTTATTTAAAAAGATATGATCACATCAACTGGTGACGAAATTAAATTTAATTGTACTCGTGATGCATACATCGATTGATCCTCTTACCTATTCCTCATTTTTCTGGCCTTTTGGCACACATCCCAAGATTGGATCATCTCTTCTCTGGTTCTGAGAAATCAAACTCAACAAGAAGGCCAGCATTCGACAAATTCTAATGAATCAAAAATAATTAAGAGATGCTAATTGAAATGAAAATGAATTCTGTGCTTTCATTCATTTGATGACTAACAAAATTTCCTTTGATTTACAAAAAACATTTCCCTTTAAAGTTACCATCTACACAATTTTTTTTTTTTTTCACAAATTTTTTTAAACACCCAAAAGATATTTATAATTTTTATAGTGGTGATGATGATCAAAAGGGCATAATATGAGTTGTTTTAGTATCGTAGCTAGATAGACACGACTTGTAATTAACCCTGAAAATCTTCAACAAATCGGCGCTCATTTGGCGCACCGCAGGCGCGCAGTTACTCTGCATCAGCAGCAATATCTTTGTCAACACATTGCTACTCGACACCGCCTCCTGCGCCGTCTGATCCCGAAACAGATAACACACGCTCCACAGTATCGTCACCGCATGCTCCGTAGCCGCGCCCGATACTTTCAGCATCTTCTGCACGACGCCGTTTAACAGTGCCGCGTCCTGGCATATCTCCATTCTCCCTTGCTTGCTCGAACTCAATATCTCCACCAGCCTCAACGCCTTCTCCGTTATCGAAACGGTCCCGTTTCCGCTTCCGTTTCCGTTACCGTTACGACCGTCCGTTATCAATTTTCTCAGCCCTGTGATCAGCTTGTGATTAATCAACTTCGTTTTCGCGCGTTTCGACGATGAAATAGCGATTAGGCAAGACAAGCTCGCCTCGATTAGTCTCCGATCGGAATCTAAGCTCAGTGATTTCACGGCTTCGGCTAACAATCCGTCTTTATCGGCGATTTTTACTTTCGAATCGGGGTCGACGGCGATGAACTCCAAGAGTCTAAGAGATTCAATTCTTGAATCGACACTTTCTTGTTGCTTCAAAACAAGAAGCAGCGAGTTCAAGCAATCTTGATCGCGTTTCAATATCAGGTTCATCAAGTGTTGTTGATCTTCAATTTTGTTCAAAATCAAATCCAAAGCTCTAATTACTTGCTTTAATATATTCACATCATTAACATTACTCAAGATTTCGACGAGCATCACAACTAAGCCGTCGAATTTCGCCAGAAACTTCTTGTTCTCATCGGATTCTTTAGCGAACGCAACGATTTTGGTCAAATTCTCCGAAAAATCCTCATTCCTGGAAATTGCGACGCTGATGATGGCTCTGACCTCGTCTTGGGAGAGGACGAGCGTACAGCGGGTGGCCGACTCGGACGAGTCGACTCGGTGCTGGACCGAGTCGGACCAGATCTGGATGAGACGTTGTAAGGTGCGATTCGGAACGAATTCCTTGCTTTGCAGGACCTGCATCGTGGCCGGACACGTATTGTTTCCGCTGTCCAGCCACCGTTGGATGCTGGCGCGGTCGTAGGTAACGCCCGTGCAGAGACTCACGGGTGATTTCATCACGTCTAGTGATATCGGACACCTGAAGAAACTCGGAACTGTAATGTACAAATCATCCCTTACCATTTTCTGTTTGGGAACCGAGAAAATTCGGCGAGAAAGTAAGGGGAAAAATTGAAAGGCTTTAGCGAAAAGGAAAATCAGAAAGTGGAGAAAGAAGAGGGTGGAAAGGGGTGGGTTTAAAGAAGAGAGAGAAATGAGTCAAAGGTACGCTGACGTCATCAATCTCTTTTTTAATGCACTTAATTTCCTTATTTTAATTTAAATTATATTCTCTCTCTCTTTTTGGGGTCTTTGGTCAAACTGTGGACTTTCTTTACTTAGGTATAGGCATCACCCTGCTCGTGTAGTTTTTGATTTTACGTAATCAAGATCAGGACCGTTGAATTGGTTCTAAAGCGTGGCGGGTGATGAGAGACGGAGGGCTGGGATGGGGTGGAGATGAAGTGGAAACACGTTTGAAAATAATAAATGCGCATAATGAGGGGGGGAGTGGGGCCCAGTTAGCAATGAGAGTAAAAGGTGTGATGGTGGGGACCACAGATGGTTCGGTTGGTCGGTTTTATTACATCGCTTGTACGTCGAAGAGAAGACCTTTGAATTTTGATTTGTGGAAGTGGCTTTTTTTCCTTTATTTTATATTTTTATATGAATACTACAAAATTTATTGAAAAGAAAATTTATTTATTTTTTATTTTATTTTATATTTAATATATTTTATAATTATTTATTTTTATTGGGATTGTGAGTGGACCAGGCTTATTCGTAGTTTCACTTTTTCATAAATCCGCTCCATTTCTGTCTGTTTCCCCTTTTTTCGTTTAATTTTTTTTTTGGGTTTTGCTCTGCATTAGGGTAATTAATCTATTATTTAATTTGATTTAATTTCTTGAATACAAATAATATTTTATTTTTACCAAATCGACAGTAATACACTTTTCAAAATTTTTCATACCATCTAAGTCTAACATTTACCACTTATAAGTTAATTAATAGTTCCAATAAAATATAGTATTTTTGTTATTGCAATTTTGTGGGCTTGAGAATTGAAACTCGGCTAGTTAATTACAATAAAACGGCTAAGAACAATGAGTCAATAACAGTGAATGTTCAAACAATTGTACATATAAATTGAATTAATAGCTTATGTGGCACACGAAGGGGATTGATTAATTAAAAAGTAAAAGTCATTAATAAAAATATTATGTGAGTTTTGTGATGATTTCATTCAATTAATTCATTCATGCAAGGTGAGTTGTCGACTCAATCTGTACAAAAATATTTATATAACTGTATGTAACTGTAATATTTTTGAAAGTGTATACAGATTTTAAAAGTTAAGTAGTTTTATGGAACGCCCCATTAGTGGTGAAGAAAATTATGATTTATGATGAGAAATGTTATCAATAATTGCGAGCACGTGTGGAACCCAGGAGTATGTACGTGTGTGCCAAAATTTAAAAAAAGAAAGAAAGAAAATTAAAATAAATGATAATTGAAGATGAAGATGCCATGAAGGACATAGAGAGAAGCAAGCGAGCGTGCGCGCGAGCGTGGGGTTTTTGCTTCCTGAATCAGAAACAAGGATGATTATATGAGAATAAAGAGACATCATTGCAATTAGCGCACCGAAAGCATCTCCTAGATTCAAGGTTCATTTTACATTTTTTTTTTGGCCTACTTTTGCTATTCTTCTACCAAGGTTATTAATTACTACTCTACTTATTCTCATCATCTTCCACTTAATTTCATCAATAATACCCATCTACATTTCCTTTTTCTTTACGCCAAATTGATTTTCTTAATTTACTTTTGAAAAGGAAAAACGATAAGAAAGAAAGAAAGTGGTTTATTAAACGAGCGTATTGTGATAATTAAAAAGTCACAAGTTGTAGTGTCGAGTCCATGGAGTAACAACAAAAAATTTTACTCAATTACTCTCCTCTCATAATTAGGTAGAAGTCGATAATATTTCTACAAATGTAAGTAAGGTAAATATATGTCTTTTTGAATATTAATGAGAGTTAATATATCCTAATATAAGAAATAAAAATATGAATTCTATTACTGTATAAATAACTCTGGTTGGATCCAATTGATTCCTTAGTTTATATATACTAATAATCTTATGATCATAAACATGGCAACAATATATATATATATATATATATATATATATATATAAATTCTATCACTAGTAAATAATGTTATGTAATTGAGACAACAAAAAGAAAAAATAAAATCATAAAAAAAGTTTTTTTTTTTACTGATGATTTCTTGATTGTTTTTTACTCATATCTAACAGATAGAAAATAGAAAAATAGAAACATGCTGTTGTTGTTATTGTTATTTTAAAAAAGTATATACTTATAAAAAGTGTATGACGCATTAATCCAATTATACGACTTAGCTTAAACTTAGGTTTCACTCTTAACACATACATGTTGCTTCCTATCAATGAAAATGATGGATTCAATTCAAAACCCCATATCTATTTGCAATCATTTGTTCACGTTATTATCTTTTATTTATTTATTTTTTTTAAATTTTTGATTTTTCACTAATCGTGATACCATGTCCAATAAAAAAAGAAGAAGAGAGAATGAAATAGCTAAAAAGAGTCGAAGAATATCTATCAATCAAATTGAGTACGTAGATTTGGCATGATAAAGACACGAGTGTATTTTAGGGTTACGGCGTACGTGTGTGCTTCGATTGGTGTAATTCTTTATTTTCAATCATCTGAAAGTCAATTTCCATACCTAACACTAAAGTCCAATTTGGTGGTTGTGTTCTATACGGCAATTTAATTACTATTTCCAAAAGTCAAATTTGGAAAATTTTTCTTACTTCGCAACTAAGCCTCCTTCGGATTAGAAGATTCGGAAATACGCATGTAAGATTTATTCAATTTAATTTACTCTATTGGGTGATTAATTAAATTACTACAATTTATTTGAAGTAAGAAGAAGTTGAATTGATTTCGGTATTTCGGCTCACCAAACAAAAATGTCTCTAAAATAGTTGAGAAACTGAAGTGGGTTTCAAGTTTAACGATTCAAATTTTAAGATTAACATGAATGGAATTCATAATTAAAATATACTTTAAATTCAATGGTTCAAGAGATTATTTGATCAGTCAATTTAATCATAAAAGAAAATCTTTCACATTAATTAATTGGGAAGTCAGTGTTGCTATTTCCTTCAAAATATATTAAGAAATAAAACAAAAATGGGAATACAATATCATTGCAGCTTGATATTCAATGTACTTTTTGCAATCAGTCAACAAATTTGAAAATGAATGAAGCTTCGATGCGGAGTAGTTCTCAAAATCAAATTGAATAGTGTTTCCATGGCATCGGAGGATCACATTGCTGACTTTTCTTCCTTGCCCAACATGACCAAAACAGTTAAAAATAACCGAGAAAATTAGGGTTGCAAATCTCATAAGTTTGACTATATAAGATTATATAGAATAGTCAATGTGTTTATCATGAAACGCATTATCACATCTACTTGATATTATTGAATCTTCAATGTGTTTCTCGTAAAACGCATTATCATATTTATTTGGTATTATAGGTGCTGTTACCTTACAGATGCTATAAGGTTAAGCGTCTCACAAAATAGGGCGATGGAACCCACTTGGGTCCACTTTTAGTTACTGTTCTAGGGAGGTTGTATCTTACAGCATGCTGTAAGGGAACAAGACCCTTGATATTATATTATCATACGATTTATACCGATATACCTAAGCAGATTGTACCTTACAGCATATTGTAAAGTAATAATGTTAGAATAAATCTTTATGTGAAAGCCATCACATAAAAACTCAGAAACATTCATGTTAAATCACCAAGAATCAATAACAGAATATGCGGAAGTGTACCTGAATCCATAACGCTGAATATCCTCTAGATATGTGTGGTTGGCCTTCTAGATCAGCACGTATATCCTAGAGAGTCCTTTAATTCTTTCTGTGCACTCTATCTGATAATGGGATGTCAGAAAGAATAGAACGATATGTGTGACCTGGGGACCATAACCACTTATATAGACAACTTATCATGTTGTCACTAGGTATTCCTAATTCTGTCCATCATAGAATTAGAATATCATTGGGTCTCTACACATTAAAGGCCCACACCCTATTAGATACATTAAAGCCCATATTACCGAAAACAAACAAGACTTTTGATATTATATTATCATTCGATTTATACCGATATACTACTAATCTAATATATTTAATTTGAGGAACGCATGAAGATTTGAACGCCATATCTGATTTCAATATCATATAAGTTAAACCACTATCAGACACTGATGCACTATTAATATTAAAGACAAGTCACAAAATTTAGGTAATGAAAAGTTCGTATTCTAAAAGTAGGACTTTAGGAGTTAGTTATCCTGAAGACAATTTCAAGCGAAGAAGAAATTTAGGAGATCTTTGCTTCCACGGCCACTTGCTTGAAAGCATTAATTGTGAACATGATGAAAATGTAGCTTACAAGACACTGGCTAAAATTAAAGGGGGAAAAAAAAAGTGAGATGATTAATTACAAGCATTATACCACCCACATGGTGGATGTTTTTCAAATGATTGTTGTTCAATCAAACATCGATTGCTTGTATTAATTGGAAGATGGATGTAGAAAACAGAAATGAAAATTGGACAATCATGCACTATATTTTGTATGTATTTTGGTATTCGGGAGAGACTAGTATTACATGATTAAAATTTATAATCATTTTTTTTAAAAAGATAAAATTAATCATGTATTGGGTTGAAAGAGATCAAATATACACACGTTCTGAAAATTCCTTAAAAAAAAAAAATATTAAACTTTTCAAATTAATCCCTACTTCTCTTAAAATTTAACTCAAATAGTCAGTTAAATAAAGTTACTTGAAAGCCATTCTGAACAGGATTTTAGAGGCCACTTTGAGTTTGATTTAATAATAAATATTTTTGCCAAGAGACAACTTATTAAAATATATGGTATATAGTTTTTTTTCAATAAACAACATAAATAGATGTAAAATAAAAAAATTCATTTAATATACATTATTATCCCCCAAAAAGAAAATGGGTAGCGTAAAAAATTTTATTTTACCATACAGCTTGTATTTTGTATTTATTTTATTCGGGAACCTCTTTTATTTAGAGCAAGTGGGTGGGTTTTATGTAAGTGGGCTTCTTCTTTTTAATGGGGCCAGTATAAGTGGGTGCAACATGAAAAAAAAATTATCTGATGCGATCAAGTCTAACTTTACTCAAGTGGACCTGGGGGTCCAGCCCTTAAACTTAAAGATTGATGTTAGCAGATGGTCCCACGAGTCAACGGTCAGACCAGCAAAGGCAAAGCTGTAAAGGTTACTAGCTTTAGCTCCGTCGTACCCCACCGTACCAATACAGATCATCAATTACGATGACCATGCTGCACGATATCAGAAATTTTATAATATGACGTTAGTGATACAATAAATAAATTATATGTATATATTTATTTTAAAAATCTATTGTATAAATAGTGATTATATTAAATTTAAATAAATAAATTATTTGAATAAATTATACTATAATTACGTTAGTCATACAATAAATAAATTATATTATCATATGTATATATTTATTTTAAAAACCCATTGCGTAAATAGTAATTATATTAAATTCAAATATATATGTGATATATGTATTAATTAGTTATATTATTTTTAATGTATTCTAAAATTATATATAAATCTATCAACTCTTTGTAATCTAAGCAATATCACTTATAAAATCATTACTTACAAGACGTCATCTATTGATTAACCAAATGGTTAACTCCTCTCTACCATCGACAAATAGTTCTTTTTTTTTTTTAATAACTAATTTACAAAAATACTTGCATGTTAATACTTATTAGGGTAATTATCAAGTGACCACAATTTATTAAGTGAAATTTTTATAAACCATCAAATTTTAATATTATATCTGTAAACCACCTACTTTTCAAAGAAATATCCCTCAACCACTTTTCCGTTAAAAAAGTTAACTGCAGTTAGTGGTTTTCTGCTTAAAGACTATTTTATCCCTGTAATACAATAATTATGAAAATTTTTTATAATTAATTAAATATAAGATTTTTGTATTGTTTATTTTTTTTATTTATAAACAAAAACAACGTTGTTTATATAATTATATATATATTTTTTAAAATAAAATATAATTAATTAATTATTTATTTTTTGACTAAATGTCAATATTACATTTATGATGGCATACTGATGTCATGTTTTCGTTAACGAAATTAACGGAAAGGTGGGTGGGAGATATTTTTTTGAAAAATAAGTAATTTATAGATACAATTTTAAAATTTAATAGTTTATAAAAATTAAGTGATATCTACCAAATAGTTACCCTACTTATTAATCTAGTCCTAAACATCTCTTCAATAATGAATGGACGTTATTGGGTGGGATATTAATGTGTAATTTTATAGTTGCTGCATACTAATAATTAGGCAGTTAATACTCAACTTAAATACAACAATTATTATTTGAAAGCAATAACTGTAGCTTAATGAGTGTTCATGATCAATTTTGATCACCTCAATGTTGGTTGCCATAACTCTATACAGATAATATAATAATGTGGCAATTAATGTATCAACATCAAATCAAGTTTTACCTTAGGTTTTATGTAGAAAGTCTAACTTGTAATTTTTTTTAATGATTACAATTTATAAATATATTACATATGAGATCTGCTAAATCTTTATATATATATATATATATATATATATCGAGTAATTTTTTAATAAGCGATAAGTTAAAAAACATAAAAAATACATACTTTAATGTATTATATTTTACTTAGTAGTGCATTAAAATGTGTACATTTCATTTCTATCTTTTACCTTGCCCTTTACCATATTAAAGCAAATAATGTCTTTTATTGTATGAAGATATAAAATCATTTTCTCCCTCACCATAGAATTACTTTTTTACATAATACATATATATTACAATTAGTAATATATACATATATATATAAAATCAATCCTTGGTGTGAATGTCAGCACTCTATAAAGTGTGGATTTTGTATTTTACAATATTATAGAATGTCTGATACAATGTTGGAACACAGTGAATTTACATTTGATAAGGTGTAAACATAAGCACATAAATGAGAATGATTATATATATATATATTTAGAGGTAGATCTTTCTTTAGTCTCAATAATTTTAGTCGATTACTCAAGTAGTTCATGTATTTTTTAAAATTATCCAAAATACTCATGTGGTTATTTTTGTAACCGTTAGATATGATATTTTAAGGGTGAAATAATAATTTTATTTTTCAAAATTTAAAATTCAAACAAATCTATAATGAAATAAGAGAAAAAGTGATGAGAATGTAATATGTTTTACTGGCAACAATTGTTTGACACACATCTTTTGAGTAAATATAAAAAAAAAAAAATGGAGAATGTATGTTTCATCTTCAATGGATGTCATATTTACTACGTATACTCCTATAAAGATTTTTAATTACATGTTTCATCTCTCTTGTTAACAGATAATAAATAAAATTAATATTTGTTTATTCTTTTACTATTCTACCTTCGTTATAGCATTTTATGACAATTGTAAGTAGTTTGGCACTAAAATTAAATAAAAGATAAAAAGGATTAGTAATATGTAATTATCAAAAGGACCCTTGCATTTTTCATTTGTTTTATAATCTCAAAATTTGAGTCGGATTTCAATTTAAATTTTAAAGTGTCACACGCTGGTTTGCCCTTATTTTTACAATTAACTATGTTAATCTCTTAACGGAAGGGATAAAATAAATAATTAAAAATATAGTGAGAATATAAGTGATAAATATGAAACAATATAGGGATGAGTTAGATAATTAACTCAAACTTCAATAAATAAATAAATAAATCGCAATTACGCTTTATTATTAATTCAAAGGCTTTTTGGTATGATGTAACATCAAAATCAGATGATACAGTGTCAAATCAAAAGGCTGCAAGTTAACTGTTTATAAAACGTAGGGTGTGGGTGGGGGTCTATGACAACATCATATCAAATAATTTAGCTCTGCAACTGCAAGACTCTGTCAAATGAGCATCAAATCAATGTGACAGCCCCTTTTTTTTTTGGTTTATTTTTCGCCATTTTGGCTGTACAACAACAATGTGCACGTCCATTTTTTAATATATATATATAGAAAGGAAAAAGGTCCATAGCCTTTCCAAACAAATTACTCGGCCTAATTTCTTTATTATTAATTATTTAATTTCAATGACTACTTTCTTGGCCTATTTATGGCTCGCCTCTAGGCCCATTTGTAGTCTCTTCTGTCATAATCTATTTAGAGATACATTAATTAGATTTTTTTATTTATTTATTGATATATTACATATTAATATTTATAATTAAAGATAGATTAAAATTCATCTTAATAATCTTATTCTAACACAATTTAAAATTTAACCATCACTTATAATATTAGAGAGAGATCTATTTTTACTGAAGAGGTTTAAAATTTAACCATCACTCTGTCGTGGACCATTGACTTACATTAATTAGAGCTTAAAATTATATTTTCAATTTTTTTCTCTGAGGGATTATGTTAACATTTTTTTACATTATTATCGGTCTTATTATTTTTTTTTAATTTCTCTATAATGCTGTACGAGTTTTTATAGTATTAATAATAGGATTATTGTAAACTCTTGGATTTTAGTGTTTTAATCCCTCTCGTTCATTTGGTATAGTCGATAAAAAATTAATTAATTAAATAATAACAAATAACCTTTATGTTGCAAGTAAATATAGATTTTTTTAATTTTTAATTAATTGATAAAAGAAAATTTCTATTATGTTGGGAAAAAAATCCCACAATCAATAATGGGATCATTGGATTTAATATTAGAATCTTCACCCTTAATTTAATTTTAATGGATAAGTAATTATGTAACAAGTAATTTCCAAGTTGTGATATTTCTTCATACTTTAACTTATTTTTTATCTAATCAATTGATAAATATTTTTAAGTCACCAAAAAAAAAAAGAAAAAAATACAAATAATTTTGAAATTAAAATTATTATGTACTATCTATCACTTTATAATTTTGCATTTTTTCTCTTTTTCACCTCTCTTTCTCGTCTTCTCACTCGGATGGAATACTAATACCAGCATGCCTATTCATATCCTCATAAATGCTAAACTATATTTAGAGATAAAGTTCCTATCAAAAAATATTTACTAATAAAGTTACTGTTAAATTAACAATTTCGCCTGGAAAGTTTAGCTGATAGATAAGAGCGGTATATTGAAAACAAGCTTTAAAAGATTCCTTTAAGTGAAATATGAACTAAAACTTAAGAGAGATGGGTAGAAAGATAAGAGCCCAAAAGTGGATTGTGGTTTAAAATTTAAAGAATATTTGAAATAGAATTTGCTAATTGATGATATCAAACTTTAGAGCTTGGCTCTGATACCAAATAAGGGAAACAACTTGATCTAAAAACTTAAATTGATAAGTAATGACTCAATAATAGTATTAATAAAAATCAGTCTTAACAGTTACTTCAAATGTGTCGGTTTACAAATCTGACTATAATGTGTGGGTGTAGCAATATCTTTCTTTTTCGATAGGATTGTGGTTTTTTTCTTATAAATTTGAGTTCGGTAGAATAGGCTAAACTTGAAATATTTCTCTAGTTCCTTATAAAATCTAATGTATGAAACTATTTTTCCTTTCGGTTATAAATATAAATTATAGTGAAGTAGGCTTGAGTCTTAAGTTATCCTATATATTATATTTGAATATATTACGACATTGTTTCCTCATTTTTATGATAGTATATTATTAATTATTTTAATCATTTTAAACGTAAAGTTTGCTTATTTAAAAAAAAAATAACTTTTATCTTATGATGAAAAAATTCCTCTCTCATACCTCTTTTGCTATTAATCTTCAAAGCAATAAATCAAATCTCGTCAACCACTCTTTGGCTCAAATCTGTGATGTGATTGTGAGATTATAATTTCTCTTCATTTAGGTTTCAATTAACCCTTTTCATTTTCACTTTCTTGACAACTTGCCCTGTCAAAGATTAATGGTCTTTCCTTATAAGTAGTAAAAGTGGATATTCAAAATCTTTCTTATCAAGAAATTAATGTTGGATTTACAGATCACCAAAGCTCAAAAGGTTAAGGAAACGTGTAAAGCAACAGTTGTAAGTTTTTAACTTTACTACAAAGATAGAATTGGGGTCCGATCTAAAATAATTAGAGATTGACTACTTTAATAACGTGTATATAATTTCTCAAGTTAGATTACAAAACCCTTATCTCAAGAATAACAATTTGTACACCTTTGGCTTAGTAGAAGAGTACTTACTCTCACAATACATGATAATTATGGGGGTTTAATTTTCTTTTTCAATTATAAAATAGTTGAGTGAATGTAGTTTTTTTTCTTACAAAATGTAAGTGGAGTGGACGTTCCTCAAATATTAGAGAGTATTAAAATCTGGACAATACTATATAAGAATTAATGTTAACTTATTTCAGTAATTATCTGATTATAAATATCAATAATAATCTCATATGATATAAATTATAATACGAATAATAGTCTCATGTAATTAAAAAAAATAATAATAATTTGTATGTCATCAACTTTTCTGCTTGCACAAATCAGTTTGAAAGTCTTTGACATTCACTAATTCAAGTAAACTTTTTCTTCAGTATCTTTTGCTGTGCTCAATGAAGCAACAGTAACAATTATCCCTAAAAGGCTAAACAATTTAAATGAAAAAACAGTGTAGCGTTAGAAATTTCAAGCTCTCAGTTCAATTAATTAACGTTATGAAAAGTCATCTATTTCTTTTGCTAGCAAAATGGTTGAGTAATAATAAATCATGCCAAAGGACTTTGAGTGGTCTGCACGATTCAACAAGTACAAGAATTAACAAAGCGGGCCGGCCAAGTCTAGGTACAGCGAGATTCTTGATTAGTGATCCTCAGAAGATTTTTAGAGGCATGGGTCTTCTTGACAGTTCATTTTATGTCTCTTCTGTTTGGAAGGTGGGAAAGTTGTTGCCAATGTGATGGAAAATTAATTATTATTATTATTATTTTTTGCTTCCAAATGCAATTTTTATTACACAATGAAAAAATAAAAAGAAAACGAGAGAGTTTCATTTATTTTGGATCATGTACGTGGGATAGAAAATCATTCAAACAAAAAAAAAATTTAAGTGGTAGTTTAGTTGAACTTAATTTATATACTGCTTGAACTTAATTTATATACTGCTTTTTATATACTAAAAAGTTAGATATTCAGCAAAATCTCAATTAATTAATAGCATTGGGCCATGAAAAATCTATTATTTTAACGAATATTAATATATCGATAGATTAATAATTCTATTAAATTATAAAGATAATATCACGTTTACAATAATATTTTTTATGAAGTATAGAGATAGTATAATTAGAGAATGTTATGATTCTGTCAAATTGTATGATATGATTTTAATTTAATCATTATTGAGTGAATCAATCACTTAATAATTATATGGTAACTCATTAGAAAAGATTCTTTGGAGGCAATATATTAAGTCAAGCTCTCTTTCTCTCTTATTTCTTTTAACATAACACATAGAATACAATAATGATTTCTTATATAAAGGTGTAAATAAAGTAATAATAACTGACGAAATGCGTAAATCATTACGCTAGTACAAGAAAAAAATTCATAGACATATCATATGTTTTATAGTTTCAAATTAGTTAATTATTATTTTATATATTAATTAAGTCTTATACAAAAATATGATTTTTTTAAAAAATTTACTATTTAATAAATTTATTAAATTATTATTTTATCATGTCGACCCCAAGTTGGGATCGATAAAAAATTATTATTTAATCAAAATTATCTATTTATCTCGCATTAATTTAACTAGATTATACTATATATATTTATACAATCCACAGATCTACCGAATATAACCCTCACTAATAACATTGAGAAAAAAGTCTGTATCTATTCCATATTTTATGGAAATGAAAAGGAGCCCTTTCGGAGATAAATCTCGACCAAAAACTTGGAAGAAAAAAAAAAGGAAATTCTTGCTAACAAAATTGATGGAAATATTTGAGCAATTAAAATAATTATATAAAACTCAAATAAAATATAGTAAAAATCGAGGGACAAAACAGTATTCATATGGCAACTCTGAGTCTGAGTCAGACACACATCTCATTCAATTCAACAGGAGAACAATAAATGGAGAAGCTTCCAAATCTGAACGTTGAGCAATCGAAGTGACTCGGCCTTGCCTGGCCATGAAATCACCTCTTGCCCTCTCGTGAAAAGAGAATCTGTAATATTGTGGAAGGTCATGGAGATTGAGATAGACTCGAGGTCCGTACTAAGTTGAAGCTTGTGATGTTAAGTTAAAAGGAAATGGGGGGATTGTTTACTTACTGTTCATGCACATTCATTGACAGCCAGTCACTGTGATACAATTTCCCTTAAATTAGGGCATGGAGTAAGGTTCTTTATTTATTTATTCCACAAGTTATATGTTGTCCTGTACATATTTTTATATAAATATAAAAAACATGGAAGAGGCTTAGGTACTTGAAAGAGTATTAATATAAATAAGGGTTCATCTATGTCGCAACTGTGTTATAGTACCACAATTTTTGTCTTTATCCAATTTAACCATCAGATTTAAAAATAACGATAATTTACTCATATCTGAAAATGCACTGTGACTGTTATGTCTAAGAAAGGTTAACGAATTTATGAAGTGAAAGTGATAATTGAAAGGATCTCCTAGCAAAGGCCAAATAGATGAACGAATCGATTCCTGGAGGCGATTTCTTCATCGGAGGAAGAAAATTTTTGCGGTGCGCAGTGGGTGCTATCTTTCTACACAACACAACCACCAAAACGAACTACACCCTCCGTCCCACCCCACTCACACAAACGAAGAAACCAAATAAAATAGTTGACAATATTTCACAAAACCCCTCAACCTCCTCCAAAATCCCATTCCCCTAGAAATCCGAAAACCCAATCCATTACCCCCCAACAACATCACCAAAATTCCCATTGCCACCACCACCAGCATAAACTCCGACAATACACCCAAAATTTTCAAACCACTAACGTTCAAAGGCAAAGTCGATATCACTTTACCACATTTATAGGATAAAGATCTTCTTTTGGCAACATTGATAAACGCTCACCGGCCATAGACATTCGAATCCTCTCGATCACCGTTTCTCTCTCGCAAAAACCATTCTTTATCAACGCTTATAATTTCACCGACGATTGCGCCTTGCTGTGATGATTATAATTTCGCCGACAATTGCCTACAATAAACAAGCCATATTCATGTACGGATCATTGGAAATTTTTTATTGCCACAAAAATTGCTAAATTCTAATTGTTGTCTGCATATTGGTTCGATTTGAGATGAAATCAGTTCCATTATTGCCAAACTTCTTTAACGCACGCTCACTCGAATAATATTAAATTAATATATAACTGACTCCAACAGTTGTAAGTTGCTGCTTCAAATATCCAAATAATAATTTAAGCCGTTAGATTAAGCTCCGAAATATCCAATGGCTACATTAAATAAGGACAAAAACTGTGGTACCATACCACAGTTGCAACATAGGTGAACCCATAAATATGTGTGTGATTGCAAATTTATAATAGGTTGGATTTACAGTATGAGTTGTTAGATTTGAAACTTTTTCACATTTTAGAGTTGAAACTTAAACACATGTTAAACTTGTATCTTAAACCTTTTGAGTTGAATGAAATATGAGTATTTTATACTTAAATCATTAATACTGTTAACCTAGGTTACATATTAATGTCGCTTTCACTAACGTTTATATAAAAAGCTCTAGTCTTATTGACTATGGTACATATTTGATTTACAAGGAAATATACGGACTATTTATTTATTTTTATTTTATTTTATTTAGTAGAGTGAGGGTGGGTAAAATTCAAATTGATTTTTAAGTCCCTTGTCTTCTCTAGCAATTCAAACTTATGTGGGTAGCTAAAGAAAACTGATTTCCCGCGCGGCCAAGCTTTTTTGGCACAATGTACAAATAATTTAGCTACATGGTATTCGAGTCTCGTGAAGGATTCCTTCTATATGCACATTCTATCTTAGTTTTTATTTCAATTTCTTAGCCATTTACGGGCTCTTGCCTCTCTGCCTATCTTTTTTTTTCTTTAATATTCTATGTCACAATCTCTATAAATCCACCGAATCTTAATTAAAATCAAATAATCCACGTTTAAACTTTGAGGGACTTGTTGTTTTTTGTTGAGTTGTATCTTACATAAATTAGTAAAGGGGAGTATGAAGTCATTTGGGTTTATAAATATGATGGACTCCTCTAACCAATATGCCAATATTTAGAATTGTATACCTTAACATCTTAGAACCAAGTCCCTAAAATTAGTGTAAAAGCCAAACCTCAATATCTAAAATATAGTAAAATAACTTAAGTGTGTTGGACGAAAGAGCTAGGAATTCGACGATGATTTTATCTAAGATGAATATTGTTGAGTTATGTCTCCCTTTAATTAATAAAATAGAGACTTAAGAGATTAATTTTTAAAGTTGGATACCTTAACATCATCAACCCAACCCCCAACAATTTTTTTGACATTAAAATAAGATTATAAGTCTAGTAAATGCGCAGGTAGATAAAATAATAAGTGAATAGGTGGTGTAGAGACATTGTTAGAATTCTACTTAATAGCTGGGTACATGAACCTTCAAACAAAATGGAAGTGATAGATAATTTCCCACCGTAAAATCATATTAAACTTTTTTTTCCTGACACCAAACCTTAACAAACTCACAACATTGATGAATAATAATTAGACTTGAAATATGGAACACTAATGATATCCCAAGCAATAGCCAAATCTCACAAGTCATACCAAACAATACACCAAATAATACAAGGAGGGAGACGCTGAAAGAACGTCAAATCAAACCCAAAAGCAGGGTGGAAAGGGACAAGTGATCCTGTATTCCGCTGTCTAAAACAACAGTTGCAATTCCCTTCCCTTGCAGCTGCCTCTTGGCCATTAAATCTCTAGTGGGTCCAAATACAAACACTTACCTAACTAAAAACAAAAGATGACGTTACAATTCCTTCCCCTCCCCTTTACTTTATTTTTCTCTCCCTTTTGCCCTCTCTTTCACTTTCCCTTCCATTTCTCAGAACCCAAAAAATAAATAAATAAAAATAAAAACCTTTTCTCTTCTTATCTCATATTGTAGACCCATTCAAAAACAGCTTTTTATTCAAAGCTTTACAACTTTCTCACTTTCTGCTTCCATTAATATTACTACTACTACTTGTAGAAGCATCTAATTTCTCTTTCAAACCTTCTCTCTCCCCTCTCTCTCTCCCTCTCTCTCTCTCTTAACGTCCACTACATTACCACACAGAGTTTAAAAAATCAAAAACCAAAGACTCGGTCCAATTAATAATAGACGGGAGATTTTGCATTGAAGTGCCATGTTTCTTGCTCTCACCAACTTTTGCTCTTCAAAATCAAAACCCTCAAAAGCAGGAGCCACCCTTTGAATCGTTCACTTGATCAGAAGTTCTTGGATGGGTTTTTCATGTAGAAGAGTATCTCTAATGATTCTACTTCTATGGATCATCTTCATCTTCGTGACTATTGGCCATTGCCATGGCTCAAGAACCACTAATGTTTTCAACTTGAAACCAAACTCTCATCAGCAAACAGGCCACTTCTTGGGGTTCTTGCCTAGGCATTTTCCAATACCATCCTCTGGTCCTTCAAGGAAACACAATGACATTGGCTTACAAAATTGGAGATCACCATGATCAAGTTTTTTAACAAAAGGTGACTTGTTTTTTTTTTTTCTTTTTTATCTTTTTCTTTTTAAGGTTAAAACAATATGATGATGAGGAGTTGGTTGGTATTGTAAATGGGGTTTGTTGGTGATGATAATCAAATTCATTTTTGGAGGTTTTATATATATTTATATATATATATATATGACAAATGCTTGTATTAGAGAAGATGTAATGTGTACTTGTGGTTAGTTCAATTTGAAACTTTTTGGTGTGTAAGGTAGCAACTGTAGAGAAATTAATCACCAATAGCTTTGGCAGAATTTTAATTATACGTACTCTATTAATTGTTAAAATTTTGTATATATATATATATATATATATATATATATATATATATATATATATATATTTTTATGTTCATACTCCGCCTTTGAGTATATATAAATCTCGTGTGTAAAATGTAAAGATTATATTTTACATGCAGCAAGTCTCGTTCTTCTTTTGAATTTCGTTCTTCAGACTTTTCGGATAATATATATTTTCTTAAATTATCAGTTAATTTATTATTGAAACGTAGGAAAGAATAAAAAAAAAACTATAAAATAGGATTTTTACCCACTTCATTAAAAAAAAAAAAATCTGGTTAATTGACTTCAACCAAACGCAAAAAAAAAAAAAAAAATTCATGACCAAACGCAAAAAAATTTCATGTACATGGCCATTCAGTACAGGCAAGGGGATATCATATTATCATGTATCATGTGATACAAATTTATTTGTGTATTTTACTGATTTTATGCCCATTTATAGAATTTTATAGTACCATATTAATTAATTAATATTGCTTTATTTTCGTATATAGTAGATGAAACTTGTTTACTAACAATACAATTATAAAATTATGAATCACCTTTAGTCAACAACCATTTGTACAATGAACAGACATGTAAACTACTTTTTGAATTAGTGAAATTGCCCAATTAACAGGCAAAAGTTTTTTTTTTTTCTGAAATTATACTGGGAATCAAATTAAACATAACAAATAATACAAAGGACTTTGATATGATTATGATCACTCCTATCAAGTATCAACTCAATTAGCTGCAGCTTTCATTGCCCACCGGGGGGTCTCAATTGCTCAACAGTTCTTTCATTGGATTCGCTCGAAAATGAAATTTTGGAATAATGAATATGTAATGATTCTTTATTTTAAATGGTGCATTGCATCAAATATCATGATTTTTTTCCCCCTTTTTTTTTCTTGGGCGTTTATGGTTTGTATTGTTTTCATTATTGCACTAGTCATTTCGAGATTTGTGGCTCATTCTATATCACCTTTAATCGATTATTTACGTCCCATTATTTTCATACGTGCCAATGTCACATTACTATCATTAGAATTATTAAAGATATTAGAAAGAGTAAAGTCCCTCAAAATTATTAGAAGCACATATTCAGCGTTTTAAAATATAAATTTGAAATTGGTTCCAGCTGTCCAGTTCTAATTTAGTACTTACTTATAAATTGACTAATGCCAATTTATAAGTACTAAAGATATCCAAGAAGCAATTAAAGATAACGACTTGTTTTAAGATCAAATTTACTAAAAGGATTGGTAATATGCAAGCTCATAATTTAGCTAAACTAGCCTTTGTTTTTTAGAATTATATATGTAAATTGGTTGGAGGGTCTTCCTTTCGAACTCAATTGTAATCTTTGACTTTGTTTACTGAATTTTCTTGTCTTTCAAAAAAAAAAAAAATCAATGATATATAGTGAAGATCATATATTTGTAAGAAACATTCTAATTATTAAATATATATATGTCCAAATATTAAACACCATATTTTGTTTCACTTTAATTAACCACAAAAACATATATAAAATAAATATCTCCACTGATCAAAGGGTAACTATTGACTTCAAAACCACTTTTAAACACATCATATCATATTATGTGTAACACCACTTATTGTAAAGTTTATTCACATAAAATATAAAGTGGGTACTTCAGTTATAAATTGAAATCCAATACCCAACCTTGTTATAAGTTAAATGTCAAATTCAGAACAAAAGTCTTAATCAATGCCATTAAAATTGTTTTTTTTTTTTGAAAAATATTCCTTTGAATTTCTGGGTTCTATTGCACTGAATTAATAAGGGTTTGCTGTTGCTGGTTTCTTACGTGAAGGGCTTGTTTGGTTGTCGGCAAGTAGAAGAAATATAAATTAATTTCACATCTTATTAGAAACAAAATTTAATCTGCCATAGTCAACATGATGTATTTTTTTTTTCCTAGTACGCCATGTGATATTACTGACTTTTTCATCAACCTGATTTAAAATTTATCAAATCAAGGGGACCCTTTGTTGAAATTATTTTTTCCTAAAATTAATTTAGGGTTTCTTCTTTGACCAGAGACCAGAATTGTACAATCCGGAAGATTTTCTTTTCCCGGAAAATAGAATTCAATTTGTTCCCTGTTTCATGGCAAAAGCTAACGTAAAAGAAACCCAAAAGTTGCCCAGATTGATTAAAGAATTACAAGTACAATGATGAGCAAATGCACTAGAATTGAAGTGGGTCCAAATTTTCTCTCTGAGCAATTTCCTTTTATATATCACTAACAAATTTAAAGTTTATTATATGGGTTGCTATATATTATAAATTCTTTTTCATCATAATTTTGAAACATAGGGGGCATACTTTAGTCACGTTTGTCGATTAAAGAACTAGAATAATGAACTTCTTTTCTATATTTTATTTGTTTATTTTAAATGCTAAGGTAATGTAAATCTCAACTTTTTCTCTTCTAATAGAGCTTTAATTGGGGGATTAAATATATAGCTTTTCGCCGCAATTAAGGATAAGGCTAAAAAATGACGATGCAATTGAAGGTTTGTTTAATTAATTTAAGAAGATTTAAGAAATAATGATTATCAACAACAATTGACAACAAGGTTGATTTTTTCAATAAATTAATGCCTCCATGTCGTGGCCAAGCTAGAAATATATGTATATGAGTGTGTATGTATATATATATTCAAAAGATAGAGGGTAAGTAAAATTAAAAATTTATTTTAACTTGGAATAAATTAAAATAATTTTTTAATAAATACTATTCATTGGGATAAAATGAATTTTTCGAGTTATATATGAATTTTTTATATATACTAATATGAACATTATTAATTTTTATTGAGATCAGTAAAAAATTGAGTTAGGACCGATATAAATATTACTTAATTTCTTATGATTCACAAATAATTTTTTTTAAAAAAAAATTATTAGGGCTTAAAGAAATTTTTCGTGGGCTAGCCCAGGCTTACCCTCGCGTAGCTGGTAAAGTCACCTCTGCCTCTACGAACAATAGGTTAAACAAAATTTTTGGGTAATTAAAGAAAGGTTTTATTTTTATTTAAAAAAAGTATTTAGTTAATAAATTGATTAAAATTCTCCTAAAAAATTGATAAAAATTTATTCAGTGGTCAATGCTAAGATTAGATTTGACTGCTTTTTTTTTTATACATACTTTTTTGGAATTTCCTTTGAGATACTAATTCTAAATCTTTGATACGTTTGGAATTTTTTTTTTATGTTATCCCATAAATACACTCAAGAAATAGTGTCTAATGATGATGTAAATGATGTGCTTATAATATATATATATATATATATATATGTAATTCATAAGAATGATGTATTTAATAAGAAGCCTTAGCATCATAGCATAAATGAATATATTAGTGCTTCTAAAATGTACAAAAAGAGTGGAAATATAAGATAATCATAAATTAAGTACAAGAGGAGTAGATATGATTTTTATTGATTACTGATTGAGAGATGATTTCCAATATTTGTTTGGTATTGAAGCCGAGACTTGTTTACCTAACTTGAAATCATGAACCATAAATGGAAAGGAAATATTAAATTTATTGATAATTTTAAATGCTAAATTGTTAAAGCCTTTCATCCCATAGTCCTTGCTACCTAATTGTAAGGCAAATTTTTTTTTCCTAATTTAAACATATATAGATTTCAATCGCCTCAAGAATAGACATAGATTTCATTCTGTTGATATTTTTTTTTATTTTTTTCAATTTGAATGGGGATATATAAGGCATGTTGTTAAATTATCATTTTGAATAGGGTGACATGTGTAACTATTCTAGCAATGATTTTTTTTTTTGAAGTGTTAAAAGAGATACAAATATAATGCCACTAGCAAATCATCAAGCACCATGTGTTTTCGATCGCCAGTGGTGATACACCGTACTTCCTAATTTACTAATAAGTTAGGATTATCTCTTAATATTAAAAATAATTTTTTAAAATTTAATTTTAAGCTTTTGCTTTTGTACTTATTACATATTAAATTAATAGTTGTATTTGTTGATTTATAAAATTTTTATCTAATTTAAACTCAATTTTGGGGTGTACTATGGTTAATATGTATAGTAGTAATTATAACAATTAAAATAATTTTTTCATCCAAAAAATAACCCAAGGGAAGTGTTACAGTGAGTGAGTATGTGTCTTCTTGCAATATTTGGGGTCTACGTATGCGTCAGTGCAAAATCTTGAGGTCTGGTTATTATTTTTTCAAATTTTAAAATAAGCCTAACATTAAATCAAATGAACATTTGGGTAATTATTACAAAATTATTTAAATTATGGCTTTTGTTCAAGTAATTACTCAAAGTCTTTTTAATAATCCTTGATATATCCAAGATTTTTATTTGGAAATTGTTTGGGGGGAATCATGAGCATAAATATAGACCAATAACCAATGATACGTGACAAGGAAGTCAGCCAAGAGAGATCAATTGGTTTGACACGTGACAAGGAAGCCAGCCAAGAGAGATCAATTTGTTTGATTGAATGGCAGGATAGCTCACAGAGCTAAGCATCCAAAGGAAAACAACAGTTTCGGTAAATATTCCCAACATCAAAGGGTATTATCAGAAGTCAAATTTTAATAGTTAGGGTCAGCACATGAACAATGGACGCAATTGGAAAATAAAAAAATATCTCACTTTTTGCTAAATACAAGGAGCCAACGAGAGGAGAGATTCCTTGTACATTCAATGAGGGGCTGCCACCTCAGTTCCCCTCTGCAGTGATCCAAAAACCAACAGGATCACTAGCTGGAGAGGATGCCACTTGTATAAAATAAAGGGGAAAATTGACGGCTGAATGTTTTTTTGCTCCCTTTGCTTGAGCATGTCACCATTTTGGGACCACAAGGCCAATTACAAAAATGACATCATCTGAGGGAGGACAGTCAATAATCAAGCGCCATATGTTCAAAATTTCTAAAATACCCCCGAGAGCACTCCTATATAAAGCTCAAGGGTTTCTACAAAGAAAAGAGGACCAATTGATTATCCAGAAAATTCTTCTTCTTCCTCCATTTCTAGGGTTTCTTCCTCCATTTTTGTATCTTAATAAAAGATCTTGGTCATCTCATCTCTCAAATAGGCTTTTTCCTTATTCTTCTTTTAAAAAAATCTCTAATCTCCAAAAGATCCACATCTCCCTCGTGTTATTATTCACCATAAACAACATTTAAGAAGGTTTTGTTGTTATTGTAAAGCAAATTATGTAATACTTCATATACATAGTGGATTGGAGAGGATTACTCCCGTAGATGTAGGCCAAAAGGCCGAACCACGTAACATATTGTGTGTTCTTTATTGTTTATGCTTATTTTCTACTTGCTATAGTGGTTTTGGTGTCCAGATTGCATTTTCTCTATGAGTTCACTCGAGTTATACCACCAGCCCTGGGTAAGCTCTCGGGAGCTATCCTCCAGTTCATCAAGGTATCCCCTAAGCTCTCTTAAGCTTCCCATATTAACTCTCTAAGTTACCTTCACAGAACTCTCCCTATTACTTTAAACTCAAAATATCTCAATTCATCTCCCAAGTTACCTTAGTTCACCTCACTGCAGTTCACCTCTTAGATCACCCCAGCTATACCTCTTAACCCAATCAACAAAAATGCACACCTAAACCCCCAATCCAAACTTAGCCCATTCTCCCCCCTCCAAATAATAAATTTTACTTGTTTTGATCGGATTTGACCTAAATCCGATGAGGACCACCCCCACTTGACAGTTTTAATCAGGTCCTAGCGAAAATTCGGTTAAAACAGTTGGTGTCGTTTGTGGGGAGTGCTACAAAAAGCTTTCGTAGTGGTAGCTGGTTTAAATTAGGTTGTGTTTGAATAATGCAGCAGCAGAGGTTCCCCCCCAAATGCAAACACCACCAAGTAGAGGTACTAGAGAAGAGTATGCAAGCAAGTGTAGCTATACTTACAAGATTTGGAGTACAACTTGAGTATTCAAGAGAAATCAAATCTCGCTTAACTCTCTAGCCTCAATTCGGTACATTTGCTCCTCTTTATTCAATTATCACTTAAGAATGATTTATTTATTTTTATCACCATGGGTATAGCTCACCTTGCTAAGATACACTATATGATTGAAGTGTGATAGAATAGCCTGTCTTCTCTAATATATTTTACATGGATAATATATCTTTATCGCCATGTGTTTGTGAATGAATGATTTACTCCTTATTTGTTATGATTTGTTTTTATTTATTTATAATTAATCTCCATTTATGACTCACCATGTTTAACTTTTAGAGTATAGCTCTAGATACCCTGAGTTGTTCTTGTTTCAGCTGACTTATATTGATTGCAACTCAAAAGCTGTGAACATGAACAAATCATCAACATGAGAATACCTCCGTAAGGTTACCTCCCGAGGGGATTGAGAACTCCTCTTCCCTAAAATCTGTGTGTATCACCAGGACTATATCACCATGATTAAAGAGCTAAGAAAGCTCTTGAGTAAATCGCCAGAGCTAGCAGAGTGCAGCTCAACTATCAATCACCAGAGCTGAGTATAGCTCAAATATTGTAATCGCCAGAGCTAGGAGTGTAATCACTAGAGCTGAGTGTAGCTCCAATTGCCAATGTTGAGTGCAGCTTAACTATCAATCACCATGAGTATAACTCAGTATTGAAATCGCCATAGTTAGCTGAGTGTAGCTTAACTATCATTGCCAGAGGGAGTATAGCTCCAATCGCCAGGGCAAGCATAGCTCAAATCGCCAGAGTGAGTATAGCTTAAATCGTTAATGTTAAGTACAACTCAAGTATTAAAATCGCCAGACTTGTGAGAGAGATTCAAAGGCAAGTTGCCAAGTGTCCCTCATGCAAATTTTCTCTTTGAGTTTCTTGTGTCTCAAATACTTTTCAACACATAGAAACTAGGGGGATCTTGTTTGGGGAGAATTATGGGCATAAATATGGACCAATAACTCAGTGACCCGTGGCAAGGAAGCCAGCTAAAAGAGATCAATTGGTTTAACTGAATGGCAGGATAGCTCACAGAGCTAAGCTCCTAGAGGAAAACAACAGTTTCGATAAATATTCCCAACATCAAAGGGTATTATCAGAAGTCAAATTTTAATAATTAAGGTCAGCACGTGAACAGTGCACGCAATGAGAGAATAAAAAATATCTCACTTTTTGCTAAATACAAGGAGTCAATGAGATGAGAGATTCCTAGTACATTCAATGAGGGGCTACCACTTCAGCTCCCCTCTGCAGTGGTCCAAAAACCAGCATGACCACCAGCTGGAGAGGATGCCACTAGTATAAAACAAAGGGGAAAATTGGTGGCTGAATGTTTCTTTGCTCCCTTTGCTTGAACATGTCACCATCTTGAGACCACAAGCCAATGACAGAAATGACATCATCTGAGGGAGGACAGCCAATAATCAAACGCCATATGTTCAAAATTCCCAAAATACTCTCGGGAGCACTCATATATAAAGCTCAAGGGTTTCTACAAAGAAAAGATGACCAATTGATTATCTAGAAAACTCTTCTTCTTCCTCCATTTCTAGGGTTTCTTCTCCCATTTTTGTACCTTCATGAAAGATCTTGGCCATCTTATCTCTCAAACAAGCTTTTCCCTTATTCTTCTTTTAAAAAACTCTCTAATCTCCAAAAGCCCTACATCTCCCTCGTGTTATTGTTCACCATAAACAGCCTTTAAGAAGGTTTTGTTGTTATTGTAAAGAAAATCATGTAATACTTTATATACATAGTGGATTGGAGAGGATTACTCCAGTGGATGTAGGCCAAAAGGCCGAACCACGTAAAATATTTTGTATTATTTATTGTTTATGCTTATTTCCTACTTGCTATGATGGTTTTGGTGTCCAGATTGCATTTCCTTTATGAGTTCACTCGAGTTATACCACGAACCCCAGATAAGCTCTCGGGAACTATCCTCCAGTTCATCAAACTATCCCCTAAGGTCTCTTGAGCTTCCCATATTAACTCTCTAAATTACCTCCACAGAACTCTTCGTATTACTCTAAACTCAAAATACCTTAGTTAATCTCCCAAGTTACCTTAGTTCACCTCCCACAGCCCACCTCTCAAATCACTATAGCTCACCTCCTAGATCACTCTAGCTATACCTCCTGACCCGATCAACAAAAATACACACCTAAACCTCCAATCCAAACTTAACCCATTCTTCGCATTCCAAATAATAAAATTTACTTGTTTTGATCAGATTTGACCTAGATCCGGTGAGAACCACCCCCACTTGATGGTTCGAATCGGGTCCTAGCGAAAATTCGGTTAAAATAGAAATAATCACCAATAATGTGAGCTATAAAGTGAAAAAAAATTGGCTTCATTAAAGAAACTAGTGCCCTATTAATGAAAAAATATCATAAAAAAAAGAAAAAAAGAAAAAAAGAAAAAAAGAAAAAAAATAATTATATTGTTCTTAAAGAGAAAAGGAAAAATAGAATGGAAATTGGTTGTGTACATGTGCTAAATAGTGATAATCAAAGTTATATAAGTAACCACTAGCACGTCCCAAATCATTAAAGTGAAACAAATATTACTTTCATGTTAATAATGAATTTGAACCAATAATTAATCATAATTAGATAAGATTATGCAAATAATTTCAAAATTTTTGGAATCAATAGTACAGTTCTTATTGTGTATGACACCCCATTTTTCAATCAATTATTTTAAATGATGGTTAATTACGTGTACACAAAAATGATTAGCAAAACATATATATAATGTACAATCATAAATTTCTAGATGGTAAATACTAAATACATTTATATAAATAGTGTGACATTATTATATATACAAAGTGAAAGCAAAAGCACATTTGGGATTATTTATCCATCCATAAATTACGTTCATAAATCACGCGGATCGAAAGATTCAATTTTTCTCTTTAATAATTTCTAACATATTTAAAAACTTTATATGTAGCCCTTAAATGGATATGACATTTCATTTACCAATTCAATTATTATAAATGATGATCCATTTTATGTATATGGGGCTAGTGAAAAATGTTGAGCAGAACATCATTTACCATATTATATAATCATGGTCTATACACGTTGTCACATTATTATGTACAAATATATTCATGATTGAAAGTAAGCTAATGTATATGAATTATGACATTATTGTGGAAACACTATTGAGACAATTATTGCTTAATTTCATCCGCATGAAATGAATTGTCATCAGGGAAAAAAAGGGAAAAAAAATACACACACACAAACCATCATTCATCCATCCAAATATAATTTGCACTCGATTAAAAGAGGAAAAATAATTCTAAAGTTGCAAAAATATGTTCCGTTATTGTATTTGATGATTCATCTTACAACATGTAAGACTATGTATACACGTTGAGACATAACTAAGAAGTAGAAAATTATTTCACTATTGAAAGGAATTGAGTGAAAATGTGTGTAGGAATTATTGATTTTAGTGGTAAAAACTATTGGAATGAGTACACTTAAATTAAATTTCCACTACATATATAAATGTACATTGTGTAGTGGTGAAATCATGGCCTAGTTCTCATGAAGAACGGGCATGACACAAGGAATTACAAAATATTTTTCAGCTTAAATTGGCTAATAATGAAATTTTATGCGAAATTTAATGTTAAAAATGATATTGATTGACTACATTTATCTTCTTTTCTAAAATTTAAATGATAAAAATACTTTCAAGTGCAATTCTCATTGGAAGAAAATGTGGGAAGTGTCTTAAAAATATTTATTTATTTTCAATTTTATTTTTATTATTTAATTTATCGGCAACTTAATCTACTCTACATCTTGGGATTCAAATATCAGGCCTCTTATTTTTAACATAAAACACTTTATCAACTCACTTAATTGGCGTCAAAAAAAAAAATGAATTCCATTGAACTTATAACGTATTGGTAAGTTTTGATATTGAGTTCGAACTGCTACCCTCACCGTAATAACGAAGATAAGAATTCACCAATATACTATAAGTCCAATACTATTTTAAAAATATATATAATTCTTAACAATTAACACAATTTTCTCGGGGAGTGAAGAAGAATACCACCAAGTTTCATGATGAGATCAAGATGTCTCTTGATTTTGTCGATAAATGACAACAGGATTTTTGTAAATACTATATAATAAATTGTAAGAGTATAAAATATAGCATCCACAGTGAACAATACCCCAAGAAATAAAATACCAAAAAGGTGATGATTGCACAAAGTCATGTCTTTGTTCATGGCAACAACGGCGAAAGTTTTTTAATTTTAAACCCAAACGTGTCCCTAGTAATTTGATTTTCTTTAGATGTATAATGGGGATAATTTGAATTGAATTTGGACCAAAATATAATTTAGATATAATCATGTGGTTTTATATTCAATTTGTATGTATTGTACTTAAATTTGATCAAGATTCCATCTTGGTTATTCAATTCAATCATACTCATCACAATGTATAAAATCTCATACTTTAATAAGTTTTGAAAATATTATCCTTGAGAACACACCAGCAGATATGTGTGGGCCACTGAGCTTATATTATGTTAAGCATTTACAAATTGCCTCCGCCTAAATTAAAATCAATAAAATGGATGAAATAATAAGGAAAATGATAAAGAGCTCCAAGGGTGACAGAGGAGCAACAAAAATAACGGTACACTCGATTAAATTTAGGTGCTGTTTATTTTGTAGTTTGAAGTTGAATTTAACTTTTTATTTTCAAACATTTATTTATTTTGGGTTGTTTATTTTCTAAACTGATCATTTATTGTCAGACAATTTTATCGGAATAAGATAAGTTAAAAAAATCCACTTTTATCTAAGAGCTTGTTTGTTAAACGTCTGAAGCCTGAAAATTTATTAATTTAAGATATTTTTTAAAATTTATTTGTTTGTTTTTTATAACTTCTATCTGATTTTCAGATATTTACATCTGAATTAAAAAAGTCAAGTTCCGTGACTTTTATCTGAATGAAAAAAAAATCTGAATAGAAATTAAATACTATATCTCAAAAATATTCCTATTAAATATACATACTTCCCATATTATAAAACCATTCCCCATTTTTTTTTCCTTTTGATTCACGTTCCCTTTTTTCCATATTATAAAATTTTTTTTTCTATTTTTAAATTTTGCGTATGGAGTATTGTAATAATATTTTTATTTAAAGAATAATTACTACTTAATTCTACATATGTTTGATTTTAATTGTAATGTACATGTATTTAACTCTTTAAATTTATAACAGGTATACATAATTCTTACAACGATATAAATGTCAAATAATCATATTTCAGATGTAAATATTTATAAAAACAAACAAGATGTCATTTATATTCAGATATTAAAAATAAAAAAACAAACATGTCTTTGAGACATATGTAATTCAGACCCATTCAGACTTCAGTAAAATTCAGACCCATTCAGACTTCAATCAAAAAAATAAATGCTACCTACATCTGAAATCTAAATGAAAAATTTTGTTGTCTAAAAATCTAATCACGCAGGTATACGTATCCAAACAATTGAATAAAAAGTCTTAACTAAGATTATAACGGTAAATTAAATGCAAAATAAATAAATAAAAAGATAATTAATGGATGATGAAACCTATGTTTATAATTTTTTCTAGTAATCCTCTTATTAATCTCAGTCCAGTTCTTATAATTAACCTAATTCAATTATTACTCAGAACACTAAAATCTCTACAAGCCTCTTCTAATGATCAAGTAGATCTATTACTCAAAATCAAGCCACTATATTTCTATAAGGATCAATTATAAGCAATTCATTAAGTTCAAGTTCCTTAACAAGTGCATATGCAATCTAAGTATATTCCTATCTCAGATTAACACATGTTATCATATTTAGGTCTATAGATGCATGACTCTTCCTATATCTATGCAACTACACATGTGCTATTCAATTGGTGATCAAGCAATCAAATAGATTAAGCACAAAATATGATAAATAATCAATAGAAGGCAATTTTGAAGAACTAAAAACATCAATCAATTAAGATTCATACTAGGTTCCATTACAAACATAGATAAAAATATTTAGTTCATAATAAAGAAGAAAATAACATACATAATAAAATAAAGCATCCTCATAATTTAAAATAAGAGAAAAGAAGATGGGTTTAAAAAGAAAAACTCTTAGAAAAAATCTTGAATCTTCAATCTCTTGATCTTCAATCTCCTTGGGTGCTTATTTCTCTCTTGTTATTTTCTTTTCTAAAGACTTCTCTTTTCCTAAAAAACTAATGAAAAACTCTTTAAATAGAGTTTAGCATTTTAAAATTGATTAAAATTGAGAATCCTTATGGTTTTAGGACTTAATTTCCACACAAAAATAAATTTCATCGCACTGGGGCAGCTGCACCGAATTCGGGCCAACTGCCACGAATTCCTGGGCCACTTTGTGAGTTTATGTCTCGGGTTTGCTGAAATTACGAAAATGCCACTAAAGCTTATTTCTTTGATTTCTTTGTTTTGGCTCCGCTTTTCTCGATCAAACTCGCATCCCATGCTTCCAATCATCAATGCCTACACAAACACACATACAACAAGTAAAATAACTCTAAAATAATTAAAAATAATGCAAATCTCATGCTAAACTTAGTTATTAAAGTAGTGTCAATCCACCCTATCAAATTTTAATTTTAAATTTAAAAAATACCCTTAATTATTCACTTATTTCCTATATTATCTGTAAGCCTAATATTTTTGTATTATCCTTAAAGTTTTTTTTAATTGCTTTAAAATTTTATTCATATGATAACGTTAACTAAACCAAAATATTGAACAAATCAGATTGTGTCCATTGTAATGAATCAAAACTAAAACAATAGTGTTGACTTTACGATGAAAGTTGATGTTACGGGTCCTCCTACGTTGCAACAGTGGTACTATACCACATATTTTATCCTTATGCAACAAAACCGTTGGATGCTTGCTCGTTCAATCTAAGGGTTGATATCTTATTATGGATAAGAGACGTAGCAAATGACAACCGTTTCAGCTGGTTGCTCGAAAACTTTCTTAGTACTCCATCAAATTCACGGACTTCACATCAAAATTGATCTGTAGAAGGCAAGCAACAGAGAAATCTAAAGTTGGAGAGTCGCAAATTTTTTCACAAAAAATAAAAAAGGGTTCTGTGGATTCGTCCATGAATATGGCATCTCTGTTGTAGCCAATCGAAAGGGAAATCATAGTCATCGCCCATTATAGCTATCGGAAATTAATAAATCTTTTTGGGTGGTCGGTTGGGAGACGGTCTGCTTGGTGATGTTGCTTGTGGATTGGGCACCTCAATGCTGTCATCAGGTCTGAAATAAATAAAAATATTACATTTTACCATGTCAAGAGAGGCTAACGGTAGTCACAGACGTTGGGGAAATTGCGTACAAATCATATTATGGGATGTTACTTAACTTTCTCTAATCAATTATACTTTCCAAGAATTAACAAAAATAATAATTAAATTTTACTTGACAATTATGTCCCAATCAAAACTAAACTACGTGGGTTTTACATAATTGTTCTCTTAAATAGTTTTTGCTGCTTCCCCTCCGTATTCATTTTATTATACTCTACTTTGCCCCCTCAAAATGAAATTTCGACATTCATAACCAAACCAAGTCCTGTTTACATATACCAGCTGCAGTCCAGTTGCATGACTAAATTATATTTCATAAACCTAATTCCCTCAATCCATAATTGGTCACCAGAAGATCATACACTAAATCATTCATATAATAACATGCAATACAAGTAACAACTTAAGCATTAGCTGTTATAATAATAAATCATTATGTGAAAACCATCACATATAAACCCAGGAACATTCATGTTAAATCACCAAGAATTAATAATAGAATATGCGGAAGCGTACCTGAATCCATAATGTTGAATATCCTCTAAATCTGTGTGGTTGGCCTTCCAGATCAGCACGTATATCCTAGAGAGCCCTTTAATTCTCTCTGTGCACTCTATCTGATAATGGGATGTCAGAAAGAATAGAACGATACGTGTGACCTGGGGACCATAACCACTTATATAGACAACTTATCCTGTTGTTACTAGGTATTCCTAATTCTGCCCATCATAGAATTAGAATATCATTAGGTCTCTACACATTAAAGGCCCACACCTATTAGATCTATTAAAGCCCCTATTATTGAAAACCTTATTAGATCACTTTTAATTGGGCTTAACCTTATATGACAGTCCACAATACATAATTATTCATATATAAGCCCAACGTTGGATTAACGATCCAACATTATTGGATTAAATAATCCAACAATCTCCCACTTGGGCTATATGTGTAACCTTATAATTATGTTTTGTAAAAATAACCGTATGAGCTCAATCTTACTGTTATTGCCGAAATGTATCTATAACCAATCTCGTCCATCAATCATACCAACATAGGATCAAAGCGGCCTTCGTTACAACTGTCGCAATTCGACCCATCAATGGTCACAATGCCAATACAACTGAATGACATGGATCATGATGTGGATGTGTAGCATGGAAATTTCATGCAATATGATCTTAACATGCCTATTTTTAATTGGTCCACCTTAAACCTTAGTGAGATCCAACCTTACCAAAATCAGAGCGTGTGAACAAACTAAAACCTTATTTCTGCAGAAAATAACTTTAAATAACCATAAACCGAAAAAACCGAAAAAATGTCTATATTACAAGAGCATCTAAAATTACAAACTCTCACTAAAACTGAATATCCTTAAACAACATGACACCCATACGAGCAATGTGCTCATGAAACATTTTGGGTGGCAATCCCTTAGTAAGCGGATCCGTAATCATGGAGTTTGTGCCAACATGCTCTATAGGCAATTGTCCACTCTGAACTCTTTCTTTAACAACTAGGAACTTGATCTCTATATGCTTCGACTTCGTCGAGCTCCTGTTGTTATTGGAATACATCACTGCTGACTTATTGTCACAAAATAATTTGAGTAGCCTATCAATGCCATCTACAATACGCAGCCCCATGAAAAAAATTCCGCAGCCACATTCCATGATCGGATGCCTCATAACATGCTATGAACTCTGCTGCCATCGTAGAAGAGGTTATAAGAGACTGTTTAGCACTCTTCCAAGAAACAGCACCCCCAACTAGTAGATAGATATAGCCCGTCGTGGACTTCATACTATCTTGGCATCCAACAAAATCAAAGTCAGTATACCAAACGATCTTAAAGTGATCTGACCTCTGATATGTGAGCATGTAGTCTTTTGTTATCTGTAAATACCGTAAGACTCTTTTGGCTGCTCTCCAATGGTCTACTCCTGGATTACTCAAATATCTGCCCAACATTCCAGTAACGTATGCAATATCCGGTCGCGTACAAACCTGAGCATACATTAGGCTTCCTACTGCTGACGCATAAGGAATCTTTTGCATTTTCTTTTCCTTAAAATCATTCTTAGGGCACTGATCGAGACTAAACTAGTCTCCCTTAGCCACCGGGGTATCACATGGTTTATAATCTTGCATGCCATATCTTTTGAGAACCTTTTCGATATAGCTCTTTTGTGATCATCCAAGAATACCTCGGGAGCGATCCCGATGTATTTGTATGCCTAATACAAAAGAGGCATCCCCAAGATCTTTCATCTCAAAATTCTTAGCTAGAAATCTCTTGGTTTCGTGCAATAAGCCTATATCGTTGCTGGCAAGCGAAATGTCATTGACATATAAAACCAGAAAGACGTACTTGCTCCCACAGAACTTATGGTATATGCAATCATCAACCAAATTCATCTCAAAACCGAACGAGATGATTACTTGATGAAACTTAAAATACCATTATCGAGATGCTTGCTTGAGCCCATAGATGGATTTCTTAAGTTTGCAAACCATATTCTTTGGGTCTCCGGACACAAAGTTTTCTGGCTGTACCATATAGATCGTCTCATCAATGTCACCATTGAGAAACGCTGTCTTTACATCCATCTGATGTAACTCAAGATTGAAATGCGCCACCAATACCATTATAATCTTGAAAGAGTCTTTCAAAGAAACTGGAGAGAAAGTCTCTTTATAATTCGTTCTATGTAAAGCCCTTTGCGACAAAACGTGCCTTGTACCTCTTTACATCGCCTTTCGAATCCCTCTTGGTATTAAATATCCATTTGCAACCAATGGGTTTCGCACCTTCTGGCAATGGGACAAGTTCCCATACGTCATTGTCCTTCATTGACTTTATCTCCTCATTCATGGCATTAATCCACTTCTGAGACTTAAAACTTTCCATAGCTTGACGAAAATTGATTGGATCATCTTCTATCACTCCAATGTCAACCTCATGTTCTTGGAGAAATACAATGTAATCATCTGGCACAGCATTTCTCCTTTCTTTGGTGGATTTCCTTAATGGCATAGGTTCTTGAGGTGGAAGAGTTTGTTCTTCTGGAATAATTTCTGGTATAGGGGTTCTTCATCATTGTTTTGATCTATTGTGTCTTGAACAAAGCTAGGAGTGAGACCCTGATCAATGCCAATAACACCTGTGGGAATATTTGCACATTCCTCTTCAAAGACAATGTCTCTAACTGTATCTCCCCCCGCAAAGTCAACATCCTCAAAGAACCGTGCATTTCCTGACTCGAAAATAGACTTAGTCGTGGGATCATAAAACTTGTACCCCCTTGATCTTTCAGAGTATCCAATGAAGTAACAACTCACCGTCCTTGAGTCCAGTTTCTTTTCATTAAACCTATGAGGCTTTGCCTCAGCTGGACATCCCCAAACATGTAAGTGCTTTAGACTCGGCTTCTTGCCCGTCCAAAGTTCGTAAGGGGTTTTGGCAGTCGCTTTAGTTGGAACTCTGTTAAGGATATATGTGCAGTCTTAAGAACTTCGCCCCAGAGTGATTCTGGTAAAGTAGAATGACAAATCATACTCCTTACCATGTCTTTAAGCGTTCTATTTCGTCTTTCAGCAACACCATCCATAGTAGGCGAACCCGGCATAGTGTACTGTGGGACGATACCGCATTCCTCTAGGAACTTAGCAAACAATCTTGGACGTTGTTCACCTGAACCATCATATCTACCATAAGATCGACCACCACAAATGATCGGATCGACGCTTTTGATTCTTTTCTTTGAGTTGATTCTCAACTTCAGCCTTAAAATTTTTGAACATATCCAAGGACTGTGACTTTTCATGAAGGAGATATATGTAGCCATATCTAGAAAAATCGTCTATGAACGTCATAAAATATTGTTGACCATTTCAAGAAGCCGTAGGGAATGGCCCACAAATATCCGTACGTATGAGTTCTAAGACGTCCAAAGTCCTGTTGGCTTCAAATCTCCTTTTGTTGGTTTGTTTCCCCTTAATACAATTAACACAAATATCAAAATCTATAAAATCTAAGGGGTCGAGAATTTCGTCTGACACAAGTCTCTCTATTCTCCGTCTGGAGATATGACCCAATCTCTTCTGCCATAATGCAGCTGAATTCTCATTGGTTAATTTTCTCTTAACACATCGTGTACATAATTGCAGGGATTCTCCAAATGAAGCAATTGTATCGAGTAAATAATGATTATCATAATCTGACAAGCAACCAGAACCAACCAATTTTGAATCATGAGTCAAACTGAATTTTCTATTCCCAAATGAACAAGAGAAACCAAATTTGTCCAAAACAGAAATAGAAATCAAATTCCGTCTAAAAGATGGAACAACAAATACTTCATCAAGATCCAAATAAAATCTAGTGTTTAATAATAATCTAAATTTGCTTATTGCGTCAACTTCAACTGTCTTGCCATCACCCACATAAATGTATCTTTCACCATCACTTGGTTTTCGGCAATTCAGGCAACCTTGCATAGACATACTGATGTGAGTGGTTGCATCAGAACCTATCCACCATGTGTGTCTAGGCACCGAAGTTAAATTAACCTCAGAACAAACCAAATTAAGAAGCATACCTTTCTTAGCACGCCATGCGTGATAATTGGTGCAATGCTTCTTCTTATGTCCTTCAGCACCACAAACGAAACAATCAGTACCTTTTGAAACACCTGATTTCTTTTGTATTTCTTTTGTGGTGCTGTAATTGCAGCTTCCTTATCCTTGTACCTTTTCTTGCCCTTATCCTTGTCCTTAGAGGCAGAGGCTAGGTGAGCACTTTCTGTCTTATCTTTCTTCAGCCTATCCTCTTCCTGAACACAGTGTGATATGAGCTCATTCAGAGACCAAGTCTCTTTCTGACAGTTATAGCTCACCTTAAACTGGTTAAACTGCGTTGGTAAGGATATTAGAACCAGATGCACTAGCAAGTCTTGAGAGAGTTCAAGCTTAAGTACTATTAGCTTATAAGCAAGATGAGACATCTCCATAATATACTCTCTGATATTGCCTTTATCCGTATACCTCATTGAAATTAAGTTTGTCAAGAGCGTACCAATTTCAGCCTTTTCGTTCTTGACAAACCTTTGTTCAATTTCTTTTAGGAACTTCGTAGCTGTAGTTGTCTTTTCAGACATTGAGCCTCTGAATGCTTCCGGAATGGCCTTCTTCATGATCATAATACAAATGCGATTTGATCTCTCCCACCTTTTTATTTCTCTTTTATGATCAGGGGTATTTTCATCCGTAAGAGGTGAGGGAGAATCATTCCTTAATGCAAGGTCAAAATCCATGACTCCGAGAACTATTAAGAGGTTCCCTCGCCATGACTTGAAGTTAGAGCCATTTAGCATTGTAATTGAATTGATGTTGGCAATAATAATTGTTGTAGACATAACTGAATAGAGAATAATTAAACAACCAAAACATGCTCCTATAAGTCTCAAAACAACAATAATAATAAATTCAAATAATGGTAAACCCTATCTCAAGATACCATGCACTCCATTAATATCTTATCTTTGGACAAAATATTAACTTGTAAGTGGTATCTTGATGTAGCAATCAAACACTGATAATAAGAACATGTCAAACAAAAAAACCTTCCTTTGGGCCGATTTATTATTCACACGTAAAACCGAATAATCATCACGTGTTTATTACCACAAGTGCACATGCAACTTTGTTAAATATGGACCTTCCTTTGGGCCGATCGATATTCACAGAAATTACATGTACAAACTGTTTATATTCCAAAATAAATTAATTGCCACAAGAGAGGTCACTTTGGCGACATGTTGCTTCAATTAATTTATCTCAAAATACATATAACCAAACATCAATATTTGAATTTAAAATTATAAAAAAAATTACCCTTTAAAAAATTTTTTTTTGTCAAAGTCAACGGTCAATGGCTGACTATTGATCGGTCAATCGTTGACCGGGTCGTTACTGTTCGGGTCGGTTTGTATTCAAAAAACTAAATTCTCATACCTTTAAATCTTAAAAAATCGGTTTGGGGTTGGACCGGATCGGGTTGACCCGAACCGGATGCTGAACCAGCCCCAAATCCAAAACCAAAACCCTAATTTTTTTTTTATGCTTCTTCTTCCTTAGGCGGCGGCCATGGCTGCCGCTCTGACCCTTTCCTCATGCGGTGGCGATGGCTACCTCTTCTCCTAACTGCCGCGGCTTTTCTTTTCCATCGCGCCTTGCGCGCTGCAGCAGCCCAAATCACGTGCCAGCAGCCGCGCGAATTATGCGCGCCAGCAGCGAGATCGCGGACCTGTAGCTCGCGCACCTACATTCCGCACACCAGCAGCATGAAATCGCTCAGCAGCAGCAGCAACAGTCGAGCGCCACTAGCAGTAGAGAGCCAGCGCACGGATCGCGCGTGGAGTAGCGCAGATCGCGTAGCTTTCCCTCTGCCGCGCGGCCACAAGACAAGCTACAACAGCAATGATCGCGCCCCGCAAGCTCGGATCACGCGAGCCGATGCCGCCGCACAGCGCCTCGTATCACGTGGCCGCCGCGCCGCTTGCTTTGTTTTTGCTCAAGATCTGCCGACTCAAAATTTGATTTTCTAGCAAATTTGAATTTCCAGATCTCACAAAACTGAAAGCCATGTTTGCTAATTTCATGAATTTAAGATCTCAATGAAAAAACGTGTATACGTATTTGATGCGGTCAGTTCATGAAATCCAACATACGGCATACCAAATCTCCAAATTTTCAGAATAAAAATTTTCCTTAATTCTGAATTTTAATCGAAACAATACAAATTTATTCTCAAACTTAATAATACCGAGAGTATCAAATTCAAGAACACCAAAACATAAATCAAAATAAATTTGATTCTCAATAATTCAACATGAAGAGGCTCTGATACCACTTGTTATAATAAATCCTTATGTGAAAACCATCACATATAAACCCAGGAACATTCATGTTAAATCACCAAGAATCAATAATAGAATATGCGGAAGCGTACCTGAATCCATAACGCTGAATATCCTCTAGATCTGTGTGGTTGGCCTTCCAGATCAGCACGTATATCCTAGAAAGCCCTTTAATTCTCTCTGTGCACTCTATCTGATAATGGGATGTCAGAAAGAATAGAACGATACGTGTGACTTGGGGACCATAACCACTTATATAGACAACTTATCCTGTTGTCACTAGGTATTCCTAATTCTGCCTATTATAGAATTAGAATATCATTAAGTCTCTACACATTAAAGCTCATATTACCGAAAATCTATTAGATCACTTTTAATTGGACTTAACCTTATATGACAGTCCACAATACATAATTATTCACATATAAGCCCAACGTTGGATTAAGGATCCAATATTATTGGATTAAATAATCCAACATTAGCCATATAACCCATCTTTCCTTAGATAGTTACAGCTATTTCTACCTGCACAGTTCCGTTAACTGCAATCTTCAAAACTACATGCGGTCTAGTTCAACAATTTCTTCTCCAATAAATTATTTGCCTCTTGCTTATTCTATCTTGCACCTGTTACCGAGAACATAAACATTGATTCCTTGTTAGCATTCTCCCCTTCTCTGATTCTTCCATCATAGACATAACAGCCTTTCCTAACCTCATAACCACCATATTAAATCTTACAAAAGATATTTCAAATTTGTTATCACTACTTACCTACTGCGTCGGATCGATCGGCTCATCATCATATCATATAGACTTGTTTCCACTCTTCTTCCATATATTTACATTTGCCCAGACCCTCAAAATTTCCCCAATGTTCGCCGCACTTGGCTGCCACAACGATAAATTCGCCTTCAGTTTCTCTGCTGCAATTTCAATTTTCGTTCGCCCTCTTACAACATCAATTCCATTGCCAATTAATTTCATCAAGCGATTTTCTTATGCCTTGAACAGACTTGAGCACTTTCTGGGCTCTTCGATTTCGACCATGTTCTGTCCTCTCCATAGAGATTAAATATCACCAAGATTGTTCTGTTTTCGTTTATTTATTTCTTTTCTTTTTTTTGTACAAGCTTATTTCTTTTTCAACCGCTTCATATGAACTGTTCGATTCACCTCCTTTACATCCTACGATACTTTTGCATGTGGACAAATCGTGTGGTAACGTACCACAGTTGCAACATAGGTTTGTCCGTATGTTATATTACAAAATTCAATTAAAGAACAATGATAGTATTATTTTTTTTTATTAAAGAACAATAGTGCTGACTAAAACGTCTTTTATTACAAAATTAAATTAAAGAACAATGATGGTACTATTTCTTTAATGTATCAAACTAATCGACTTGTTAAAATTTCTAAATTATGAAGAACAAACCACTCAAGAGAATATTTATCTCAAACTATTAGTTTTTAAATTTTTCTATTCAGACGTTGAAAAGAGAAAAATAAATATATCATTTAAATATTTTCATTAAGACATATTCAATCTTCAGTTAAATTCAAACCTACTCAAATTTTACACAAAAAAAATATGCACACAGTGTTAATTGAAAAACTTCAAGTTACATCAGTGCTCAAAAAATCATCAAATGATTCATTATTTTAACAATTCACCATTGACAGCATGCATACAAGTTTCATCTATTTACCTGACCTGAATGCTAATTCTGTACATCTCCTGTTAGTTTGATGTTTTGAATACATATTATATTACTTTAGTTGACAGTGAGTAAATTATGATCAGAACATGGCCAATAGTTACAAAATTATATGAATGGATCCTTCTCCTCCCAGAGTATTTGAGCTCTGTTGCAAAACTGCACAAAAGATTCAGTAAGAATGGCGTCAATTCTTTCTACAGCAGGGTTTCCCTCGGCAACACTTGTTTCCCTCGACTGAAAAATGGATTATCTGTTCCTTAATATGCTTCCATGACGGACCAGCTCCTGATCTAGACGACCATGCAGAATACAATGTTTTGACAGCTTGTGTTGAGAAACCGTTGTTGCTAAGATCTAATAGTTGCAACGGCTTTGCCATGCCAATGGCAGACGAAAGCTCTTGGATGAATTGGCATTCAAAAGATGAGTTCTTTTGACATGAGCTCGTACAACTATTGTCAAACCCTGATGCAGCATTTTCTGCCCTGATTTCATCATCTTCACTATCAGCGACTGCAAGATCATTGCAGTCAGTGTTCATGGGACATAAACCCTGTTGATCAGTGCCAACTTCTTTGGATACGCAGTCAGATGTTTTGAGCACCGGCTGTAAATTTTCTGAATTCACACCCGTTAAGTCCTGCGGTAAAGTTAACGCTTTACTGACATTATCAGCAAGATTGAGTTCCTCCAGAGTGTCATTCTCTGCTTGATAACAAAAACCAACGTCAAAATGATTAGTTTGAAAGGAGCAATAACAAAAATCAGATTGTGCTGTGTGTCTCAAACCTGATAATGCTTTGATTAGTTGAAGAACTCCAGCAAGCCCCAGGTGACACTTGCTTAGTACTAACACTTTTAAACAACATTGAGGATTCATAAGTAGGGACGCTAATGCATTGCCGCCCTGCATTCCAGTCACATCCCTTAGATTTGGACAAAGAAAAAAGCAATAACCAATGTATCATAAACTGATGTAGAACAAACCTCTTTCATAATAGGATTTCCTCCGAGGTTCAGTTCCAGAATGCCATGTACTAGGCTAAAATTGGCAGTAAATTTGTGAATGCAAGTAGATTCTAGTCCACAATATGACAGGTCAAGTTTCACAGATTCTTGAGCTCTGCTGAATAGTGACTCAACTAATTGTAATGACCCATCCTACATGTAACGTCAATATCACATCAAACAAAGGGAAAGAACATTTCTTAAGAGTGCATTTAAGTTCTAGAACAAATAGAAGTAAAATGACTAGAGGTCCACTCATAGAAGTAAAATGACTAGAGGTCCACTCACATTTCCTAAATTAGTGCTCCCAAGCATTAGATGTGTTAAACATGAGGTCTTAGCAAGTTGGCAAAGGCGATCCACAACAGGCTTGCTTAGCTTTAAACCATTGAGATTCAGCTCTGAAAAGCTGCATAGAATTAAATACAAATTCAGATTATGTAATTCACAGGAGCCTTTCATTCACAAACATTGTAAGAATAAGGAATTTTCATATTTCTTCTAACCTTTTCAAAGTATCAAGCTTGACCAATAAATTAGTGATAGCATTCCCAGTTACTGGGCTGTTGTATCCTGTTGAAGTAGTGAGATTTATATTACTTTCTAAGCAACAAATAAATACTTGGAAGATTGTAATTGAAGAATCTGTTAAATGTACCTACGCAAAGTTGGACTAGTGTAGATTCAGCATCCAGAGCATCAGCAACCTTTTGGATCGTTCTAGATGTGATAGAACAGTTTTCTATATTTAAGCTGTAAAGGACTACAAAATGAAGAGCACCTATTATTATTAGTACAGGGAGACGAATGCAGTACATGAATCAATAGTGAAGCAAATGCAACAAATGTTGGGTTGATATTCGAAAATCTCAACCGTACAGAACTGTTATACTCAACTTGTAAAACAGCATTGGACAAAAGAAGCAAAACAATAATGATAATCATTAACAAAAGATACAATAACTGACATCCAACGTTGAAAATAAAATGAAAACATTTGAATCAACTGAGAATCAAGAAAAGTCATTTACCTTTGCAGTTTTTCAAGATTGTTGAGAGGTAAGAACCACATGCATCAGTGAGACGATTTCCAGAGAGATTAAGCACTCCCAGTCTGGTGAATAGCACAGGACATTCACAAATCTGATGACCAGGAATAGAAGAAGCAGATTAAGAAGTCAAATAAGGGATTAATCACTTTGATTTTGATACTAATGAAAAATAATACATTCAAATCTTAGAATAGACATCTCTCAAGGATTAAAGAATTTTATGATATATAAATTACATAAGCTGCTTTTAAAAATCTCCGTATAGAACATATTCCAATTGCCTAGAAATTCTTTACATCATATTTAGATGCAGGCTTGCATTTAGATGTAAGTACAATTATACAACCCAACTTCTTGCCAAGCAGTTCAATAGAAACCAAGCTATGTCACTTTTAAGGCATTGCAAACTATAGTGCAGTTCAACAGAAACCAAGCTGTGCCACTTTTTAAGGCATAGGCATTACAAACTAATTACTATAGTTGGGCCCTTAGCTATTACATAAAACTTTTAGGTTAAATGGTGATTTCAATGGTATCATATTCAGTCTGACGAGGTAGACTTGTGTTGAAATTGGTGCATTAGAGTGATTAGCTAGACTATTATAAAATGCACTTGTTTTTGTTGTTATATTTGTGGCTGTATTTTATCCTTCTACCTCACATGTGATTCAGCATGCTAAGAGCATAAATACAACTTTAGGGGACTTTAATTAGTTTAATGGTATTGTGTTCGTATCTATTATGCTTATGCTTGCAGTTACATTAATATACATGTCTTGTGTGTGAAAGCATGTGTTAAAAGTCAAGAAACTATTTCTGGGCCCTTACCTAATAGTTTGAGTTTTTAGATCAAGCGACAACTTAAACAGAAGTGCAAATCAAGTCAAACAAGGTTATTCCCTAAATCAAATAATTATTCTCTCTCCCAGCAAATAGAAGGTTCATGAAGGAAGATTGAAATGGAAGAATTCAGTATGATAAGGAGGTTGAATGCTTTATAATAAGTCATGACAATATAAGGATGACCAAGAAATTGTAAAGCTTTGAATATGCAAAAGTGAAAATGGTTTTTGCAACTTGGGCTTACAAACCTGAAACAAAGTAGTTGGACCAAATCGATTGCAATGCAAATCCAAAGTTAAATCAACGTAGTTTTGGCATGAAGATCTGAAAAATTGTTGAAGTTTTTCCATAGTTCCATTTCCTAGCAACAGCAAACCATCAGACAGCTAATGTCAGCCAAAAAGATTGCAGTGAAGTATCATCATTTGAAATATAACAATTGATGCCAACTGAAGTGTTTCGGTTAAAGTATGTTAAAAAATTTGGCAAGTACAGAATACACAGAACATAAAAAACTCAGAAAGAAATAAATAAATAATGAACTAATTAACAGACAGTGTCACCTAACAAATTGTGAGAAAGGTCTAGCATGGCAACTGTTTTGTGTGTATGAAGGGCATTCAACAAAGGAGTTACTGAGATATCTTGCAATTCACATTCAGAGACGACAACTTCATCCTCTACCTGTTTTAAAAACCATGAAACAATTTGAACGTCCCAGTGTGGAAACGCAATAACATAAGATAACAAGATGATATAATTTTTAATAAACTATACTTATTATACCACATCTTACCTCAGAAATGTATAGTTTTTTAAGCAACTTCATATTTGGTGCCTCAGATAACTCCTTGCAGCACTCAATATACAGCTTCATCAAGCGCTTTTGGACCCATCCTGAAAGTTGACATCAAAATGGAAATTATAACCTCTTGAACAAAGAAATGCAAAAGGAACTCTGAAATGTGAAGTCTGTATTGACTCTAATTTCCCTTAACCACTGGAAACTGAGATGTCCCAAACATGTCCAAACCTAGAGGCTGGACTATAGAGATCTGGTTAGGTTGCTGTCCAAAACAATATGAATTTCCTAATTGAACTCTGTAGGAACAGCAGTTGGTTTGAAAAAATAAAAAAGAACATGCTTACTATTCCCTGCTCAACCAAAAAATGGCCTAACGTAAAAAATTATTATCTTTTTAACTTCTAGACATTGCCTGTTTAATGGTTATAACTGTAGTGAGTTGGTTTTGTATGTTGAAACCATTGTTTTTAGTTGGTACAAGATAATACTAAAGCCTTATCTCTGTTGAGTGTAAATTTTCCATTCAGATGTCTTATATTAATGCTTCCTACAGCAGTTGGTTTGAAAAAATAAAAAAGAACATGCTTACTATTCCCTGCTCAACCGAAAAATGGCCTAACGTAAAAAATTATTATCTTTTTAACTTCTAGACATTGCCTGTTTAATGGTTATAACTGTAGTGAGTTGGTTTTGTATGTTGAAACCATTGTTTTTAGTTGGTACAAGATAATACTAAAGCCTTATCTCTGTTGAGTGTAAATTTTCCATTCAGATGTCTTATATTAATGCTATAAAATCAAGAGAATCCCAAAGTGGACATTTGAATTTTTCCTATTCAGTTTTGATTAAGATTTCTCACATTGGTATTCTCTGAAACCAGGTCACATTCAGGTATGAGATAATACTGCCAAATCTAAGAAAAATCATTGGATTATTTTTCCCATGATACTACTCCAATCCACAACATTTAGTCAATCATAACAATCAAACAAGAGAAGTATTTTGCTGTCATGCCCTATAAAGAATATTCGTTATAGTTATTGGACATTAGTTTTTTTCACTTCCATTTGGAGATGTCAGTTAATTATTTCAAGAGCAATATTTTGCTATTTTGAGGTTGCTAGGAGAGACACAATTACCCCTAGAACATAAAAATATGTTTTTGATTAGTGTGCAAAATTTCAGTTAATAAAGTACTTCTGCAAGTATCCTTGTAAGTTTCCCTGTTCCCTTAATTTTTGCTCTACTCTCCAGTTTCGGTTCCTATTTACACTTGTTTACTCACAAAAAAGTCACTATTCATGAAATGATGACTAAGTATCATGACAAGAGGGATAGTGTGAGACTAAAATTTTTAATAAAGTTAGTTTTAAGGAGCCCAAATTTTGCACAAAATAAGTTTAAACTTGAAAAATTGTTCAGACATGCAAGACTACAATATAAGGACAAAGCAGAATGCATTTAGGAAAATGATATATATGTGAAGGTAAAACCTTCCTGAAATATTTAAAACACCAGAATGTTAATTCTTCCTGCAACAGTGGTTGACTGCAAACAAAAGAGAGGGGGGGGGGGGGGGGGGAAAAAAAATCGGCTATTATATGATAGATTCACAAAATAGAAGAATTCATAATAAATACCATCAACAGAAACTTCAATTATATCTTTTCCCAGCCGATCCTTGAAAGTGTCAAAGCATTCTAGAGACCTTCCACCACATTTCATATGCTGAATTATGGGCAACAGACCTAGTGAGACAAAATTTGCAGAATATTAGAATTCTAGTTTTGATGACAACTATCCGTTGAAACAATAAGAAAAGAGAGAATAGAAGAATGTGCAAGTATAATAAAGCATGCTGCAATATAAAGACCTGGCACCCACCAACTTTCCTTTCTTTGAACAAGATCTATGTCACATGAAACACATGGCACAAACAAAATAATCTTTCACAAAGCAAAAGCTTATGTTTCTGTTGTACATAAATTGTATGTGCAGCAAATGTAGACAACTCCTAATATATTCAAAACCTAAGCATGACAAATGGAGATTACATGTGATCTACAGTTGGAAACAAGGTAGTCAATCGTTTAGCCATCCCTGCCAGGACATTTGTATGACATTTCTTTGATAATCACTTTGGGATACCATGCACGTCAAACTATTATTAGAACACAGTACAGCAAATCAGATAGATAAGTGCATCATGCAATATTTTGAGTCAATCTCTAAAGTGAGGCATAGTTGAGAAGTTGGGAAGCAGACACTCAGAATTAATTAGAAGTTCCTACCTTTTGAAATCTTCTCTTTGGGAAGCTGCAGGTAATATAAGCAAGCCAGTTCAACCTTCAAAGACTCGATATCTAACTTATCATCACAAATGCATGAATGTGCTTCTAAATGTATCAGGTCATCATCAATTCTGAATGTTACCCATTGCTGCAATTGGTGCTACAAATCAAACATTAGTTAAACATGACAACAATAATAATCACAATAATTCTTTCAAGGGTAAATACAGCGGTGCACACAATTCTTGGCAACTTTTCCCACGACATATTATTATTACATAGGCATGCATTTTGGCCAACAACACATAAAAGTAGTGTAATAACTGCTTAAAGACAGCAGCATCGAAATCAGGCACAAAAAACAAATCATGATGCATTTAAACTGAGGGATCAGCCAAGGCATCTGAGAAATAAGAAAATTGTATACATTTAATGCTAGATGAAATGGGAAAATTGAACTATCTGAAACAATACTTCCTGATCATCATGCAAACATTACATTTTCCATCACAATCATGTCAACAATTGCATAGCACGAGCTTATGCAAGTATCATGATACTTTTTGTAAGAGATGAATAATAACACTCACATCATCATTGACATCAGATGCAATAAAGACTTTCCCAGTGCATCTAATAGCATTCCCATATTGATTGGTTGGATTAGAAGATGTGAATTTGTACGAACACGTGCTTTCTTCGACATTAAAGGGATTTTCAGAACTGTTGTCACATTTGAAATCTGCAGCTGGGACATCCTGCCAGACCAAAAGGATAAACCACTTAGGAACCAACTTCAAAATGGAAAAACATACTTCAAGGATTGATCCAATTCCTCCCCAACCTGAAATTTATGAGCTGGACTAGCTGAACCACTTTTACTATTAACTGCAATCAGGCAAAGAAAACACCTCTCACAACTAAGTTGTAGTAGCAATGAAAATATAAGATCAAACAGTAAATCATTAACAAAACCTACTTGCATCAGAGGTAGCAATGCCTTCAACAGGACATTTGTGAAGCCTACCTTTTAAGCCCACTTCATCATCCATTTCACCTTCATCATCTGAAAAGACTACACGAATACGTTTACGACCACCACCTGTCTGCTGACTAATTGTAGATTTAGATAAAGTTTTGGGGGAAGGTTCTGTTGGCTTAGTGGGAATATTCTGTTTTTCCACATAAGCTGTTTTCAATTTGGGCAATCTTTCACTCGATTGAAGAAATGAAATTAAAGGTTCATCATCTTCTACCTCTTCTAGACCAGCTAAAGTCTTTGATTGACCAGAATCAGATTTACTCCTCTCAGCTGAGAAGTAAGCACTAGACCTAACATCTGGCAAATGATCATTCCCTTCTGTGTCTGTCTCTGAACAGCAATCTCTTGCCACATCATGTGATTCAAGATCCTCACTTTTAGACTCCTTCAATTTGTCAATTTCATGCTGCAACCTCCTGTGGGAAACAGCTTTATTAAAGCACTAATAAATACCTTTTTCAGGAAGACCATTCAAACATCAGAAAGTAATATATTTTATATCACAATCTTAGATCAAAATTTTACAAAATATTGAAATTAAGCTTCAGTTTTTATTTCACAATTCCACTTAATAAAAAAAATTAGACGGCACAGTTAACCTAAACAACAATTCCACTTAATCACTAATTTATACGGCACAATTAACCTAAACAAATAAGAAGGTTCACATTAATTGTAATTACCTGGCCTCTTCAATATTGTCAAACCTTATCATGTGACTGTAGTGCATATTCTCTAGTGCAGAAAGCTGAACAGAAGCAAGATTAGCTTCAACGGCAATCCTGTAATTCAAAATGACAAAACCAAGAAAATCTCACACAAACTGAAAACAACTATAAATGTGCATTTGCATGCAAACCCCAGGAAAAATGGCATCATACCTGTAAATTATATATATAGGCTCAATGGAAAAAACAATAATAATAAATTATCCGAGTTTTTCTCTACTTTATTTTCCTGGCTGAACATGGTAACAACTTTCTTTCAGAAAATGTATATCTTCCGTAGAAAATATGTAGCATCAATTCCGCTCAATATGGCTATTAGATAGTAAGGCTATAACTATCCGGATGAATCAAGATGATGGCTATGACAATGATGATGATGAAATTAGTTATCATTACAATAAACAAAAAGAGAAAAAGGATTCCATTTACTGCAAAGAAAACAACACGCATCCCACAGTTCTCCTATACTAGAGTGCTAGATTATTGAGTAAATTGGTCAAGTAAAAGTATCTCTACATCCAGCAAAAAGCAGACAGAATCTGGTTACTTTTTAGGAGCAGTACTGCTGTTGTATTTAAACAACTGTTCTAAACCATCAACTTCTTGAGTAAAGAAAAAAGAGTAAATTTGTCAAAATGAAATGAGTTCTTGGGTAGATATGTTATATTACCTCTATTTCTATCAGAAAAAAAAAAAGGCTGAATCTGGTTTCTTAACAATCAGTACAGAAGCCTTGTTTAAACAAACTGCACAACTAAGTGGTCAAATTAGCATCGAGCACAAAGCGTAAAATTATGCAGCCAATAAATGACATCAATTTGCACGGGTGTCATGATTGGATTTTGATACTATAAAATGCCAGTACATTTACACATTATATTTTGTTATTATTGTATTACTTTATAAAATCTGCATGCTGTAACTGTGGATAGTATATAAATGTTATATTTCGCATTAACTAACAGCCTTTTATTATATCCTAACAGCAGTTCCCTAATGTATGCAATGTATTATGAACCACATCAATTGCTTATCAGGGAAATGAAAGAATCAGAAAGGATTTATTTATTACTATCCCAGATGCATCTAAGGCATCAAAGAGGAGTGTCAAGCTGTCATGAGGATAGCCCAACATCAAAGAAATATGCAACTAATGCAGCCATTCCTAGTTCCAGATATTCTGAAATTTTCCAATGCATTAAGAAAATCATGAACGCAGGTGATTACCTATAGCCCTCTTGAAATGCATCAAGTGCTCCTTCCCAATCACCATCACTGTCCAACACATTTCCCATATTAACTTTTGCTAATGCTTGACCCTGAAATAAATAGCTTTTCATCTTAGGAATTTATCAACCACCAATTACAGTGGATCCACAGATATGATAGAAAACATGAAATCACGTGTTTTCTGCAGAACAACATAATCCTAAATCCTAGAACTCATTCTAAGAAAGTGCATAAATTGTCAAGGTCATCTTAATGTACACAGCATAAGAAAGGTCATCTTAATGTACACAGCATAAGAAGGATACTTTTATGCTACTTCAATATGGACATCAACATATATAAAATTCGCATTGAAGATCATGATGCCATCACCAAACTTACCTCCAAATTGCCGATTGACTTGTACATTTCCCAACTCTTTGTGTACCATTTAATGGCTTTGTTGAATTTTCTGAGCTTTTGGTACGATTCTCCAATAACTAAAAATGAATCACTTAGCTTTCCCTTGTCACAAAGTTCACTTGCTATCCTTTTCTTTCTTTTTGCATACTCACAATGCTAAACCCAAAAAAATTAACAAAATGAATAAAAATGTTTTTAAAACATAAGAATAAATCAAGTAATAACTGGTTAGAATCAATTCCTTCTTTAGGCCTCAGCAAGAGCCTCAAGAGGTATAGCCCATTTTAATTGCATCGTTAACATTCTGAGATCCAAATTTTTGAGACATTAATCAAAAGCCAGATTACATGTAAACTGAGTGCAATACAGAAAGCAAACTCTAAAATGCTGATGTGTGCATACAAGAGGTTCAAACAAGCTTAAAAAAGAAAATTAAAATATGGTTATTATCTGGTGTGGACACCATTGAGAATTTTCCATGCCACTTAGTTATTAAGTTTCCAACTTACAAAGTAATCTTCAGAATCTGTACCAATCTTTTGAATTTTATAAGGCAGGAACTAACTAGAAAATACACAGACACCCTAGCCACAGGCTGTAGTTCTGGCCCATTTGTCATATTTTGGGTTAAGCCACCATGTTACACCAGGTCTAAGCACTCAAGTAATAAATTTATTAGTCAAACCTTTATAATGTCTTTTAGTTCTTCTTCTAGCCTTCACAAGTCTACATAATCTGTCAATTTATAAAACTCTTCTTCTTTTTTTTTTTTTCTCAGAAGAGAAAAGAACAGTTATCAGCTATGATTGCTTTAGAAACCTAGGAGGTAGGGATGAGTCACAATTTGATGCCTAAAACAGAATAAATCAGGAAATTCAAATAAACAATGAAAGAGCCTTATTCTCTATTCCTTCAAAAGCCACTTCATACATAACTGCACCACCCATGATGCAAAAGATGCAAATTCAAGATGAAAGAAGGCATTCAGCCATGCTGGTTTAATTCATTTAACTATGACGCACGGGCCAGCAATTGCAAAACATACCTTGAGCCATGCAAATATCATGCTTGATTTCTCAATGAGATGGTCAAGAGATGCATTCTGCCGCAGCAGATACTTCCGCTCCTGTGAGGTGCCTTTGGCAATGATCATATTTCTTGTCAGCTTCTTAAGATTTTGCTCTTCTTTCTTCAATTCATCCATTACTTCAATAGCCTTCTTCACAGTTTCAATATTTTGATCAATTTGACTAGCTAAAGCATCTTCATCTTCCATGGATTGTGCCAATTGAAGTGCCTTCTGGTAGCATAGAATGGCCTCGTCATACTTCTGAACTCTATAATGCAGTTCACCAAGATTGATATACCCTTTTGCCTCACCTTGACGGTGCTCAATTTTCTTACAAATTATGATGTCCTGTTCGATGTGTTCCCGAGATTTATCCCACATTCTCAGCTCCATGTAAACATTTCCAAGGTTGTGATGAAGCCTGCTACGTCCATCATCATCCTCACTCACCTCTTCTTCATTGCAGATCTCTAGTCCTCTAATAAGAAATTTCTTGGCTTCTTCCAGATTATCAAGCTCCATTTGAAGCATCCCAATGTTGTTATGTGCATCAATATATTCTTTGAGGAAAGAAGATCTACTAGTCGCTGGGTTCTCCTTCAGCGTCTGAGCAAGCTTCATAGCAGACTTGAAATACTTTTTGGCATTGCGAATTGAGTAGTGATCGTCATCAGATCTTAAGAACATTTCGTAGTATGTACGACCAAGCTGTGTGCAAGCTCTCTGCTGCTCAACAAGATCACTTGCATCCTTGGCTAGCTCTAAATGTTTTTTCTATAAACAAATAAATTATCACAGACAACATATAAGAATTTCATTCACTTACAAGGCCTATATGGCACCAGAACACTAACTGCTAATGATGAAAAACTGGAGTTCAATACCAACAATTAAACTTTTATCAAATCACAAAAATTATCAAGACTAAACCTTTGTTGTTGTCTTTCAGATATCATTATATCAAAAAAACGATAACCACCATTTCTACTAGGCTAGTGCTAAAAGAACATTCAAATAGCTAAATGTGTTTCTTATGCATAAAAGTAAATTTCCAGATCACTTGCAGTACTCTTTTAGGAAGCACTTAATAAGTCCCATTCTAAAACCCCTTTTGAATAAGTAAGCATTTGATAAGTGCTTTTACAAACAGCTATTTAAAGTACTCTGTTCAAGTTAATAATCATAGAGCCTGTAGCTTAATACATGCCTAATAATTAATGAACACCTATAAACATTAAATTATACCCAAGCAATTAAAATTATAAAAGTATCACAAAAAATTGAATAGAAAAAGGGGAAAAAAAAAGAAACCCAGATAGTAAATACCTGATAAATCAAGGCATCTTTGAAGTGTTCGAGGCGTAAATAGACTTCACCGAGAGACTGACAGGTGGGTAACAAGTGCTTTTCCGGCAAGTACTTGACGGAAACGTCGTAATCGATACGAAACCACTTGAGAGCTTCCACGTACTCGCCTCTGTTCTTCAGAAAGTCTCCGATCACGTTCGCCCATCGCGCCTCCTCCTGCCGGTTCCCCTCCTCCTTCGCGCTCCGATATGCTCGCTTCGCCTCGCTCATTTGCATCCCATCTCGCCCCATCGCAAACGCAGAGTTTGATTCTGATTCTGCTCTAGGGTTTCAATTTCTTTGTTTTCGGGAGGAAATGTGGGTTTTGTTTTGTTTTTTCAAAAATTAATTTTAGTTCCAAAAAATTTCAATTCTCCCGCCAAATGAGTTACGAGCCCTAATTCTTTGTTTACATAGGGCCTAACTTTATTGGCTCAGTCATCTCTACAGCCCGGCCCAGTAGTCTTTTTATTTATTTAGGGCTCGTTTGATATGTTAAATTGGATCGAATCAGATTGGATTGGATAACACTGAATTATATAAAATACTATGTTGTGTTTGGTACAATATTAAATTAGACTATAAATAATCATATTTTGTGTTTGGTATGCCATGAGATTGACTAGTAATTAATAATATGTCTAATATATTAATTCATCAAAATTATCTCAAATTTATTTTTAAATGATATGGAATATAATCTAACTTAAATAAATAATTATTGTTAAATTTATTAAAAAAAATACAAAATTTTCCCTTAATTTTTTTAATATTTAACATGTTATAATTTTTAACTTATACTTTACTAAATAATATCATCATAAATATAACAAGAATATCATCAACAAGTATAAAAAGAATATCAGTCCATAAATAAAAAAAAAATTTTGAGATTTTTTTCTTATCATGTGAACAGTGATAAGCTTAATTTTAGCTTACATATTATTATCCCAAGCCCTCCATTGTTATAAAATTTTGATACTATGTTGGATTAAATGGTGGACTCTACTAATTTTATCCTACAATGACTTTTTATACCAAACACTATATTAAAATAATTTCAGAGTAAAATTATCCAATCCCATCATTTGTACTCCAACCAAACGAGACTTAAAGGATAATTTTTAGCAAATTGTACTGCTGTTGCACTCAACACATCCTCTCACCTTTCTAAACAATTAAAAAAAAAAAATTGGCCAGCGATATAAAAAAAATAAAAAAAAAACACTCTCTCAACACAACAAAAGCATCTCCTTTCTCTCCGTTTCTCCTCTTCTGTTGTAAGCACTCTCTCAAAAAGCCTCTCTCCTCTCTACTGCTCTCCATCTCTCCTCTTTGAGAGCACTCTCTCAGAATGCCTCTCCCCTCTCTCAGCACAATTTTCGTTTAAGATTTAACTGTTGTGTATTGTAATTACTGATCTCAAATCTCTCGCCTAGAAAAAGAGGCTTTCGAGGAAGACTTTTAAGCCCACCAATTAGAAGAAGGAAGATTAGTTTCAGTTCACTCGAAAACCCAAAAGGGCAACCTATAATTAATGACATTGCATCTTTTTGTCGCTTCACTAGTTTCCTCTTAGGCACAGCCACAGAATTGCGTTATAATTATGCAAATTGGTAGATGAACCAACCCACCTGATGCTCAATTCTGAAATCACATCCAGCCAATAGGGACCTTAGTGAAAATTATCCCCCAGTAACAAAATTATTTGAATTTTTTATTGATAATGGCTGGATTATGGGTGGAGGCTCGAGAGAGAGAGAGAGAGCAAACAACAGAGACCTTAGTTCAATTTTGATTACGGATGGAGGCTCAAGATTCGCCTTTTATCAGACAAGATCGAAACTTTACCTTACCACTATGTTTTCAGTTTCTGAGAGATAGCCAGAACAGAAGCTGCCCCGCCATGATGAGTGAAAGTTTCCAATCGTCTGTTCACTGGACATTGGAAAATATCATCATAGCCCCATTTTTTAAGAGATAAAAACAGAGAGAAGAGAAACAAAAGGGATGTCTGAACAATAATTACCCTTATATAATAAAAATGGCAAAATCATCGGCTTCACTAACGATCAAAGAGAAATCGACCGTCTTCTCTGTGAGAGCAAAGCCTTATTCTTAAACTAATGAGTTCTAGCTTCTCACGTGACTTTAGCCTTTTCACTTTTTTAATCTTTTTAACACCAAAATGCTGCAGTCACGCGCAAGAGAGGAGAGAGGAGTGAGTGCGTCGCGAAAAGGAGAGAATGCCGTTTCTCTCAGCATTCTCTCAATATTTTCGTGACGTTTAGCATTTTTTTTTTTAAATAAAGTTTGAGTAGGCTGTCACTAACTCTAATGGTGATAGAGTGGCGACAAAAAAAATTGTATATCCTACGCTATTTATGGTGTTAATTGAAAATTCTTCGGTTCAAATATCAGTGCTCACACTCTAAACACATGCGTCAATAATTTCACTTTTGAAATGATATAGAGCAAGTTTTGTTTGATTATAGCAAGTTGTTAAAATGATTGAGGAAACAACTAGAATAGCCAAAATAATAATAATAATAATAATAATAATAATAATAATAAATAAACCAATTGTTGAGTTGGCGGTATAACGAGTAATGTCGAACTTTCCAGCTAGTATCTCTCAATTGAATTAGGATTCAGTGCTAAGTGTATATTTGCTGAGCACTGAATTAATGATTAGAATTATTTTAAATTTACTTTTTTTTGTCCTTTGTCTAATAACTATTGATTCAGTGCTGAGTGAAAACTCAGCTCAGCACTAAATCCTTATCTCAATCAATCACCATCATCCTAAATTAGGGTGGGCAATTTGCGGGCCTGAGCCGGGCTTTTGCAAGCCCAAGCCCATGAGTTTAGAAGCTAGCCCAAGCCCACTGGAAGCCCATCCAATTGCGAGTGGGCCTGGGCCGAATTTGGACTTTTATCATTTTTTAAAAATAAAATTATAAATTAAAAACACTTAAATTACATATGATTACCCAATTCATGATTATCCAACGCACAAAATAATAGAAATACAACATAACAAACCATAAATAATCAAATACTAATATAAAAAAAAAAAACTAATCTAATATTTGATATTAATTTTACCCATAATAAACCATAAATAATCAAATACTAATTTTTTAAATAAAACTATGAACTAAAAACACTTAAATTACATATGATTATCCAATTTATGATTATCCAACACGCAAAATAATAGAAATACAACATAACAAACCATAAATAATCAAATACTAATATAAAAAAAAAACTAATCTAATATTTGATACTAATTTTACCCATAATAAACCATAAATAATCAATATATTGCTTGTTTTGTTTTTCAATTTTAATTTTTTTTATATATAAATATATAATTTACAATTTATAATTTTATAAGTATTTTTCTTCAATAAAAATATTATTAAAATATATTATAAAGCCCGAGCTTTCACAAGGCCCTTGCCCAGGCCCATTATATATGGGCTTTGAGTTTTCAAAGCCCTTGTCCAAAGTTTTGAGCAGTGGGCTGGGCTTCAAGTCAGCGGGCCGGGGTCGACCCGGGCTTTTTTGACAACTCTATCCTAAATGAAGTGATATTCACCCATTGACAATCATATATAGGAGAAATTCTAGATACATCGGAGGTACCATGTTAGCAATGCAACAAGCAAATTATACTATGACATGTGTACACTTATTTTGAAAAATTATTATGCAATTGGTGGTTGTATTAAATATTAATATACATGTTATACATACATTAAGTGATTGTAATACCTCGATGTATTCTAGAAATTTTCCATATATAGATAATAGTAGGCTTTTTATATTATCATGAATGTGGCAATTATGAGCACCAATTAATAATAATAAGTTCCCATGCAAATCTATCATGAGAGTAACTCTGTTGTTGATTGTTTAGCTAACTTGGATCTTTCAGAAAATGATTTTGTTTGGTAGGATGAGTCGCCTGTTCTTATTCAAAAATATTTGCTTGAAGATTCTTGGGACCTTTCAAAATATCGGTTTAAGTAACCGAACTTGTAATTCTTTTCTTTTCTTTTTTCTTAATAAATTTTTAGTCTTATTCATAAACTACATATTAGACTTCTAACAACATAATTATAACAAAATAGTTATACAATCTCTAAACCAACATAATTATATGTAAAACGCTTCATCACAAGCACACTGTATGCAGCCAACTCTTCAATTCTCCACCGACTAATTCTTCATTTGTTTTGTGAACAACATATAGTTTACACAAAAACACTCAAACTACATCTTTCTATAACACTTAACATGAAAAAATATTACACCAACAGAGGAGAAAGAAAACCCATTACACTTCAAAATCATCAAGATGAAAATGAACCATACCCATCTTCAAAATCTTAAAAAAGTGAACCACACCCATCTTCAGAATCTTCAAGATCATCAAATGAATTGTACCCAGTTAAATAATCATCATGATCATCAAATGCACCGTACCCACCTTCAAAATCACTAAACGAATCATACTCGTCGTTTAAATCATCAAAATAAGGTGAAGTATATCCATCTTCAGAATCGTAATAAAATAAACCATATCCATCGTCATAGTTGTCATAAAATGAACCACATCCATCTTCCAAATCATCAAGATCAGATGTGTCATAAACATAATAAAATATTCCAGCTAAATCCATCTTTCAATTGCTCGCCTTGATCTTTAAGGTGTAGCATTTCATACATTTACTTATATACAGATACATATGCAGCTGCTAGTAATTAGTTTTCTAGAAGATCTAAGTACTTAATTAATAGTTTTCTTTTTGGTTATCTCAAACGTTTTTCAAAGATTATTATTATTGAAGGCATTATCTACAAGATATGACTTCAACTTTAATTTTGCAACTCCTTTGAAGTTGCAATGTTCAAGGATCGAATTTTATTGAAGGCTTAAAAAATTCAGTTGTTTTATAGGTATTTATTTTTTAATTAAATACTTAAAATTAAGTAATTATTACTTAATTTAATTAAGTAAAAAATTCTAATTTAACTGAATTTAAAAAAGCACTGAAGAAGTTAAATTTTTATTTTTCCAACAATACCCTAACAATATCCAATTATTTCAATACCATTTTTTTCAGTTTGACGCCATCTTCTTCCTCTTTTCTTTTTTCTTTCAAGTTCTCATATTACCAAATACTTTGAGTTAATAATCAGATTGCTAAAGGAAATTAATTCTAGGTACTTGTTTCAATTTATTTTTGTTATTAAATAATAACTTTAGTTTCTTTTTTATTAAATATAATAGCTTATTTATTAATTGTATCTTTGAATTATTTATTTTATCTTTGAATTTTTTCATTGAATTATTAATATATAATTGTAATATTATGCATAATTTTTCATAAGGGTATATATATAAAATAACAGTTTCAGACATTTCTGTTATAAAAAAACAAACAACTTAATACATTTATATAGACATTCAAAAATAAAAAACAAACATGTTATTCAGCATTCAGCTGTATTCAGACTTAATTAAATTCAGCGCTATTCAGCATTCAGTTAAAAGAAAAAGAAAGGCCACCTTAGGCTATTCTAACTTAATTTTTTGACTAAAAGTTTTGACACAAATCTTGAGCCATTGATTTCAATAAATCTTAATAACCATAATTAAATGCTAATTTGACTTTCAATGTCTATCATTGAATTGTTTAAAATCAATATATCAAAAATTATGTAAAACTTTAAGTAAAAAATTTAAGTTGAAATCTATAACGTGTTAAAATTATTTCATAAAATTTTTAAGCGATCCTATGATAGATATTGAAAGTCAAATTAATATTTAATGAGCAATACAAGTTAGGGGGAAACAAAAAGACAAAACCGAAGACCCCAGCAACGCTTGAGGCTAGTACTTGGAACTTTCTTTGAGTGGCCAATTGGTTAAGTTAAAATATGACAATAATTTGATTGGCCATGTGACAGCTGGTAGAGAATTCAGTCCACAAATGAGGACAAAATTAATGGAGTGGGACAACAAGACTTAATTTTTAGACACTTCATTAGATCCATTCTTTTGTTGATCACAAGGTCCAAAATGATGTTGAGTTTTCCTTTTTTTTTTTTTTTAAATTTTCATTAGTTTGATTTCCATTTGTTATTTGTTTTCAATTATGCAGTGTCCAATGCACTTGCTTTTTATCTTGTGCTTGTTCAATAATTTTAATTCAATTCAATTCAATTTAATTCAATACCGTGAATATAAGAATATTGCAGCACGTAAAACTATACATGAGTCTAGTGTGAAGTAGAAGGACTTAATTTTCTAGGCCATATGAAGATAAGAAAATGAAAATGGTGATCAGAATCAGCATTTACTTCAAGAAAATCAATTTCATTTTCAAACTCTTTTCAAGTTCCTGTGTTCAAAGGACCGAATTTTGTTTAAGGCTTAGACTATTCTAAGTTAAATTGAATAAGCTTATTTTGGCACTGACATCAAATTGCAATTGAAATTGAATCGACTTTAGCCTACTGGTCATTTTAATTTTCTCCATTGAAATTGAAGCATTGAATTGATTTTTGGGAAGATTCTTCTCTCCAAGTCTAGGAGGAACGTACCTTCATCAACTCTCATGTCTTATGAATCATATATATATTCCGTACTTAGCAAGCCATTGAGCATTGAGTGCAGTTAGGACTTAGTAACGACTTGACCTAAAGCTTAAGTAAGGGATTAATCAACAATTATATTGTATTTAAGATAAGTTTAACAACCCCTTTCACGTGAAAATAAACTACTTAACCTAAAAGCTTAAACTAATAATGAAGACCTAATAATACTATTTAAAACAAGTCTTAATATTGCAAGTCTTTCGACCTAGACTAATATATGCAGTCACGGATTTTTTTGTTTTTGTTTTTTTGTTCATGTATCATGGAATCATGGACTTGGCAATTGGCGTGTGGAAACAAAGAAAAGGCCATGGAAAATAAAACAAAGACCAAGACTTAACAAGTTAACAGCGTTAATTTACACCAATAATGAAGACCTAATAATACTATTTAAAAGGAAAATTATTACTGCACCACTTTTATTTTGTTATATGTTCATCTAACCACCACAAAATTATAACATATTATATGCATTACTTTTCTTTTTAAATTTGTATCAGTTAGTCACTTTTACACTAACAGTATTAAAGAATTTAAACAAAATGACAATTTCACCTCTAAATGAATTAAAAGACTATTTTATCCTATAAAACTTTAAAAAATAAAAATTATAATTACAAAATAAAATTAAAATTAAAATTTGTTTTATTAAATTTAAGGTATTTTTATAATTATAATTTTTGTAGTTTTTAAAGTTTTATAAGATAAAATGATCTTTTAATTTATTTAGGAATAAAATTATCATTTTATTTAAATTCTTTAACATTGTTAGTGTAAATGTGGCTAACTGATACAAATTTAAAAAGAAAGGTGATGCATAGAATACTTTACAATTTTATAGTGATTGAATGAACATATAGCAGAACATATAATAAAACAAAAGTGGTGCGGCGATAATTTCTCATATTTAAAATAAGTCTTAACATTGGATTAATAAATGCAATCACGGACCTTTTTTTCGTTTTTGTTTTTTTTTTTGTTCATGCAATTAAGAACGGGCCATGGAAAATAAAACAAAGACCAAGACTTAACAGCGTTAATTTACACACCACATCCTTTTTTTCCACATCCATTATTGAGTAGATAAGAGATCTCGAATGCAAAATGGAAGATGCAGAAAACCATACGATCTTCATTATAAAAGCTCACTCTTATTGGGAAAAAATAAACTAACAATCAAAATAATAACTCAATCGAATGGCAAAAAAACTCTATGTTTTTCTCTTATTCATCTATATGCTCTCAAAATCAAAAGCACAATCCCCACAATCCAATAACAACATAACCACTGGCTCCACTCTTTACACAAACTCAACCCCAAAATTCTGGCCTTCTGCTTCTGGCCATTTTGCTTTCGGATTTTATCCGAGTGGCAATGGCTTCAGGGTTGGAATATGGATTGTTGGCAGCAGCAGCTCAACAAATAACACCATTGTTGTATGGACTGCTCGACGCGAAGACCCAGTGGTCTCATCTGGTGCAGCTCTGCGTTTCTCTGAAGATGGCAGCAGAGTCCTGCTTCTCAACTCCAATGGCGAAGTCCAGTCTATAATAGCTGAGCCTACTCAAAGTATTGCGGTAGCTGCTTCAATGCTTGATTCAGGTAACTTTGTGTTGTACAACTCAAGCTCTCGGATTGTTTGGGCTAGTTTTGATCAACCAACCGACACCCTTTTGGTAGGCCAAAAGCTAGCTCAAAATACTGTTCTTCGTTCAAGCACATCTTTAACAAATCAATCTGTTGGAAACTTTGAACTTTTGATGCCAACATGGGGAAGTCTCACTGCATTCCCAAAGATAAGTATTCCAGTGACAAAATATGCTTATTGGTCATCATTTACTGATTCAGCTGTTGGACAAAACGTAACAGTGAATTTAGACCAAGATGGCCGTTTATATCTGGAAAATTCAACTGGGTTAACTGTAAAGAATTTAACTGAAGGTGGACTTTCAGTTGATAGGACAACCCTGTATCGAGCTACTTTTGATGTTGATGGCATTTTCAGGCTTTATCAACATCAAATTGGGGCTAATGGTAGCTTGAGCACCAGGATTCTATGGGCGATGATCAACGAAGAAGATCGTTGTCAGGTGAAAGGAACTTGTGGGTTGAATAGCTATTGCACCCTTGATGGTTCGGAAATTGCTTGCCTGTGTCCTCCTGGATTCGTTTACAATGATCAGCAACGGCCTCAGGACGGCTGCAAGTTAAAATTTTCCACTGGAGATGATTGCCTTGAAGATCAAGGTAGCAACATTTATAACATGTCTCATCTAGAAAACATCTATTGGGAGCCTGACGAATATGAACTTATTAATCTTATACCTGATGAAGAAGCTTGTTCAAACGCATGTTTGGGTGATTGTAATTGTGTTGTGGCAAAGTACAACGACCCAGTGTGCTATAAACACAAGCTTCCATTGAGATTTGGAATGAAAAATAAGTCAAGCGGAATCAAATCTCTGGTCAAAGTTAGAATTGGCGGCTTGCCTAAAGCTGGTGATGAATTAACCAAGAAAACTGGCAGGAAGTTTGTAATTGTTGGTTTTGCACTAATTGCATTTTCATTGATTGTGTTAATGTTTGCTCTCTATCTTCTCTGTGCTCATCACAAAAGGAGCTACAGCATCATCTCACGGCAAGCAAGTCCCCCGGATGTAGTTCAAGAAATCAGTTTGAGGTCATTTAGCTATGAGCAGCTGGTTTCGGCCACCGAAAATTTCAAGGAAGAGATAGGCAGGGGAGGATCAGGGAGGGTCTACAAGGGTTATATAACTGGAGGGAAAGAAATTGCGGTGAAGAAGCTAATAAAGTTGGTAGAAGAAGGAGAAATGGAGTTTCGAAACGAAATGAAGATAATCGGACGAACCCATCACAAGAACTTGGTTCATTTGGTGGGGTTTTGCAGTGAAGGATCAAACAGGCTTCTTGTATACGAGTTCATGAAAAATGGTTCTTTGGGAAATCTTCTCTTCGAATCCGAAGAACGTGTGACTTGGAGCGAAAGAAGAAGGATCGCGTTAGAGATTGCGAAAGGGCTACATTATTTACATGATGAATGCGAGACCAGAATCATCCATTGTGACATCAAGCCGCAGAACATCTTGATGGATGAATCTCGGACGGCTAAGATATCAGATTTTGGACTTTCCAAGCTGTTGAAGCCTGATCAAACAAGAACATATACGATGGCAAGAGGGACAAGAGGCTATGCGGCTCCAGAATGGCACCACAACAACACTCCAATTACTTCAAAAGCAGATGTGTATAGCTTTGGAGTTATGTTGCTTGAAATTATTTGTTGCAGAAAGAAGGTGGATGCTTCTCTAAGAGAGGAGGAAATCGTACTAGTTGATTGGGTTTATCAATGCTATGAAGCGGGTCAGCTTCAATTTTTGGTGAGTGAAGAATTAGATGTTAGCATGGAAGAATTTGAGAAAATGGTGAAGATTGGACTTTGGTGCGTGGAGACTGAGTTGAGTTTAAGGCCTGCAATGAAACAAGTGATTTCGATGATGGAAGGAATTGTCTTTACACCACCTCCCCCTTCATATTCTTCTGTTCGAGGCTAATTACATATTTTTACATATAAATTAGATAATTAATTAGTAGCTTTTGATTATATGTGTTTGACAATCTATGTATGTAACACACGTACCTGAGATTAGCCACATAAGAAGCTACAAGTGGTTTATTAATTTTGAGATACCAAGCCGCGTGCTTCATCAATTTCAGCTGCCTACTTCACTTAAAATATAGTCCTGCTTGCTTCATCTATTTCACATGACTGCTATATTATTTTAGCCACTATCCTGCTTAATTTGATGAGTATTTAAAATGAAAAATTGAAATGGAATTGAAGTTTCAGGTAAACGATCTCTTATTCGAGATCTACTTTAAAAAAAAAAGGACTTTAATTGTGTAATGGTGAGACTTAAGAGGGAAAAAAAATACTTACCTAAAATATATGATCCTTTATCAATTTCGATAATGCATATCAATTGCATAATTCTAGCCCATTCCCCCGTTTAGTTAAATTTTGATAAAAATAAATAATAATTTTAAGAAACTAATTTGATCGGTTGCATATTCTTTTTAACGTTTATATTTATATAACGTGCAAGAGAGTCGAACTCTGCTCACATGGGTAGTTAAAGAATTGAATTATTAATAATTAACTTAACAAAAAAACTCAAGAAATATATATTAACTACAATTTTAAATTTTAAAAAAATGAATTGCAGATTTGTATTTCTTTATTATCACTTGAGTTATATCGAAATTGTCGTGGATGTCGAGTTTTTCATTTGTATCAAATCACCGTTACCATTTTGATTTGTAAAGTGGTGTCGTGTTGACCAAATGGACGCGCCGGATTGTTGTAATACCTAGAATGCCCCTACGACGCTGGTGTAAATTTTAATGGTGTTGTTGGCATGGTGGGAAATTGAAACAAAATAAAAAAAAACTTAGGTGATTCAAAGTTATCTTCAGAATTCTTTAATACCAAATTGAACTTACAAAAAAAATTGGGTGATAAATTGATAATTTCCCTTGGTACTAATGTTATACATTTACATTAATAGTTTAAAGATATTCTTAAAAAAAAAAGGATCCGATTGTGTATTGCTCATCTTGAAGCAAGCATTGCATTACTCTTTTATTAGGGATTTTTGACATTGAAATTTTTTTGGCTGATTCAGATTTCTCTGTTTAGTAAAAAGTTAAAAAATTAGTTTATTTTATTAAGTCAACATTATCTAAAAAAACAAACACCTCTAATTAACTTAATTAATTAATTTAAGTCATTTTAAGTCAATAAATTAAAAAAACACGCTTTTATTTTATAGATTGATTCAATTATATATTTATTAAATAAATTGAAATGATTAAGAGGCAAAAATGTTAGTACTGATTTAACAACATATTATAAAAATACTATGGTTTGGTCTAATTGGAAAAAAAAAGGTATGTCAACGTATTATAATATTGTCACTAGAAGTAATTTTATAATAAGGGATTCTTTTATTAACTAAAGCAACAATACTAGAGACCCTAATATTTGAGTCCTAACTTGAGTCTTAATACCATGTGTCACTTATTTATTGGATGATGAATGTAAAATTATTTATTACTCTATTTTATCATTCAATTAATGAATGCAACATCAGTTGAGACTCAAATTGTATCTCAAATTTTGAAATCCCTAGCATTACTCAATGTTACAGTAACAATTAATAACATTTTCATAATTTCATGATTTATTTCCTTCATAGTCATTCTTGTCCTTTTTCTCTTCATTAAATCAAATTATTCAAATATATCACATTCTTTATCACTAAAATAAAAAATTTTGTAAATATTTTTTAATGTACACTTTAATAATTTATATTATATGTTCATTTTTTGTGTTGTTGTTATTCTTTTACTAAACATATGTTTTCTTACTAAGAGTTTTGATGTGGCATTATTTATATATATATATTTACTCGTTTATATAGATAGACATCCACATAAATATTTACAATAGATTTATAAATTAGCCCGAGGAAATAAAAAGTCTTAGGTCTTCCTTAGGACCTTGGGTTTCTTCTTGTTCTCTATGTTGACTGCTTCTCTGATGTAAAATATGATATGTCTTATTCTTCTCATCTTCAATGTGTGAAATACTTCTCTTTATATAGGAGTAGTATTTCACCCAAACTGTAGAACTAGGACACACTTTATTAAGAGTCAAATATTCTATAAATACCTGATATACTTAACATTGTAGTAGTCATCTTTATTAACTTCCTTTTTTATGCTTCTAAAAATATTCTCCAATATTTCACAAAAGCTAATCTAAACATCTTCAATGTGTGAAATACTTCTCTTTATATAAAACTAGTATTTCACCCAAACCTTAGTAGAGGACTACTAAGATATACTTCATTAAGAGTCCAATATTCTATAAATTCTTGATATACTTACCATTGTAGTAATCATCTTTATTTGCAACTCTTTGATATGTAATCCTACTTACACACCAATTTCCTTCCTTATGCTTCCAAAAATATTCTCATTTAACGTAATCTAATCGAATTAATTCCAAGACTAGACAAGTCTTTAATAAAAAGGAAACAAATCCTTAATAAAAAGAATAAATAAATTGCAATATTATTGATACAATGATGCCAATAATAAAATCCCAAGAAAAGAATCTTGCTCTTGATCATGAAGCAATATTCTTGATTGTGGTGATTGATGGGTCATTCTATGATGCTGTGACGACATCAATGCCGTATTCAAACATAAATTATGTAAATGAAACATAAAACTTGTAAACCAAAATTAACTGTAAAATAAAACATAATTTTTAGAAATCGAACATAAGACTTGTAAATAGAAGGTAAAACAAGTAAATTAATATAAAACCGGTAAATTGATGTATTATTAGTAAATAAAACAAAAATTTGCAATTATAACATAAAACTTGTAATTCAACATTTAGTGCAAAATAAAACATTAATTTTAGAAATTAAATATAAGACTTGTAAATGAAAGATAAAATAAGTAAATTAATAGAAAACTGGTAAATTGATACTAGTAAAAAAAATAAAAAATTGCAAATATAACTTAAAACTAGTAAATTAACATTAATTGTAAAATAAAACATAAATTTTGGAAATGAAACAAAAGACTTGTAAATGGAAAGTAAAACAAGTAAATTACTATAAAATTGATAAATTGATGTATTACTGGTAAATAAAACAAAAATTTACAAATATATCATAAACTAGTAAATCAACATTAAGTACAAAATGAAACATAAATTTTGAAAATGGAACATAAGACTTGTAAATGGAAAGTAAAACAAGTAAATTAATATAAAACTAGTAAATTGATGTATTACTGGTAAATAAAACAAAAACTTGCAAATATAATATAAAATTAGTAAATCAACATTAAGTGCAAAATAAAACATAAGTTTAAGAAATTGAATATAAGACCTATAAATGGAAGGTAAAACAAGTAAATTAATGGGTAAATTTCACTGTACCCCATACTAGAGTGACTATTTTCAAATTGCCCCCTAAGGATACGAAAACATCACTCTACCCCCCAAATGCCGTTAGTTGTAACGGTGGACTGATGTTGACTTAAAAAAATACGAGAATGCCCCTAACCCTAACTAACCAATAGTTTTGTGGGGGTTAACAAGGATAATTTCATTTTACTCCTTAAGGTCTAACATATTTCAAATTAAATGACAAAAATAAATTTACTAATGAAAACCCCCATAGCAAAAATAATAATTATTAATTAATTAAAAAACTAATAATTAATTAATTAATTATTAAAGCTCAAATCAGGAATAAAATTATTCTTTTAATTAATTAATAATTAACTTATATTTAATATAAGTTAATTATTAATTAATTAATCAATAGTTAATTTTATTTACATTTATAAAATTATTAAATATCTTAAATATTTAATTAATAACTAATTAATTAAAAAACTAATTTTATTCCCTATTTGGGCTTCGAAATCTAATAAATTACCAATCATGCCATCCACTACAAGAGAAAATATTTAATTAATTATTTTTAATTAATAATTAAAAAATATATGAAATTAATTAATTAATTTAAAAATATTTTATTTTCAAATTCTTTTTCTTTTATCCTTAATTAAAATTTAAAATGATTAATAATTTTATTTATAAATATTTTATTTACATTTATAAAATTATTAATTATCTTAAATATTTAATTAATATTAAATATTTAATTAATATTAAATATTTAAATAATATTAATAAATGTTTAATTAATTACATCGTATAATTAATATTTATAAATTATAATTATTTTATAAAAAAGAAAAAGAAGACAAAGAATAAAATATTAATTAAATATTTAAGAAAAAATGAAAATAATTAATAGTTGTATTTTATAATTATTTAAAATAATAATTTTTAGATATTTATAATTTATTAAATTTTTTGTAAATATTTTATTTACATTCTTTGATAAATATTGGATTGACTTAAATATTTATTAATTATTAATTATTTTATTATTTTACCCCATAGCTTCATGTTTGGGAAGAAAAATGTACTAAAATGGCTTTCAATGAAAAAGAATTATTATTAAAAAAGAAACCGATAAAAATTTGGGATTAGGAGTAAGGTGGTGTTTGTTTTTGAGAAAGTAAATATAAAAAATAATTAAACTTTGAATTAATTTAATCTAGAAAATAAATTAATAACAAAATATTTGATTTTATATTATATTTTTATTAATTCATTATTATTTTATAATCCTAATAACCAACATTTCATATCGAATTTTATTTTATTATTAATTTAAGTAATTATAATTAACATAATTTGTTTTTAAATAATTTGGTGGTGGTTCGGCAGCAGTCCGGTTGAATTCCGGCCATGTCCGGCGGGGTTTCGGTGAAGTTCGGCAGCGTTCCGCTCAAAGTCCAGTGACGTTCCGGTAAGGTCCGGCGGAATTCCAGTGAGCTTCGACAGTGGGAATTCTGGTGGGCTCCAGTGGTGGTTCGGCGACGTCTGGCAGAATTCCGACGACCGTGGTCAGGCGGCGGTCCGACCATTGTTAATTTATGTTTTTATATTTTTATATTATTTATTTTGTTAATTTTTTAAATCATTACTTAAATTTAATTAACATAAATTTCTTTATAATATTAAATTGATAAAATAAAATTATAAATAATAATTATTTGATAGCATTTAATCAGTTAAAAGTTGAAGGGGTAATTTTGAAATCTTTGATTTCCAACAGAAGAGGAATTTAAATTCTTTATTTTTTGGTATCTAATTCAAATTCTACATTATGATGGATATTAAATTCTAAGGGAAATTAAATTCTTATATATTTTGTCTAACCAAACAACAGAAATTAAAAAGGAATTCAAATTACTTTCCTCTCCTTCATCCTCTCCTCCCAAGTCCCAACCAAACACCACCTAAGGATTAAGGCTTTGGTTTTTGAATTTCTCTAAATTTTATAGATTTTCTAATTTTTAATACAATGAATTATATTAGTAATGGAATGTAAATAAATTTTATAGGTTAATTTGTAAATAAATTCTATAGGTTAATTTGTCTTTTAGATACTTTGAAGGATAAAATGGTAATTTGAATGGTAAAAGTTGATTAATGATTTATATTCCTAAAATATAAGATAAGGATAAAAATTAAAATTTTTTTATTTTCATTGGGTGATATTATAAATAAAATTTGTGATTATTATATATATTTTATAAATTGAAATATAAGTAAAAAGTAAAAATTAATTTAATTTTTTAAAGGTCCCTTCTATTTTTTTTTTCTATAGGGGGTTTTCATTAATAAATTTATTTTTGTCATTTAACTTGAAATATATCAGACCTTAAGGGGCGAAATAAAATTATCCTTGTTAAACCCCATAAAGCTGTTAGTTAGGGTGAGGAGCATTCTCGTATTTTTTTGAGTCAATATCAGTTAACTGTTACAATTAACAGCAATTGGGGCAGGGGGTTGAATGATGTTTTCGTATCCTTGGGCGGTATTTTGAAAATTGTCATTCTAGGAGGGGGATCCAATGAGATTTACCTTAAATTAATATAAAACTAGTAAATTGATGTAATACTGGTAAACAAAACAAAAAATTACACATATAACATATAACTAGTAAATCAACACTAACTGTAAAATAAAACATAAATTTAGAAATGAAACATAAGACTTGTAAAAGGAAGGTAAAATAAGTAAATTACTATAAGACTGGTAAATTGATGTATTACTGGTAAATAAAACGAAAATTTACAAATATAATATAAAACTAGTAAATCAACATTAAGTGCAAAATAAAACAAAAATTTTGTAGATTATAACTAAAACTTATGAATAGAAGATAAAACAAGTAAATTAATGTAAGAGTTACTGCAAAAAAAAATTACAATTGTAAAATAAAAGCTCTTAAAATATTTATTACTTTATATATTTATTATTTTTTATTTAAATTGGATAATGCTAGTTTTGCACTTATGTAATACGTGTGATATTTTATTAAGGATAAAATTTATCCTAAAAAATCAGATTTAAAAAAAAAATATTCTATTATCTTTCAAAGCTGTTGTAATATGAGGTTATTTTGCATCTTTTTACACTTCCTTAACAGCAGCTCCAAATGATCTCTAAGTATAAGTAAGGAGCTTAAAACTATATGAAGTATGCATAAGACTCAAAATTAAATCTAATTTTATTGATATATTATATGTGTGTCTAGTAATATAAGAATTTTTTTTAATGTTTTAGCTTGTTCCACATCAAGATAAATAATTGTGCTTAATTAACTTGTGTAATAAATAAATATTATTATACAAAATGAGAAGAAAGTATATAAATGTCCTATAATAGATATAGAATTTATGTTTAAACCAATTTAATAAAACTCATTCCACTTATTTTCAGTATAAGTTTTTTTGTTTAATTAATGAGTAATTTTTTTTGTTTCTTTTACTAAAAAATAATTTTGCAAATGAATAAAATATTTTTTTACTAAAATTCAATAGAAACCATGTTAAGTTTTTAAATAATTAATAATCTTATATGAACTTACTGATTTTACTTTTATTTACAAAGTTTATGTGTAATTTACAATATTTATGTTTATCACGGTATTGATGCCGTAATTTTCATTATGGCATTGTCAAATTTTCATATATGTAAGGATTTTTTTAGGAAAATGTTGGAACAAGTACTACTTGAGATCCACAATAATATTAAGTTTTTGCATTTAGGTCTCCGTCATTATAGTGATATGGTTGTTGTGCTATGATACCACTTGTTGTGCTGCGGAAACATCATTTCTTGTTGTCTGATACCATTTGTGCACAAATGGGGAATCAGTATACACCCAATATTCATAAAAAAAATAAAAGACACAAGAATTTAACGTGGTTTGTCATAAAGCTTACGTCCACGGAGGCAAGAGAGAACAATTGTTTTACTAACAATTAATAGAGTACAAATTTAAGTAATAAAACCTCACTTTCCAAATACTCAAATACACCCAGTACTTTCACATACTCTTAAAGGAAACAATTTTCCCAAGACACACATTCTCTCACATCTTTATAAATAGTGCAGAACCCAATTGAGCATCCAAGGAAACGCTCTCCCAAACTTTTAAGAGCTCACTTGCAGATGCTCCTTTCTTTGGACCCTCTCACTGAGAACTCTCTCTACACTGTCTTGGAGAGCTCTTTGCCTAAGCTCTCACACTCTACATTTTGGGATGCCATTTAGAATGAATGATGAGTTCTATTTACAGGGAAAATTATGGCACTATTGCACCCACTCCATGCCAATGTCTTCAAATTCGGCACCAACTCCAAGCCAATTTGTCTTCACACCAACTCTATGCATTGGCCAAGACTTTTCAACACTCCAAGCCAATTTGAATTCTTCAAATGTGTGCATGCCAAATTTTCAATTTTGGTGGCATGACACTATGTGGGCTTGACTTTTCAATAATTCTCTATCTGGGCAAAGATTTATCCAAATCTGAGCCGACTACCAATGAACCATCATCCCCAAGTGGCTGCATCCCTGTGACTGCCTGCGTACCCAAAATCTGGGATCAAGCCAATCATAGTTCAAAATTTCTTGAAGGAAATACCTTTACAAACTGTCCCATACTAATATCGGAGAATCCACATCATCGCAAGCTAATGAATTTTATCCGGATCTATTAACTATGCTCACTGCTTGAGATGTATTGTGTCTTCACGTCCGTAAGACACATGATTCTCCCTTCAACAATTTTGAAATCATAATATTGAGTCATTTAGATCTCCTCCTTCACATTCCCATGCAAGAACGCTGTCTTAACATCTAATTGAGCCAACTCTAACTCATATTTAAAAATTTGTTTGTTTTGTGAACAACATGAATTTCAAAATTAGTGGACAGCATTCTCCTTGCATTTTCAAAGAAACCCTTCACCAAATTTCTCTGTAGCCTATAAACAAAAAGCAAAGGTAATAAAATTGAAAATGAGCATATTATTAGGTAAATGCTTTTGTAGTTTCTAAGCTTTGATTCAACAATTACCAAATTAATTCAAAATTTTTTATTAGTACATGGAAGTTATTCTTATATATGGAGCATAACTACAGAGAGGTTTAATTGTATTATTGTATTAAACACGTCAATATCTTCACATGTAAAACAAAAAGCCATAACAATTATTAGAAATTAATTGAGTAAAAAGGGAGTATACTCACCGAAGTTGGGTTACTCGAGATTCCAACTTATTGAAGCCAGCATGGGGGAAGTTGAAAACAATTCCTTCAAAACTCATTGTTCCAATACCCGAAGGGATTGCCATGTTTGTAGCATCTACTTCATGCATGACAATGCAGCCTTTGTACTTAGAGTTTGTATATTTTGATAAGCTTCAGACCCATAATTTTGAATTGTGAAACCTGCATTAATTTAATAACTAGTTAATTAATAACACTGCACTCGGGTTCAAAATACAAGCACCTTAAAGACTACAAATTAAAAGAAAATCGTTAGTACTGCTTGAATCAAGAAAAGTGGCAATCATGTTGGATGCTGAACCAAAGGCTTTGGCCAAACAAGCAGAGAATGAAAAATCTCCCTCTCCTACAAGCAGGATCTTGTGGCTGCTACAGTAGTGTTTTATCCATTTTGCTCGATTTTGATTATCACCAACTATAACATTTTTAGGTGATTCTGCTTGATAATCACTACCTCTCTTTCTGAAAAATAAATCAAAAAGATAATGTTACCCATCATCAAAATCTTCACTGAAATTAAAATCCATTTGTTGCTTTCTCTAATAAGATCAAGAATTTCTTATTTACGTTTATATATATATATATAAATCTTAGCGGGAAGTTCCAAGAGTTTTTTGAGTTTCTCAATCGTTTTTCAAAGAGTACTATTAATCGTAATTGCATTCATGAATTATAAAGAGGGGGGGGGGGGGGGTGGGGGGGGTTTAACATTTTATATTACATTTATCAGTAAATCTTGTGATTTATTTTATCATTAAATTAATTCCATCAATTTCAGACGTTCAATTTGAGAATTGAGTTCCTTCTTCTTTTTTTGTGTGGGGGAACTATTAAGGGAATTGAATTAGACGGGTTGAGTAACTCACTAAAAGTTCACGCAACTCCCTCAATTTAATAATTGTTTAAAAATAACATAGTTGTAAAAAAAATATAGATATGTTTTCAATCACATTTTATTACTTAATGATATTAGATATAATGGTTTAAGGGAGGACAATTCAATAAAAGCCTATGATTGAGAAATTAAAAATATATCATGAACTTTTATGAATTTAATCGATTTAAAACGCGAGGGGGCAACCAGTCCTTAATTTTGTAGTGCCCATTTTTTCCTTCTGATTATAAGGTCGTGGATCAAGTCTCCCCACATATCTTATGGAAGGGTATTTTCTCATTCATCAATCAAGATTACTTAGATGTACTCTGAATTTTCTCCATATAACCACACCCAATCACGATAAAGCTTTATGCCCTCCAAGGCTCCAAGCGTATATAAACATTAATTTGTTTTGAAATATGTACAAATTTCAAACATTTTTGCATCTTTAAAAATGTAGTCCCAAAATTCTTCTATTTTTTTAAATCTAAAATCATATGGTAACTAGTAAGTATATATACAGCATGCATGTGGTATTCCAGCCAACAAAATGAAAAATGAAAAATGAAAATGATATGATCTCTTTTTCAATGAACCTCCGTAAAGAGGAAACAACGAAATTATATTAAAAATGAATAATAATTACTGTGATATGTATATGCCACGCAAATTCTACGTCTCAATACTATTGGTTTCCTAGATAGTGGATGATCCGCGATTTGTTTTCCAAGTAGAAATTTCCATAAATGTATGTTTCCTTTGGACCTAACACATTTACATATATTTATGAGCTCTCTCCTCAATTTTTAAAGATTTTATGCAATGTATATTTTATTAATCATCAATCACTCACTTGAAATTTTATTCAGGAAGATCTCACGTCACGAGAGAACCTTAATCCTAGAAGAAAACACCAAAAATAAATAATTAATACACGTGGCATTTGTTTAATAGAGGATCTCAATGAGACTTTTACTTTAAAGTTGATTTTTGAGCACTTATCCAGAGTAAGTCAAGTGATAGTCAATTGTATCCACTATAAATATTACTGGTCCGTTAGATAGTGGATGCCGCACCATTTGGTTTCCATTTAAAAATTTCCACGACAAAAAATTAATCAATTGTTTATACAGTACATGTTCTCGGCTTTAAAAAACCTCCATGAGGTTGAATCTATCATCTACACATTAAGTAGCCTCAAACTCCATCAAACATGGTAAATTCAATTTCGATGGGCTACCTTGCCAATTTGGTATGGTGCTTGAGTTTGTTTTTGCTTAATTTCCATAGTTGTTTCGCCCATTATTCAGGCGAGGCAGATCGCCTCGCATTGCTTGCCATAAAGTCACAGCTTCAGGATCCACTTAGAGTTACAAGTTCGTGGACCAATTCTATCAACTTGTGCCAATGGACAGGCGTGACCTGTGGTCATGGGCACCGAAGAGTTACTGAGTTAGATCTGAGTACCTAAAGCATAGGAGGTACTTTATCTCCTTGTGTTGGGAACCTAAGCTTCCTTAGAGTCATCAACCTCATAGACAACGATTTTTATGGTGAAATTCCTAATGAAATTGGTTGTTTGTTCAGGCTTGAAACTCTGAAACTAGCAAATAATTCATTTTCAGGTAAAATACCATCCAATTTTGTCCCGTTGCTCTTCCATTGGAAATCTTTCAACTCTACAGGGATTTAGCATTTTTGTGAATAGATTACAAGGGAGAGTTCCTGTTAGAGAATAACTTACTATGTGAATGAAGCAAAGATGATGTGGCAGTGGACAAACAACACACCAAAAGCCACCTGAGCAAGACGTTAAGAGTAAGAGAATGTGCAGACATGAGCAACTGTAACAGAGGCGGTACAATACTAACAGCCATTAGATGAATTCATTGTAAAACCGTTGGATATAGGGCTTAGCTATATCAATGTTGGAATTATCCTTGAGAACAAGAAATGGGCTTGTATTTAAACATTCAAAAGTTAATGGAACATCATTGTGAGTGTGCTGTGCTACACTTTACATTCTTTCCTTGCCTTCTATTTTCAATTTTTAACTTGGTATCAGAGCAAACCTCTAAGCTTTTCTAATCAATGGAATCAGCTGAGGGGATGCCTGGGAATCATGTCACAAATACTCAAAGTGGAAACACTTCATCCAACACCAATGAAGACCAAACCTACCCTACCTCTGCACAAACACAAAATATACAGCCTAGTATCCTTGCACAAGCACGAAACACTCAATCAGCAAACACATCTGAACAAGCACCAAACACACCACCTGCAAACTATGTGCAGTCAGCTGTGCAAACCTTGAGTTCCTTTACCTTCTCAGTCCCTACCAAGCTTGACATAACCAACTTCCTCATATGGAAGACACAAGTTCTGCCTGCTATACGTGGTAATGGATTGGAAGGATATATCAATGGAACCAAAAGACAACCTCAAAAATATCAAGTCCCAGTGGATGAACAACAAAATGTCATCACCACTGACAACCCGGACTATATCCTTTGGTTGAGGCAAGACCAACTTTTGCTGAGTTGGCTGCTCACCACAATGTTTGAGAACATAATCACTGCTGTGACACACTGTACAAGCTCTTTTGAACTTTGGTCAGTATTGGAAAGCTTATTCTCCTCTCAGTCAACCGCAAGAGTGACCCTTCTGAAGATGCAACTATAAACTTGCAAAAAGGGTTCCATGACTATCATTGAATATTTCACAAAAATGAGAACCTTAAGCCTAGAATTGGCTTCAGTTGGAAAATTAGCTGATGAAAATGATTTGGTGACTTGTGTACTTACTGGCCTAGGCCAAGATTATGAGAATCTGGTGGTTAGCATTCTTGCTAGAACTGTGCAACCAAGCTTTGATGAGACTTATGCAATCTTGCTCAATCATGAAGGAAGATTGGAACATCTCAACAATGCCATAGCAGAGGCTAACCTTGCAACTTAAACAAACAAAAGTAACTCAAGCAACTGGAACTCAGGGAACTGGAACAACAAAAAAGGACCATCTGGAAGGAGTTACAACTTTGGTGGTGCAGGAAGCCATGACAACAACAATGGTGCAGGAATCCATGACAACAACAATGGTGCAAAGCCTGGAAAAGGGAAAGGCAAGGCAAAAGGCCCCAAAACCACATTCAAGCCTAGAGTATTTTGTCAGATCTGTTTTAAAGAAGGACACACAGCAAATGAGTGCTGGCATCGCAAAGATGAAACTTTGTTCCAACACAATCTGCAAGAAGGCAGCCTACACCAACTTCTACTTATCCCACTCAAAGGCTACAAGGACAGAGAACAGCATACATGGCAGCAACAGGTGAAATTGGGAGTGAACCTGGGTGGTTTTTGGACAGTGGAGCCACTCACCATGTCACAAATGACCTAAGCAACATGAGCCTCAAATCTGAATACAGAGGTAACTCTAAACTTACTGTTGGAAATGTTGATGAACTTGAAATTTCACATATTGGTACTATTTTGTTACCCACTTTTCTAGGCACACACATAAAAATCAATAATGTACTTTATGTCCCCAAAATCTCAAAAAACCTAATAAGCATATCAAGCCTTATCTCACAAAATAACTATACTGTCACATTCTCTAATGGTCTTTGTATTGTGAAGGACAAGTGGGGGAGAGCTCTGCTCAAAGGAACTGAGAGAAGTGGATTGTATGAGGTGAATGGAGTAAATAAAGATGATACACAGAGGGATAAATCAGAAGCTGCTGAATCATATAGTGCTGTAGTGTCATTGTTTGCCTCATGTAAAAAACCAGTCAGTGAAGTGTCAAAGTCTGAGTCTTTAGCCTTTAATGGCAATGCTGAGTCCTTTAATGTCCAAGAGTTTGAGTCCGTAAATCAGTTAGATGTTGTTCATAGAAGACTAGGACATCCAAATGACCAAATTCTTAAGAAAGTCTTGTCTAACTGTAATATTTTCAGCAATATGAATAAACCAAACTCTTGCTCTTTTTGCACAGCCTGCATCTATGGCAAAAGCCATAAACAAAACTATAAAACTGTCCCTGATAAAACCAAAAAACCCCTTGAACTCATTCACACAGACTTGTGGGGACCAGCCCTATTCACTTCAAATAATGGCTATAGATACTACATTAGCATGGTAGATGATTTCACAAGATATACTTGGATAAATCCCTTAACTGATAAAGCACAAACAACCTCAGTTTTCATAAAGTTTAAAGAATGAGTTGAGAATCTCACAGATAACAAAATAAAATGTGTACAGAGTGATTGGGGAGGAGAATTTAGACCTCTCAAAGGGTATCTCGAATCTCAAGGAATTGACTTTAGGCATCCATGCCCATATACCTCACACCAAAATGAGAGGATTGAAAGAAAACATAGACATATTGTTGAAACAGCACTCACCCTCCTAGCTCAATCCAAATTGCCATTAAAATTCTGGTAGGAGGCATGTGAAACAGCTGTATACCTAATCAACAAAATGCCTAAACCTGTTCTGAACTTTTCATGCCTATGCAGCAAACTTTTTCAACAAAAACCTGATTATGCCTTTCTTAAAGTGTTTGGATGTTCATGGTATCCCCATTTGAGACCTTATAACACTAATAAACTTTTCATGCCTATGCAGCAAACTTTTTCAACAAAAACCTGATTATGCCTTTCTTAAAGTGTTTGGATGTTCATGTTATCCCCATTTGAGACCTTATAACACTAATAAACTTCAATTTAGATCCTCTAAGTGCATATTCATAGGTTACAGCTCACAACACAAAGGTTATAAATGCTTACATAGCTCAGGGAGGGTCTACATAGCTAGAAACATTATCTTTGATGAAAATGACTTTCCATATAGTAGTGATCCTTCATTTTATAGTCAAAGTAAGACACAAACTATCCATACACCATAGTACTATATGTAGCTGCTGACAGTCCCATGTGTGACCTTTGATTTTGATTCTTCGACTCACACAGACCCTGATCACAGCTCCAAAGAGCAGGCTCCCATACCAACACACATAACTGACCAAGAAGAACTGATCCCAGACAACACTGAGCTTGAAACTTCACCCTACATATAAATACACCACCAGAACAACCTTCCTCAGTTGAGCCAACTACAGATAATGACCAACCTGAACCATCTCATGAAATACCAACGGGACATCCAATGATAACTAGATCAAAGGCTGGAATTTACAAGCCAAAGATTTATCTAGCTAGTTGGGAGCAAAAAGATGCAGAGAGTTTGCCTGAAAACACAGCAAGTGCATTGGCTAACAAGAATTGGAACAAAGCAATGGAAGATGAATTTAAGGCATTGCAACTGAATGACACATGGGAGCTTGTGAAACCAAATAATAGAATGAAGATAATCGGGAATAAATGGGTTTATAAGTTAAAATATAATCAAGATGGAAGTTTTGCAAGATATAAGGCAAGGCTGGTGGCAAAAGGCTATCATCAAACAGCAGGGATAGATTATTCGGAGACATTCAGTCCTATGGCAAAGAGTGCATCTATTAAAGTTGTGTTAAGCTTGGCAGTTAATCAAGGTTGGGATGTAAAGCAAGTAGATGTAAACAATGCCTTCCTAAATGGAGATCTTATAGAAGAAGTTTTCATGGAGCAGCCCGCAGGCTTTGTAGACAAGAGGTATCCAAGCCATGTGTGCAGATTGAAGAAAGCACTTTATGGGCTGAAACAGGCCTCAAGAGCCTGGTATGAGAAGCTAAGGTGTGTATTGCTTGAGTGGGGGTTCAAAAATGCAGTGTCTGATACTTCTCTATTCTACAAAAGACATGGAGAAAATTTGGTGATACTACTTGTGTATGTAGATAACATCTTAGTAACTGGAAATAAAGTAAAGCAAATACAGCAAGTGATTGAAAATCTAAAAAGGAGATTTGGTCTGAAAGAGCTTGGATCACTTAGCTACTTCTTGGGAATTGAAGTTAATAGAGATGAAGATGGTATGCATTTGACACAAACTAAGTATATACAGGATCTTTTGAAGAAAACAAACATGATTGAGAGTAAAGCTAGTCCTACACCAATGAGCACAAGTGTCAAGTATAGGCTGAAGCCAGAAATCAAGGAAGGTGGAGTGGATTTTGGAGATAAGACACTATATAGAAGCGTTGTGGGAGCATTGCAATATGCAACCTTAACAAGGCCAGAAATTGCATTCAGTGTGAACAAGTTGAGTCAATACATGCAAGAACCCAAGGAGATGCAGTGGCAAGGATGCAAACGGGTGCTAAGATACTTGAAGGAGACAGCTAATTATGGACCGTATTATAAGGCAGGAAGAGAAGTGAAGCTAGAAGCTTTCGTTGATGCCGATTGGGCAGCTGATAAGGATGATAGAAAGTCAACGGGAGGTTACTGTGTGTACTTGGGAGATAACCTGGTGTCTTGGAGTGCAAGAAAGCAAAAAGTGGTCTCAAAATCTAGCACAGAGGCTGAATACAGAGCCCTCTCTAATGGAGCAGCAGAAGTCATTTGGATAAAATCCCTGTTGAAAGAACTGGACTATCAAATTAATTTAAGGACTTTGATTTGGTGTGACAATAAGAGTGCAATAGCACTAGCTGAAAATCTAATTTTTCATAGTAGAACAAAGCACGTAGAAATAGATGTTCATTTCATCAGGGACTTGATAAGGAAAGGGCAGTTGGAAATCAAGTAGATGCCAAGTAGAAGACAGGTTGCAGATATCATGACTAAAGCACTACCCTATGAAAGTTTTGAGTTCCACAGAAACAAGCTTAGAGTCTGGAGAGACTACAAAGCTTGAGTGGGGGTGTTAGAGAATAACTTACTATGTGATGAAGCAAAAATGATGTGGCAGTGGACAAACAACACACCAAAAGCCACCTGAGCAAGACATTAAGAGTAAGAGAATGTGCAAACATGAGCAACTGTAACAGAGGCGGTACAATACTAACAACCATTAGATGAATTCATTGTAAAACCGTTGGATATAGGGCTTAGCTGTATCAATGTTGGAATTATCCTTGAGAACAAGAAATGGGCTTGTATTTAAACATTCAAAAATTAATGGAACATCATTGTGAGTGTGCTGTGCTACACTTTACATTCTTTCCTTGCCTTCTATTTTCAATTTTTAACTGTTCCTGATAGTCTTGGTTAATTAAGAAGCCTGAAAATTTTAGACATATCTGCAAATAATTTCTCTGGTAAGGTTCCTCTAACAATTTGGAACATCTCTTCCCTTGAGTCATTTTTTCTACTATTAAATAGATTCGAAGGAAGTCTTCCAGGTAACATAGGTTTTCACCTTCGGAACCTTGAAGAGTTTAGTGTAAATAAAAACAATTTTACAGGTTCTTTCCCACACTCATTCTCCAATGCTTCAAATCTTCAATTGCTTGATCTTGCTTCAAATCATTTCAGTGGACAAGTGAAAATTGATTTCAACCATCTCCCGAATCTAGTTAGGCTTGTTTTATATGAAAATAATTTAGAAATTGGGGCAACTAATGATCTTGATTTCATAACACTTCTCACAACTGTAGCCAATTGGAAATTCTTGCTGTATATGGGAATAGATATGGAGGGGTGCTGCCTCGTGCTATAGCCAACCTCTCTATAACAATAACCTTTATCAGCATGGAAGGCAACCAAATATCTGGCAATGTACCTCCTGAAATAAAAAATCTTGTCAATTTATATTCATTTTCCTTTAGTACAAACCAGTTAACAGGGTCTATTCCTCATGCTATTGGTGAACTCAGAAACCTACAAGTTCTAGCCTTGTCCGAAAACTACCTACAGGGGATCATCCCTTACTCTCTTGGCAACCTAACACTACTGAATAGCCTTTGGTTAGAATTCAATAACTTACAAGGCAAAATACCCTCATCCCTTGGCAATTGCCAGAATTTGATGCGATTAACTGTCTCCAACAATAAACTCTTTGGTGCTTTGCGTCCACAAATTCTCGGGATAAACCCTTTCAATTGTCCTAGATCTATCTGATAACCTTCTTAATTGGTTCTCTTCCACTAGAGGTGGGTAACTTGAAAAATCTGGTGGAATTAGATATATCTAGAAATCATTTTTCTAATGAGATTCTTGATACTCTTAAGTGCTTGTACAACCTTATTAGAGTACCTTCGTATGCAGGACAATTGAAAATGAAATGGCAGTAGCAGTGAAGGTTATGAATCTTAAACAAAGAGGTGCAACCAAGAGTTTTGTTGCTGAATGTGAAGCGCTAAGAAATATTCGGCATCGGAATCTCATTAAAATCATCACTGTTTGCTCAAGTATTGATTTTAAAGGGGTTGATTTCAAGGCTGTTGTTTACGAATACATGGAATGCGGAAGTTTAGAGGATTGGTTGCACCAGAGCAATGATCAGCTTGAAGTGGGAAATTTAGAGGATTGTTTACGAATACATGGAATGCGGAAAATCTTTCTCAGCAACACAGTTTGATGCACTAGAAATGGGAGGCCATGTGCTTAATGTTCACTATCGTCGATTGATTTTAACCTTTTATAAAGACTGCAAATTATGTTCGTATTTTGGGTGCTCTATATTCATTTAATGAAGTACTGAGTTATATGCTGCATGATAAGTTATGGTAATAAACCACGAATTTTGTGTTTTTATCCGATCAATCATCTCGGGTCACGCCAATTTGTATGTAAGAAAAAAAAAAAAAACAGTATCTGAAAAAAAAAAAAAAAGGCTCTATCATTACTCTCCTTCTATTATATTTTTTTGAAATCAATTTACGAGGCAGGTTCAAAACTTGAAAACTACTTCTAAAAATCATGTCTGAAAATTGTTTATGAAAACACCTGATCCTAATTAATTCTTCTGTATGTTACATCTTGAAAAGTTAAGAATTGTAAATAGATAGTAATTAAACAATAGTGACTTCCGCAAAAGAACAAATGAGGAAAAAAAATTGAAGCATATTTCATGTCTCGACTTCAGGATGAAATTCTGGAAACAAAGAGATTTGATTATACAATTGACTCTCTTTCCTATAACACCATTTTCACAACTGCAAGGAGGACTTTAGGCTGGAAAGAACTAGACAAAGTAGGATTTAGGGGGGAACAATTGAAAAAAAAGACCAAAAAGAAAAGTAGTAATAATAATTACAGTGAGATGCATTTCACGCCACGCAGGTTCTACGTCTCAATATCATTGGTTTAACAGATTTTTGAAAAATTGCAGAGTATTGAATATAGCAGCTGTTTGGCTGCTGCGAAACTTTTAGAGAAAATGTATTTTTCTGAATTAATTGCTTCTTATTTCTTAACTGGAATGATCCAGAAATGTAACTATATATACACATTATAATGATTAACAAACTTACAGCTAGTACAACAAAATTAGTAACTAACTCTATTTAGTTAACACAAAGTATGAGTAACAGAATTAGTTAAGCTTTCATTGCTGCTGCTGAATTTGCTGAGTTGGTCTACTGACTTGGCATTACTCTCACGTGATCTAATAACAGACTTGCCTTGCTTCTTCACTTCAGCATAATGTGCAACCTTTACAGCCCCCCTCAAACTCAAGGGGCATGGATGAACATTGAGTTTGGCCCTTAAGTAATTGAAGTGAAGAAAGGATAAAGGTTTAGTTAAGATATCTGCAATCTGCTCATTACTAGGCACATAACCAATGTTAAGCTCTCCATTCAAAACTGTCTCTAATGAAATGGATATCAATCTCTATGTGTTTGGTTCTTGAATGAAACACGGGATTCTTTGCAGGTTCAGTTGCACTTACATTATCACACCGCAACATTGGTTTGTTCATACAACACACTCCCATTTCCTGAAACAAAGACTGCAACCAAGTAATCTCTGAAGCTGCTGCAGCAAGTGCTCTGTATTCACTTTCAGCAGAAGACTTAGCCACTACACTTTGCTTCCTTGATGACCAAGAGATTAAATTGTTTCCAAGATACACACAATAAGCACCAACTGATTTTCTGTCATCCAAATCACTTCCCTAGTCTGCATCAGTGAATGCAGTAAGTTTTAATTCCCCATTTCTGATAATTCTCAGTCCATAATCCTGTGTCTCCTTCAGATATTTCAGAACAAGTTTTCAGGCCATAAGATGCTGAAGTGTTGGAGCTGATACATACAGGCTGAGTTTATATATAGTGTAAGCAATTTCTGGTCTTGTTAAGACTAAATACTGAAGTCCACCAACTATACTTCTATATTGAGTTGCATCTTCAAGATAATAACCCAATTCTCCTTCAACGTTCTTCTGCAGTTTAGCATCTTTACCACTGCACATTGGTGTATTAACCACTTTGCATTCAAGCAGATCAACCTTATTAAGCAAGTCTCTAATATATTTCTTTTGAGACAAGTAAATACTATCTTGATCATAAAGCACTTCTATTCCAAGAAAATATGATAGCTTTCCCAGATCCTTTAATGCAAATACAGAGCTGAATTGATGAATAAAATCCTCCAACTCTGAGCTGTTTGGTCCTGTCACAAGGATATCATCAACATATATTAATACAAGAATCACTGATGACTTTGTTTTCTTTAAGAAAAGAGATTAATCAGATCTGGAATTCTTGAAACCCCATTGCAAAAGACTTCCTCTAAGTTTCTCAAACCAAGCTCTAGGAGCTTGTTTAAGTCCATACAATGCTTTGTTCAGCTTACAAACAAAATTTGGTCTGGTTTGATCAATAAATCCCTCTGGTTGCTGCATGAAAACTTCCTCAACCAAATCACCATTCAAAAAATGCATTGTTAACATCTACTTGTCTGATTGTCCATTGATTCATCACTGCTAAGCTGAGAACAACCCTGACTATTGCTGGTTTCACAACTGGGCTAAATGTTTCAAAATAGTTGACTCCTTCTATCTGCTGAAATCCCTTAGCTACTAGCCTTTCCTTATACTTAGCTAAACTGCCATCAGTGTTATAGTTTACCCTGTACACCCGTTTGTTACCAACAATCTTCTGATTTTCATATTTTGGTACTAAAGACCAAGTTCCATTCTTTATCAAAGCATCATATTCATCTTTCATGGCATGAAACCAATCTTTATCTTGCAATGCTTCAACAATAGAATCTGGTTCTTTATGTACCAGTACTACAGTATACACCTTTGGTTTAAAAATACTTGTTTTTCCTCTTGTAATCATGGAATGAGTATTTTTATGTTTGTCTGGTACAAGTTGAGTGATGTTAACCATTGTTTGAGGATGTGATGCAGATAAGGTAGAAGGTAAATTTGGAGTGTTTTTTACAGGCTGATCAAGTGTGCAATCAGGAATAGAACTAGTGTTTAGAGGTTGAGTATGTGTAAGATCATTAGGTTGCAGTAATTCTTCTGATAAGATAGGTTCATTGTTGTTGGAACATTCTGGAGAAGAAGATTCAAAGCTACTAATGAAGGGATTAGAACTGATAGGTAGAGTGGACAGATGAAGCACTTGATTAGTAGTGAAAGAACAAACAGAATCTGATTGTGCTTTACCTATAGAATTAAACATAAGATCTGAAGAAAAAGCAAAATTGTGTTCATAAAAAATGACATCTCTTGCTACATATATATGTCCAAAAGAATGCAAGCATTTATATCAATTGTGAGAAGGACTATAACCAATGAATACACACTTACTTGAGGGATGATCAAATTTTTTTTATTATAATATCTCAAATATGGATAGCAAGCACAGCCAAAATACTTGGGCCTTTTATAGTCAGCTTTATGCTTGAAAAGTTTTTCATATAGAGTTTTCATTTTGAGAGCAGAAGTTGGTAATCTGTTCAAGTGATAAATTGATGTGTGAAAAGAATCCCACCAAAACTTGAAAGGTAATTTGGCCTGAGCTAATAGTGTAAGACCTAACTCAATAATTTGCCTATGCTTTCTTTCAACCAAGCCATTTTGATGATGTGTGTATGGGCAAGAGTGTCTAAAAAAACTACATTGGTTTAGAAAATCAGTGAATGGTCTATACTCCCCCCACCCTCCCAGTCAGATTGCAGTATCTTAATGGTGGTTTGAAATTGATTTTCAACTTGCAACTTGTATAGTTTAAAGACATCTAATGCCTCAGATTTCAACTTCAAAGGATAAATCCAAGTATATCTAGTGAAATCATCAACAAAGGTAATGTTGTATCTAAAACCATCTCTAGAAAGAAATGGTAAGGGTCCCCACAAATCAGTATGCACAAGCTCAAGGGCAGATGTTGTTTTGATATCAGTAGTGGGAAAATGAAGTTTATGCACCTTACCTAGCTGATGCTTCACAGAAATGTTGTGATGCTTATTTAATCATGCTTGCAGAGAGATTATCAATTTGATTATACTTTAGTAAATGCAGCAAGCTTTAAGAATTAGGATGGCCAAATCTTCTATGTAGAAGATTTATTTTATTAGAAAGAGAAGAACATATATCAGCACTAGTATGAAAACAATTTGCTGAAGAATGAGTGCTGTTTACAAATGGTTTTTAAGAATCAAAGAGACAAAATGACAACATTGAAAGATGTTTATTGACTGGACATTTTGACAGAAAAGAAAATTGCTTATTGAACTTGGAAGATGTTCAATAAGCAACATTGAAAATTGCTTATATAACCCCTTCTCAGCAATTCCTTGCATCAAAACCTGTCCCTTTAGTGAATCCTTCACAACACAAAATGAACCAAAAAATTCAACATAGAGATTGCTATCAGCGGTTAGTTTTGAAACATTTAACAGATTCTTTGTAATTGAAGGAACGAGCAAGATATCTTTAAGCACAATATGTAAACATGCAGGTGGTATTTTAGAACCTCTGAATGCAAGATAAGCATCACCAACATGTGTTATTGACAAACTTCACCATTACCAATTATAAGTTTGTCATTACCTTTAAACTCCTCTCTGACATTTAGATTAGCCATGCTATTGGTCAAGTGATGAGTTGCACCACTATCCAAATTCCAACCATCATCTGCAGGCCCTTCAAAATTTGCAGCATAAGTAGCTCCAGCTCCAGGCAAGCTAGTATAGTTAGTCATATAAGATGGTCCAGGAGAAACATGCATATTTGTCATTGCAGAATTGTTCACACACCATGGTTCATCATTTAGAGAATAACAGCTCATATATGCAGGATCAAAGTTGGCCATATATGCAGATTTGTGAGCTTTGCCCTTGTTCAAATGCCTTGGTGATTGAGGTGCATAATTCTCTATATACTTGTGCCAGCATTTAGCAGCAGTGTGCCCTGATTTGAAACAAATATGACATATAGTCATTGACTCTTCTCCATTAGACATTTGTGATTTAGAAGGCAAATTAGTACCAGGTGATTTCCCAAAATGAGCTGATTTTCCCATCATCATCATTTGACCTCTTCCATGATTACCAAAATAACCAGATCTAGAAGGAAAACCTCTTGGATAGGAATTAAAGAATGATCCACCGCCATTCAATTGACCATTTCTGCCCCATGAATGACCATTATAATTATTCTGAAAACCTCCTGCATAACCTCCCTTCCTAGCATTGCCTCTTGTTTGTGCATAGTAAGCATTCATCATGCCATAGTTAGTGTAGTTAGGCATGTTAGTGTAATTAGTAGCATAATTGGCAGTAAACGCATTTCTTTCATTTTGACTCTGTTCAAGCCTAGTTTCATGAGTAAGTAGTAAGGCATAAGCATCATCATAATCAAGTTTACTTGCTGTTATGAATGTCGCTATATCAAGATAATCAGCTCCTAATCCATTCAAGATTTGTTGTAACAGATCTTTATCACCAGCACAAGCTAGTTTATCTGCAATTGCTTTCATTTTCAAATAATATTCTTCTATATTTAAAGATTCTTTTCTCAACACATTCATTTCATACTTAAGTTGCAGAACCCTATCTTCTGATTGAACTCCAAATTTCTTCTCTAAAGTTCTCCAAACATCAAAAGAAGTGTTACAAGAATGAACAAGGCTTAATATACCTTCCCTGATGGAGCTGAGCAGCCAGCTAAGCAACATCTGATCTTGTGATCTCCAAGCAGTATACTCAGGATTTTCAACCTGATGAGCAGATCCAAAAGCTACTCCAGCATAATTTGTTGAAGCTATGAATCAATTTGGAGATACTTTATCTCCAGTAATGTAGCCTTCCAGACGATTTCCTCTTATGGATGCAAGAACAAGATTGCGCCATATCATGTAGTTTGATCGATTCAATTTGATTGGATTAATGAATGAAAATGTTGTTTGTTGTGTGTGATTTGCAGAGATTGTATTTGAATTCGTGTTTAGATTGTTTGAGCTTGCCATTATGGCTCTGATACCAAGTGAAAAATTGCAGAGTATTGAATATAGCAGCTGTTTGGCTGCTGAGAAACTTTGAGAGAAAATGTATTTTTCTGAATTAATTGCTTCTTATTTCTTAACTGGAATGATCCAGAAATGTAACTGTATATACACATTACAATCCTTAACAAACTTACAGCTAATACAACAAAATTAGTAACTAACTCTATTTAGTTAACACAAAGCATGAGTAACATAATTAGTTAAGCTTTCACTGCTGCTGCTGAATTTGCTGAGTTGGCCTGCTGACTTGGCATTACTCTCACGTGATCTAATAGCAGACTTGCCTTGCTTCTTCACTTCAGCATAATGTGCAACCTTTACATGAAGGCAAGCCGTTTACTTTAGAACAGCTCTCTCTCGTAATTTAAATTATGATATGATTTCTTTGTGTTGCACTATTTTCATAGAAGTACTCCTCCATGAATTGGCGTCCGAGGATTAGAAACAAAGCTTCTAAATAATTAATTGAGTTTTGTTTGTTGAAAAGTCAAACAAATCTTATCAATTTGGTTGGTGGCACACAAATTGACAACATGAATGCCTTCTTTTCAATTCGGTGCAAACAAATTGGACAAACATGATTTGTTTCTCAATTGGTAGCCGCATGCATGATGCTGGATTAAAGACTTTAATTGCCAATTTGCTGGACTTGTGTTGGAGAGCTCGACTATAAATAGAAGTTCATTTGGAGAGATTTAGTATCCCCAAACATTTGTAAAAAGCATCCCAAAATTTGTGAGTGAGCAATCGGAGAGTGTGAGCAATTGAGAGGTATTTCCTTTCAAGTGTGTGTGAGAATACTGGGTGTATTTGGGTTTTGGGAAGTGAGGTTTCTTTACTTAAATATTGTACTCTAATAATTATTAGTAATACAATTATTTTCTCTTGCTTTCATGGATGTAGGCATAATTGCTGAACCATGTTAAGTTACTATATCTTTTATTTTTCGTGATTATTTAGTACGTTTGATTCTGCATTTGAGCACAACAAGTGGTATCAGAGCATTGTTAAATAACCTAAGTTTGGAGAGGCATGGTCCAGCGTTGCTTCTTTTTCCAATTTAGAAAGCATACCATACTTAAATAAAAAAGAATGCAAATGGTGAAGAAATTCATTATTCTAGGGGTTAAGTTTGGCTCTAATTAGGTGAATTTAAAACTGGGGTGTTATTATACAAATATTCGTATTATTTTCCGAATAGAGAAATTTGTACATACTCACAAAATTATTGGAATTGATTGTCCACAACTGTCAATTACTCGAATGACTTTTCTTTTCTTTTTTGTACTCATTTTTGGAAGTAGATTCTCGGCTTACTTGACTAGAAATAATTTTTTATTATCTTTTCTATAATTCTTATTATTAATAAAATTCCCTTAATCGAACTCGTATATTTTCCAATCCAAATTGTAAACAAGAAGTCGTGTATTTTTTTAGTATGTCTCAATTAATCACATTAAACCATTAAGTCCAAAAGAAATGCTTGGTTTTATTTATAAGAAATACAACTTTGCAGGTGTACAGTAAGATTATACAATCAAACAGATCAGATACACTGAAATTGGAGGAATAAAGAGTAATACAATCGGCATCATCAACAAATTAAGTAATACAATTTGCTTGAAATTGTCCATAACTACGTGTAACAGAAATTGTAGTGGAGCTAATTTTACCCAAAAAGATGGCGTTATCGCCTATATCTTCCACCTTAATCCACTCATTTCTTTGCCAATCCACCTTGTAAACCTTAAACACATAACTAGGTGAACACATAACTAGGTGCATAATTTACGTACCTTTGAACCACCAACAAATCACCCTCCAACTCAACCAAGCAATTAGTTGTCAACGAATGACCCATTAGACTGTAACCGTAATTCTTTTGCTTGAACACACTTAGTACTAGTGAGCTTACTACGAATGATATATGTAACTCAAATAATCGATTACGGAGAAATCACCCATTTAAAATATTACATCGCTGCAAAAACGACCTATTATTAGCTTGTCATCACCTGGTCTGCAGTGAACATTAATAATGCTTCTTTGACGATGATCGGCCGTAATTGATCTAGCAAGAAATATGCAGTTGGTGTCGTCCGAAGGGCTAGTAGATGTAATCACTCTCAAATGTAAGAATTTTAACTTTTTTCATTTAGAGATAAATGTCTCATAATCAGACATAAATAAAAAAGAACAAACAATCAAAACTTCTAAAATGTCTAATAAAAGGTAAAATTGTGATTTCAAATTGAAAAAGATACAAATCTTTAGATGGAAAAACCATACAAAAAAAAATCTACAATATCTCGAGTCACGCTTAGAGTCCAAGAAATTTCTCTTTTTATTTGATAAAGAGGGCGAAATGAAATCCTAATTAGATTGAAGTCCAAAGGGTTTAAGATTATCTTTTTATTTTTTTTTCCAAAATAAATATATTAAAAAAAAACTAGATATTTCCAGCGTGGACACACACCCACAGGTAATATAACAATATTCCGCTTTCACTCTTACTCTCACTCACGATTGACGATCCATTGTTTTAACTTCTCTCGCAAGCCTGAATAGATCGAAATGAAACACCAAAACGAAGTCGTTTCAACTGTAGGAGGCTAGGAGCATAATAACTGTTTAAAACAAACCACATATAAAACTCCGCATGACTCAAAATGCCGTACTGTTATAACAAACATAACCCTAGACCAAACCAAAGTCATCAACCTTTAACGGGTCGGGCAATGGGACCCGCACGTGACCGGAACCCGAAAATCACAGCATCGTACACACACCAATGAAACCCGACTTCTCGACCCGTTTCTTTAGCCCGCGCGCACTCCTCACAAACCAAAACGTCACAGTCGGTTGCTACTCCATCGTTAATGTTATAATCATCGTTAATATTGTAATAATGATCATAATTCCTCAAAATTACGTTATTAAAATCATCATTATTATTCCTCTTCAGTAACGTCACATCACCGGCCTGTGGCTGCTGCTGCTGCTGCTGATCAGCTTTCCTTCCCTGCCGCCTCGCACACGAGTCACGTGACCCTCGCAAAACGACGAGAAACCAGCAGTCCTTCTCTCGACATATCTCCGAGAAATTGGCCTTGCTCGTGACCGGAACCTTGCGTGACGACTTCCCGTCCGCGAGATAAACAGAGAACTGGTTGGGAGAGATACCGATTTTGAGGCTGAGAACCGAGAGGAAGTCCATGTAGTTTAAGGAAGGATAAACGACGACGTTTCCGATGCTCGTTTCGCGTTCCCCGTCGAAGAAAACGACAGGGAAAATGGTCTCCATCTTGGTCATGGTCACGACTAGTGAACTTAAGATTATCCTATTAAATGCTGGATTAATTAGTTTTCCTTTAGATTGGAGAACGGGAGATTAAATACTGTATCAATTAGTTTTCCTTTTCATAGTTTAATTCTTATTTGATTTGTATTTTTAGTTTAAATATGGGTAGGTTTCCTAGTTAAATTAGAATAAATTGTAGTTAGTATAAATAAATATTTTTTATAACTTTTACAAAAAGACTTATATTTAGTTATTGATTATTTTGTTGGAATAAACTCTAGTTCTATTCTTGTGGTATTCTTAGAATGCAGATTTAGTTTATTTTTATTATTCTGAGTATTCTCAAAATCAACGGATACTAAATAATCCCATATTCCTATTTATTCATCATCCTATATATTTTATTATTCTGTTTATTAGTTCGCTGCGCACTGTACATCATCTTGATGATAACAATCTTGGAATCAAGAGAATCATGTTTGTCAAATATGGACAGGGGCAGTATGGTACTACTGGGTTAGCTGCCCCTACATAATTAAAAAAAAAAAACTCAATTCTCTGTTTTATGCTTAAGTCTTTCTCTTGTAATCTTTGTTAATCTGCCCCTTCATTTCATTGTTTTGCCCCTTTGTCCTTTAAAATTATTTGAACAACTCAATCACTTGAAATTAAAAGTCAAATTGCCCTAATCCTTAAATTTTGGAAAAGAAATTTTGTATGTATTGAAAAAGAAATTTTCTATAGTATTGATTCTTTTGGTTAAAAGGAAATATTATTAAGAAGATAAAAGAGTACAAGAAAGTGATAAAAGTTACATTAAACTAAAATTAGGAACACCAAAAGAATCTAGAAGAAGAAATATCGGAATTAAATGGGGAGGTGAATTCCACCAAGTAAAAGAATGAAAATCAAGGCCATCATCACTTTATTACCTTCACAATAAATATGTAAAATGTGATATTCCATTAAGTGAAGCAAGTGAGGCAATTAAACCAATGAGAGTGGAGTAGCCATGGAGGAGAGCAACCAAAAAATTCTGAAGACATAGAGTCACATTTAGTCCAAAGTTTATACCAACCCCTTAACGAAGCTTGTTCAATAACAAGAATAACTGCCATAAATTCAGCATAAAAAAGAGGATTGATAACCGATGAACATAGTTGAAAACCACCAAGGAAGGTCCCATGATGATGTCTAAAAATTTGGCCACAAGCAGATAACCCAGGATTATTCTTCGACAGGCCATTGGTATTTACCTTTATCCAAGTTGGAAGAGGGGGATGCCATATCAGTGTAGCTACTTTGGAAGCTTTTCCAAAGCTTTGACCAATACCCAAGTGAGCAAAAGTTGCCAAATCATGAAAGTCAGCAACACTCCTGGACAAGATTGACAAAGAATATATATTAAAATTTTCAATAGACCATGGCATTATGAATAGAGAGAGATACATCTTGAAATCGAATGAAGTTAGGGCTCTCCAAATCACATGGACAACGCTTCTACAAGCCAACAACCACACATGTTCCAGATTTGAGATGTAAAATTCTTACTTTCCAGCACATCCCAAAAATATAACCATAGACCACCATTAGGGAGATGAGTGTTAAACATGTCAGCAAGCCGTTTCGATAATGATTGGGCAAAGAAGCGTTGGCAAAATATATGATCAATAGATTCTCTATAAGAAAATGTTGGGCAAAGGAGGCAATTGAAACTGTTGGAATGCCTCTAATTTGGAGCTTGTCATCAATTGGAAGTTTGCCATGGAAGATATGCCAAAAAAGCATTGAAAATTTTGGATAATATTGATAATAAAACTACTGAACAACAATTATCAACTCATGATAATGCGCCATTTAATGCAGTTGTCAACATATATATATTATGAATAAAAGATATAACATATATATTATGCAGTTGTCAAGAGTAGATTTCTTGCTCTGACGTCAATCATGAGTTGCAAATATTGATAAATGCAAAGATTCACTCGAATAGATAAAGTTTCCGTTACCAAATCTTCTCCCGAGCTAATTGTCTCTCAATAACATTCTAAGAATATTTTATTCTTCTTAATTTTTATGCATAATTTTGAAGTGCATAATTATGCATCAACCTTTTTTGCCCAATAGGTACATTCATCTTCGTATCACATGTAGCAATAACAAGAATATAATTAAATAAAAAATACATAGCCAATTATAAGGTTAAACAACTAATTTACAAGGAATAAAGGGCTAAACTTGAGCCAATTCAAAGGGCTTGTCCAAATAGATGAAGACTGATAAAGCCACTCAAATCTCTTGGTCGAGAGATGGTAAACACCGGTATCATGGTTTGGAAGCTCACTCATAATTACTCTTTTGGTATCATCAATGAAATTTATGCAATTAGCTTTAAAATTTCCCTTCCATATTGACTAACACTAACTGACCTGGAACTATGCTTGCCCAATAAGATCGCATTATTACCTATATTTTATTTGAATGCCAGTCCAATTTATAAAGCCCAAATCCGTATGTTGCTGTTGAAAAATGCTTCATGGGTGGTGGACATTGTTTTAAAAATAAGTCTCTTAGAACTATGAACAAATCGCCGCTCAACTCCACCATGTAATCATGTTCAACGTACTGTAGTCGCAAGTGGCGCCGCTGCTTTTTCACATGCAACCTTTGTACCGGAACAAAACGATCACACGTTAAGCGGAAGATTGCATAACGTGTAGTCTCCTGGTTTGCATAACGCCAATTTGCTGCTACCATATTCCAAAGCAAGAACAACACAGTTGGGATCCGAAGGGCTAGTAGATGCGACCAATCTGACGTATTGTCGTCGCGTGAATTCCTTTCCTGGTGCTGGTAACTTGATTCGGGCACGAGTAAAAGGATTCAAAAGATAAATATTTTCTGTTACATGTAAGCCGACTGTTAGTAGCCATCCTTGAGACGAAGCAGAAAACCATCTTCCCTTTAATTCCGGTAGTAATATCTTGTGAATTTTATGTGTTTCGGTGTCAAAGATGGTGCAAGATTCTCTGTTTGATCGCTTGTCGCCAATGTTTGAGAGCAATAGAAAAGGAGATGAAATAGGGTTTAGTTGGTGATATAAAGTTGTAATGGTACGTTGCCATGTGACACATACGGCTGCGCATTGAGAGATATCATTACAATCGTTCAATTTTTGGAAGATTATGGGTAGAAGATCAATTGGGAGATCGGACCACGACCCTGTGGCTATGGTCCTTCTTAAGCGTTTTGTTGACATTGATGATCGGAGCTGGCGGACGTATTAATTCTTCTAACTTGCATGTAGCTTTTAATTTATAGAAGGGAAAAAGCCACTCATACCTCCAAGTACTTAAATGATCGCACACCCCTTAGTTTCATAAATAGTCACTCAGACCTCCTTAATTTTTTAAATAACCATTATACCCTTTGATTATTACAACCCAAATAAAGATAAATATAGTAGTAAGATAAAAATAATAAATAAATATCATATGATACAAATAAAATATTACAATAAATATAATTAATAAAATAATATATAATAAAAATTATTTTTAATATTAAGTTATTATTAGTTTATCCCGACAGATTTTATTAATATTAAAAATCTGTTAATCCAAAAATTCGGGTTTAAACCCCATCCACATAGGTAAGGAGCGAATTGGGTTACAATTAGACTAAAAATAATGAGTAATAATAGACATCCCAAGTATTTTATCATAAATAACTATCCCAAATGATGCAGCGTTTATTAATTGGTTGATTATTCTTTACAAAATTCAAGTGAATTAATTGTATTGTCTCACCAACCAATTAATAAATTCCACATCATTAGGGATAATTATTTGAAATAAAAAACAAAAAAAAATTGTTCTTCTAACAATTTATTAAATATTAATATATCATATGTACATTATTTAACATATATAATGTTATTAGTGTTATTTGTCTGCATATATATATATTACCTATTTTTTGTTTAACCATATAAGCAAACATAAAATCAATTAATCATTTATCTTAAAATAATATGTAAAAAAAATCATTGCTCCAAATACAAAAAAAAATTATTATAATTATTAAATTGCATAGAAGATTAAAAATGTGAAAAGAACTATAGGTATATTGCCATTAGGTATGACAGAAATCCCCATAGGGATGGGGTCCTTGGGGATTTTCCCCATTCGGAAAAGGTACGGGGATGATTTTATACCCAATTTCTTTTTTAAAGAGGGGACTGGGATGATTTTTTACCCAATTTCTTATTCAGGGAAGGGATAAGGATGAGGTAAAATCCCCATCCCCTCCCCATTTTCCCTTTTTTTATTTTTATTTTATGTGAATAAATAATAAAATATAAATTATAAAATATTAAATATTAATATGAATAATAAATATCAAAATATTTATATTATTAAACTTTTGGGCCTTAGTTGCAGTCCTAAATTTCTATCCTGGACATTAACAAGGCCGGACAGATCATGTTGGCCCAAAAGTTTTGTTTTAATTACAATATTTATTAAATATTTTAAATTTTTATCTAATAGAGCAAAAGTAAAGCTAAATCGTTAAACCTAATTTAATGCGCTACCAAAGTTGGCTACGAGCTGCTTACAATGGTAGTATGAGTAAAGTTACATTGCTTATATTATTTTTATTGTTTTAGATTTGAAACTTGAGGCTATTAATATTTTCACTTATAAGTTACATTGCTTATATTATTTTTATTGTTTTAGATTTGATATCTGAGGCTATCTTTCAATTTGCCACATTCCTCGAGGAAGAATAGGAGGTGCAAGAGTCGCAAGAGGTAAATATTTTTATTGAAATTATTAATTTAAGTATCTATATCAATTTCATTTATTTTATTATTAATATAAAAGTAATTTGTTTTTTTTTCTTTTTATTATAGAATTATAAAGATTGACGAAGATGAAGTTAATTATTATGATGATTTGTATTTGTACAAGTCTTTAGATAGGGAGGCCATACAATCAAGGATCTACGATATCTCGAGTCACGCTTAGAGTCCAAGAAATTTCCCTTTTCATTTGATGAAGTCCAAAGGGTTTAAGATTATTCTATTAAATGCTATATTAATTAGTTTTCCTTTTCATTGTTTAATTCTTATTTTATTTGTATTTTTAGTTTAAATATGCGTAGGTTTTTTAGTCAAAATAGAACAAATTGTAGTTAGTATAAATAATTATCTTTTGTAGCTTTTACAAAAGGACTTTTATTTGGTTATTAATTATTTTATTGGAATAAACTCTAGGTTTTGAGTTCTATTCTTTTGGTGTTCTACGAATAAACGTGGATTCAATTCATTTTTCTATTCTAAGTATTCTCCAAAACAATGGATATTGAATATCTCATATCCCATATTTATTCATCATCCTATATATTTTATCATTCCGTTGTGTTAGTTCGTTGCAGAGTATTCTTTTACAGAACCTCACTGTATCATCATCTAGATGATAATAAGGAACAATCTTAGAATCAAGAGAATCATGGTACTCAAATATGGACAGAGGCAGCATGATGCTATTGGGGGAATCTACCCCTTGATTTGATTGTTGCCCCTTTATCCTTTAAAATTATTCGAACAACTCATTAACTTCAAATTAAAAGTCCAATGGCCCTAATCCTAGTATATTGAAAAAGAAATTTAGGACAGTACTGATTTTTTTCAATTAAAAGGAAATATTATTAAGAAGATAAAAGAGTACAACAGAGTGATAAAAGTTACATAAAACGAAAATTAGGAACACCACAAAAATGTAGAAGAAGAAGTATATGAATTGAATGGGGAGGTGAATTCTACCAAGTAAAAGAATGACAACCAAGGCCATCATTACCTAAAGTATCCGCCACTTTGTTACCTTCACAATAAATATGTAAAATGTGATATTCCATTGAGCGAAGCAAGTGAAGCAATTAAACCAACGAGTGTGGAGTTGCCATGGAGGAGAGTAACCAAAATTCTGAAGACATAGTCACATTCAATCCAAAGTTTATACCAACCCCTTCACGAAGCTTGTTCAATAACAAGATTAACTGCCATAAATTTAGTATAAAAAGAGGATTGATAACTGATGAACATAATTGAAACCACCAAGGAAGGTCCCATGATCTCTAAAAATTAGCCCACAAGCATATAACCCAGCTTCGATAAGCCATTATTATTTACCTTGCCATATCACTGTAGTTACTTTAGGATTATTCTTCGATAAGCCATTAGTATTTACCTTTATCCATGTTGGAGGAGGGGGATGCCATATCACTGTAGCTACTTTGGGAGCTTTTCCAAAGCTTGGATCAATATCCAAGTGAGAAAAAGTTGCCAAATCATGAAAGTGAGCAACATAGCTCCTCGACAAGATTGACAAAGAATAAATATTAAAATTTTTCAATAAACCATGGCATTATGAATAGAGAGGGATATGAAGTTAGGGCTCTTCAAATCACATGAAAAAGGCTGCTGCAAGCCACTAACCGCGCATGTTCCAGATTTGAGATGGGAAATTCTTACTTTCCAGCACATCCCAAAAATTTAACCATAGACCACCATTAGGGAGATGAGTGTTAAACATGTCAGCAAGCCATTTCCATAATGGTTGAGCCAAGGAGCATTGGCAAAATATATAATCAATTGACTTTCTGCAAGAAAATGTTGGGCAAAGGAGGCAAGTGGAAACTGTTGGAATGCCTCTAATTTGGAGCTTGTCATCAGTTGAAAGTTTGCAATGGAAGATATGCTAAATAAGCATTGAAAATGTTGGATAGTATTGATGACAAAACTACTGAACAACAATTATCAATTCATGATAATGCGCCTTGTGCGTTTGTAAATGATGTTGACAGAAATATATAAATTATGAATAAAAGATGTAACGCTAGTATTTATTATTATTTTTTAAAATTACCCCATATAGAGTAGATTTCTTGCTATGCCGTCAATCAGGAGTTGCAAATACTGATAAATGCAAAGATTTCACTCGAAGAGATAGAGTTTCCGTTACCAAATCTTCTCCCCTAGCTAGTTCTCTCAATAACATTCTAAAAAGATTTTATTCTTCTTAATTTTTATACACAATTTTGAAGTCTTATACCCTTGGGGGGAAAAAAAGTCTTCTTTTTATATATAGTTTGGAAGTCATATATAAGGTGATTTACCTGTATCTTTGTCAGGAAGCTGACTCATAAGTCATAATTTTCCCAAATCGCCAGTTCCCCGTTCGGCAAGCATCAACCCTTTTTGCCCAATAGTATATTTCGTTTCGTAAATTTCATTGAAATCACATGTAGCAATAACAAGAATATAATTAAATAAGAAAATCATAGCCAATTATAAGGTTTAAACAAATAATTTTGAAGGAATAAAGGGTTAAACTTTGAGCCAATTCAAAGGGCTTGTCCAAATAGCTGAAGATTGATAAAGCCACTCAAATCTCTTGGTCGAGAGATGGTAAACACCGGTATCATGGTCAGGAAGCTCGCTCATAATTACTCTTTTGGTATCATCAATGAAATATATGCAATTAGCTTTAAAATTTCCCTCTCCATGACTAACACTAACTGACCTGGAACTATGCTTGCCCAATAAGATCGCATTATCGCCTATATTTTTCACCCTAGTCCACTTATTTGAATGCCGGTCCAATTTATAAAGCCCAAATCCGTACGTTTCTGCTGAACAATGCTTCATGGGTGGTGGACATTGTTTTAAAAACGAGTCTCTTAGAACTACGAACAAATCGCCGTTCAACTCCACCAAGTGATTATGTTCAACGTACTGTAATCGCAAGTGGCGCCCCTGCTTTTTCACATGCAACCTTTGTACCGGAACAAAACGATCACACGTCAAGCGGAAGATGTAACCAAGAACATCAATGGCATAAAAGTTACCTTTATAAAATATGGTATCCTCACAACCGCTGTTAAAATCGTGAATCCTCGTCCACGTGTAGTCTCCTGGTTTGCATAACGCCAATTTGCTGCTACCATATTCCGAAGCAAGAACAACACAGTTGGAATCCGAAGGGCTGGTAGATGCGACCAATCTGACGTATTGTCGTCGCGTGAATTCCTTTCCTGATGCTGGTAACTTGATTCGGGCACGAGTAAAAGGATTCAAAAGATAAATATTTTCTGTTACATGTAAGCCGACTGTTAGTAGCCATCCTTGAGACGAAGCAGAAAACCATCTTCCCTTTAAGTGCTTGTACAACCCTAGAGGATCTTCGTATACAGGGCAATTCATTCAGTGGAAGCCTTCCTCTTGTTATGAAATTTATGGGTGAGGCAAGGCCACAGTTAAAATGAAATTGGAAAGAAAATGAGAACAAACACACAAAGAGGACACCAAAAATTACGTGGTTCAGTTTTAAGTCTACGTCCACTGGCGAAGATAGAAGGAAAATATTTTACTAGTGATTTGGAGTATACAAGTGTTGTAGTATTTTGTCTCACTACCCAAGTCCCCAAAACACCCAATACTCTCACTCACTAAAACACTCAAGAGCTTTTATAATTAAGCTCTCAAACTCTCTACAAACTCATGGCGCTCTCAAAATGGATGCTTTGTGCTTCTCAAATTTGGGATGCTCCTAGCTTCCAATACCCCTCTCTATTTATAGGCAAGGTAAGTTTCAATAGTCAACTAATTCTGCACCAAATCCGCCGAAATAGATTTAGTTAAGCTTGATAATTTTGATTTCAAGCCACCAAAATCTTGACTTTCATAAGCCACCAAAGAATTATGGAGCCAATTGCTATCATGGATGTAACGAAGTCAAGGAGCATTTCTGGAAGCTTGACTTATTGCTCCCAAAATGTCGGTTAGATCTATTTTCACGTGGCATTATTCAAAGTTCAACAAATCAACTTTGACATTCTCCCACTTAAAGATTTGATTGAGAATCAATCAATCTCCACACCATCCTTTCTGCTTCGTCGTTCACATGTTGCTTATGTTTCCGTTAGGCCATAAAAGGATCTACTCTATACAAACTTGTCAGTGTTGATTGGTTTGGTCATAACATCTGCTAGGTTCTCCTTGGTGTGGATTTTCTGTAATTTTACACTTCCATCCTCTACTACTTCTCGAACAAAGTGATATTGTACCCCTATGTGCTTTATCTTGGAATGAAAGGCTAGATTCCTTACAATGTGCAAGGCACTCTGACTGTCACAAAACATAGGAATCTCTCTTTTTTGTGCCCGAGTTCCTCCATTAACCTTTTTATCCAAATAGCTTCCTTACAAGCTTGTGTAGCTGCAATGTATTCTGCTTCTGTTGTAGATAAAGCCACAACAGTCTGCAGTTTTGAAATACATAGCTCCTCATGTAAGTGTAAATACATAGCTAATAGTGGATTTCCTTTTATCAAGGTCGCCTGCAAAATCTAAATCCACGTAGCCCCTGACAATAAGTTCTGATCCTCCATGACATAATGCAACATCTGAGGTTCCTTTGATGTATCTCAGAATCCTCTTCAATATTTACCAATGTTCTCCACTAGGATTTGCCATGTAACGACCCACTACTCCCACTGCTTGTGCAATGTCTGGTCTTGTACAAATCATAACGGACATCAAACTTCCCTCTATTGATGCATATGTTACTCGAGACATCTCCTTCCTCTCTGTTTCATTGCTAGGACACATACTTGAGGAAAACTTGAAATTAACAGGAAGTGGGGTAGAAATTGGCTTACAATCTTGCATTTTGAATTACCGTAAGATTTTCTTCAAGCAATTCTTCTGAGAAAGCCAAATCTTCCTGTTATTTCTAACTCGGTGAATTTGCATCCTTAGAATCTTGTTTGCCGGTCCCAAGTCCTTCATTTCAAATTCCCTAGCCAACTGTGCCTTCAATTCTTGGACTTGATCTTTGTTGGGACCTGTCATCCACATACAACAGTAAAATGATAAAATCATTATCCTCAAACCTCTTGTAATATGCACAATGGTCTGAACTAAGTCTGTTGTATCCAAGGCTCATGATGAAGGAATCAAATCTCTTATATCAACACCTCGGTGCCTGTTTGAGACTGTATAGAGATTTGTTCAATCTGTAAACCAAGCTCTCTTTGCCTGTTTTAGCAAAACCTTCTGGTTGGAGCATATAAATCTCTTCTTCAAGTTCTCCATGAAGAAATGCATTTTCATATCTAATTGGTCTAGATGTAGGACAAATGTAGCACACATTGCCAAGACTACTCTGACTGTCGTAAGTCAAACCATCGAAAAAAATATCTCGTTGAAGTCAATACCTTCTTTTTTAGCATATCTGTTTACCACCAATCTTGCACGATACCGCTCTACCTAGTCTTTGCCATCATGTTTGATCTTGTAGACCCATTTGTTTCCAATGGCTTTTCTTCTATGTGGTAGTGGTACAAGTTCCCAAGTCTTGTTCTTGTGTAGAGCTTTAATTTTTTCTTGCATTGCTGTCATCCACAAAGCAACGTCTGAGCTATTTAAAGCTTCATAGAAAGTTGATGACTCTCCATCCTTTGTTAGAAGACAGTATGCAAGATTGATCTCTGTAACATACTCCGAGGGCCATGCTGGAGGTCGTCTCTCACGAGGTGACCGATGAACTTCAGAAGCCTCGGACTCGACTTGTTCTTATTTCTCGTGCTCTGGTGCTGCTTCAAAAGAAACTAAATCTTCTGGATTATTTTCCACATACACCGGTGCAGTCTCTAACTTTTCCTTTTCAGTGCTATCAGCCCTATCTCTCTTTTGTAGTTGATCTTCTACAAAGATAACATCTCTGCTGATGACAATCTTGTGGGCTATAGGATTCCACAGACGATACCACTTTACTCCATCAGCATACCCTAAGAAGATACATCTCCTAGATTTTGGATCCAGCTTTGTTCTTTCTTAGGCATTGTACATCACGTACACAGGACATCCAAATGCATGTAAATGAGAGTAATCAGCTGGCTTACTAGTTTAAATCTCCATTGACGTCTTCAACTCAATTGCTGTTGATTGAGATCGATTTACCACATAACAGACATTTTGGCTGCTTCTGCCCAAAATGAGTTTGGTAGACCAGTAGTCCTCAACATGGCTCTTATCCTTTGGTAAGAGTCCTATTCATCCGCTCCGCCACTCCATTTTGTTGAGGAGTGTATGCCGCCGTGAACTGCCTCTGAATACTTTCTTGCCTACAGAATGCAAGAAACTTGCCATCTGTATACTCTCCATTGTTATCTATCCTCAAGCACTTGATCCTTTTTCTGGATTCAAGTTCAACCCGCGCTTTGAATTCCTTGAAAACTGGAAATACGTCTGACTTTTTCTTGAATGGATACACCTAACATCTCTTAGAGTAATCATCAATGAAGTAACGAAGTACTTTGCACCTCTTTGGGATAAATCCGGTGATTCCCAAACATCAGAATAAATCAGTTCTAGGATGTTTTTACTTTTGGGTTAGATCTGCTAAACTTTAATCTATGCATGTGGCTTACTTGTAACACAATGTTGGCAAAATGGTAAGTTTACCGATTTGAACCCCCGAAGCAGCTTTCGCTCAAAGAGAATCTTCAAACCTTGTTCTGACATGTGGCTAAGTTTGAGATGCCTGATCATCACCGACTTTTCTCCATTTGACGCGACACACGCATAAGCTTCTTGTAGTGTTTTCCCTTGAAGCATGAATAGATTAGCACCGATCTTTTCCACCTTCATCAACACAAACGTGCCTCTAACAATCTTCATAATCCCATTCTCAACATGGGTTTTGCACCCAAGCCTATCTATTTGTCCAAAGACAATATATTTTTCTTCAAGCCTTTAACATGTCGTACCTTTTAAATTGTATGAATTGTACCATCGGACATTTTTATTTTGACAGTACCAATGCCAGCGATCTCCAAGGCATGATCATCACCCATGTATACAGATCCTCCTGAGATAGGTTCATATGTGTGAAACCATTCTTTCCGAGAGGTCATGTACCATGTTGCTCCTGAGCTTATAAGTCAGATGTCACCTAATCGTTTCTTGCCTTCTGCAACAGTTACTGCTTCACCGTATAAAATGTCACCATCATCTGAGGTACTTGCTACACACCCCTGAGCATTTGACGACTCATGATCTTTACCTTCTCTTCTCTTCTGATTATTCCAACACTCTTTCTTGACGTGCCCTTTCTTGCCACAATTGTAGCATTTTACATTCTTTTTACTTATTGATTTTGCTCTACCATGATTGTGACTCCCACTGGGGCCACGTTCATTTGATCTCCCTCTCGTCACCGATACCACTTCCGCTTGTACGAACTTGCCAACCTATCTTCCTTGCTTTTCTGCCTGCTCTTCTCATTTAATACGGAGGTTGCAACATCATCGAAAACTAGACTGTCCGTTGGGTTGTTGTTTGTCGGGTTGTTCTTCGTCAGATTGATGATGAGTTGATCATAGGAATTAGATAAACTTTGAAGTAAAAGCTTCGCACGTTCATTTTTCTCTATTTTGTGACCCAACGTTGTGAGTTACAAAAATAGAGTTTTCAAGGTGTTAATATGGTCTGTCACCGATGTAGATTCTGCCATTCGAAGAGTATAAAGTTTCCTCTTCAAGAAGATCTTATTGTGCAGCGATTTGGCCTCGTGCAGTTTTGTGAGAGTATCCCACATTTCCTTAGTTGTCTTTTTCTCCGCCACACTGGATAACACCTTATCTGCAAGTGCCAAGTGTAGATTAACATTTACATTGCCATCCATCTCATTCCACTTGTCATTAGTCATCTCCCTAGGCCTTTCTTCAATTGCTGCCAAGCAATTTTTTTTCCTTATAATAGCCTTTATCTTCATTTTCCACAACTAGAAATTGTTCCTGTTGAACTTCTCAATTTTTTATTTTACCGCTATCGCTTTCACCACGAACTGCCTTTACTAGGATCGACTCCCACCGTTTCACAAGAACAATATCCGTATACGTGAATAGTAACTATATATGTGAATAGTACCCCGACTCCGAAAATGCAGCCAGGCTCTGATACCACTATTATGAAATTTATGGATGAGGCAAGGCAACAGCTAAAATGAAATTAGAATGAAAATGAGAACAAGCACACAAAGAGGACACCAGAAATTACGTGGTTCGGCTTTTAGCCTACATCCACGGACGAAGATAGAAGGAAAATATTTTACTAGTGATGTGGAGTATACAAGTATTATAGTATTTTGTCTCACTACCAAATACCCCAATAACCCAATACTCTCACTCACTGAAACACTCAACAGCTTTTATAATTAAGCTCTCAAACTCTCTACAAACTCACGGCACCTCACAATGGATGCTTTGTGCTTCTCAAATTTGGGATGCTCTTAGCTTCCAATACCCCTCTCTATTTATAGGCAAGGTAAGTTTCAATTGTCAACTAATTCTGCACTAAATCCGCTGAAATGGATTCATTTAAGCTTGATAATTTTGACTTCAAGCCACCAAAATCTTGACTTTCATAAGCCACCAAAGAATTATGGAGCCAATTGCTATCATGCATATAACGAAGTCAAGGAGCATTTCTGGAAGCTTGACTTATTGATTTCAAGGCTCTTGTTTATGAATACATGAAATGCAGAAGTTTAGAGGATTGGTTGCACCAGGGCAATGATCAGCTCGAAGTGGGAAATTTAAATGTCCTTCAAAGACTAAACTTAGTCATTGATGTGGCTTCTGCAATTAAATATCTTCACCATCACTACCAACCACCAATTGTTCACGGTGATCTAAAGCTGAGCAAAGTTTTGCATGATCACGACATGGTCGCCCGTGTGGGTGATTTTGGGCTTGCAAGATTTCTTTCTGATCATGCACCTAGTACAATTCTTGAAACTCCATCAAGTTCAATTGGGTTAAAAGGAATTGTTGGTTATGTTGCCCCAGGTAATTACATACTTTCATAATTGATACTTTGTTCTTTTAATTAATATTAATGTTATAATGTCTGACATAGAGAATATGGAATTTTTTCATCTGTTTTTTTTTCAAGAGTATGGTATGGGTGGGGATATGTCCACGACAGGAGATGTGTACAGCTTCGGAATATTGTTGCTAGAGATGTTTACAAGAAGACGGCCAACCGATAACATGTTTAATTATGGTCTGACTCTCCATGAATTTGCAAAGTGGCTCTCCCAGAAAAGGTAATGGTAATTGTTGATCCTTCGTTGTTGTTGGAGTTGGAAGCAAGGGGGAGCAACTCAAGGAATCCTAGAAATGAAAGAGCCAAAGTAGAGGAGTGCTTGGTTGTTATATTGAAAATTGGAGTTCTCTGCTCAATGGAATCTCCATCCGAGCGAATGCAAATGACAGATGTTGTGGCAAAATTATGTGCTGCTCGGAAAATCTTTCTCAGTAATAGAGGTTGCAGCATTAGAAATGAGAGGCCACTTGCTTATTGTTCACTATCTTCGATCGATTTTAACCTTTTTATTAAGATTGCTAATTATGTTCATGTTTTGCATGCTCTTTATCCACGAATTTTGTATTTTTATCCGACCAATCATTTACCAATTTGTATGTGAAAAAAATGTGGTATCTGAAAGAAATAAAAAAAAAGTCTCTATCATAGCTCTCTTTCTATTATCTATTTTTGAAGTCAATTTTTGAGACAAGTTGGAACCTTAATCATGTTTGAAAATTGTTTTGGAAGACACCTAATCCTAATTAATTCTTCTGTATTTGAAAAATTAATAATTATAATTAGATAGTAATTATACAATAGTCACTTACTAAAAAAAACAAATGAGGGGAAAACATTGAAGCAAATGTGAAGTCTCGACTTCAAGATGAAATTATGGAAACAAAGAGATTTGACTATACAATTGACTCTCTTTTCTATAACACCATTTTCACAATTGGTCCGTTAGATAGTGGATGGCGCACCATTTGCCAAATTTGGAAAGGAAAAAAAATAAAAAAGAAAAATTAACAAGTAGGGGTGGGCATTTAACCCGACCTGACCGGAAAAAATCGGGTTCGGATGATGCATGTAACCCGATCGGATTGGTTTTGCTTCAACTCGAATAACCTGAACTCGATTTAACCCGATCCGATCCGAAATTTTGATGAAAACAAGCACAAATTCACCCATCCGATCAGATCTGATCCGTACATATTCGGATCGGATTGGATCGGATATATATTCGTGTTTAATTCGGATTACATTTGCTTCAACCCGAATAACCCGAACCCTATTTAACCCGACCCGAACCCGAATTTGCCCACCCCTATTAACAAGGGTTGTGATTGAAAATTTGCCCATTTATTTGAACTTTTACATTTATTTGAAATTTTACATTGGGTGTTTATTTTTGTATAATTACACCACACTTATTACTTTTGTTGTCGTAATAGCAATTTTAACCTCAAAATTCTTAATTGATTTTTAAGTCTACAGAATTCTTCACCGAAACGGCGTCCAACAAATGTGATCAGTTATTTAATTCATAGTATCAATTAATTATGTCTTTAATGTTTCCCAACATAAGTTGAATTTTCAACAAGAATTTTGTACATACCACAAAAATTATTGGAATTGATTGTTCACAATAGTCAATTACTCGAATGACTTTCCTTTCATTTTTTTTATTACTCATTTTTGGAAGTAAACTCTACGGCTTACTTGACTAGGGATAATTTTTTTATTATCTTTTTTATAATAACTATTATTGTTAATAAAATTCAATGACTACCGGTCCTTCTCATAATAAACAGTACAAACCCAGCCGAACAGCCGCCAACTCAGCCACTGCAACCTCCCACCAGTCCCACCGTCGCTGAAACTTCCCAGATTCTGTTGCCAACATGCCTTAACCACTATGACTCCATGCAACTGTTGGAAAATATAGCTTTTAGTAAGCTATATTTGGGCCACATTTTGAGTAGGACCCACTTAGCGTATGAAAGGTCGTGCAGGTTTCGAAAATTACTCTGTAAACACTTCGATTTGGTATATCATATGCTTAAAATGATGGTTAGGTGAATGAGAAATTGTCTTACAAAAATGCACCCTTGATGTTGGAAAATTAAAAGGAAATGGACTTATCCCACTTGGGAAAAATAAGTCTTTGGATTTGGGTTTATATATGTTTACACATATATAGGTATTCAAGAATACCATGGATAGAGGCTCTCTCTACGCGCGCCTGCACAGAGGGGGCAAATCATGGACCTAAAATCGGCCCGATTTGTCTTACGTACACGAATGTCGGCCCAAATCACTCAAGCTCGCATGGGCCAGTTTTTACTCATTTTAAATTTTTAATTGCAAAATAATTTTTGCAAACTAGGGTTACGAATCCTTCACTATATAAAGGGCAGCTTTCCACTCGTTTTAAAAACATAGAAAATACACACAGTTGCACGCTCACGTTTTTTCCTCCTCTGGTCTTGTCGTCCGTTTGAGAGGGTTCAGATATTGTTGTAGTTCGTCGTAATTTTGAGTTCGTGCTAACGATGAAATTCGTCCCCGTTGTATCCTGGGAAACAGAGATCGATTCACCCTAAAGCACCGAGTAGGCAGTCAATCTGTTTTAAGGACACTGCAGTCGCAGGCCTCGCGTTTCTCTTACTGTACACAATTTACTATTTACTGTTGTTATTTTCCCGATTTGTGGCTTGTTATTTTGCTATTTCTTGTTCGTGTTTCAAGCCTTACACCACACCAATTGTTCGCTATTCGTGGGGTTCATTTGCTATTTCTGTAATCGTTGCTTATTTTTTGTTTCACAAGATCTTTCGCTGTTTACAGGCCTTTGGTTACCGAAATTGTTCTGGTTTGCTAACTTTCTTATTTTGCTCCCTATTTTCAAATTGTTTATATCTATTAAATTTTGATAATTGTTGAAATTATTCTGCTTGCCGTAATTGCGGTTTGCCTGTAATTTATTTTATTTTACTGTTTATCTTATTACTTGCTGGTTATGTTATTAATCCGTTTTGTACAGAGTCGTAATCTACAGTATTGTGTTTACTGTATCGGATTTATTTAATTAAATTCATCATCTCATGATTAAATTTATTCTACAGCAACAACCATTGATGGCTAAAATTCAAAACCAAATGCTTACCTCTCGCCTGCTTTCAGCTGCCAGTGGAGTTAGCTTGCTGCCGGTCACTAACCTCATGACGTCATACTCTCGCCAGCCATCATTAGCATCAACACAGCAAGCTAAGGCTAACAGCTGTAAGACAAATGAAGCAGTGACCCATGACGCACCACTGGCTTCCACATGCAACATCCCTGTTGCACTTTCGGCTCCCACATGTGAAGAACATGCATAACGCATAGACCCTATAGGCAGCAAGTCCATATCGGCTGCCGCATGCAATGTCCCTCTCTCAGTTGTGTCCCCCACATTGGAAACGCTTCCCACCTCCCATTAAACTAATTCAGGACAGCCTTCACACCCCAAAACAAATTCAAACTGTGGTCCAAACACATCATCTAAGTTGTCATATGCTTCAGCCACTAACCCGGCCATTATCCTCAACCCAAACGCTGCGTCGAGGCCTCAAAAATCATTTCTAGATGTAGTAGTTGATTCTGGAACTCAATCGTTCGCTTTTCAGCTGCAGAAATCCATTTCATGGCTGAACCATTCAAATTATCCCTTGTGGGTAAGTTTTCCTATGGCCGCCCTCCAATGGATGTGATTAGAAAAGTAATACTCAGATTTCGTTGTTGGATACTAGATACATTTTGATCAAGCTCCAGCTTAAAGAGGACTACCCCCGTATATAGATTAGACAGTCTTGGTATGTTTCTGGTAGGAGCATGTGCATTTTTAAGTGGTCCACATCATTTCATCCTGCTGAGGAATCTCTAGTGGTTCCCATCTGGATATCTTTGCCTTATCTTCCTGTTCACTTTATCCATTGTGAAGAAGCCTTATATTTGTTAATACTATTCACAAACCTCTGCGGGTGGATCAGGCTATGGCTGCCCTTAGTAGGCCCTCTGTGGCTAGAGTTCTTATTAAGTATGGTGTTTCGCGGCCTTTGTTGCTGAGAATTTGGATTGGTTAGGGCGATGAGGGCGATGATGGCTTTTGGCAAGATATTATATTTGAGAAGGTCCCCCTATATTGTGCTTTGTGTAAGCACCTTAGACACTCTACTAATGCATGTTTTGTGACTAAACCTGAGCTTCGGAAGGCCCAAAAGCCTGTTGATTAGGCACAGATTACAATAGCTCGTGATAAAGGTGAAAAGCTGTTGTTTTCTATGGACACCCAACCTTGGGTGCCTCCTACTCCCCAATATGTTGTTATTGCAGACAATCGGGACCAGGGACTTATGTGTCAATCGACTTCATATGAGGGGCAGATTTTTGGCTCTGCTCGACAGCCTATTTCATATGAGACTGGTCAGCCTACAGTTGATGCTCGTGCTGATGGGATGGCAATGGTGGACCAGGTTCAGAATTCATCTTGTCTGTAAGAGGGTTTGAATACCCACTGCACCGATGTTTCGGTGATAGATTTTGGCGGTGTAGATGGGATTGGTGCTTCTAGTTCAGATATGGATGTAGGTACTGAGGAGCATAGAGAAGATAGGGGACGGTTCTTAACAGATCTTGAGGATAGCCAGAGCGGATTTGTCAGTGGCCATAAGTCTCGTAAAAATCAAAGGCGTAAGCCGCCTTCCAAATATTCCCCATCCTAATGATTAATTCTATTATATTGAATATTTGGGGGGATAAGTAAAGCCTCCGCAGTACGTAAGCTGCGAAAATTGATTTGGATACACCGACTAAATTTGGTTTGTATTCTAGAGCCATTTCTGGAAATGGATAAGTTGGATTCCACTAGGATTCGTCTTGGGTTGGAGAAGGCTGTCTAATCTCATCTGGAAAGATCTGGGTGCTCTAGTCTTCTCCGTTCTCAGTTAAGGTGACTTAGGATGTAGGTAAGGTAATTCATTGCCGGGTTAGTCATTTTTTTCCCTGACCCTGTCTTGACCTCCTAACTTGACCTCCTATATTTATACTAGTTATTCTATCTCTATGCGGATGGATTTATCGGTTGTCTTTGTGGCATTTGCTGACACTCATGATAGTCCAGTTGGTGGCAGTTGGTGGCTGAGATTTCTGGGGGCCATGCCCAGCCTCAGGCTGCGTTGGATACCTTTAATTTGGCTTTATTAGATTGTTTTAGTGGGAGTCCTTATACTTGGACTAATGGTTATACATGGAGGTGCCTGGATAGGGTGGTCTGTAATGCACAGTGGTCTAGTTTATTTTCGATTTTCAAAATATCTCATCTAAACCGCACTGCTTCCGATCATTCTCTCCTATTATGGTCTTGTGACAAGGATTCGACCAGAAAACCATCTAGGTTTAAGTTTCTTCATGCTTGGCTTAAGCATACCGATTTTTTAGATTTTGTTAGGCAGTCTTCGACTACTCCAGTGATGGGTTGTGGGATTAGGGCTCTTCAATAGAAACTTGTTCGATTAAAGCTCCACTTAAAGGATTGGAATAAGGCAGTTTTTGGTAATGTTTTTCAGAGGGTTAAGGAGGCTGAGGAGAAAGTTACTCAAAAGGAGAGACAGTATGATCTATCTAGATCCAATGCAGACAGGGTTATATTTTCGGAGGCTAGGGCTCAACTGCAGCATGCTATATTGAGTGAGGAGATTTTTCTAAGGCAACAGTCCAGTGTTCGGTAACTCAGGGAAGGGGATGCCAATACTTGATTTTTTCATGCAATATCCGAAAGAAGCGTCAACTCTTCTATATTCATCGGATTTAGGATACTTCTGCAGAGTGGCTATTTGAGCCTTTTGCTATTGCTGACTCTGCTGTTGAGTTCTTCGAAGGGCTTCTGGCAGAAGGTGATGGCCAATTTCAAAGGAAGGATTTTGATTTCATTCTTAATTTAGTCACAGAGGAGGATAACTAAGATTTGTGCAAGGTGCCTGACATTGAGGAGATTCGTCAGGTTGTATTTTCTATTGATCCCGACGGTGCTCCTGGACTTGATGGTTTTTGTGGCAAATTTTATCAGGCCTACTGGGATGTTATTAAGGTTGATGTGCTTAATGCGGTCTTAGACTATATCAGAGGATCTGCTATTCCTAGGGCCTTCCAGAGTACTTTATTGGTCCTCTTGGCTAAGAAGGACTCTCCTTTTACTTAGGGGGATTTTCGGCCTATTAGTCTTTGTTATGTCAGCAATAAGGTGCTGACTACACTGCTGGTTTTAAGGCTTTCTCCTTTGCTTTCTCGTATTATATCTCCGTCATAGAGTGGATTTATTCTAGGTCAGGTGCTTCATGATAATATCTTGTTAGTCCAAAAGGTAATGTGATCCTTAAGTTGGATATGGCAAAGGCTTATGATAGATGTCCTGGTCCTTCATTCTTCAGATGCTTCGGTGGTTTGGTTTTTTGATCGTTGGGTGTCCTTGATTAGGCAAGCAATCTTTGGGCCTTGGTTTTCTGTTCTGATCAATGGGGTGAGTCATGGATTCTTCCAACCATATGGTGTTCTTCGGTAGGGCAATCCCCTCTCTCCTTGTCTTTTTATCATTACGGTTGAGTTTTTATCTCGAGGATTAGACCACTTATATTCTCAATACTCGTCATTGGTATATGCCACGACTGCTTCTATGCGTGTTTCCCACTTGAGTTTTGCTGATGATATTATAATTTTATGAATGGGAGCAAATCTTGTCTTCAGCGCTCTATGGTTTTTTTACACCATTATGAAGCTGTTTCGGGTGTTGGGGCATCAATTTCTTGCCAGTCTATAATTTAGTCTGTGACATGTTTCCAGCAGCGCCAATCAACTTAATTTAGTCTATACTTGTCTAGGATGTCAGGTGTACGTAGGTCGCATACGGATCCGGTATTTTGATGATATGATCCGTAAAATCAGATATCGAATTTCAGGGTGGGCCAATCGACTATTCTCTTTTGGGGGTAAAGTTGTATTTATTCGGCACATGCTTTCTTCTATGTCGCTTCATATATTTCAAGTCCTCCGACCGCCTTTTGCAGTCATCCATAATCTTGAGCGGATGTTCACTAATTTTTTATGGGGAGATATGGATTCTAGACGACGCATTCATTGGTGCAAATGGCCATCTGTTTGCTTTCCTATGGATGAGGGTGGTCTGGGATTTCGTTATTTTTTGGATTTGGTTGATGCTTTTGAGCTGAAACTGTGGTGGAGATTTCAGGATCAGCAATCTCTTTGGGAATCATTCATGATGTCTAAATATTATAGAACTGTACATTCCAGTATGGTTCAGGTCCGCTATCCTACTTCCCCCCTTTGGTGATGGTTATGCTCCATTCACTGTGTTACTGAGCCTCATATACACTGGCTAATTAGATCTGGCGATAGTAGTTTTTGTACGATTGCTGGTTGGATCCTATACCTCTCTTCCTTTTTAACCCAGCTGCTGCTTCTATGGTTCCAATTTCTTTCTTTTGGAGGGGAGCAACTTGGGATATAGGTAGACTATTGGTTATTCTACCTACTTCAATTGTTGAGCAGATTTTGTTGATCCCTATTTCTAGTGTTGGATCGGATATGCTTCGTTGGACTTTATCTAAGGATGGAAATTTTTCTATAAAGACTGCTTGGGAGCATCTTCGTGGGTCCCAGATCCGGAATGTAGTTTTTTCCTTTATTTGGCAACATTATATTCCTTTTAGGGTTTCCTTTTTCTTATGGCGGTTGTTGCATGGTTTTTTAGTGACAAATGATGCCTTGAGCTTGAGAGGTTTTAGCATGGTTTCCCGGTGTCATTGTGGTATGGCTGTTGAGACTATTATGCATTTATTTTTGGATTGCTAATTAGTTAAGTAGGTGTGGCAGCAATTTTATTTGATGACCGGTCTTCGATATTTTCCTTTTATATCTCCACATGCGTTGCTTGGTCACTGGCGGCGTTTCGCCCATTCTTCTAGACATATTCGAGTTATTCTCCCATGCTTCATCCTCTGGCATGTCTAGAAGGCTCGAAATGCTTTTAGATTCGATTCAGGTTCCTTTCATGTGATCTCAGACTTGCTAGCTCTGTTTTTGTTTAAGCCTTCCTAATTGAGGAGTGTTTTAGATACTCCGATTGGAGAGGGCTTGCGGATTATTCAATCTCCACGTAGGCCGGTCCGCTTGGTTTCTTGGTTAAGGCCACCGCCTGGGGTGATGAAATTAAGTGTGGATGGATGCTCTAGGGGCAACCCTAGTATGTCTGCTACTGGAGGTGTACTACGTGATCATCGGGGAGTTGTATTAGCTGCTTTTGGTTCTTTCCTGGGACATCAATCAATATTGTATGCTGAGCTAATGGCTATGTTTAAAGGGTTGGACCTTGCTGCTCAGCTTGGGTTTACTGTTCTAGAGGTGGAATCTGACTCGGCCACTGTGGTTTCTTGGGCTACTTCCCATTGTTCTGTGCAATGGGAATTTGTTTATCTCCTTAGCCGGATTCGTACTTTATCTTCCAATCAGTTTATTTCTATCAAGCATGTTTTTGGGGAGGCTACTTCCACTGCTGACTTCATGGCTAATTGGGCATGCACTCAGGGGCGGATCTAGAAAAATAATTTGTTGGGGGCTAAATTGAATAATAACAAGATGTAAAAACTGAAACTTAAATATATAAAATTTTTGGTAATACATTAATAATTGTTCTCTAAGCGGTTTTATATTCTGAAAACTGTTATGCAATAAACTCATTATCAATACTATTAAATATCCTTTTCTACATAAACAATAAAATTATTATTCATCCATTCATCTCTCATCCGATTCCAAAGTTGATTCTTCACAAATTTCATTGCTGAAAACGTTCTCTTTTCTGTGGCTTTGGAAACTGAAGAATTAATGCTAATGTCGTCAACAAATATACTAACAGATCCACCTTATCTTTTTTTTGTCTCAACCATTCTTTTAGCAAGCTCATCGATTCCTTTCAATTTTGTAAACTCGCTACTAGAGCGCATATCCATTATGAAAGTTTGAAGCTAAGCTTTAAGTACAATAAGCTCTATTAGGAAAAAAATCCTTGAGATAAAATTGAGCAAGGCGTTCTAACTTGTCCTTGTCAAATGCAGCAAATGAGTCATTTGGACTTAGACATGCCATTCACCTCATTGAAACGATTATTTGCTTTCCTTTTGCTTTTGTCAATGAGATTTGAGAATAAAGAACGAAGAAGCTTGAAGGAGCTTGACTGCTTGCAAGAATGAAGAAGCTTCACGATTTAATAATTGGGATTAATTATATTTTAGGCTACTGCTTTTGCCTTTTGTCAAAGTATAACTTTTATAATTATTAAAATAATAATTTAAATTTTGAAGTATAAGTGTATAACTTTTATTATTATTAAAATATAACTTTTAGAACTTTATTAATTTTTACTTATTAAAAATAATACTTTTTTTTTTCAGTGGGGGCTTGAGCCCCCAGTGGCCTTATACTAAATCCGCCTATGCATGTACTCATCAGATTCGTCAGCGATTTTTCAGCTCTACAGACCTCCCATCTGATTTTTCTGGCACTTTTTATTTAGATGCTCTCGAGTTCCCACATGTTCGACGTTGACATTGCCTTATTGGTTTCTTTTACATTTTGGGAGGTTTTGGTTTACGTCCCCCTCCTCATACTCCTTTCATTATTTGATTTATATTATAGGTAGGGGTCCTGCCAAACCCCCCACCTTTATGGTGGTTTAAATTTAAAAAAAATGACTTTCCTTTCATTTTTTTTTTATTACTCATTTTTGGAAGTAAACTCTACGGCTTACTTGACTAGAAATAATTTTTTATTATCTTTTTTATAATAATTACTATAATTTTATGAGCCATGGTTTGCGGGAAAAAGAAAAATGTTTTTTTTGGTAGACCCGTTAAGACGAGTCGTATAAAAACAACAAAGAAGGTAGTGAAGTATCGTAGCGATAATAATAATGCTCATTATTTTCCAGGCGTATTCAAAAAGTAAAGTGCATGTTTATTTTTGTATTTTTTTTTATGTAATTGTTCTAGCAATTGACTTATCAACTTAAAAAACTTTTATAACTTATGATCAAACAACCTAACTTGACATATTTTATTATATTAAAGTAATAAATACATTGAAATTTAAATTATTTTAAATATGATGTAAAAAATAATTTTAATACTATTAGCATGTGAGATATATTTTATTAATAATAAAATTTATCTAACCAAAAGATTTATTTAAAATTTTTATAATAATTACAAATATATTATTAAAATATAATTTGCACATTTAAAATTTTTTTAAAATTTAAAAATATTTTGATTATTAGTCTACTAGACAGATTATATTATTTATATTATATTCGTATTTATTAAAAAATTTAAAGTCAATTTTTTAGTTAGTATATTCAAAAGGTATCATAGTTTAAAAAAATTTGTGTCTTTTTCAAAACTTGGGAGTCTACATAAATATTTCCTCAAATTTTAAGAGTGTAACTGTCCTTTTCTACATATTTATATAGATAAACTATAGAAATGAGATAATGTTTTAATTGGTTATTGGATAGTGCATGGATCAATGAATCTTTGGATTAAAAATATCTGCATTCGGGAGCGGACATTTTTTTTCCACGTAGAAATTTCCAAAAATGCACAAAAATATGCCCGATCAATAAGGGCAAGCCATTGGTAGGTCCCTGGTGGGATTCACTTATTTTTTATATTAAATCAAGGAAAATGATTTATACACTCCCAACGTTTAATGAAAGGGACAAAAACTCCCCCAATGTTTAAAAAAAGATATTTACACTCCAAAACCGTTTTTTTAACATGTAATTACCGTTATACCCTTACATGTTATATAATAATAATAATTTGTCAAAAATTTGATAAAAATTTATGTGGTTTGAATTATAATTTGACAAATTTTATTTGGTTTGAATTAAATTTATTTGTTTTGAATTATAATTTAACAAAAATTTATTTAGTTTGAATTTAATTTGGTTTGAACTAGAACATGCCCGACCAATAAGGGCAAGCCATTGGTAGGTCCTTGGTGGGATCTACTTATTTTTTATATTAAATCAATAGATTCCACATTAATGGGTAGGAAAAAGATGTTCTCACAAAGGAATACACAAAACTGTGTACTTTGATTTATCAAAATTATAAAAATTGCTAAAAACTTTAAAGGTTAATCCTTTACACCCTTATATTTGTCTTGGGTTGAGATTTATTTCCGTAAAACTAGTATCAAAGCCAAGTATTTGGTTTAAATAATTTAAAAAATAGATGATGAGTTAATTATTTATTCTATTAATCATAATGGATATAATTTATTAATAGATAGTAGAGCAATAAAATACAATATTAGTAAACATATTCCATATTATTCACATGAAAGACGAGATTTAGATATTAAACAATTAATGCAATTATATTTATCAAAAGCTCAAGAATTTAGAATTGGAGAATTAATAATAATAAATAGAAGAAGTTTAAACATAAATCCTCTCTTATTAGATAGGATAAGAATAGAAGTTTCTAGAAATAATTTTTCTTAGAAACAATGGAATATTAATTCTGTTGAAGATTATCAAGATGATCTTATAATAGATTATAATAGACTTTTGTCTATTAAACAAAGAGAAGAATATAATTGGAATAATAAAAGAATTAGAAGTAAATATTATTCTTCTAGTAATATGCTATTAGGATATAAAGATTTATTTATGAATAAACTCTACCTTATAAATAAAGGATTAGAGAATAATTACATTCCTAAATAAATAAAAGGCATTATATGTCACAAATATTTAATAGAAAGTAATGAAATATTATGCAGATGGTATAATGAATAAATTACCTTACCCATTAATAATTTCTCAAAATATAGAAACTAGCAGGTTTCCACCTTCTAGTTATAGGCAAAAGGGATACACATATGCAAGATTTCAATCTTTTGATTTAGTAAATGATTCCGATATGTAGGGAAATAATTAGTTAAACTGGATTTCTCTATATTTATTAAATAAATTAGGAAACCCTAATTTAACCATAAATGATATAAAAAGTACAAATGAAATACTAGAGATAAAAAATTTTTAATGATGAAAATATAACTCAAATCAAAAGATTGGGAAATCATATGAGTCAAGAATTTGAACACATTAAACAAATAATAATTGAATTCCAAATTGAAAATCAAGATATATTAAAAGATAAAATTATAAATACAACAAATAAGAATTCAATAGATACACAATTAAAAAAGATTGAAATTCAATTAAATAAAATTGAAAAAATTGTTGAATAACTTGGTAATAAATTTGCCATAAACATACATGGAGAACTTCAAGAAAATTGAAGTACAAAGAATTGATAATAACAAAGAAGAATTACTCATGATAATTTAAGAACAAAATAAAATTTTTCAAGATACCATAATTTACTTTAATAAAAAGAAAAGTAATGAAATTCAGCCTATGGTAAGGCCCATATTTAACAAAATAAAAAGAAATGAAAAATTGATAAGTTTCAGAATGCTAAGCGAAAATGCTAATAATGGATTAAAAGAATTATCTGATGATAATAAAGAATCTGAAACTGATGAAGATGATAAAAATGTCTTCATAAATCTTGAAGATATTGAAAAAAGAATAGAACGTTTAAAAATGAATGAATCAAAGCCTAGAGTTTTTGAACAAGGTGAATCTAGTAATAGAGCTTCCTATGCTAGAGAAGAAATACCAACATACGAAAATGAAAGATCACAAAGTCAATATTTTAGGCTAAGCAAGAGACCTAAAAAAGAATGTAAGACACCAGAAGAATATAAGAAAAGACCCATCAGCCATGAGGGTATCTGGTTAAATTTAGATTGTATTAAAGATAGAGATAAAATGATAACTGCTCAGGTAAAATCTACGAAAATTGCTTTAGCATTGTATAATCTAAATAGACACAACATCATAGAATTCCTTAAAACTTCGTTTGTAGGAATAGCTGCACAATGGTTTATGGGATTAAATCAAGCTAATAAAAATAAAGTGTTATATGGGGAAAACGCTAATGAAAATGAATCTCAAGAACAAATCTTAACTAGATTTGAAAGTGAAATAAGAAGAGAATTTTTAGGAGAAGATTCGGAAGCCGATTATCGGCAAGAATTAGAAAGAAAAAGAATGGAGAACATGAGAAAGCTAACTAAGCTTGAAATATGTGATATATGTTATTTAGAAGCATACACATGTAGCTTCGAAGAACTATATTATAAATGTGAATTTAGAGAAGAAGATAATACAAAAATGTATTACAATAATTTATATTTTATGAAAATACCAGACCCATCGACAAAAAGAGAGAGTATAGCCAAGAATATGATGATACTACCAATACTGATACGCTTAGAAGTAGAATTAGGTTTGCTCGAAATAGAGTAAATCAGTGGTGTTCTGAAATAAGAGACAAAAGATTAATGAAAAAACAGAATCGAGGATTATGTTGTTCAAGATTAGAAGAACCTCCAAGATTTGGATGTTCAGAAAAATTTTATAAATATAAGTGAAGGTTTAAAAAGAAGAAATTTTTCAAGACCAATAAAAAATATTACAAGAAAAATAGATATAAAAGAAAGCTCTTTAAAAAGAACAAATATGAGAGTTATGTAATGTTGGTTATGCAAAAACGCCTAAAAAATGTAAATGCTGGTTATGTAATGAAGAAGGTGATAACTCTATGAAATGAGAGTTATCATGTTATATTTAGACCTAAACTTACATTACTTAGGGAGCAATTAGTGAAGTTTTATTATATTTTTATTACATTTTGCATGTGCATGTATTTAATCTAAGTTGTAATTAAATGATGTGTGGAAGACCATTTCATGCCTTTTTTGTGCATAATTGTAGGTGACCTCAAGAGTTTATGGTTTGACAATGGATGCTACAGAAGAGAGATCACATGCTGCAGCAACGGGCTTGCAGAAAATGACAAACGACTTAGCCGCAGATGACCAAAACCAAGTCTGAATCAGAGGAGATGCTGTAGCAATTACTACAGTATTACTGGAGTAAATACAGACAAGACAGCTTACATGCTAGCCTACAGAATCTGCTGCAGTAGAATATTCTGCTGTTATTGTCGGGTGCAGACAAAACACCAACAAACCTGCAGAAAGATACCAAAAGATCAGCCTGCACGTGAGAGAATATCAAGCAAAAATTAAAAGAATGCTTAGAAGTTGCTGCAGCAATTTGAGAGCAAAACAAACAGCCTGTCATGTGGCAGCAACATAAAAAATCTACAGCAGCCACTACTGTTGCTGTCAGCAGCACAAAATATCATGTGGTCCTAGAATTTCAGATGTTGTCAAGTGTCCCCATTTCCTCAAAAGGGGTGCCCTAATTCCAAGATATAAAAAGGCATTTTAAGGGAAGCCACCATCATCCACCAACCATTCACACAACCATTCACACATCCATATTCATCATCCATTCTCACCTATCTTCCTCACCCACGAACAGCCATTCTAACCCACCATCATCCACCACCACTCACAGCCGTCACTCACAAAAATCAAGGAAATTTTCAGAGCTATAACAGAAGACACATAAGAAGAGAGGGTGCACATCAAGATTGAAGAGTGACACTTCATCCTTGTTGTATCTAAACTCTATCTTTGTATTTATTTGTTTTAATTCTCCTTGATGATGTATTTGATGACAAACTCTTATGCTTTTACTATTTTAAAGCTCATGATGAGCTAAACCTTTAAGTAGTTGGATTTTAAATAAACTTTATGGTTATTTGACTCATATATTGTGTTGCTGGGTGTATGCTGTAGCATTTTACCTTGGTTGTATGTGTTGTAATTCTCTATTTCGGCTGATCACCCATTTGGTAGATACAAGCTAGGAAATAGCTTCACAAAGGCCTGACCTAGTGGATCTAACCAAGACAATACATGATTCTAGAGTGGGTTTCTCAAGTTGGGTTTAACTCGATTTGAATAGGGCCATGCCTAATCTAGAATTTGTGATGAACTAGATATAGGTAGTCACCTTGTAGGGTTAAGGGAACCTAGAACGAGTAATGCTATATCTAGATGTTAGCTTAGCAACTGATCATTGTTAGGTCGCTTTTAGATATAAGATGTCCAATAGGCGATAGCTGAGGACGCATGAGGGATTCTGCCCAGTGCTGCAGTAGATGCTGTAGCAACAGAATATTAATTAAAAAAAGAGTCAAAAACCATTAAGTGAGTTTAGGATCCAACTACCCCCTTGTCATTGCGTATATCCTTGTGTGTGACATGGCTTTCTTTTATTTGCATTTATTTTATTGCACTTTTTAATTTCATTAGGTCTTTAATCTTAAATTTAATCATGTTTAATTACTTAGCTAAAATTTGCACCATAAGATTATTTTAGCAAGTTGCAATAGATCAATCCCTATGGAGACGATCTGATTACTCATCACTTTACTACTTGTTGTGTTCGCTTGCATGTTGACATCATGCAAGGATATATTCACATTGGATATATTCACATTGGAGAAATCCAAATTACGATAAAAGCCCATTTCAGAGAAGGAATTGATAGTCCAGTAAATCTTGCTGTATTAGATAATAGAATAAAAGATCGAAAACATGCACTTCTTGGAATAATACAAGGAAATCTTAATTATAAGAAATTGATATTTAAGATATATCCTAAATATTCCATAATTCTTAGAGATAGAAATATAAACAAAACTTTAACTTTATGTCATGATTTTAAATACTTTGATATAATGCATGATGGATCATATCCATATAGCAAAACCTATGCCATAGAATATGCATTAACAAATTCAGCTAACAGTGAAATGTTAGCTGATAAAGAATTCATTGAAATAGACAAACTTTTTAGTAAAGTTGGAATAATACAACCCCCTGAATTATTAAGAGAAATTGATCTACTAGAGGAATGGGAAATGGATTTAAGGAGTCAACCTACTTTAATTAGAGGAAATACCTCTAGAACTATAGAATACACACCGGGAGGTAGAATGATTATAAGGAGTGGAGAATCAATCTCTATACCTAGAAGAGATCTAAATTTGAGTGGGACGCAAAGTTCTACAAGATGTAGCCATCTTGTGATACCACCATCACATGAAATATTAGCAACTATTAGAAAACATATTAAAAATCTAAAAATAAAAATTGAATATAATTATGGAAAGTCATGGCATGAAATATCCTGGATAATGGAGCTGCAAAATCTTATGTAGATGCCAAGATGATTAAATATTTAGATAAAAGGATTCTGATTGAACCACATACATTTATAGGATATAATAGAGAAAGAAAAACATTAACCCAATACTATGAGATACCATTAAAGATTAAAGGAATATAATTTATTTTTCCTTTCTTTATAGAACTAGAATATGAAATGGAAATAAGTCCTTTATTATTAGGGATGAACGTTCTTTAAAATTTCTCTCCTTACATTATAGGAGATAGAGAGATATCAATAACAATTGAAGGGATTAAACAAACCCTATCAAGATATGTCTAATCCTTTTATTGTCTATATAAAAGTGATTGTACCATATTATAAGCATAAACCAGAATGGTTCCTTGCTTTAATTGATACGGGTTCAGGAGTTAGCTTAGCTAATTTAAGAATTTATCCAAAATCATATTGGAAAGATTATAAACCTTTAATAGGGCAAGGAATTAATGGAGAACAAATTTCTCCAGGAACATGTCAAATAAAACTTTAGTACAAATCAAAGATTATATTCTAAGCATACTAATATTATGGTCTTATGACTATATGGGTGCCGATATACTTTTAGGAGTTAATTTCCTTCGTCAGTTTATTTATATAATAACTAACGAAACAATTACTCTTAAAACCCCATGTAATCATACCATTATCACACCAAGAATTTATAATCCCATTAAGCGCACCACTCTAAAATTTCATTTTCGCTGTAGCCAACGTGGTGATTTCAATATAAAAATTAATCAAATCATATCTAATTATGAAAAAATGTTAGAAAAACTTGATAAAAATTTTAGTGAAAATCCAATTCAATTATGGGAAACTGATAAAACTTATGCTAAGATAGAATTAAAAGATCCAAATATTATCATAACGGTTAAGCCTATGAGATATGGGCAAGAAAATAGACTAGAATTTGATAAACAAATCAAAGACCTCTTAGATCTCAAACTTATTCGAGAATCTAAAAGTCCATATAGCAGCCCTGCCTTTATGGTTAGGAATCATGGAATTTAAATGAGGAAAAGCTCGTATGGTTATTAATTATAAAGAATTAAATAAATATACTAAAGTTGATGGATACTTTTTACCTCATAAAGATACATTAATTACCTTTGTAATTAATAACAAGATATTTAGCAAGTTTGATTGCAAATAAGGCTTTTGGCAAATTAAGCTTGAAGAAGAAAGTAGACCACTTACTGCCTTTAGTACTCCTTAAGGACAGTATGAATGGATTGTAATGCCATTTGAATTAAAAAATGCAACACAAATATTTCAAAGAAGAATGACTAAATTTTTAAAGAATTTCATGAATTTTGTGGATGACATATTAATATTTTCTAATAATGAAGTTGACCATATTACTCATTTAGTTTCTTTTGCAGAAAAATACAAGAAACATAGGATATTACTTTTTAAAAAGAAAGCTGAGATAATGAAACCTAAGATTGAATTTCTGGGATTAATAATAGATGAAACATGAATAGAGATGTAGCCTCATATTTCTGAAAAAGTATATTTGCTCCCTGATAAATTAGAATCTAAGGAGCAAATTCAAAGATTTTTAGGATGTCTTAATTATGCTGAAGGCTTCATAGAAAAATTAGCAAAAGAAAGACAGCCCTTATAAGGATTATTGAAAAAGAATAATACAAAATCTTGGGAAGAATTTCATACTTAAGTAGTTAAAAAATTAAAAGAAAAATGTAAAAATCTACTAAGATTCGGATTCCCTTACGGCCAGTGATAGTTTAATCCTTGAAACCGATGCTTCTGATAATCACTAGGGTACAGTATTAAAAATAATTCTAGAAAATATTTTAAATTTACTTTCTTTTTATTAACAAAGAAATTTAAAGTTCGATCTGATAATACTCAGGTTAAAGGATTTATATTTAATAAATTGCCTAATCTCCCTCAATATAAGAGATTAATTAGATGGCAGCAATTCTTTATTGAATATGATTTTGAAATTAAATATATTAAAGGATCTAACAATTGTATTGCAGATTTTCTCAGCAGAGAATACAATGGATAAAAGTCTTTCCAAAATAATAAAGGGCATAATGATGTGCTCCGAAGGTCAAGAATTGCTTCTCAAGGGCAATGGATTGATTTATGATGGGCTTGCCATGATTGGCGACGCCTAAGAAGAATTAACCAAACTCTGCCCAGACAAAAGTTTGCAAAATAATCCAGAAGTTCAAACTTCAGAAGAATTTATTAGCAAAATGCTAAAAATGGTCCATTTTAAAGATCAAAACGAGAGTCAGATCGCCCAGTGTTCTTCACAGAATACAAAGATCCCTATTCCAGATAGGCTTCTCTCAATCCACGATCTTAAAGAACAATATATGAAGAGAGAGAGTTTCCAAAGCTCTTCACAGAGATTAAAACCCCAATATACCAAAAGCGGACAGTCAATTTCAATGGCTAAAATCCCATGTGAAAATGACTATGCTTATGAAAGAATTGGCAAACTAGCCTATAGGATCTGTCCTAGCTAGGCTATTGTGCCAGATCATTTAGGATTATACCCAAAAATTAATTTCGTTTTAGGTGGTGATCCTAAAATGATAAAAGATATTTTTGATTATGGCTTTCTTAATCTCATTTATACAAATGAAAATTTCAGGGAACTAGAATTTCTTCCCGAAAAGATCAAAGAAGCCGCCATTGAACTCAAAAAGATAAGCTAGATAAAAGAAGCCAGACAAAAGAAGCCATTTTTGTCAAATTCCTCAGCGCTTGTCTTGAATATTGTGATAACAAATGGTATCCAACACATCACATGATACAATTTGGGGTTAGCAGCAAAAAAGTTAGTCCTACAATTGATTTAGATCATGTCTACAATGATTATGATCAAGAACTATTTGAGCTCAAAGCTCTCTGCACCAAAAAGGCAATAGGAATGAAAGTCCTCAATGAACAGCTCTAGAGAATAAGTATAGAAAAGGTGTGGCTCTATGAGACCACTTAAAAACATTTAATCTTTTCTATGAGCAGAAAGGACAATATTTTAACTAAACAGGCCATTATTAAAAAGAAAAAAGCAATATATGAAAATCACGTAGAGTCTAGTTTGCCAACTCACCATGAGATATGCAAGGTGTTAAAACACCAGAATGATTGTAGCTTTTGCTATGGTAAATCCAAAGATGGGTCCAGTGAAGAAATCATGTCAATAAATAAAGAGCTCATAATAGGCATGTAGGGGTCTGCTAAAAGGATTAAAGATGCCAAACATCAATGATATTAAGAAAAATCCAAGAAGAGACAAACCTTTGTCGTAATCCTATCTCAATTATGCCGAGCTACAGGAGACACCAGGTGTCCATAAAGATAAGAAGAGAAGAGTCAGCTTATCCTGCAAAAAATTTGTAATATCTCTCAAAGATGTGCCACGTGTGATGTAAAAAAGATAACCTTATCTCTTCCAATGTATAAATAAAAGCAAGTGAGAAGGAGAGAGGCAATCGTCCTTGTAGCATCTCTAACCTTCAAAGCTTTTGTAATCCTCTCATTTGTAACAAATTTCAGTATGAAATAAATAAATCTTTTGAGTAAAATTATCATTTTCTACCTTATATATTTTAAGAAATAAATCAAGTACTTTACATGCCAGTACTTGTGCTAATCGAAGAAGATTTCATATTACTAAGCACTCTTCCAGAGATGTTTGCAAGAAAAGCACACAGACGGATCCTTCTAGGCTGGGGAGCAGTGTGTTGCGTTAGGCCATGTGGAACAGTGGCCGAGGTGATCGTGCTGGATGTGTGGAGCTATGACGGTGCAAACCATGGACCTCTCTATGGCTGAAGGCAATTAGCTAGTCTATCTCAGAATTCCGAGAGATAGTACACTGGTTAGTAATCCTAAACTATCTTCTTAAATTTTAGCAACAAACGGAAGCATGTTGGGCCTTGGTTGTTTTCTTGGATAATATAAGATTGGAAGTGATAAAAGTAGCTCAAATTCTTAAAACATGGAACGATCTATTATCAAGTTTTAAATGCTTTAGATAATCTGGATTTTAGTCAAGAATACCAAATTATTTATGCAATTACTATGATTAAAGATCATTTAAATCTCAAGAAAATTCAATACAGAAATATGACTAAAATAAATGGTGAAGATGAATATGATATATTTGATACCTTTGAAGAAGAAAATAGGATAGCATTAATGGAATCTATTTTAACAAGTCTTGAAGAAATTCAAGATAGGTGTAGAGCTAATAACATGACTTAAAATCGCCCATAATGGATAACAATAATATGAACTTTTTAATTCAAAATGCCAAATTTATATTACAATCTTTATGTGAAAACTTGGATGGAATGTAACTAAGTTGGAAAGATAGCCTAGAAATATACATAGATATGTTAGAAGAGAAAATTTAGTCTCTATCACAGGAGAGACAAATAATTATTAATGCAGGTCCTAATTTGGAACCAATAGATCTTTATGAATATGATAATCATCTAAACCTGTATAAAATTATAGTTAAAAGTTTATAAAATTTTAAAGAAAGATGTACAAGAGATGGAAGGACAAATTGTCCAGTTATCCAAAATTAATAATATCACAAACTTTTGACAAAATTTGCAAAAAAGTCCCATTTGTGCAAAGCTTTGTACAAAGCTTGGTGAGAATATCATTGTTGGGATGGGTAACATACATCTCAAATCTATTTATATTGATTGGTCATCCATCTAAAATCTATATATATTGTTTGGCCATAATGGGACCCCCATATATGCACAAACCTACAAAAGTCAGTAACTTATGAGCCAGCTATTAGTTTTCAAGGAAAGTTTGAATGACCTATTGTCCGTTAGCTTCCGAAACAAACGAATCATTGTTTCTATCTTCTCATTATCGACTGATTCTGCTTTTATGAAGAATAATACTCACGGCATTATTAATTTCACATGAACCCTATTTAGACATAAAAACCAAAAAAAATTGAAATAAATTTTACTTTTAGGATTAATTTGGTAAATTAAAATTTTATATGCAATTATAGTAAAGATTGTTAAAAAGATATTAAAAATTACTTTAAGTTGATTGACATTGATTTGTTTATATTATTAGCTACATTGTTGCAAAGGTACAAAAAATACTAATTCTTTTATACTGATATTTATTGGTTATTTATTAATAAATAGTTATTAGTTAATTTGCTAATCAATTTTTTTAGATAAATTATTTAATGTCTATAATATTATAACTAGGGTATTATTGTAAAAGTAAAGAAAAAACAAAGGATAAGAATGCCACATATTTAATAACAGGGGTATATTGAGGTATTTGTAAATATATAAGAACTAAACGAACATTTAAGTAAAAATACATAAACTAAATGAGTAAACTAAATGAGTATTTGCCCCACACAAACATCTATCAATGAAGAAAAATCTACATTTTTATGTTTTAACATGAAGTTCAAACAATCATCCACACATTCTGAGAGCGCAACCTCAAAGCTCAAATATGCTAAATTTTGGTTTCCATCAGCTACCTTGCCACTTTGGTATGGTGCTTCAACTTGTTTTTGCTTAATTCTCATAGTTGTTTCGCCAATTCAAACGAGACAGATCTCCTCGACATTATTGTTTTCAAGATAATTAATTTAATTTAACTAATTTTCTAGTTATTAGTTTAGCTGTTTCATGACACCATGATAAGGAATTTTTAGTCCCACCCAAGATCTTGCGAGTAAAAACATCAAACAAATAATAAATAAGAAACAGATGAGAATAAAATTAATCACACAATACAAGAATTTACGTGGAAAGCTCCTATACTGGAGAAAAACCATAGGCACCAAGTGCGATGAGAGAAAAATCCACTATGTAAAAAATTATTACAATCACTCGTATCTTTTTTTCCTCACACCCAAAACCTTAATAACACCCAATCTCTCAGTAGACCTGGCGTTTCTCTCACACTAGAAACTGTCTATTTATAGAGAACCGATTGCTGTGTTATACTATATAAACAAGTGAACCCAATCTCCTTATACATAGTGATTATTTCTTGTAGGAGAAGTATTTCTTTTCTTATACTAGTTGTATTCCTCCTTGAATAAGTCAAATCCCAAAGGAAAAATTACTTATTCCTTAAATAGGAATCTTGCTAAAGAAGAAAATATCCTAGGAAATCTTTATTGAAAAATAAGACATATTTCCTAACACACTGGATGACTAGGGACTCAGAATACTATAGAAAATTATTAAAAAAATATAATATAAAACATAATAAAAAAACTACATAAAATATTATACGTAAGAAACTATCTTATCAAGGCCGCAGCATAATTAACTTAGAGAACCGACACAGATTTATGGTGTCATAAATCTGTTGACATAAATGTTTTTATAACGTTGATTTTGATGATAACAAACCATGTGTGTCATAGGTTAAGAATGTTGGATTCAATAAAATTGATAATCTCTTAGGCCGTATAATGTTTTTGGAGAAGTATGAGAATCTGGACAAAAACGGGCAACCATTAATATTGAAACGACAAGCTGATTATATAAGGATACATGTATTTTGTTTCAGGTGGATAACGGTTAACCGTTTGTGTGAAAATGGTGAATTGAAAAATTCCAGAGAGCAACCTATCTGCTAACGGTGAACCGCTTACTGAAAACGACTAGCCGGTATCTGCTTTGCAGGTCACTGGTATTAAACGGCAAAACGATAATTGAAAAACGGTAAGCTGACTTCGTGCTGATTAGCTTCTGGAATTAAACGGCAATCTGACTTTTGTTAACGGCGATCCTATTATGCCCAAAAATTCAATAATAGCTAGTTTTTAGCTCCAACTATAAAAAAAGGCGACATCATATTCAAATAGAGGGAGAATTGAACGATTACCATCAAGTTTGTAACTGAGTATATGCAATTATAGTGCTTAAAATTGTTTATTCTTTCATCAAAACACACATTGGGCTTATACTTGTTGTTGTCTAAAAATCTAACTATGCAAGTGTACGTATCGAACAAGTAATAAAGTGATGAATTAGAGTGTCAAACCCACATGGACTAATATTATCCTATCACTATCTATCAATTTGTATCTTCTAAGTCTAATTCAAACAATTGAATAAAAAGTCTTAACTAAAATTATAACGGTAAATCAAATGCAAAATAAGCAAGAAGATAATTAATGGATAATGAAACCTAGACTTATAATTTCCCCTAGTAATCCCCTTATTAATCTTAGTCCAGTTCTTCTAATTAATCTAATTCAATTATCACTTAGAACACTAAAGTCTCTACAAGCCTCTTCCGATGTCAAGTAGATATATTACTCAAAATCAACCCAATATATTTCTATGAGAATCAATTATAAGTAATTCATTAAGTTCAAGTTCCTTAACAAGTGCATATACAATATAATTATATTCCGATCTCAAATTAACACATGTTATCATATCTAGGTCTATAGATGCATGACTCTTCCGATATCTATGCAACTACACATATGCTATTCAATTGGTGATCAAGCAATCAAATAGATTAAGCGCAAAGTATAATAAATAATCAATAGAAGACAATTTTGAAGAACTAAAACATCAATCAATTAAGGCTCATACTAGGTTCCATTACAAACCAAGATAAAAATATTTAGTTCATAATAAAGAAGAAATTATCATCCATAATAAAATAAAACACCATCATAATTAAAACAAGAGAAGAGAAGATGAGTTTAATAAGAAAAACTCTTGGAATAAATCTTCAATTTGTTCCTCCTCTTTCTTTTTATATATGCGGCTGCTCTTCTCTTTCGGTTTCTTTCTTCCTCTCTTCCGTTGTGTGGCTGCCGAATTCTCCCTCTCCAAACGCTAAAGTTTTCCTTTTATAATGCTTAGCAAATCCTTGTAGAATTAGGTTGCTCGACGGAATCCACTTGTAAGCAATTAATTTGCTTCCCCTTTAACCTTGCACGTGAAGTCCACATTCCATATTGCTTCCTTAATCCTTGTATTCAAAGGACTCCAGCCAAAAGCCAAAACCGCCTCTTTAATTTATGCATTCCAAGAATTCCTTTTAAATTTGGAAGCCCATCACGTGAATGCATGCAATTCAAGCTTTATTTCAAATTCTTCCAATTCCATAATTCATACATGTATGATGATTAATTAAATTAAATCTCCCTTGATTTGTTGCAATTAAATCTTTTTATTAATTTCCCTTTCTGATTTAATTCTTCTTTTAGCTCTCTTTATTTGGGTATTACCTACATAAATAATAATATAAAATTAAGACAATAATTAATATAATAAAATAAAAACTAAGAATAAAAATAAGCTAAAATATATTAACATATATATAAAATATAAGTATATCACTTGTTAACACATAGATTGTGTGAGTTAAAAATCTTGTAACACTCATCTCAATACCAAATTGAGTGTTTGAGAGTGTGGGAAACGCTTGGGTTAAGAGGTTTGGGATAACCTCTAGTTGTAAAGGTTGATTGACACCTTCAAAGTCAATTGTCAACTACTTGAAGTCTTAGGGTGAAAGGCTTGGTTAGTGGAATCCTCAAGCCCGGTCAGCTTGGAGGCGTGGACGTAAGTGGAGTTTGTTGAACCACATAAAAATCTCGTGTTCGATTCTCTTTCCCTTCTCTCTTTACATTTTGATTGTTGTTATTTATTTGTTATTTGCTCAATTTTATTAGATATTTGAATTTGGTTTTGATTTAATTACTCCATAATTTTTAGAAACCCAATTCACCCTTCTGCATGGGTTGTCTAGCTAGAATTTCAAAATCGACTTTTACAATGCTATAAATAGATTTATGACACATAAATCCATCCTGGATTTTAATCCTAGATTCTAAGCCCATTTCTGATAAGTATTATATATATATATATATAGAAAAAATTTTCAATCCAACGTAGATTCTGGGATTAAAGTCTTGGACGGATTTACGATATCGTAAATCCATCCCAGATTTTAATCCTAGATTTGATAAGTACTATATATACGCTCACATGATAATTTTCTAATTTGGGAATCCTAGATTTTTTTTTCAACATTGTTACAAAATGACATCTACATCCCCAAAGTTTGGGGAAATGGTCACCAATACCCCTAAGTTTTTAGAAATGGACACCAAGACCCTCTCTCGACCATAATACCATTTACCTCTATTATCCCAAAAAAATTGACTTTAAAATTTTTAATAAATTAAAATATTATATAAATAATATAATCAATGTGGTAGACTGATAACTTTAAAATATTTTGATATTTAAATAATTTAAATTTGTAAGATATTATATTTATTTTAATAATATGTATGTATTTACCATAGAAAATTTAAATAAATATTTGCATTAAGTACATTTTACAATTAAAAATATCTCACATGCTAATAATGTTAAAATTATTATTTTACATAATATTCAAAATAATTTAAATTTTAATACATTTATTATAATATTATGTTTCTATTTATTATAAAATTTAATTTAATATAATAAAATATGTCAATAGATTGTGAAATATTAAAATCATTTTAAATATTAAAATTATTTTAAAATATATATATTATTACACTTATTGTAATATTATATTTCTATTTATTTTCTTGCGAATATTTTTATTTATTATAAAATATTTGAGTCAATTTTTTTAGGATAATAGAGGTAAAGGGTATTATGGTCAAAAGAGAGTCTTGCTGTCATTTTTTTAAAACTTAAGGGCGTTGGTGACTATTTCTCTAAACTTTGGGAGTGTAGATATCTTTTTTTCTGCCAAATTTTAATAAGTTTCGGGATTTTCAAGTTGGAAGCTTACTCAATCAATGTTGTAAACACGCTAGATGGGCTTCAATGCAGGCTCCACATAAAAAATTATGAATTAAGAAAATTTTGCATTTTCTTCTTTAAAAACCCATCACATGAAGTTGAAACATTGAATAGCGTTATCTTATTCCCAGTAGCCTCAAACTCAAACATGCTAAATTCAATTTCTATGAGCTGCCTTGCCACTTTGGTATGGAGCTTGAGCCTGTTTTTGCTTAATTCTCATAGCTGTTTCGCCCTTTCAAATGAGACAGATCTTCTCGCACTGCTTGCCATCAAGTCACGGCTTCATGATCCACTTGGAGTTACAAGTTCATGGAACAATTCTATAAACTTGTGCCACTGGACAGGCGTGACCTGTGGTCATCGGCATCAAAGAATGACTGTGTTAGATCTGAGTAACCGAAGCGTAGGAGGTATTTTATCTCCTTATGTTGGGAACCTCAGCTTTCTCAGATTCATCAACCTCGCAGACAACGGCTTCTCTAGTGAAATTCCTGACGAAATTGGTCGTCTGTTTAGGCTTGAAACTGTGCAACTGTCAAATAATTCTTTTTCGGGTAAAATACCAACCAATTTGTCTCATTGCTCTAACCTCATCAATTTTCGAGCCCATCGAAACCACCTTGTGGGAGAAATTCCAGCAGATATCGGTCAATTGTTGAATCTTGAACGCCTAAGTCTTAGAGACAATCAGTTAACAGGGCAGCTCCCATCTTCCATTGGGAATATTTCAGCTCTTTATGGAATTGGTGTTGGAAATAATAGATTGAGCGGGAGAATTCCTAATGGTCTTGGTCAACTAAGAAGCTTTAGCTTCTTAGACATCTCCGAAAATGTTTTCTCTGGTATGCTTCCTCTTTCAATTTGGAACATCACTTCCCTTGAGACACTTGATCTACATTTCAATAGATTTGAAGGAAGTCTTCCAGTTAACATAGGTTTTAATCTTCCAAACCTGAGATTTCTTAATGCAGATCAAAACAACTTTAGAGGTCCTCTCCCACACTCATTGTCCAATGCTTCAAATCTCGAACAACTTTTCCTTTCTAGAAATCATTTCAGTGAAAAAGTGCAAATTGATTTCAGCCGTCTCCCAAATCTATTCAGGCTTAATTTGGCTAAAAATAATTTAGAAACTGGGGTTGATATAATAACCCTTCTCACAAACTGTCGCAAATTGGAACGACTTGATTTGGTGATAATAGATTTGAAGGGGTGCTGCTTCGTTCAATAGCCAACCTTTCAACGACACTGATCCTAATCACCTTGGGAAGCAACCAAATATCTGGCACTATACCTCCTGAAATAAGTAATCTGGTCAATCTTAATGTACTTGGTTTAGAGTATAACCAATTAACTGGCACTGTTCCCCATGCCATTGGCAAACTCAGAAACCTACAAGCTGTAGCCTTGTCTGGCAACAACTTAGACGGTAACATCCCTGATTCTTTTGGTAACCTAACAATACTGACTCGCCTTTACTTAGGATTCAATAACTTGCAAGGCAGTGTACCCTCATCCCTTGGCAATTGTCAGAATCTGATGGAATTGAGTCTCCCCAACAATAAACTCACTGGTGCTTTACCACCACAAATTCTGGGGATAGCAACCCTTTCAAATCTCCTGGATCTGTCTCATAACTTTCTTAATGGTTATGTTCCTTTAGAAGTTGGCAACTTGAAGAATCTTGTTAAATTTGATATATCTGAAAATTATTTTTCTAGTGAGATTCCTGTTACTCTAAGTGCTTGTACATCCTTAGAGTATCTTAATATGTCGGGTAATTCATTCAGTGGAAGCATTCCACTCTCTCTGAATACCTTGAAAAGTATTAAAGAAAAAGATCTCTCACACAATAATTTGTCTGGCCAGATCCCAGAGTATCTTGAGAATCTATCATTCTTAGAGTACTTAAACCTGTCTTACAATCACTTCGAGGGCAAGGTTCCTAGAAAAGGAGTTTTCAGCAACAAAACAAGAATTTATTTAATTGGGAATGAAAGGCTTTGTGGGGGTTTAGATGAATTGCATTTACCAGCCTGCCTTTCCGCTGAACCAAGAAAAACAAGTATCACTCTTCTCGAAGTTGTGGTTCCAGTGACTATAATATTGACAATCTTATTAGCATGTTTGATTGTTGTTTATACTCGAAGAAGGAAACATACACAAAAATCATCTAGTATGTTGCTGATGGAACAACAGTTTCCAATGGTTTCCTATGCTGAGTTGAGTAAAGCAACAAATGATTTTTCATCATCAAACATGATTGGTCAGGGAAGCTTCGGCTCTGTGTACAGAGGAAATCTGGGTGAAAATGAAATGGCAGTAGCAGTGAAGGTAATGAATCTTAAACACAGAGGTGCAACCAAGAGTTTTATTGCTGAATGTCAAGCAATAAGAAATATTCGCCATCGGAATCTCATAAAAATCATCACTGTTTGCTCGGGTGTTGATTTTAAAGGGGTAGATTTCAAGGCTCTTGTTTATGAATACATGGAATGCGGAAGTTTAGAGGATTGGTTGCACCAGAGCAATGATCAACTCGAAGTGGGAAATTTAAATGTCATTCAAAGACTAAACTTAGTCATTGATGTGGCTTCTGCAATTGAATATATTCACCATCACTGCCAACCACCAATTGTTCATGGTGATCTAAAGCCGAGCAATGTTTTGCTTGATCACGACATGGTCGCCCATGTGGGTGATTTTGGGCTTGCAAGATTTCTTTCTGATCGTGCACCTGGTACAATTCTTGAAACTCCATCAAGTTCAATTGGGTTAAAAGGAACTGTCGGTTATGTTGCCCCAGGTAATTACATACTTTCATAATTGATTCTTTGTTCTTTTAATTAATATTAATGTTATAATGTCTGACATAGAGAATCTGAAATTTTTTAATCTATTTTTTTTTCAAGAGTATGGTATGGGCGGGGATATGTCCACGACAGGAGATGTGTACAGCTTCGGAATATTGTTGCTAGAGATGTTTACAAGAAGACGGCCAACCGATAACATGTTTAATGATGGTCTGACTCTCCATGAATTTGCAAAGATGGCTCTCCCTGAAAAGGTAATGGTAATTGTTGATCCTTCTTTGTTGTTGGAGTTGGAAGCAAGGGCGAGCAACTCAAGGAATCCTGGAAATGAAAGAGCCAAAATAGAGGAGTGCTTGGTTGTTATATTGAAAATTGGAGTTCTCTGCTCAATGGAATCTCCATCCGAGCGAATGCAAATGATAGATGTTGTGGCAAAATTATGTGCTGCTCGGAAAATCTTTCTCAGTAATAGAGGTTGAAGCATTAGAAATGAGAGGCCATGTGCTTATTGTTCACTAGCTTCAATCGATTTTAACCTTTTTATTAAGATTGCAAATTATGTTCGTGTTTTGCATGCTCTTTATCCACGAATTTTGTATTTTTATCCGACCAATCATTTACTAATTTGTATGTTAAAAAAATGTGGTATCTGAAAGAAATAAAAAAAAAAAGTCTCTATCATTGCTCTCTTTCTATTATCTATTCTTCAAGTCAATTTTTGAGACAGGTTGGAAACTTAATCATGTCTGAAAATTGTTTTGGAAGACACCTAATCCTAATTAATTCTTCTGTATTTGAAAAATTAAGAATTATAATTAGATAGTAATTAAACAATAGTCACTTACTAAAAAAAAACAAATGAGGGGAAAACATTGAAGCAAATTGGAAGTCTCGACTTCAAGATAAAATTCTGGAAACAAAGAGATTTGATATACAATTGCCTCACTTTCCTGTAACACCATTTTCACAATTGGTCCGTTAGATAGTGGATGGCGCACCATTTGCCAAGTTGGGCAAGGAAAAAAAATAAAAAAGAAAAATTAACAAGGGTTGTGATTGAAATTTTGCCCATTTATTTCAAATTTTACATTGGGTGTTTTTTTGTATAATAACAAAACACTTATTACTTTTGTTGTCGTAATAACAATTTTAACCTCAAAATTCTTAATTGATTTTTAAGTCTACAGAATTCTTCACTGAAACGGCGTTCAACAAATGTGATCAGTTATTTAATTCATAATATCAATTAATTATGTCATTTGATTATGTCATTTAATTATGTCTTTAATGTTTTCCAACATAAGTCGAATTTTCAACAAGAATTTTGTACATACTTACAAAAATTATTGGAATTGATTGTCCACAACGGTCAATTACTCGAATGACTTTCCTTTCATTTTTTTTTATTACTCATTTTTGGAAGTAAACTCGACGGCTTACTTGTCTAGAAATAATTTTTTTTATTATCTTTTTTATAATAATAATTATTGTTAATAAAATTCCCCATTGGCTAAGGTTTGCGGGAAAAAAAAAAATTGTTTTCCTTGGTTGACCCGTTAAATTCTATTGACGTGATCCTATTAAAAACAACAAAGAAAGTAGTGAAGTATAACTTATATTAAAGTAACTTATGATCAAACAACCTAACTTGACATATTTTATTATATTAAAGTAATAAATACATTCAAATTTAAATTATTTTGAATATGATGTAAAAAATAATTTTAATACTATTAGCATGTGAGATATTTTATTAATAATAAAATTTATCTAACCAAAAGATTTATTTAAAATCTTTATAATAATTACAAATATATTATTGAAATAAATATAATAATTTACACTTTTAAAATTATTTTAAAATTAAAAAATTATTTTGATATTATTAGTCTACTAGATAGATTATATTATTTATATTATATTCGTATTTATTAAAAAATTTAAAATCAATTTTTTTAGTTAGTATATTCAAAAGGTATCATGGTTTAAAAAAAAGGTCTTTGTGTCTTTTTCAAAACTTTGGAGTCTACATAAATATTTCCTCAAATTTTAGGAGTGTAACTATCCTTATTTTCTCTCTCTCTCTCTCTCTCTCTCTTCATATATATAACACTATAGAAATGAGATAATGTTTTAATTGGTTACTGGATAGTGCATGGATCAATGAATCTTTGGATTAAAAATATCTGCATTCGGGATTGAACATTTGTTTTCCACGTAGAAATTTCCACAAAGGCACAAAAATATGCCCTATCAATAAGGGCAAGCCATTGGTAGGTCCCTGGTGGGATCCACTTATTTTTATATTAAATCAATTGATTCCACATTAATGGGTAACATGCATCTCAAATCTATTTATATTGATTGGCCATCCATCTCAAATCTATATACAGTAAAATCTCTATATAGTCATATTGTTGGTACTCAAGAAATTTATTCTTATAAAGAGGTTATAACTTAATAGAGGTATAATACAAAAATTATTGTTTTTGCTTAATTATCCCTAATGCAAGTGATATAGAGGTAAATTATGTCATGTATTAATAAATTAATAAGTGAGTCAAATTCAATGTATAAACATTAATAAATTAATTAGTAAGTGAGTCAAATTCAATGGATATATATTAATAAAAAAGATATATAGTTTCAAAAAACTAATACACATATTAATGTATTGTTGGAATATGTAAACTCATCTTAAAATTCTAAATTTTAAATTCACTTTAAACTTATTAATTATCTCAATTTATATTCTCTATATACAATAGATATATAGCATATTGTATGATAAAACACATGCCACCGAAAGCCATACATTTCCTTCTTCCTATAGCAAATCAACCATGCCACCAAAAGATAATAAACGAACCCATTTAACCGAAAATATTCATGTTGAATTATGCAAAATTAAAGAATCAAACCCAAATTGGATGCAAAAAGATCTTGTGAAGTGGTTAGAAGAAACTCATGGTCTTACGGTATCACAAGCAGCAATATCAAAAACACTCAAACGATCAGCCAACCTCCTTAAAGAAGAAGTACGGATGAACCCAAATGCAAAACGTTCAAAGAGTGTAAAGTACCGAGCAATGGAGTCTGCCCTTTATGAATGGTTTTTAGGCCATCAAGAGCATGTCAATATAAGTGGTGAGTTGCTAAAAGAGAAGGGAAATATTTTTCTAAGGTAACTCTATCCCCAAGCTACCTCATTGAATTTTCAAATGGATGGTTGGAAAAGTTCAAGCAACGAGATCCAATTTATTCCTTCCGTCGTTTTGGAGAGAGTGGTTCAGTTGATATGGAGAAAATTGAGGCTAGTTTGCCACCAATAAGAGAGGAATTAGACAAATGGGCTTGGACGGACATCTATAATATGGATGAAACTGGCTTATTTATCGAATGCAAGCAGATAACTCTCTTGCAAAGAAGCAGTTAGAGGGTCGAAAGCAAAATAAAGAGAGGGTTACAATTGTTATTTGTTGCAATGGTGATGGCTCTGACAAACTTCTGTTGTGGATCATCAGTAAGTTTCTTAATCCAAGATGCTTTAAGAATGTTAACCGTGATAATCTCAAATGTAAGTATTGAGCGAATTCAAATGCATGGATGACATCTTTGTTGTTTATAGAATGGCTTAAGTGGTTTGATAGTCATTTAGATAGAAATGTCTTCTTATCATTGATAATTGTACTGCATATGGCAAAAAAGAGCATCTTCCCCCACTTAATCACACAATTGTTATGTTCATACCACCAAATAGCACTTTTAAAATCCAACCATGTGATGCAGGCATCATTAGAAATTTCAAATTAAGGTTATTATCATCAACTCTGTTATGGTCAATTGATGTGAAGCCACAAACAATTGCTATTTGTTTTAAGCACTGCAAAATTAAAACCCCTGATGCCGATGAAATGGAAGTTACAAATGAAGTGGATGAGGAAAATCAAAGAGTCATTTCAAAATTGGGTGATTAGATTCAACAACTTAACTACATTAATCAAATGGATATTAATGTCTTCATCAATCATCGAAGTGAATGACTAGTCGGGTATGCTTTAACTGAAGAAGAAATTATCGATGCAATTAGACAAGAAGAGAAATGGGATAATCTTGAGGATGACAATACAGAAATTCAAAAAGTTTTATGCTAGGAAGCTACAAACATACTTGAGAAGCTAGAAATATTTTGGCTTCAACAAGAAGGTGCATATGCTGACCAATTAATACATACCCGTAAGTTGAAAGATGTGGTTGCAACTTTAAAGAACAAATCATTATCATGAGCAACTTTAGAAAGATATTTTGTTCCATCTTATTTATTTAATGTAACATAGCATATATTTTTGAAATATTATTACTATATGGAGGTAAATTTATTAAGACGGGACCTAAAAAAAAAACTTATTACAATATGGAGTTTATTCCTAATTATAACTAGTCCCAAGTTGGGACCATAATTTTTTATTACTATGAAGAGGTTATTCCTATATAGAGTATTCATATTTAGAGGTTCTACTGTATATTGATTGGCCATAATGGGAAAGTTTGAACGACTTGTTGTCCATTAGCTTCCGAAACAAAGGAATCATCGTTTCTATCTTCTCATTATCGACTGATTCTGCTTTTATGAAGAATAATACTCACGGCATTATTAATTTCACATGAACCCTATTTAGACATAAAAACCAAAAAAATAATTGAAATAAATTTTACTTTTAGGATTAATTTGGTAAATTGAATTTTTATTTGCAATTGTAGTAAAGATTGTTGAAAAGATATTAAAAATTACTTTCAGTTGATTGATATTAATTTGTTTATAAATAATTATTAGCAACATTGTTGCAAAGGTACAAAAAATACTAGTTCTTTTATACTGATATTTATTGGTTATTTATTAATAAATAGTTATTAGTTAATTTGCTAATCAATTTTTTTAGGTAAATTATTTAATGTCTATAATATTATAACTAGGGTATTATTGTAAAAGTGAAGAAAAAACAAAGGGTAAGAATGCAAGATATTTAATAACAGGGGTATATTGAGGTATTTGTAAAATTATAAGAACTAAACGAACATTTTAGTAAAAATACAAGAACTAAATGAGTATTCATCCCACACAAACATATATCAATAAAGAAAAATCTACATTTTTGTGCTTTAACATGAAGCTCAAACAATCATCCATACATTATGAGAGCACAAATATGCTAAATTTTGGTTTCCATCAGCTACCTTGCCACTTTGGTATGGTGCTTCAGCTTGTTTTGCTTAATTCTCATAGTTGTTTCGCCAATTCAAACGAAGCAGATCTCTTGACATTACTGTTTTCAAGATGATTAATTTAATTTAACTAATTTTTTAGTTATTGATTTAGCTGTTCCATGACACAGTGATAAGGAATTTTTAGTCCCACCTAAGATCTTGCGAGTAAAAATATCTAACAAATAATAAATAAGAACAGATGAGAATAAAAAAAATCACACAACACAAGAATTTATGTAGAAAACTCCTATACCGAAGAAAAACCACGGCCACCAAGTGCTATTACGGAAAAATCCACAATGTAAAAAATTATTACAATCACTCGTAACTTTTTTTTCTCACACCCAAAACCCTAATAACACCCAATCTCTCAATAGACCTACCGTTTCTCTTACACTAGAAACTGTCTACTTACAAAGAACTGATTGCTGTGTTATACTATATAAACAAGTGAACCCAATCTTCTTATACATAGTGATTATTTCTTGTAGCAGAAGCATTTCTTTTCTTATACTAGTTGTATTCCTCCTTGAATAAGTCAAATCCCAAAGGAGAAATTACTTATTTCTTAAATAGGAATCATACTAAGGAAGAAAATATCCTAGGAAATAACTATCCTAGGAAATCTCTATTGCAAAATAAGACATATTTCCTAGCACATCGGATGACTAGGGACTCAGAATACTACAGAAAATTATAAAAAAACATATAATACAAACCATAATAAAAAAAACTACATAAAATATTATATGTAAGAAACGATTCCATTCATAGCCAGCAGTATAATTAGCTTAGAGAACCGGCACGGATTTATGGAGTCGTAAATCTATTGACATAAATGTTTTTATAAAATTGATTTTGATGATAACAAACCATGTGTGTCATAGGTTAAGAATGTTAGAGTCATTAAAATTGATAATCTCTTAGTCCGTATGATGTTTTTGGAGAAGTATGAGAATCTGGACAAAAACGGACAACCGTTAATATTGAAACAACAAACCGTTTATATAAGGATACATATATTTTGTTTCAGGTGGATAACGGTTAACCGTTTGTGTGAAAATGGCGAACCGACAAATTCTAGAAAGCAACCTATTTGTTAACGGTGTACCACTTACTGGAAATGGCTAGCTGATATCTGTTTTGCAAGTCACTAGAATTAAACGGCAAATCGATAATAGGAAAACAGTAAGCCGACTTTGTGCTGAATAGCTTCTAGAATTAAACGGCAATCAGACATCTTCAAATAGTGATCGGCAATTCAAAATTATGCATAATGGTAACTTGGTCAAAGTCAAAACAGCAATCCGACTTTTGTTAACGGCAATCCAATTATGTCCAAAAAGTCAATAACTACTAGTTTTTAGCTCCAAAAATAAAAAGGTTGCATCAGATTCAAATAAAGGGAGAATTGAACGATTACCATCAAGTTTGTGAATGAGTAAACAATTTGTTATGTGCTTAAACTTGTTTATTCTTTCATCAAAACACACATTGGGCTTATACTTGTGAACACATAGATTGTGTGAGTGAAAAATCTTGTGACATTTGTCTCAATATCAAATTGAGTGTTTGAGAGTTTGGGAAACACTTGGGTTAAGAAGCTTGGGATAACCTCTAGTTGTAAAGGTTGATTGACACATTTGAAGTCAATTTTAAACTACTTGATGCCTTAGGGTGCAAGGCTTGGTTAGTGAAATTCTCAAGTTCGGTGAGCTTAGAGGAGTGGACGTAGGCGGTTGCCGAACCACATAAAAGTCTCGTGTTCAATTATCTTTCCCTTCTCTCTTTACATTTTGATTGTTGCTATTTATTTGTTATTTTCTCAATTTTATTAGATATTTGAATTATTTTTTAATTTAATTACTCCATAATTTTGTCAATCTAGTTGTGGGTTTTTCTAGCTTGATCTAGAAGGGTTCTCATCAGTTGGTATCAGAGCTTAGGCACCAAGGTCAGATTCATCTATCTTTATTTTTTTTCATTCTTGGTTGAGATTTTTCATTCTTGTTCTAAAAAAAAAAAAAAAAACCGTGAACAGTGCCGCATGAACAGTATAGCATGAATAGTATTTTTAGGGTTTTCTTATATCAATTTTGCATCCTTGTGGTTTCCTATATTCTTGTTCGTTTGTTTCCTTTTTCCTTTTCTTATTTCTTGAACTGTGATTGTTAGAGGGATTATACTTTGGTACTTTCCCTTGATTGAGTTATTAGTTCCTAAAGAACTTGACTGAGAAAATATAAGAGTGGTAAAAGGCAAGAGTGTGTGAGCACAGCTTCGGGTAAAAGCCTATTTGAGTGTAAACATGAGTTGAGTGACATCGCGAGTGTAAACACGTGAGGCTTGTGAGGTTCATTGTTGTTTTTCTATTTTGCTAACATCTCTTTGCAGATTCAAATAACTAATATGGATGATAAAAGTGAAGCGCAACCTTCTACGGTAGACCTTACTTTCACTTTGAAGGCAATGCACCAGGCATTTGAGAAGATGAATGCGAGGTTTGATGAGATGGGAAGCCAGTTGAGGCAACATGAAGCTGCCATTGAGAGTATTCAGAAGGTGCAAACTAGTAGAAAGCAAAACAAGGCTAGACTTGTTGAAGCAAGACATGATGGAAAAAATAATAGTCATAGATATGAGCCTATTGATGAGTATGAGGCAGAGAATGAATTTTTGGAAGATGATGATGATGATGATGAAGTAGAATACCTTGCAAAAGGTGAATCCCTAGTTGCTAGGCGTGCTTTGAGTACACAAAAGAGTGTTGATGACAAGGAGCAGCAGAGAGAGAACATCTTCCATACTAGATACATTGTGAATAATAAGGTGTGTAGTATGATAATAGATGGTGGGAGTTGCACCAATGTAGCTAGTACTACCCTTGTAGAGAAGTTAGGGTTACCCTTGCTAACGCATCCCAGGCCTTACAGATTGCAGTGGTTAAATGATTGTGGAGAGGTCAAAGTTAATAAGCAAGTATTGGTAACATTTACTATTGGAAAGTATAGTGATGAGGTGCTTTGTGACGTAGTTCCTATGCATACTGGGCATTTATTATTGGGAAGGCCATGACAGTATGATAGGAAGGTGACACATGATGGGTTTAGGAATAGATATAGCTTTGTCAAAAATGGGAGAACAGTGACGCTTGTTCTTTTAACACCAAAAGAGGTCTACGAGGACCAAATAAAGATGAGGGAAAAAGAAAGACAAAATAAAAAGAGTGAGGTCGAGTTATGAAAAGAAATAAGAAAGAGAGTGAGGATAAAAGTGAGAGAAAAGAAAAGAGTGAGAAATAGGGAAGAGTCAAAAAGAACTTCTTTGCAAGAGTGGGTGAGATTAGGAAAGCATATAAAGCAAGCCATTTCATGGTTTTGCTCGTGTTCAAAGAATCATATCTAACCTTTGATGACATTAATCCTTCTCTTTCTAGTGTTGTTACTTCTTTATTACATGAGTTTAAAGATGTGTTTCCCGAGGAAATGCCTATTGGCTTACCACCCATTAGAGGCATTGAGCATCAAATAGATTTCGTACCAGAAGCTGTCATACCCAATAGGCCAGCCTATAGAAGTAATCTCGAGGAGACCAAAGAGCTTCAAAGGCAAGTTATAGAGCTGATGAGCAAGGGGTACGTGAGAGAGAGCATGAGCCCATGTGCAGTACCAGTGCTACTAGTACCAAAGAAGGATAGGAATTGAAGAATGTGTGTTGATTGCTGAGCCATCAATAATATTACGGTAAAGTATCGCCATCTCATTCCTAGGTTAGATGATATGCTGGATGAATTGCATGAGCTTGTTTATTTTCTAAAATTGATTTAAAAAGTGGCTATCACCAAATTCGCATGAGAGAAGGTGATGAACGGAAAACTGCCTTTAAGACCAAATATGGATTGTATGAATGGTTAGTTATGCCTTTTGGTCGTACTAATGCACCTAGTACTTTTATGAGATTAATGAATCATGTGTTGCGTGCATTTATAGGTAAGTTTGTTGTTGTTTATTTTGATGATATTCTAGTGTACAGCAAGACTTTAGAAGAGCATATTGCACATTTGCGATGTATGTTAGATGTTTTGAGGAAAGAAAAGTTGTATGCTAATTTTAAGAAATGTTCTTTTTGCATAGAGAAAGTTGTTTTTCTTGGTTTTATTGTTGGTGCAAATGGTATAGAGATGGATCAAGAAAATGTTAAGGCTATTAGAGAGTGGCCAACGCCTAAGAGCATCAGTGAGGTAAGGAGCTTTCATGGTTTAGCTAGTTTTTATCGACGATTTGTTAAGGGTTTTAGCACTATTGCCGCACCTCTTACTGATGTTGTTAAAAAGAATATTGCATTTACTTGGAGTGTTGAATAAGATAAAGCATTTATTGATCTTAAAGAAAGGTTATATTCTGCACCTATTCTAGCATTACCTAATTTTAATCGTACTTTTGAGATTGAATGTGATGCCTCAGGAATAGGTATTGGAGCTGTTTTGATGCAGGATCGAAGGCCCATTGCTTATTTTAGTGAGAAGTTGACTGGAGCAACCTTGAGGTACCCTACCTATGATAAGGAGCTCTACGCGCTTGTGAGGGCCTTGGAAAGTTGGCAACATTACTTATGGCCTAAGGAGTTTGTGATACACACAGATCATGAATCCTTAAAGCATCTAAAGAGTCAACGTAAGTTGAATCGAAGGCATGCTACTTGGATGGAGTACATTGAGACATTTCCCTATGTCATTCGGTATAAACAAGGTAAAGAGAACATAGTTGCCGATGCATTATCTCGGAGGTATGTGCTTCTTAATTCTTTGAGTGCCAAAATGCTTGGATTTGAGTATGTTAAGGAATTATATGCCAATGATTCTGATTTTATTGATGTGTTTGCTATATGTGACAAAGGATCATTTGGTAAATTTTATAAGCATGATGGTTATTTGTTTAGGGAAAACAAGCTTTGTGTGCCTAATAGTTCTATGCGCGAGTTGCTAGTGAGAGAGGCACATAGTGGTGGCTTGATGGGTCATTTTGGGGTTACGAAAACTTTAGAGACATTACATGAGCATTTTTATTGGCCTAAGATGAAAAAGGATGTCATTCGCATATGTAATCGATGCATTACATGTAGAAAGGGCAAGTCAAAAGTTTTACCACATGGTTTGTATACGCCTTTACTAGTTCCTAGAGAGCCTTGGGTAGATATTTCTATGGATTTTGTTTTAGGGCTACTTAAGACTCGAAAGGGGAGAGATTCCATTTTCGTGATCGTAGATAAATTTAACAAGATGGCACATTTCATTCCATGTTATAAGTCAGATGATGCCACCAATATAGCTGATTTATTCTTCAGGGAGGTAGTGCGACTCCATGGTGTTCATAGGAGTATTGTTTCGGATAGAGATGCTAAGTTCCTTAGTCACTTTTGGAAGGTATTATGGGGTAAGCTAGGTACTAAACTTTTGTTTCCTACTACTTGTCACCCTCAGACTGATGGTCAAACTGAAGTGGTCAATAGAACTTTATCTCAGCTTTTGCACACTATCATTAATAAGAATTTGAAATCTTGGGAAGACTGTTTGCCATTTATAGAGTTTGCATATAATAGGAGCATTCATTCTTCTACTTCCTATTCTCCGTTTGAGATTGTTTATGGTTTTAATCCGTTGACTCCAATGGATTTGATTCCTTTGCCCGTTGATGTGAGAGCAAGCTTGGATGGTCAAAAGAAAGCAGAGTTGATACAGTCCATTCATGAGAAAGCGCGGCTTCACATTGAAAAGAAGAATGAGCAGTACACTACTCAAGCTAATAAGGGTAGGAAACGTGTGATTTTTGAACCCGGCGATTGGGTTTGGGTTCACATGCGTAAGGAGAGGTTTCCAGCCCAGAGAAAATCTAAGTTGCACCCTCGAGGAGATGGTCCATTTTAGATTCTTGAGCGTATTAATGACAATGCTTATAAAGTGGATCTTCCTGGTGAATATAACGTGTCTGCTACCTTTAATGTTTCTGATCTTTCTCCCTTTGATGCAGGTTCAGATTTGAGGACAAATCCTTTTGAGGAGAGGGGGAATGATGTGATCCAGAGTGCTAAGAGCATTAAAGATCCGTTGCTTGTTCCAGAAGGGCCAATTACGAGAGCACGAGCTAAGAAGATCAAGGAAGCAATGCAAGGATTTATTCAAGCTACTTTGGATGACTTCAATTCAAGTTCAATTTGCAAGAGTCCAATATTCAAGATGGGCTTGAACGAGGAGGAACCAGCCTTGGTACACTTGATTCGAGCTAACGAGGTGGCGAGCATAGCCTTCGAAACGGTATATTGTGGGTTAAAATCCGACATCATATGACCAAGTTATGGCCCGTTTAAAATAAATGGCTTTGCAGGCCAAGGCCCTGCGGGTCCTACGGGTCCAGGTTTTTAATTTTTAGGGTTTTCTCTTATTTTTAAGTTAGATTAGTAGCCACCTTATATAAACACTCCTTTATGTTATTTGGATGAGACTTTTGACATTATTGAGTTTAATATCATTGAGAGGATTTTCTCAACTTGTTCTTGAAAGAACTTTCGACTTATCAAAGGATTTGCTAACCTTTGTGGCGTCTTATCTAGCAATCCGAGTTCTTGAGACTTAGCTTCTCAAGGGTTTGGATCTTTTATTCGAATTCTGATCATATTGGCTTTCTTGGATTTTTTTCAATCTAGTTGTGGGTTTTTCTAGCTTGATCTAGAAGGGTTCTCATCACCTAACTAACCCCAGAGTGAAACGAGATCTGTGAGTGGATAATATTACTACTATTATGTATTTTGTGAAGCATTTATGTTTGATTATATGATTTAGTATGATGTAGTTAAATTCTGTCGGGTATTGAGAGGTTTTTTTTTTCCCGCTCTACTCGTGCGATGATGATCCAAGCGAGTATTGGGAGTTATCCCCCCTGGGTACTATTTGGTGCAGATTTGTCATGTATGTATGTATGATTTCATGTTTGCTTGTATAATGTGTTCACTATGGAGTTATGTCATATGATTATGTATAAGCACTGGTGCATTACTTTACTTTTTACATATATAACTATATCCACCACTGAGCCGCAAGCTCACTATTTTCTTATTTATCCCATGTCTCCCAGGTTTCCGCAGGATATCGTGTAGTTGAGGTTGGGCCATGACAAGCATTGATGCATAACTTGTATATTGAGCACGTTTATGTTTATATGTAAATATTTAAGATGTATGTGTGTATTTAGTGAGATGTGAAGTGTGTGAAGTTTGAATATGTTTTCGGATGACATGCAGATGTTATTATATGTTTATAGTAGAGGCCCGAGGCCAGTTTTATTTATTCATAAATTAAATTTATGTGATGAGTTTTAGAGATGGGTATAAGATAAGTAATACTATGAATATCACACGATTGGCCTCGGATCTGACAGAGGGGTCGGGACGGGTCGCGTCAGGGAATGAAAGGATTTGTGGGGGTTTCGATGAATTGCATTTACCAGCCTGGCTTTCCGCCGGAACACGAAAAACAAGAATCACTCTTCCCAAAGTTGTGATTCTAGTGACGGTATTGACGATCTTATTAGCATGTTTGATTGTTGTTTATACTCGAAGAAGGAAACATACACTGAAATCATCTGGTATGTTGCTGACGGAACAGCTATTTCCGATGGTTTCCTATGCTGAGTTGAGTAAAGCAACAAATGATTTTTCATCATCAAACATGATTGGTCAGGGAAGCTTCGGCTCTGTGTATAGAGGAAATCTAAGTGAAAATGAAATGCCAGTAGCAGTGAAGGTAATGAATCCTAAGCAAAAAGGTGCAACCAAGAGTTTTGTTGCTGAATGAGAAGCATTAAGAAATAATCTCCATTGAAATCTCATCAAAATCATCACTATTTGCTCAAGCATTGATTTTAAAGGAGTTGATTTCAAGGCTCCTGTTTACGAATACATGAAATGCAGAAGCTTAGAGGATTGGTTGCACCAGAGCAATGATAAATTCGACGTTGGAAATTTTAATGCCATTCAAAGACTAAACTTAGTCATTGATGTGTCTTCTGCAATCGAATATCTTCACCATCACTGCGTACCACCAATTGTTCATGGTGATCTAAAGCCTAGCAATGTTTTGCTTGATCATGACATGGTTGCCCGTGTGGGTGACTTTGGGCTTGCTAGATTTCTTTCTGATTGCTCACCGGGTTCAATTCTTGAAACTACATCATGTTCAATTGGGATAAAAGGAACTGTTGGTTATGTTGCCCCAGGTAAACTTATATTTTGATATTTGATACTTTTTTTTTTTTAATAATATTAATGTTATAATGTCTATCACAAGGAATGTGATTTTTTTTTTCAATCAAGAGTATGGTATGGGCGGGGATGTGTCCCTCACAGGAGATGTGTACAGCTTTGGAATATTGTTGCTCGAGATGTTTACAGGAAGACGGCCAACAGATAACATGTTTAATCATGGGTTGACTCTCCATGAATTTGCCAAGATGGCTCTGCCAGAAAAAGTATTTGACATGGTTGATCCTTCTCTGTTGTTGGAAGCAAGGGCGAGCAACTCTTGGAATCCTGGAAATGGAAGACCCAAAATTGAGGAGTGCTTGGTTGCTATAGTGAAACTTGGAGTTCTCTGCTCAATGGAATCTCCATCCGAGCAAATGCAGATGACAGATGCTGTGGCAAAATTATGCGCTTCTCGGAAAATCTCTCTCAGTAATAGAGTTTAAAGCATTAGAAATGGGCGGCCATGTGCTTGTTGTTCACTATCGTCAATAGATTTTAACCTTTTATTATGATTGTTTTTTTTGCATGCTTTATAGCCATTTAAACACTGAATTTCTGTTGCATGATATGTTGCAACAATAAACCATGAATTTTCTGTTTTCCAATCAATCACGTAGCCCCACATCAATTTGTATGTTAAAACATGGGGCATGTGTCAAAAAATAAATAAATAAATATGGCCCTATATCATTACTCTTCTAACTATTTTTATTCTATTTTCCACCTTAATCACATCAATAAAATTAAGGTAGAAGCAAATTTAAAGACTGGACTTCAAGAAGAATTGGGCCCCAGCTCTGTTGTTTGAATGCCTTCTTTCAGAGAAGTAGAATCATGGCCATCTGAAGACCTTGAATGATTGTCAGCTTCATAAGACCTCTGGGACAACCCTGAAGAATTTTCTACATGTTCTAATGACAAGGCATCCTTCTTATGGTACCCAGGAGATTGTTGTCTGCCTTTTTGGGGAATCAGATGATCAATGCGAACACATGGTTTCCAACCAGGTATCAGGTTCGATAACAATAAATCAATCAACTCCCCAATAAATGCAACATTCTAATCAGCCAGCTCCAGCGGCTCAACCATTTCACTTGAAACCAAGTACAGTGGATCCACAAATAGAACAGAAAACATGAAATCACTTGTTTTCTACAAAACAACACAATCCTAAATCCTAGAACTCATTCTAAGCAAGTGCATAAATTGTCAAGGTCATCTGAATGTACACAGCATAAGGATCCTTTTATGATACTTCTATATGGATATCAACAAATATAAAACTTGCATTGAAGATCCTGGTGCCATCACCAAACTTACCTCCAAATTGCCAATTGACTTGTAAATTTCCCAACTCTTTGTGTACCATTTAATGGCTTTGTTGAATTTTCTAAGCTTTTGGTATGATTCTCCAATAACTAAAAATGAATCACTTAGTTTTCCCTTGTCACAAAGTTCACTTGATATCCTCTTCTTTCTTTTTGCATACTCAAAATGCTAACCCAAAAAAATAAAAAAATAAAAATGAATAAAAATGTTTTAAATACATAAGAATAAATCAAGTATTAAATACATAAGAATAAATGAAGTAATAACCGGTTAGAATCAATTCCTTCTTTAGGCCTAAGAGAGAGCCTCAGGCAAGGTATAGCCCATTTTAGTTGCATCATTAACATTCTGAGTCATGTAAACCGAGTGCCTATACAGAAAGCAGACTCCAAAAAGCTGTTGTGTGCATAAAAGAGGTTTAAAAAAGCTTAAAAAAGAAAATTAGAATGCAGTTATCGTCTGGTGTGGACACCATTGAGAATTTTCCATGTGACCTAGTTATGAAGTTTCCAAGTTACTAAGTCATGCTCAAGGTCCTTATCAATCTTATAAGGCAGGAACTAACCAGCAAATACGCAGACACCCTAGCCACAGGCTGTAGCTCTGGCCCGTTTGTCATATTTTGGGTTAAGCCACTATGTTACACCAGGTCTTAGCACTCAAGAAATAAATTTTATTAGTCAAACCTTTATAGTGACTTTTAGTTCTTCTTCTAGCGTTCAGAAGTCTACATAATGTGTCAATTTATAAAACTTTTTTTTTCCCCAGAAGAGAAAAGAACAGTTATCAGCTATGATTGCTTTAGAAACGTAGGAGGTAGGGATGAGTCGCAATTTGATGCCTCAAACAGAATAAATCAGGATATTCAATAGACAATTAAAGAGCCTTATTCTCTAATCCTTTAAAAGCCACTTCATACATAACTGCACCACCCCTGATGCAAAAGTTGCAAAATCAAGATGAAAGAAGGCATTCAGCCATGCTGGTTTAATTCATTTAACTATGACACAGCCCAGCAATTGCAAAACATACCTTGAGCCATGCAAATATCATGCTTGATTTCTCAATGAGACGGTCAAGAGTTGCATTCTGCTGCAGCTGATACTTCCGCTCCTGTGAGGTGCCTTTGGCAATGATCATATTTCTTGTTAGCTTCTTAAGATTTTGCTCTTCTTTCTTCAATTCATCCATTACATCAATAGCCTTCTTCACAGTTTCAATATTTTGATCAATTTGACTAGCTAAGGCATCTTCATCTTCCATGGATTGTGCCATTTAAGTGCCTTCTGGTAGCATAGAATGGCCTCGTTATACTTCAGAACTCTATAATGCAGTTCACTGAGATTGATATACCCTTTCGCCTCACCTGGACAGTGCTCAATTTTCTTACAAATTATGATGTCCTGTTCAATGTGCTCCCGAGATTTATCCCACATTCTCAGCTCCATGTAAACATTTCCAAGGTTTGATGAAGCCTGCTACGCCCATCATTATCCTCACTCACCTCTTCTTCATTGCAAATCTCTAATCCGCTAATAAGAAATTTCTTGGCTTCTTCCAGATTACCAAGCTCCATTTGAAGCATCCCAATGTTGTTATGTGCATCAATATATTCTTTTATGAAAGAAGATCTATTAGTAGTCGGATTCTCCTTTAGCGTCTGAGCGAGCTTCATAGCGGACTTGAAATACTTTTTGGCATTGCGAATTGAGTAGTGATCATCATCAGATCTTAAAAACATTTCGTAGTATGTACGACCAAGCTGTGTGCAAGCTCTTTGCTGCTCAACAAGATCACTTGCGTCCTTGGCTAGCTCTAAATGTTTTTTCTTTAAAAAAATAAATAATCATAAAAAACATATAAGAATTTCATTCACTTACATGGGCTATATGGCACCAGAACACTTAACTGGTAATGATGCAAAACTGTAGTTCAATACCAACAACTTAACTTTTATCAAATGACAAAAACTATCAAGATACTAAACCTTTGTTGTTGTCTTTCAGATATCATTATATCAAACAAATGATAACCACCATTTCTACTAGGTTAGTGCTAAAAGACCATTCAAATAGCTAAATGTACTTATTTATCCATTAAAAAAAAAAAAGAAACCAGATAGTAAATACCTGATAAACCAAGGCGTCTTTGAAGTGCCCGAAACGTAAATAGACTTCACCGAGAGACTGAAAAGTGGGCAACAAGTCCTTGACGGAAACGTCGTAATCGATACGAAACCACTTGAGAGCTTCCACGTACTCGCCTCTGTTCTTCAGAAAGTCTCCGATCACGTTCGCCCATCGCGTCTCCTCCTGTCGGTTCCCGTCCTCCGCGCTCCGATAAGCTCGCTTCGCCTCGCTCATTTGTATCTCATCTCGTCCCATCGCAATTGCAGAGATTGATTCTGATTCTGATTCTGCTCTAGGGTTTCAATGTCTTTGTTTTGGGGAAATGAGGGTTTTGTTTTGTCTTTTTCAAAAATTAATTTTAGTACCAAAAAAGTTCAATTCTCCCGCCAAATGAGTTAGGAGCCCTAATTCTTTGTTCACATTGGGCCTTACTCCATCGGCTCAGCCATCTCTACGGCCCGGCCCAATAGTCTTTTTATTTATTTATTTTACCCATTTTAGTTTTTCCTTCCTAATATCTAATAGAATAACGAGTAATGCCGAACTTCCCATCAAGTATCTCTCAATTGGATTAGAATTCAGTGCTAAGTTAAGATTTTGTTGAGCGTTGAATCAGTGATCAAAATTATTTTAAATTTTATTTTATTATTTCTCTTGTTTAACAAAAACGTAACTCAGTACTGAATCTTTATCCCTTTTAATTACTATCATCTTAACTGAAATGATATTCACCAACTAGATGGTTAAATAAAGTAACAAATAACTTAATTAGTAATTATATTCATCATCCAATGTGTGAGTGATACATTAGTAATTAGTATAACAATAATAGGATAATAGTTAAAAAGTTTAGTAATATTGTACACAAGTAATGCTAAGCATCCCAACATATAGGTCCCAATTTGAGTCTCAACTGATGTGGCATTCATCCATTGGATGGTGGTTAAGTAATTTTACTTATTATGAAATTCATCAACCAATAGACGAGTGACACATAATATTGAGACTCAAGTTAGTACTTAAATATTGGGATCCTTAATGTTATTGTATTGTACACATGACAAATAATCTTGAGAGATACTAGTAGTTTTTTCTCAATTAGAATGTCCCTACAGCTCTTCAACCCACCTTGTCGTGTTGGACTTGATATGAAAAGAAACAGAACTTACAAAAACAAAGTCATAAAAGATACATCTACTGATCTACATAACTCCCTTAAGTCTCGCCAAGAGTAGTTATGTTAAGTTTACAAATTTGTGATACATAGTTTGTATTTTTGTTGATGTCTCACAATAATTGATATATATTATATTGGTAGGTTCGAGAGACACAACTTTCAAACATAATTTTAAACACAAATTTTAGACCCTTAGATTAAAGAATAAAAAGGGACAAGATTTAATTACATAAATTAATAAATAAAATCCTCTCTCCTCTAATTAATGTTAGAGATTAATAAATGGTCAAGATTAAGGAGGTGTATCAATAATCATTTAACCTTTTTTTCTATCTTGTTCATTCATATTTACTCCATTTTTTCCTGTCAAAAATTTTTTTCTTCTTTGGTCATCGTCTTCATCTGCTTCTCTTTTTTTACTGCTTTCATCTTACAAGGCTGTCCAATAGTTTAATTTAGTTTATGATTACTTTGTAGGCTTCACAAAAACTGAAACTTTTTACTTTTAGATCAAATTTTTTTAATAATCCAATAAATAATATCCAAATCCTAAAATTAATGGTATATTTAGTATGTATCACAAAATAATCCCAATCCATTAAGATTCAGCCTCTTTTTCATACATAAAGTCTACAGCAACCCTAACGTCGACAAATATGACATCTGCAGGACAAACGCCTCTTGGGTCGGCTGGTAGTCTTCCGCTACTGCCATTTTTCGTTTCGGATGTACGTTGCTCCTCCGAACTCAGCCAATCCCATTCGTGTCACCTGTTCGAATGCAAACCAGCCAAGAGAACGTCTATACAGAGAAAAGAGAGAAGAAGAAGAAAAGGAGAAAAGAAGAAAAATGAAGGAAGAAGATGAAAAAGAAGAAAAAACAAACAAACTGAAGAAAAGAAAGAAAAATGGAAAACTAGATCAAATTTGAGAAGAAATCAAATAAGAAAGCAAGAAAGAAGACGGGTTTAAGAGAGAGAGAGAGCGAATAATGATAAAATAGTTAGTAATTAATAAGAGGGAGAAAAAAATAAATGAGTTAGAAGTCTTCCTATATAACAATAACGAATCCTAACCATTCATTATCTTATAATCTAATAGTTTAAAAATTGTGTAAAAAATTGTATCTCTTGATCCTATCACTTAGATAATAGTTTACTTTTTATATTATCATGAATGTGATAATTATAAGCACTAATTAATAATAAGTGACATGAAGTATCATTAAGTTTATCCGAGATACAAAATTTGTACGTTATATCTTTAGGGCCCATTTGATATTGCAATTGGGAGGTTTAAAATTAATTTTGGGAAGTTCAAAAACTAATTTTATTCGAGATATATTTTTAAAATCAGATTTTGAGAATCAATTTTATATTTACAAGTAAATATGATCATTACAATTATAAGAGAGAGAGTTCACGATGTTCGATAATGTTTTCTAATAATCGTTTTCATTTATAATGATGAGAATGATAAAAGTTAACTTATTTGATTGTATTATATTAATTCTACCAAAGACATTCTCTCTATTTCCATTTTATAAATTATAAAAAAAAATTAAGAATCCAAAGGATTAGGTTTATTTTGAAAAACAAGTTCAAATAGTGTTGGAAAACAATTACTAATTAATTAGTCATCAATTTGTTGAGGATTCCGCCTTTGGCCCTCCTCATTCGTCGAGGCTAATTTCACAAGAAAAAGAAAAAATGCATCAACATACTCTTATACGTCAAATCTGTCATCTTCCATGGCAATTACTTTCACAATTGAATTGTTTAAGTTTAATTCATGAGCTACATTTTCATAGTTCCCATGTATATTTATCATGAGGGTAACTCTGTCGTTGATTATTTTGTCTGGTAGGATGAGCCACCTGTTCTTATTAGGAAGTATCTGCTTAAACACTCTTGGGGTTTTCCAAAATATCGGTTTAAGTAACTGACTTATAATTCTTTTCTTTTTTTTTCTTCTTAATAAACTTTTAGTCTCATTCATAAACAACATATTAAACTTCTAACAACTTATTAACTTAATTATAACAAAATAGTTATACAATCTCTAAACAAACATAATTATATGTAAAACACTTCATCACAAGCACACTGTGTGCAGCCAACTCTTAAATTCTCCACCGACTAATTCTTTATTTGTTTTATGAACAACCAATAGTTCACACACAAACACTCAAACTACACCCATCTTCAAAATATTACACCAATAGAGGAGAAAGAAATCCCAATACTTCAAAATCATCCAGATCAAAACGAACCATACCCATCTTCAAAATCATCAAAAAGTGAACCACACCCATCTTCAAAATCTTCAAGATCATCAAATGAATTGTACCCACTTAAATAATCATCATGATTATCAAATGAAAAGCACCCACTTTCAAAATCATCATGATCATCAGATGAATTGTGCCTGTTAAAATAAATCTTTATGTGAAAACCATCACATATAAACCCAGGAACATTCATGTTAAATCACTAAGAATCAATAACAGAATATGCGGAAGCGTACCTGAATCCATAACGCTAAATATCCTCTAGATCTGTGTGGTTGGCCTTCCAGATCAGCACGTATATCCTAGAGAGCCCTTTAATTCTCTCTGTGCACTCTATCTGATAATGGGATGTCAGAAAGAATAGAAAGATACATGTGACCTGGGGACCATAACCACTTATATAGACAACTTATCCTGTTGTCACTAGGTATTCCTAATTCTGCCCATCATAGAATTAGAATATCATTGGGTCTCTACACATTAAAGGCCCACACCCTATTAGATACATTAAAGCCCATATTACTGAAAACCTTATTAGATCACTTTTAATTGGGCTTAACCTTATATGACAGTTCACAACACATAATTATTCACATATAAGCCCAACGTTGGATTAAGGATCCAACAATCCAACAATCTCCCACTTGGGCTATATGTGTAACCTTATAATTATGTTTTACAAAAATAACCGTATGAACTCAACCTTACTGTCATTACCGAAATGTATCTATAACTAATCCCGTCCATCAATCATATCAACATAGGATCAAAGCGGCCTTCGTTACAACTATCGTAACTCGACCCATCAATGGTCACAATGCCAATACAACTGAATGACATGGATCATGATGTGGATGTGTAGCATGAAAATTTCATGCAATGTGATCTTAACATGCCTATTTCCAATTGGTCCACCTTAAACCTTAGTGAGATCAAACCTTACCAAAATCAGAGTGTGTGAACAAACTAAAACCTTATTTCTGCAGAAAATAACCTTAAATAACCATAAACCAAAATAACTAAAAAATGTCTATATTACAAGAGCATCTAAAATTACAAACTCCCACTAAAACTGAATATCCTTAAACAACATGACACCCATACGAGCAGTGTACTCATGAAACATTTTGGGTGGCAATCCCTTAGTAAGCGGATCCGCAATCATAGAGTTTGTGCCAACGTGCTCTATAGACAACTGTCCACTTTGAACTCTTTCTTTAACAACTAGGAACTTGATCTCTATATGTTTTGACTTTGTCGAGCTCCTGTTGTTATTGGAATACATCATTGCTGACTTATTGTCACAAAATAATCTGAGTGGCCTATCAATGCCATCTACAATGCACAGCCTCGTGACAAAATTCCGCAGCCATGTTCCATGATTGGATGCCTCATAACATGCTATGAACTCTGCTGCCATCGTAGAAGAGGTTAGAAGAGACTGTTTAGCACTCTTCTAGGAAACAACACCCTCAGCTAGTAGATAGATATAGCCCGTCGTGGACTTCATACTATCTTGGCATCCAACAAAATCAAAGTCAGTATACCCAACGATCTCAAACTGATCTGACCTCTGATATGTGAGCATGTAGTCTTTTGTTCTCTGTAAATACCGTAAGACTCTTTTGGCTGCTCTCCAATGGTCTACTCCTGGATTACTTAAATATCTGCCCAAGATTCCAGTAACGTACGCAATATCCGGTCGCGTACAAACCTGAGCATACATTAGACTTCCTACTGCTGACGCATAAGGAATCTTCTGCATTTCCTTTTCCTCAAAATCATTCTTAGGGCACTGATCGAGACTAAACTTGTCTCCCTTAGCCACTGGGGTATCACATGGTTTACAATCTTGCATGCCATATCTTTTGAGAACCTTTTCGATATAGCTCTTTTGTGATAATCCAAGAATACCTCAGGAGCGATCCCGATGTATCTGTATGCCTAATACAAAAGAGGCGTCATCAAGATCTTTTATCTCAAATTTCTTAGATAGAAATCTCTTGGTTTCGTGCAATAAGCCTATATCGTTGCTGGCAAGCAACATGTCATCGACATATAAAATCATAAAGACGTACTTGCTCCCACAGAACTTATGGTATATGCAATCATCAACCAAATTCATCTCAAAACCGAACGAGACGATTACTTGATGAAACTTGAAATACCATTGTCGAGATGCTTGCTTGAGCCCATAGATGGATTTCTTAAGTTTACAAACCATATTCTTTGGGTCTCCGGACACAAAGTTTTCTGGCTGCACCATATAGATCGTCTCATCAATGTTACCATTGAGAAACGCTGCCTTCACATCCATCTGATGTAACTCAATATTGAAATGCGCCACTAATGCCATTATAATTCTGAAAGAGTCTTTCGAAGAAACCGGAGAGAAAGTCTCTTTATAATCAATGCCTTCTTTCTGTGTAAAGCCCTTTGCGACAAGACGTGCCTTATATCTCTCCACATCGCCTTTCGAATCCCTCTTGGTCTTAAATATCCATTTGCAACCAATGGGTTTCGCACCTTCTGGCAATGGGACAAGTTCCCATACGTCATTGTCCTTCACTGACTTTATCTCCTCATTCATGGCATCAATCCACTTATGAGAGTTAGAACTTTCCATGGCTTGACGGAAATTGATTGGATCATCTTCCATCACTCCAATGTCAACCTCATGTTCTTGGAGAAATACAATGTAATCATCTAGCACAGCACTTCTCCTTTCTCTGGTGGATCTCCTTAATGGCATAGGTTCTTGAGGTGGAAGAGTTTGTTCTTCTGGAATAATTTCTGGTATAGGGGGTTTTTCATCATTGTCTTGATCTGTTGTGTCTTGAACAAAGCCAGGAATGAGACCCTGATCAATGCCAATAACACCTGTGGGAATATCAACATGTTCCTCTTTAAAGACAATGTCTCTAACTGTATCTCCCCCCGCAAACTCGACATCCTTAAAGAACCGCGTATTTTTCGACTCGAAAATAAACTTAGTCGTGGGATCATAAAACTTGTACCTCTTTGATCTTTCAGAGTATCTAATGAAGTAACAACTCACCGTCCTTGAGTCCAGTTTCTTTTCATTATGCCTATAAGGCCTTGCCTCAGCTGGACATCCCCAAATATGTAAGTGCTTTAGACTCGGCTTCTTGCCCGTCCAAAGTTCGTAAGGGGTTTTGGCAGTCGTTTTAGTTGGAACCCTATTAAGGATATATGCTGCAGTCTTAAGCGCTTCGCCCCAGAGTGATTTTGGTAAAGTAGAATGACAAATCATATTCCTTACCATGTCTTTAAGCGTTCTATTTCGTCTTTCAGCAACACCATTCATAGTAGGCGAACCCAGCATAGTGTACTGTGGGACGATACCGCATTCCTCTAGGAACTTAGCAAACAGTCCTGGATGTTGTTAACCTGAACCATCATATCTACCATAGTACTCACCACCACGGTCAGATCTGACGCTTTTGATTCTTTTGCTGAGTGGATTCTCAACTTCAATCTTAAAATTTTTGAACATATCCAAGGACTGTGACTTTTCATGAAGGAGATATATGTAGTCATATCTAGAAAAATGGTCTATGAACGTCATAAAATATTGTTGACCATTCCAAGAAGCTGTAGGGAATGGCCCACAAATATCCGTATGTATGAGTTCTAAGACGTCCAAAGTCTTGTTAGCTTCAAATCTTCTTTTATTGGTTTGTTTCCCCTTAATACAATTAACACAAATATCAAAATCTGTAAAATCCAAGGGGTCGAGAATTTCATCTGACACAAGTCTCTCTATTCTCCGTCTGGAGATGTGACCCAATCTCTTATGCCATAACGCAGCTGAATTCTCATTGGTTAATTTTTTCTTAACACCTCGTGTACATAATTGTAGGGATTCTCCAAATGAAGCAATTGTATCAAGCAAATAAAGATTATCATAATCCGACAAAGAACCGGAACCAACCAATTTTGAATCATGAAACAAACTGAATTTTCTATCCCCAAATGAACAAGAAAAACCAGATTTGTCCAAAGCGGGAATAGAAATCAAGTTTCGTCTAAAAGACGATACTATAAATGTTTGATCGAGATCCAATAAAATCCAGTCTTTAATAATAATCTGAATTTTCTAATTACTTTAACTTCAACTGTTTTGCCATCGCCCACATAGATGTATCTTTCACTGTAATTGGGCTTTCGACAATCTATACAACCCTGCATAGACACATTGATGTCAGTTGTTGCACCAGAATCTATCCCCCATGTGTGGCTAGGCACCGAAGTTGAATTAACCTCAGAATAAACCAAACCGTGTCCTTTAACTCCATAAAAGAAACAACTAGTGCTTTCTGGATCATCCAGTTTCTTTTGTTGTTTCCTTTGAGGTTCTATATCTGCAGCTTCCTTATCCTTCTTCCTCATTTTGCCCTTATCCTTACCCTTATTCCTCATTGAAATTATATTTGTCAATAGCGTATCTGAATCTATCTTTTCGTTCTTGACAAACCTCTTTTTAATTTCTACAAGGAATTCCTTAGCTGTAGTTGCCTTTTTAGACATTAAGCCTCTGAATGCTTCTGGAATGGCCCTCCTCATGATCATGATACACATGCGATTTGTTCTCTTCCACCTTTCTATTTTCCCTTTATAATCAGGGGTATTTTCATCTGTAAGAGGTGAGGGAGAATCATTCCTTAACGCAAGGTCAAAATCTATGACTCCGAGAACTATTAAGAGGTTCCCTCGCCATGACTTGAAGTTAGAGCCATTTAGCATCGGAATTGAATTGATGTTGGCAGAAATATTTGTAATAGACATAACTGAACAGAGAATAATTAAACAATCAAAACATGCTCCTATAAGTCTTAAAACAACAATAATAAATTCAAATAAAGGTAAACCCCATCTCAAGATACCGGACACTCCATTAATATTTCATCTTTGGACAAAATATTAACTTGTAAGTGATATCTTGGTGCAACAATCAAACACTGATAATAAGAACATGTCAAACAATAAACATTCCTTTGGGCTGATTTGTTATTCACACGTAAAACCAAATAATCATCACGTGTTTATTACCACAAGTGCACATGCAACTTTGTTAAATATGGGCTCTTTGGGCCGATCGATATTCATAGAAATTATATGTACAAAATCGTTTATATTCCAAAATAAATTAATTTCCACAAGAGAGGTTACTTTGGCGACATGTTGCTTCAATTAATTTATCTCAAAATACATATAACCAAACACCAATATTTGAATTTAAAATTGTACCAAAAATTACCCTTCAAAACAAAAAAAAATAATTTTTTGATCAAAGTCAACGATCAATTGCTGACTATTGACCGGTCAACCGTTGATTGGGTCATTACTGTTCGGACAGTCAAATCGACCCATATCCAAAAAAACAAACCCACATATCTTAAAATCTTGTAACCGGTTCGGGTTGGACCGGTTTGGGTTGACCCGAATCGGATCCAAAGGAAACCATCCAAAAACAAAAAATAAAATTGGATTTTCGGGTCGGTTTGACCCGACCCGGATCCTCAACCAGATTCAAAACCCTAATTTGCCTTTTTTTTTTTCTTCTTCTTCGAGCAGCAGCCATGGCCGCTACTTCTCTTCTTCTTCTGCAGCTATTAATCGTGGCCGGCGTGCTGCAGCAGCCGAGTTCGCGGGCGCTGGAGCATCGCAGATCGCGCGGCTTTCCCTCTGTCGCGCGACCACAAGGCACGCTGCAACAGCAGTGATCGCACCCCAGCAGCAGCGGCCTTGTCTTTCCCATCGCGGCTTGTAGTCGCGCGGCAGCAGTGCAAATCGAGCGCTTGGAGCGTGAATCACGCCAGCAGCCGCGCAGGTCGCACGCCACTAGCCGTGCTCCAGCAGCTCGCGCACCAGCTGCCGTGCAAGTCGCTCGCCACCAGCTGCGCTCCAAGTCGCGCGCTACCAGCAGCTCGGATCGAGCGAGCCAGTGCCACGATGGTCATGTTTTGCTGCGTCACCATGGCTGAATCCACAGCCAAGAACTCCGACTTCTAAATTTTCTAAACCTAAACTCAAATCGTGAATAATACTGGAAAATAGTAATGGGAATATTTAATCCGAATTTATTTAGCCTTAATTCCCACTGAATCTTAAGTTAAACACCACAAATTCGTTCTCAAACTTAATAATACGGATATTACTAAATTCAAGAACACCAAAACATTAATCAAAATAAATTTGATTCCCAATAATTCAACATGAAGAGGCTCTGATACCATTTGTTAGAATAAATCTTTATGTGAAAACCATCACATATAAACCCAGGAACATTCATGTTAAATCACCAAGAATCAATAACAGAATATGTGGAAGCGTACCTGAATCCATAACGCTGAATATCCTCTAGATTTGTGTGGTTGGCCTTCCAGATCAGCACGTATATCCTAGAGAGCCCTTTAATTCTCTCTGTGCACTCTATCTGATAATGGGATGTCAGAAAGAATAGAAAGATACATGTGACCTGGGGACCATAACCACTTATATAAACAACTTATCCTGTTGTCACTAGGTATTCCTAATTCTGCCCATCATAGAATTAGAATATCATTGGGTCTCTACACATTAAAGGCCCACACCTATTAGATACATTAAAGCCCCACACCCTATTAGATACATTAAAGCCCCACACCCTATTAGATACATTAAAGCCCATATTACTGAAAACTTTATTAGATTACTTTTAATTGGGCTTAACCTTATATGACAGTTCACAACACATAATTATTCACACATAAGCCCAACGTTGGATTAAGGATCCAACATTATTAGATTAAATAATCCAACAGTGCCCACCTTCAGAATCATCATGATCATATGCATTAATGTATCTGCTTACAAAATCATCATGATCATCAAATGAACCGTACCCACCTTAAATCACTATACGAATCATACTCGTCGTTTAAATCATCAAAATAAGGTGAAGTATACCCATCTTCAGAATCGTAATAAAATAAACCATATCCATCATCATAATTGTCATAAAATGAACCACATCCATCTTCCAAATCATCAAGATCAGACGTGTCATAAGCATAATAAGATATTCCAGCTAAATCCATCTTTCAACTTCTCGCCTTGATCTTTAAGGTGTAGCATTTCATACATTTACTTATCTATGCAGCTGCTAGTAATTAATTAATAGTTTTCTTTTTGGTTATCTCAAACGTTTTTTTAAAGATTATTATTATTGAAGGCATTATCTACAAGATATGACTACAACTTTAATTTTCACTTCTTGATTAAAGTAATTACATTCATTTTCAAACTCTTTTCAAGTTCCAGAGTTCAAAGGACCAAATTTTGTTTTAAGGCTTAGGCAATTCTAAGTTAAATTGAATAGCTTATTTTGGCACTCACAGAAATTTGTAATTGAAATTGAATCGACTTTAGCCTACTGGTCATTTTACTTTTCTTCATTGAAATTGAAGCATTGAATTGATTTTTGGGAAGATTCTTCTCTCCAAGTCTAGGAGGAACGTACCTTCATCAACTCTCATGTCTTATGAATCATATATATATTCCGTACTTAGCAAGCCATTGAGCATTGAATGCAGTTAGGACTTAGTAACGACTTGACCTAAAGCTTAAGTAAGGGATTAATCAACAATTATATTGTATTTAAGATAAGTTTAACAACCCCTTTCATGTGAAATGTGCATTAGATCGAACTTGAAATGTACATCAGATTTTAAGATAACCCCCCTCATGTGAAATGTCAATAAGATTTAAGACAGAAACTTATAAAAGGGTAATATGATGGGTACACGGAGGAGGATTTAAATTTGAGACCCTGACACACTGATATCATGTTAAATAAACTACTTAATCCAAAAGCTTAAACCAATAATGAAGACTTAATAATACTATTCAAAACAAGTCTTAACATTGCAAGTCTTTCAACATAGACTAATAAATGAAATCACGGTTTTTTTTTTGTTTTTTGTTTTTTTGTTCATACAATTAAGAAAAGGCCATGAAAATAAAACAAAGACCAAGACTTAACAGCGTTAATTTACACCACATCTTTTTTTTCCACATCCATTATTGAGTAGATAAGAGATCTCGAATGCAAAATGGACGATGTACAAAACCTTATGATCTTCATTATAAAGCTCAGTCTTATTGGGAAAAAATAAACTAATAATCAAAATAATAACTCAATCGAATGGCAAAAAAAAATCTATATTTTTCTCTTATTCATCTATATGCTCTCAAAATCAAAAGCACAATCCCCACAATCCAATAACAATAACCACTGGCTCCACTCTTTACACAAACCCAACTCCAAACTTCTGGCTTTCTGCTTCTGGCCATTTTGCTTTCGGATTTTACCCGAGTGGCAATGCTTTCAGGGCTGGAATATGGATTGTTGGCAGCAGCAGCCCAACAAATAGCACCATTGTTGTATGGACTGCTCGACGCGAAGGCCCAGTGGTCTCATCTGGTGCAGCTCTTCGGTTCTCTGTAGATGGCAGCAGAGTCCTGCTTCGCAACTCCAATGGCGAAGTCCTACTCAAAGCACTGCGGTAGCTGCTTCAATGCTTGATTCAGGTAACTTTGTGTTGTACGACTCAAGCTCTCGGATTGTTTGGGCTAGTTTTGATCAACCAACAGACACCCTTTTGGTAGGCCAAAAGCTAGCTCAAAATACTGCCCTTCGTTCAAGCACATCTTTAACAAATCAATCTTCTGGAAACTTTGAACTTTGGATGGAACCATGGGGAAGTCTCACTGCATTCCCAAAGATAAATATTCAAGTGACAAAATATGCTTATTGGTCATCATTTACTGATTCAGCAGCTGGACAAGACGTAACAGTGAATTTAGACCAAGATGGGCGTTTACATCTCGAAAATTCAACTGGGTTTACTGTAAAGAATTTAAGTGAAGGTGGACCTTCAGTTAATAGGACAACCCTGCATCGAGCTACTTTTGATGTTGATGGCATTTTCAGGCTTTATCAACATCAAATTGGGACTAATGGTAGCTTGAGCTCCAGGATTCTATGGGCGGCGATCAATGAGGAAGATCGTTGTCAAGTGAAAGGAACTTGTGGGTTGAATAGCTATTGCACCCTTGATGGTTCGGAAATTGCTTGTCTGTGTCCTCCTGGATTCAATTACAATGACCATCAACGGCCTCGGGACGGCTGCAAGTTAAATTTTTCCACTGGAGATGATTGCCTTGAAGATCAAGGTAGCAACATTTACAACATGTCTCATCTAGAAAACATCTTTTGGGAGCCTGACGAATATGATCTTATTAATCATATACCTGATGAAGAAGCTTGTTCAAACGCATGTTTGGGTGAATGTAATTGTGTTGTGGCAAAGTACAAAGACCCAGTGTGCTATAAACACAAGCTTCCATTGAGATTTGGAATGAAAAATGATTCAAGCGGAATCAAATCTCTGGTCAAAGTTAGAATTGGCGGCTTGCCTAAAGCTGGTGATGAATTAACCAAGAAAACTGGCAGGAAGTTTGTAATTGTTGGTTTTGCACTAATTGCCTTTTCATTGATTGTATTAATGTTTGCTCTCTATCTTCTTTGTGCTCATCACAAAAGGAGCTACAGCATCATCTCATGGCAAGCAAGTCCCCCGGATGTAGTTCAAGAAATCAGTTTGAGGTCATTTAGCTATGAGCAGCTGGTTTCGGCTACAGAAAATTTGAAGGAAGAGATAGGCAGGGGAGGATCAGGGAGGGTCTACAAGGGTTATATAAATGGTGGGAAAGAAATTGCGGTGAAGAAGCTAATAAAGTTGGTAGAAGAAGGAGAAATGGAGTTTCGAAACGAAATGAAGATAATCGGAAGAACCCATCACAAGAACTTGGTTCATTTGGTGGGGTTTTGCAGTGAAGGATCAAACAGGCGTCTTGTATACGAGTTCATGAAAAATGGTTCTTTGGGAAATCTTCTCTTCAAATCCGAAGAACGTGAGACTTGGAGTGAAAGAAGAAGGATCGCGTTAGAGATTACCAAAGGGCTACATTATTTACATGATGAATGCGAGACCAGAATCATCCATTGTGACATCAAGCCGCAGAACATCTTGATGGATGAAATCTCGGACGGCTAAGATATCAGATTTTGGACTTTCCAAGCTGTTGAAGCCTGATCAAACAAGAACATACACGATGGCAAGAGGGACAAGAGGCTATGCGGCTCCGGAATGGCACCACAACAATACTCCTATTACTTCAAAAGCAGATGTGTATAGCTTTGGAGTTATGTTGCTTGAAATTATTTGTTGCAGAAAGAAGGTGGATGCTTCTCTGCGAGAGGGGGAAATCGTACTAGTTGATTGGGTTTATCAATGCTATGAAGCTGGTGAGCTTCAATCTTTGGTGAGTGAAGAATTAGATGTTAGCATGGAGGAATTTGAGAAAATGGTGAAGATTGGACTTTGGTGCGTGGAGACTGAGTTAAGTTTAAGACCTACAATGAAACAAGTGATTTCGATGATGGAAGGAATTGTCGTGGCACCACCTCCCCTTCATATTCTTCTGTTCGTGGCCAATTACATATTTGTGCATTTAAATTGGATAATTAATTAGTAGCTTTTGATTATATATGTTTGACAATCTATATATGTAACACGTGCCTGAGATTAGCCAAATAAGAAGCTACAAGTGGTTTATTAATTTTGAGCCACCAAGCTGTGTGCTTCATCAATTTCAGCTGCCTACTGCACTAAAACTATAGTCCTGCTTGCTTCATCTATTTCACATGACTGCTACATTATTTTAGTCACTACCCTGCTTAATTTGATGAGCATTTAAAATGAAAAATTGAAATCGAATATAGTTTAAGAAATCGAATTGAAGTTCTAGGTAAGCGATCTCTTATTCGAGATCTACTTTAAAAAACAAAAAAGACTTAATTGTGTAATGATGAGACTTAAGAGAAAAAAAAAATACTTACCTAAAATATATGATCCTTTATTAATTTTGATAATGCATATCAATTGCATAATTCTAGCCCATTCCCGTTTTAGTTAAATTTAATAAAAATAAGTAATTATTTTAAGAAACTAATCTTATCAGTTGCATATTCTTTTAGCGTTTATATTTATATAGCATGCAAAAGGTCAAGGGTTGAACTCTCGCATGGGTGGTTAAAGAATTAAATTACTAATAATGTACCGAACAAAAAAACTCAAGAAATATATATTAACTACAATTTTAAATTCTCTAAAAAAAAAACTACAATTTTAAATTTTTTAAAAATGAAAATTCTATGATACTGTGATTTCAATGCCTAACTAGGGATGGTAAAATCCTCCACGGGTTTGGGGCCGCATGGAGCCCCACCCCAAATGAGGTGAATTTTGAACAATTTTTGGAGAATGGGGGTGGGGAATGGGAAAAAAATAATCCCCAAATTCTTAATGGGGTGGGGTTTGGTATTGTACTCCCCACCCCAATCCCCACTATATATAAATATTTAATTTTTATTTATCAATTACAATATTAGTTAGTAAATTTTCTTTTTATTTTTACCTAATACAAATAGACTGTAACTAAAAAGAAAACCCTACAATGTAATTCTTATTCAACTTTAAAACATTGAATTATTTATAAAAGAATGATAAACCTTACAATCATAGACTATATAAATATGATAAAGAGAAGATGAAACCGTTAACAAAAAAGAATTTGAAATATTGTTATACATTTTTATGATTTTAGTTATTATTTATAAAAATATTTTACAGTTTTGATATCATTTTAAGATATTGTTTCAAATTTTTATATATTTTTTAATAATTTAAATACTTTAGATCATAGTAATGATGTTTATTTAAGTTTTAAATTTTTAATTTACTAAAATTATATATCTATGTCTAAAATAAAATAATAAACGAAAAATGGGGTGAGGATGGGGAAATCATTTCCCACATGGGGATTCCCCATCCCCACCCAACAAAATTTATTGGGGAATGGGGTGGGGAACGGGGCCAAAATTTTTTATGGAGTGAGGAATGGGGTAGGCCTCCCCACTCCCACCCCACCCTATTGCCATCCCTATGCCTAAAGGACGTGGACCATTAGATTAGATCAACTATTCACAATAATTATAATATAATAAAAGAATTTAATTAAATTATATATAACCGGTTCCAAACTGGTTAGATATTGTTTTTTAAAGAAAAATTTTATCGCTTAAAATAAAAAAATATAAAGACAAAATTCAATCCCTAATCAACAAATTACAAAAGAGAAAGTCACACCCACCACCGCGTTAACTTCCGTTCGGGTGCGCCGGTGATACGTCTGCAGATTGTAGCCATGCTCTAGCCGATTTTCCGCCTAGTTCCAACTGTTGTGTCTCTGCCGTCGCTACCTCCGTTCTTCGTTTGTCCGTTGTCACTCGTGCAAGGTAAGTTTAATCTTGGCTTCCAACTTTAGAGAGTCGAAGGCTTAATGTTATGCTATGCAATTTAGTTTTCTTTACTTGAATTTGCTAAGCAATTTAGTTCCATATCTCTCATTCAGTTTTATATTATGTGATATAGTATTATAGTATTCCTTATGTGCACAATTTTGCATCCTCACTCTGTTTCTCTCCTCTAACACGACCCTCGAATGAATTCTTTATTTTTTCATCATCTCTCTCTCGTTTCTTTCAACTTTCAACGCCAGCAGAATTAAGCCAACATCAATAATCATGTGCCCTTACCATTATTTTCTCCATCACCCCTCATAGCCGTCACTCACAAAAATCAAGGGAATTTTCAGAGCTATAACAGAAGACACACAAGAAGAAGAGGGGGTGCACATTAAGATTGAAGAGTGACACTTCATCCTTGTTGTATCTAAACTCTATCTTTGTATTTATTTGTTTTAATTCTCCTTGATGATGTATTTGATGACAAACTCTTATGCTTTTACTGTTTTAAAGCTCATCATGAGCTAAACCTTTAAGTAGTTGGATTTTAAATGAACTAAATGGTTATTTGACTCATATATTGTGTTGCTGGGTGTATGCTGCAGCATTTTGTCTTGGTTGTATGTGTTGCAAATCACTATTTCGGCTGATCACCCATTTAGTAGATACAAGCTAGGAAAGAGCCTCACAAAGGTCTTATCTAGTGGATCTAACCAAGACAATACATGATTCTAGAGTGGGTTTCCCAAGTTGGGTTTAACTCGATTTGAATAGGGCCATGCCTAATCTAGAATTTGTGATAAACTAGATATAGGTAGTCACCTTGTAGGGTTAAGGGAACCTAGAACGAGTAATGCTATATCTATATGTTGGCTTAGCAACTGATCATTGTTAAGTCGCTTTTAGATATAAGATGTCCAACAGGCGACAGCTGAGGACACATGAGAGATTCTGCCCAGTGCTGCAGTAGATGCTGTAGCAACCGAGCCTTAAGTGAAAAAGAGTCAAAACCATTAAGTGAGTTTAAGATCCAACTACTCATCTGCCATTGAGTATATCCTTGTGTGTGACGCAGCTTTCTTTTATTGCATTTAGTTTATTGCATCTTTTAATTACTTTAGGTCTTTATTCTAAAAAATTATTTGTTGTTTACTTTCTTAGCTAAAATTTGTACCATAAGATTGCTGTAGCAAGTTACAATAGATCAATCCCTGTGGAGACGATCTGATTACTCATCACTTTACTACTTGTTGTGTCCGCTTGCACGTTGATATCATTTAAAAATTATGCAACAAGTAATGAAATACTATTCAGATGGTACTATGAATAAATTGCCTGACTCATTAATAATTTCTCAAAATATAGAAACTAGCAGGTTTCCACCTTCTAGTTATAGGCAAAGAGGATATACATATGGAAGATTTCAGCCTTTTGATTTAATAAATGATTCAGATATGTGGGGAAATAATCAGTTAAACTGGATTTCTCTATATTTATTAAATAAATTAAGAAACCCTAATTTAACCATAAATGATATAGAAAGTGCAAATGAAATACTTGAAATAAAAAAATTTAATGATGAAAACATAAACTGAATTAAAAGATTAGGAAATCAAATGAGTCAAGAATTTGAACACATTAAACAAATAATAAATGAATTCAAAATTGAAGATCAGGATATATTGAAACAAAAAATTATAAATACAATAAATAAGAATTCAATAGATACAAGATTAAATAAAATTGAAATTCAATTAAATAAAATTTAAAGCATTATTGAATAACTTGGTAATAAATTTGCCATAAACGTACATGGAGAACTTCAAGAAAATTGAAGTACAAAGAATTGATAATAATATGGAAGAATTATTCATGATAATTCAATAAAAGAATAAAATCTTACAAGATACAATAATTTACCTTAATGAAAAGAAAAGTAATGAAATTCACCCTATGGTAAGGCCAATATTTAACAAAATAAGAAGTAATGAAAAATTGATAAGTTTAAGAATGTTAAGCGAATATGCTATGGCTTAAAAGAATTATATGATAATAATGAGGAATCTGAAACAGATGAAGAAGACGATAATGTCTTCATAAATTTAGAAGATATCGAAAAAAGAATAAAACATTTAAAAATGAATGAATCAAAGCTAAGAGTCTTTGAACAAGGTGGATCTAGTAATAGAGCGTCTTATGCTAGAGACGAAATACCAACATACGAAAATGAAATATCACAAAGTCAATAATTTAGGCCAAGCAAAAGACTTAAGAAAGCATATAAAACACCAGGAGAATATAAAGAAAGACCCATCAGTCATGAGTGTGTCTGGTTAGATTTAGATTGTGTTAAAGATAGAGATAAAATGACAGTTACTTGGATAAAATCTATGAAAATTGCTTTAGTATTTTATAATATGAATAGATATAATAGCATAGAATTCCTTAAAACTTCATTTATAGGAATAGTTGCACAATGGTTTATGGGATTAAGTCAAGATAATAAAAATAAAGTATTATATGGGGAAAACCCTAATGAAAATGAATCTCAGGAACAAATTTTAACTAGGTTTGAAAGTGAAATAAGAAGAGAATTCTTAGGAGAAGATTGGGAAGCCGAGTATCAGCAAGAATTAGAAAGAAAAAGAATCGAAAACATGAGAAAGTTAATTAGACTTGAAATATGTGATATATGTTATCTAGAGGAGTACACATGTAGCTTTGAAGAACTATATTATCAATGTGAATTTAGAGAAAAAGATAATACGAATATGTATTACAATAATTTATATTTTATGAAAAAACCAAACCCATGGGGCAAAAAGATAATGACATAATATTGCCAAGAATATAAGGATACTACCAATAATGATACACTTAGAAGTAGAATTAGGTTTGCTCGAAACAGGGTAAATCAATGGTGTTCTGAAATAAGAGATAGAAGATTAATGAAAAAAAAAAATCGAGGATTATGTTGTTCAAGATTAGAAGAACTTCCAAGATTTGGATATTCAGAAAAAATTTATAAACATAAGAGAAGATTTTAAAAGATGAAATTTTTCAAGACCAATAAAAAATATTAGAAGAAAAATAAATATAAGAGAAAGTTCTTTAAAAGGAACAAATATGGAAAATCTAAGGCGAAAATACCTAAAAAATGTAAATTCTGGTTATGTAATGAAGAAGGACATTATGCAAATGAGTATCCTAAGAAAAAGAAATTAAACATGAAAATGTTTGATGATTTTAATGAATTAGAATTAATTACTAATAGTGAAGATATTAGTGAAAATGATAGCATATACTATCTTTTTGAGGAGACTTTTAGTAGTTTAGAATCGGAATGTGTATAGAAGAAATAGATAATAAAGATTTATATCAGGATGAAGAAATAGAAGAACAAGGTTCTTTTAATAAAGAATTAATATTTGAAAAAAAATAATATCTAAAGATTAATAAAAAAGGATTAGAAACATCTATGACTTCAGTCACTAAGTTAGCATAAGGAATAGCTAACATGGTTAAAAGAAAAAATATAATGTATTTTGGTGCCACTGTAAGAGAAGAACCAATTGAAATTAGGCATGCAAGAGGAAATTCAAATATACCATTATTATTAAAATATGATATAGAAGAAAAAATTAATAAAATCAGACCTAGTGATAAACATAGAATTGGATATATTCATATTAGTGGAATCTAAATTATGATAAAAGCTCATTTAAGAGAAGGAATTGATAGTCCAGTAAATCTTGCTGTACTAGATAATAGAATAAAAGATAGAAAACATGCACTCCTTGGAATAATACAAGGAAACCTTAATTATAAGAAATTGATATTCAAAATATATCCTAAATATTCCATATGTCTTATAGATAGACATATAAACAAAACTTTAACTTTATGTCATGATTTTAAATACTTCGATATAATGCATGGATTATATCCCTATAGAATAACTTATGCCATAGAATATACATTAACAAATTCAGCTGACAGTGAAATGTTTGAGGATAAAGAATTTATATAAATAGACAAACTTTTTAGTAAGGTTGGAAAAATACAATCTCCTGAATTACTGAGAGAAATTTTTTACCAGAAGAATGGGAAATGGATCTAAGGAATCAACCTACTTTGATTAGAGGAAATACCTTCAGAACTAAAGCTATGTCAAACACAAATGTATACTCAATGACAAATGGGTAGTTGGATCATAAACTCACTTAATGGTTTTGACTCTTTTTAACTTAAGGCTATGTTGCTACAACATCTACTACAGCACTGGGCAGAATCACTCATGCGTTCTCAGCTGTCGCCTATTGGACATCTTATATCTAATAGCAACCTAACAATGACCAATTGCTAAGCCAATATCTAGATATAGCATTACTCGTTCTAGGTTCTATTAACCCTACAATGTGACTACCTATGTCTAGTTCATCACAAATTCTAGATTAAGCATGGCCCTATTCAAATCGAGTTAAACTCAACTTGGGAAACTCAACTAGAATCATGTATTGCTTAGGCTAGATCCACTAGGTTAGACCTTTTTTAGACTCTTTCCTAGCTTGTATATACTAAATAGGTGGTCAGCCGAAATAGAGAATTACAACACATGCAACCAAGGCAAAATGCTACAGCATACACACAACAACACAATATATGAGTCAAATAACCATCAAGTTCATTTAAAATCCAACTACTTAAAAGTTTAGCTCATAATGAGCTTTAAAACAGTAAAAAGCATAAAAGTTTGTCATCCAATACATCATCAAGGAGAGATTTAAAATAAATAAATACAAAGATAAAGTTTAGATACAACAAGAATGAAGTGTCACGCTTCAATCTTGGAGTATCCTCTCTTCTTCTTTGAATGCTCCTCTGTTATAGCTCTGAAAATCTTCGTGATTTTTGTGTGTAACGGCTGTAAATGATAATGGATAATGGTGTAGTAGTGTGGCTACTCATGGATGGTTAGATGGACGAGAGAATGAATATGAGCCCTTTTATATCTTGAAATTAGGGCAACCCTAAGAGGAAATGAGGACACTTGTCAACCTTTGATATCATTGGACCACATGATATTTTGTGCTGCCTGCCACTATTTTGTCTGTTACTGACAGTGGCAGTAACGGCTACTGCAGACTTTGTCTGCTGACACGTGGCAAGCTGGACAATCCTTTTTGTCTATCTGTTTTGCTCTAGGATTGCTTCAGCAAGTCTCCAGCATTCCCTTTGATTTATGCTTGATATTATTCACGTGCAGACTGATTCTTTTGTTGCTTTATGCAGGTCTGTAACTGTTTCGTCTGTGCCTGACAATGACAGCAAAATATTCGGTTGCAGTAGATTTTATCGGCTAGCATGTGAGCTGTCTTGTCAGTCTTGTCTGTTTTTGCTCCTGGAATGCTGCAGCAATTGCTATAGCATCTCCTCTGATTCAAACTTGATTTTGTTCATCTACAGATAAGTCTTTTGTCATTTTCTGCAAGCTTGTTGTTGTAGCATGCAATCCTTCTTCTGTAGTATCCCTTGTCAAACTATAAGCCTTTGGGGTCACCATGTACAAAATAAGGACATGAAATGGTCTTCCACACATCATTTTATTACAAATAAGATTAAATACATGCACATGCAAAATGTAATAAAAAATATAATAAAACTTCACCATTTGCTCTCTAAGTAATGAAAGTTTAGGTCTAAATATAACATGATAACTCTCATTTCATAGAGTTATCAACAAACTCTCTCACGATATGTCTAATCCTTTTATATTATATATAAAAGTGATTGTACCATATTATAAGCATAAGCCCGAATGGTTCCATGCCTTAATAGATACGGGTTCAGGGGTTAGCTTAGCTAATTCAAGAATTTATCCAAAGTCATATTGGAAAGATTATAAACCTTTAACAGGACAAGGAATTAATGGAGAACAAATTTCTCTAGGAACATGTAGAATCAAAGCTTTAATACAAATCGACGATTATATTCTAAGCATACCAATATTATAGTGTTATGATTATATGGGTGCCGATATGCTTTTAGGAGTTAATTTTCTTCGTCAATTTATTTATATAATGACTAACAAAACAAATACTCTTAAAACACCATGTAATCATACATTTACCACACCAAGGATTTATAATCCCATTAGGCGCACCACTCAAAAATTTCATTTTCGACACAGCCAGCATGGTGATTTCAATATAAAAATTAATCAAATCATATCTGATTATGAAAAGATTTTAGAAAAACTTGATAAAAGTTTTGGAGAAAATCCAATTCAGTTATGGGAAATTGATAGAACTTATGCTAAGATTGAATTAAAAGATCCAAATGTTATTATAAGAGTAAAACCTATGAGATATGGGCAAAAAGATAGATTAGAATTTGATTAACAAATTAAAGAACTCTTAGATCTCAAACTTATTCGAGAATCTAAAAGTCCATATAGTAGCCTAGCCTTTATGGTTAGGAATCATGCAGAGATTAAATGGGGAAAAGCTCGTATGGTTATTTACTATAAAGAATTAAATAAATATACTAAATTTGGTGGATATTTTTTATCTCACAAAGATACTTTAATTACTTTTGTAATTAATAAAAAGATATTTAGAAAATTTGATTGCAAATCAGGCTTTTGGTAAATCAAGCTTGGAGAAAATAGTATACCACTAACTGCCTTTAGTACACCTTAAGGACTGTATGAATGGATTGTGATGCCTTTTGGATTAAAAGATGCACCACAAATATTTCAAAGGAGATAGATAAAATTTTTAAAGAATTTCATGAATTCTGCATTGTTTATGTGGATGATATATTCATATTCTCTAACAATGAAGTTGATCATATTAATCATTTAGTTTTCTTTTGTAGAAAAATAAAGAAACATGAGATATTACTTTATAAAAGAAAGCTGAAATAATGAAACCTAGGATTGAATTTTCTAGGATTAACAATAGATGAAACAAGAATACAGATGCAACCTTATATTTCTGAAAAAATATATTTATTCCTAGATAAATTAGAATCAAAGGAGCAAATTCAAAGATTTTTAGGATGTCTTAATTAAGCTGAAGGTTTTATAGAAAATTTGGCAAAAGAAAGACAATCTTTACAGGGATTATTGAAAAAGAATAATACAAAATCTTGGGAAGGATCCCATACTCAAGTTGTTAAAAAATTAAAAGAAAATGCAAAAATCTACCTAGATTAGGATTTCCAACGACCAATGATAATTTAATTATTGAAACCGATGCTTCTGATAATACTGGGGTGCATTATTAAAAACATATCTAGAAAAGATTTTTAGATATACCAACGGAACATTTAAGCACGCAGAAAAGAATTATCAAAGTAACGAAAAAGAATTATTAGCTATTAAAAACAGGATAGCTAAATTTACTTTCTTTTTATTACTAAAGAAATTTAAAGTTAGATCAGATAATACTCATGTTAAAGGATTTATATTTAATAAATTGTCTAAACTCCCTCAATATAAGAGATTAATAAGATGGCAGCATTTCTTTGCAGAATATGATTTTGAAATTGAATATATTAAAGGACCTAACAATTGTATTGCAGATTTTCTCAGCAGGGAATACAATGGATAAAAGCCTTTCCAAAATAATAAAGGACATAATGACGTGCTCTGAAGGTCAAGAATTATTTCTCAAGGGCAATGAAATGATTTATGATGGGTTTGCTATGATTAATGATGCCCAAGAAGAATTGAGCAAACTTTGCCCAGATAAAAGTTTGCAAAATCATCCAGAAGTTCAAACTTCAGAAGAATATATTAGCAAAATGCTAAAGAAGATCCATTTCAAGGATCAAAATGAGGGTTAGATCGCCCAGTGTTATTCACAGAATACAAAGATCCCTATTCCAAAGAGGTTTCTCTCAATCCATGATCTTAAAGAACAATATATGAAGAGAGAGGGTTCCCAAAGCTCTTCACAGAGTTTAAAGCCCCAATATATAAAAGCGGACAATCAATTTCAATGGTTAAAATCCCATGTGAAAATGACTACGCTTATGAATATGAAAGAATTGGTAAAATAGCCTATGAGAATCGTCCTAGCCAAGCTATTGTGCCAGATCATTTAGTGTTATATCCAAGAATTAATTTCATCTTAGGAGGTAATCCTAAAATGATAAAAGATATGTTTGATTATGGATTTCTTAATCTCATTTATACAGATGAAAATTTCAGGGAGCTTGAATTTCTTCCCGAAAAGATCAAAGATGCCACCATTAAACTAAAAAAGATAAGCAGGACAAAATAAGCCATTTTTATCAAAGTTCTCAATGCTTGTCCTGAATATTGTGTTAGCAAATGGTATCCAGCTCAGCACATGATACAAGTTGGGATTAGCAACAAAAAAGTTAGTCCAACAATTGATTTAAACTAGGTTTATAATGATTATGATCCAGAATTATTAGAGCCCAAAGCACTCACCACCAAAAAGGCAATAGGAATGAAAGTCCTCAATGAACAGTTCGTGAGGATAAGTAAAGAAAAAGTGTGGCTCTATGAGACCACAAAAGAACATTTAATCTTTTCTATGAGTAGAAAGGACAATATTCTAGCCAAACAAGCCATTAATAAAAAGAAAAAAGCAATTTATGAAAATCTCGTGGAGTCCAACCTGCCAACACACCATGAGATATGCAAAGTATTAAAACATCAGAATGATTGTGTTTTTTGCTAAGGAAAATCCAAAGATGGATCCAGTGAAAAAACATGTCAATAGATGAAGAGTTCATAATAGGCATGTGATAAGGTCTACTTGAAAGTTCAAAAGATGCCAGCTGTTCAAGCAATAATAATCAAGAAGAGATAGAAACTCTGTAATAGCCTTATCTCTACGCTAGAACTAGAGGAAGAAGAGGACACCAGGTGTCCATAATAATAAGAAGGGAGGGGTCACCTTATCCTTCAAAAATCTATAATCTCTCATAAAATAGTAACATGTGTAATGTAATCTTATCTCTTGAGAGATATAAATGTAATCATGTAAGAATGAGGGGGGCAATCGTCTTGTAGTCATCTCTAACCTTCAAAGCTTTGCATTTCTCTCTTCTGTAAAAATTTTCAATGATGAAATAAATAAAACCTTTGAGTGACATTATCATCTTCCAAATATCTTGTGTATTCTTAGAAAAAAATCAAGAACCTTATATGCCAGTACTTGTGCTAAACGAAGAAGATTTCATATTACTAAGCACTCTTCCAAAGACGTTTGCAAGAAAAGCACTCAGACAGATCCTTCTAGGTCGTGGAGCAGTGTGTTGCTTAAGGCCGTGTGGAATAGTCATTGAGGTGATCTTGCTGGACGTGTGGAGCTATGACGGTGCTGACCATGGACCTGTCTATGGTTAGAGGCAATTAGTGAGCTATCTTAGAATTCCGAGAGATAGTACACTGGTTAATAATCTTGAACCATCTTATTATTTTTAGCAACAAACGGAAGCATGTTAGGCCTTAGTTGTTTTCTTAAATATTATAAGATATGAAAGGATAAAAGTACCTCAAATTCATAAAAAATGGAAAGAGTAGTTGACAAGTTTATAGATGTAATTGATAATTTAGACTTCAGTCAAGAATATCAAATTATTTATAAAATATCTATTTTAACTAGAAGATTAATTACCATAAGACATTGCTATAGAGATATAAGAATAATAAACTCAGAAGATGAAAGAGAAATATTTGATACTTTTGAAGAAGAAAACAAGATAGCATTAATGGAATCGATTTTAATAAGTCTTGAAGTAATTCAAGACAGGTGCAGAATTAATAATAGAACTCAAGATCGTCCATAATGAATAACAACAATAACAACAATATGAACTTTTTAATTCAAAATGCAGAATTTAGATTACAATATTTTTGTGAAACCATGGATGGAATATATTTAAGCTAGGAAGATAGCTTAGGAGTATACATAGATGTATTAGAAGAAAAGATTTAGTCTCCGTCCCAAGAGAAACAAATAATTATTAATGCAGGTCCTAATTTGGAACCAATAGATTTTTATGAATATGATAATCATCTAAATTTATATAAAATTATTGTTAAAACTTTGAAAAGTTTTAAAGATTGATGTACAAGAGATGGAAGGACAAATTGTCCAGTTGTCCAAAATTAGCAATAACTCAAGAAATTTAGCAAATGTTGCAAAAAGGTCCTTGTTGGGTTTAATGTTGTGATAAGTGTTGTGTGAATATTAGTGTTGAAAATAAATCAACAAGAAAATGTTAACCATCATCAAAATCTCTACTGAAATTAAAATCCATTTGTTGCTTTCTCTAATAAGGTCAAGAATTTCTTAATTACGTTTATACAGTATAACCTCTATAAATTAATAATGTCGGGACCATAGAAATTTATTAATTTAGAGAGATATTAATTAATCGATAAATTAATAATTTATTAATTTATAGAGTGTATTCACAGTATAAAGAACTAACATTTAATTGATTAAAAATTCATTGTATTTTACAAATATAATCAATAGAATTTAAATAAATTCATCAAATAAATAATGTATACTTGATTAAATAAATTCATGAATTTTACTAAATGTATTCAATGAACTAAACTAAATGTTAGTTATTAAATTATATAGATTGAATTAGAATTAACCTAATGTACCTATCTACTTGATTAACTAAATTCATGTATTTACATAAATTTATCTAAATGTATTCTATGAACTAAACTAAATGTTAGTTAATAAATTGTATTAATTGAATTTGAACTAATTCATCTAATGTACCTATCTACTTGATTAACTAAATTCATGTATTTACATAAATTTATCTAAGTGTATTCAATGAACTAAAATAAATGTAATTTCATTAAATTGTGTCAATTGAATTTGACTGTACTTATCTACTTAACTAAAGAGTATTCATGTATTTACATAAATGGGACCATAGAATTATTAATTTATGATATAAATGGGACCACAGAGTTATATAGGAGTTTTCAGAAAAATTATTATCTTATTAATTTAGCTTCAGGGCCCAAGTCGAGACCGTAAAAAATTATTATATTATAGAGATTATAAATTTTTCGAGTATTAATTTATAGAGATTATACTGTGTATATATATATCAATAATTCTTAGCGGGAAGTTCCAAGAGTTTTTTGAGTTTCTCAATCGTTTTTCAAAGAGTACTATTAATCGTAGTTGCATTCATGAATTATAAAGGGTTTAACATTTAATATTACATTTATCAATAAATCTTGTGATTTATTTGATCATTAAATTAATTCCATCAATTTCGGAAGTTCAATTTGAGAATTGAGTTCCTTTTTCTTCGGAGGAGAGAGAAGGGGGGGGGGGGAACTATTAAGGCAGTTAGACGGGTTGAGTAACTAAAAGTTCACGCAACACCTTCAATTTAATAATTGTTTAAAAATAACATAGTTGTAAAAAAATATAGATATTTTTTCAATCACTTTTTATTACTTAATGATATTAGATCTAATGGTTTAAGGGAGGACAATTCAATAAAAAAATATGATTGAGAAATTAAAAATATATAATGAACTTTTGTGAATTTGATCGATTTAAAACGCGAGGGGGCAACTAGCCCTTAATTTTGGTGGCGTCCATTTTTTCATCTGATTACAAGGTTGTTGGTCAAGTCTCCCCATATATCTTATGGAAGGATATTTTCTCATTCATCAATCAAGAGTACTCAGATGTACTCTAAATTTTCTTCATATAACCATGGGCGGATCTAAATGTACACCATGCCCCTTCTAAAAGAATTAAATAAAAAGAATATGAATACATAACTTATATGATAAAATACTTGTAGTTTAGTAGTAAGAGTGTTTTTTAGTAGTTTTGGAGACTTGGTTCAAATTCCAATTCAAATCCCAATTCAAATCCCAATAGTCATATAATTTTATTTTTTTAGATATTAGTGGAGATTACTTAGAAAAAGTATACTTTCATAAATGTGTTTTAGATAGTTGATAGAGATTACTTAGAAAAAGAATACTTTCACAAATGTGACCACAATAAGGTGTAATATTTAAAAAAAATAATTTATACTATTATTTTTTAAATTTAAGAGAAAATAATAGAATTTGAGTTTTTGAGACTTTTAATATATTGAAATGAACAATTAAAAAAATAATTAAATTAAAATTTTTTGGATTAAGCCCCCCCAATTGCATATAACCACACCCAATCACGATAAAGCTTTATGCCCTCCAAGGCTCCAAGCGTATATAAATGTTAATTTTGTTTTGAAATATGTACAAATTTCAAACACGTTTGAAATATGTCCAAATTTCAAACACTTTTGTATATTTAAAAATGTAGTCCCAAAAAATTGTTCTATTTTTTATAATCTAAAATGATATGGTAACTAGTTAGTATATATACAGCATGCATGAGATATACCTGCCAACAAAATGAAAATTGAAAATGATATGGTCTCTTTTTCAATGAACCTCCGTAAAGAGGAAACAAAAAATTCATATTAAAAAATGATAGGGTCCCAATCAGATGCTTGCTAACAATTGCTAGTAAATATAGTTTTTCTGCTTTTGGTGAGAACGACCACAGACAAATGTTTGAGATAACTTCCGGATGATTCTTTATTCATCACTGGAGCTTATTTATAATAGCAAGCGTAACAATACTTTGCTTGTAACCAACAATATCGGCTAAAACCAAGCAAATAAAATAAAGGAAATATTTAATGAAACAACCTAGCTATAAACTCGAAACAGAATTTAAATCAAATGTAACAACCACGATTTGATTCTCAGCTCAATCTGCACGATCAATTGACGTAGTAAACCAACCGTTCTTGCTCCAGTATTGATACACACACAATCTTCACGTGAAACATGTCTTGCATGTTCCATGCATGGCTTGCATGGGTTACGTGGCTTCAAGCATAACCCTCATACTTGTAGTTAGGCTTTGGTACTCTTAACTGATCTTCGTGGTTCCTCATAAACAATCAATAATAATTACAGTGAGACGTTTATGCCACGCAAATTCTACGTCTCAATTTTATTGGTTTCCTAGATAGTGGATGACCCGCGATTTGTTTTCCTAGTAGAAATTTCCACAAATGTATATTTCATTGGACCTAACACATTCACATATATTTCTGAGCTCTCTTCTGAATTTTTAAAGATCTTATACCATGTGTATTTTAGTGATAGTATATAGATATGAATTAACTTCTTCAATTTTTTATTTATTAATCACTAATCACCCACTTGAAATTCTACTCAGGAAGATCTCAGATCATGAGAAAATCCTAATCCTAAAAGGAAACACAAAATACAAATAATTAATAAACGTGGCATTTGTTTAATAGAGGATCTCAATGAGACTTTTACTTTAAAGTTCATTTTTGAGCACTTATCCAGAGTGTAAGTCAAGTGATAGTCAATTGGATCCACTATAAATATAACTGGTCCGTTAGATAGTGGATGCCGCACCATTTGGTTTCCATTTAAAAATTTCCACGACATAAAATTAATATACAGTACATTTTCTCGGCTTTAAAAAAACCTCCAGGAGATTGAATCTATCATCTACACATTAAGTAGCCGCAAACTCAATCAAACATGGTAAATTGAATTTCCATGAGCTACCTTGCCACTTTGGTATGGTGCTTCAGCTTGTTTTTGTTAATTTTCATAGTTGTTTCACCCATTATTCAAACGAGACAGATCGCCACGCATTGCTTGCCATAAAGTCAAAGCTTCAGGATCCACTTGGAGTTACAAGTTCATGGAACAATTCTATCAACTTGTACCAATGGACAGGCGTGACCTGTGGTCATCGGCACAGAAGAGTTACTGAGTTGGATCTGAGTAACCGACTCTTAGTAGGTATTTTATCTCCTTGTGTTGGGAAACTCAGCTTCCTTCGAGTCATCAACCTCACAGACAACAATTTCTTCGGTGAAATTCCTAATGAAATTGGTCGTTTGTTCAGGCTTGAAACTCTGAAACTAACAAATAATTCATTTTCAGGCAATATACCATCCAATTTGTCCCGTTGCTCTAACCTCATCAATTTGTATGTCCGTAGAAACCACCTTATGGGAGAAATTCCGACAGATATCGGTCGTTACTGGTTGAAGCTTGAGACATTAACCTTCAGAGACAAGCAGTTAACAGGACAGCTCCCATCTTCAATTGGAAATCTTCCAACTCTACTGGGATTTAGTATTTCTGTGAATAGATTACGCGGGAGAGTTCCTGATAGTCTCGGTCAATTAAGAAACCTAAAAATTTTGGACATATCTGCAAATTATTTCTCTGGTAAGGTTCCTCATACAATTTGGAACATCTCTTCCCTTGAGTCAATTTTTCTACTATTAAATAGATTCGAAGGAAGTCTTCCAGTTAACATAGGTTTTCATCTTCCGAACCTGAAAGAGTATAGTGTAAATCGAAACAATTTCACAGGTTCTCTCCCACACTCATTTTCCAATGCTTCAAATCTTCAATTGCTTGACCTTGCTTCAAATCATTTCAGTGGACCAGTGAAAATTGATTTCAACCGTCTCCCGAATCTAGTTAGGCTTGTTTTATTTGAAAATAATTTAGGAATTGGGGCAACTAATAATCTTGATTTTGTAACACTTCTAACAAACTGTAGCCAATTGGAAATTCTTGCTTTATATGGGAATAGATTTGGAGGGGTGCTGCCGCGTGCTATAGCCAACCTCTCTATAACAGTAACCTACTTCAGCACGGAAGGCAACAAAATATCTGGCAATATACCTCCTGAAATAAAAAATCTTGTCAATTTAAACGGAGTTTCCTTTGGCAAAAACCAGTTAACAGGGTCTCTTCCTCGTGCTATTGGTGAACTCAGAAACCTACAACTTCTAGACTTGTCCGGAGACTACTTACAGGGGATCATCCCTGACTCTCTTGGTAACCTAACATTACTGAATAACCTTTGGTTAGAATTCAATAACTTACAAGGCAACCTACCCTCATCCCTTGGCAATTGTCAGAATTTGATGCGATTAGCTGTCTCCAACAATAAACTCTTTGGTGCTTTGCCACCACAAATTCTCAGGATAACGACCCTTTCAATTGTCGTAGATCTATCTGATAACCTTCTTAGTGGTTCTCTTCCACTAGAGGTGGGTAACTTGAAAAATCTGGTTGAATTGGATATATCTAGAAGTCATTTTTCTAATGAGATTCCTGTTACTCTTAAGTGCTTGTACAACTTTAGAGTACCTTGGTATTCAGGACAATTCATTTAGTGGAAGACACCCTCCCTCTCTGAATAGCTTGAAAGCCATTAAAGAGCTAGATTTCTCACGCAACAATTTCTCTGGCCAGAATATCTTGAGAATCTATCATTCTTAGAATACTTAAACCTATCTTACAATCACTTCGAGGGCGAGGTACCGAGAAAAGGAGTTTTCAGCAACAAAACAAGAGTTTATCTAACTGGGAATGGAAGGCTTTGTGGGGGTTCGGATGAATTGCATTTACCAGCCTGCCATTCTGCTGGACCAAGAAAAAAAAGAATCACTCTTCTCAAAGTTGTGATTCCAGTGATGGTAATATTGACGATCTTATTATTATGTTTGATTGTTGTTTATACTCGAAGAAGGAAACTTACACAGAAATCATCTAGTATGTTGCTGATGGAACAACAGTTTCCAATGGTTTCGTACGCTGAGCTGAGTAAAGCAACAAATGATTTCACATCATCAAACATGATCAGTCAGGGAAGCTTTGGCTTTGTGTACACTGTACAGAGGAAATTTGGGTGAAAATGAAATGGCAGTAGCAGTGAAGGTAATGAATCTTAAACAAAGAGAAGCAACCAAGAGTTTTGTTGCTGAATGTGAAGCATTAAGAATTATTCGCCATCAGAATCTCATCAAAATCATCACTGTTTGCTCAAATATTGATTTTAAAGGAGTTGATTTCAAGGCTCTTGTTTATGAATACACGGAATGTCGAAGTTTAGAGGGGTTGCACCAGAGCAATGATCAACTTGAAGTGGGAACTTTGAATGTCATTCAAAGACTAAGCTTAGTCATTGAGGTGGCTTCTGCAATCGAATATCTTCACCACCACAGCCAACCTTCAATTGTTCATGGCGATCTAAAGCCAATTAAGCAATGTTTTCCTTGATCAGGACATGGTTGCCCATGTGGGTGATTTTGGGCTTGCAAGATTTCTTTCTGATCGTTCACCTGATACGATTCTTGAAACACAATCAAGTTCAATTGGGATAAAAGGAACGTTGGTTATGTTGCCCCAGGTAATTACATACTTCATATTTGATACTTTGTTTTTTTTAATTAATATTAATGTTATAATGTCTGACATAGAGAATCTGAAATGATTTTTATCTTTTTTTTTTAAGAGTATGGTATGGGCAAGGATGTGTCCACGACAGGCGATGTGTACAGCTTCGGAATATTGATGTTTACAAGAATACGGCCGCCTAGAGTTAACATGTTTAATGATGGTCTGACTCTCCATGAATTTACCAAGATGGCTCTGCCAGAAAAAGTAATGGAAATTGTTGATCCTTCGTTGTTGTTGGACTTGGAAGCAAGGGCGAGCAACTCAAGGAATCGTGGAAATGAAAGAGCCAAAATTGAGGAGTGCTTGGTTGCTATAGTGAGAATTGGAGTTCTCTGTTCAATGGAATCTCCGTCCGAGCGAATGCAAATGACAAATGTTGTGGTAAAATTATGTGCTGCTCGGAAAATCTTTCTCAGTAATTGACGTTGAAGCATTATAAGAAATGGGTGGCCATGTGCTTATTGTTCAGTATCATCGGTCGATTTTAACCTTTTATTAAGAATGCAAATTATGTTCATCTTTTGCATGCTCTTTATGCGCGAATTTTGTATTTCTGTCCGATCATTCATTTCGCGACACACCAATCTGCATGTTAAAAACATGTGGTATCTGAGAAAAAAAAAGAAAGGCTCTATCAGTACTCTCTTTCTATTATCTTTTTTTGAAGTAAATTTACGAGACAGGTTCAATACTTGAAGACTACTTATAAAAATTATGTATGAAAATTGCTTTTGAAAACACCTGATCCCAATTAATTCTTCTGTATCTTACATTTTGAAAAATTAAGAATTGCAATTAGATAGTAATTAAAACCAATTACTCTTAAACTTGAAAACTATTTTTTGCGACGTAACGAATTTGGTCACTAAAGGCCTGAATTGTTGTAGTGAGTTATTAGTTAATTTGCTAATTAATTTTTGTAGATAAATTAATTAATGCCAATAATATTATTGTTAGGGCATTATTGTAAAAGTAAAGAAAAAAAAGGACAAGAATGTAACATATTTTATAACAGGGGTATATTAGGGTATTTGTAAAGATATAAGAACTAAAGGAACAATTAAGTAAAAATACAGGAACTAAACGAGTATTTACTCCACAAAAAACATCTATCAATGAAGAAAAATCTACATTTTTGAGCTTGAAAATGAAGTTCAAACAATCGTCCACACATTCTGAGAGTACAACCTCAATGCTCAAATATGCTAAATTTCCGTTACCATGAGCTACCTTGCCACTTTGGTATGGTGCTTCAGCTTGTTTTTGTTTAATTCTCATAGTTGTTTCGCCAATTCAAACGAGACAGATCTCCTCGACATGACTGTTTTCAAGATAATTAATTTAATTTAACTAATTTTCTAGTTATTAATTTTTCTTTTATTTTGTTATTTATTTTATCTAAAATGATACGGTAAGTTGGTAACTAGTTATGTGATATTCCAGCCAACAACATGAACAAAGAAAATGATAATGGTTTTTGAACGAAAGAAAATGATATGATTGCTTCAACATTAATCTAACAACATTAGGATCAATAAATGATGAAACTGTGAACATCATAAGCTAACAGATACGACAACCAGCGTAAGGACTTGCTGTCCATTTTTGCATTTAATAAGATGGCCGAAAGCAGTTTTCCTTATGGAGACTGCCCGTCAGCTCAATCAACGAAGCACCAAATTGATAAAAAACAAAAATCAAGTATTCAATTGGAAGCAATAAATTGGCCAGTTCCGCCAGAATGAGCAATTTTCAAAAGATTATAATAGCTAAGGCACAAAATCGATTGTGACACTGACATATATTTGGAATCAAAGATATAAAATTTGTCACAATTGAACAAACACACTTGAGCCGGATGCCAAAATTCAGCTGTTTCGTGACATTGTGATATGGAATTTTAATCCCATCCAAGATCTTGTACATAAAAATGTCATACAAATAATAAATAAGAAACAGATGAGAATAAAAATAATCACAGAACATAAGAATTTACGTGGAAAACTATTATATCGAAGAAAAACCACAGCCACCAAGTGCAATGAGAGAAAAATCTATTATGTGAAAAATTATTACAATCACTCGTATTTTTTTTTCTCACACGCAAAACCCTAATAATACTCAATCTCTCAGTAGACCTATCATTTCTTTCACACTAGAAACCGTCTACTTACAGAGAACTGATTGCTGTGTTATATTATATAAACAAGTGAACTCAACCTCCCTATAAATAGGAGATGTATTCATTTTCTTATACTAGCTGTATTTCTCTTAGAATAAGTCAAATCCTGAAGGAGAAATTAATCATTCCTATTAAACAAGAAAAAATCCTAGAAAATCCTTATTGAAATATAACACGTATTTCCTAACAATCTCCACCTTGACGAGTTTTTCAATTAGGCGACAAAACATGATCCACCGTCCATTCATACAACCATGTCGTCTCCATCTTCTTCACTCCTTCAAAACTACACTCATATACGGTTTATGAGAATCACTCTACCATGGGTAAAATGTTATCCTCTATTCAGTAGCCATAATTCTCTATACCAAGAATTATCGTACTCCAAGGAGTTTCAAGCAACAAATATATTAAAATTAAAATTAAAATATATAGTATTTTAATATATAGTATTAAATAATTATATTTAAATAAATATATTAAAATTTAAATTATTTTGAATATTATGTAAAATAATAATTTTAATACTAATAGTACGTGAGATATTTTATTAATAGTAAAATCTATTTAACCCAAATATTTTAATATTATTATTCTACTAGACAGATATATTATTTATATTATATTCTTATTTTTTAAAATATTTAAAAATAATTTTTAATTACTATATTCAAAAGATATTATGATAAAAAAAGAATCTTAGTATCCCTTTTTAAAAACTTAAGAGTTTTCATGATTATTTTCTTAATTTTAGGGTGTAGCTATCCTTTTCCATATATATATAAAAAGAAAAAAATATAGAAATGAGAAAATGTTTTAGTCGGTTATTGGATAGTGCATGGACCAATGAATCTTGTTTAGTCCACCCACATAAATATTTCTTGTTTATTGGGAAACAAATGAATCATCATATCTACCTTCTCATTATCTATTGATTTTGCTCTTATGAACAATGATACTCACACCACATTATTAATTCCACATGAACCCTCCAAAAAAGGGAAAAAAAAAGAATTAAGAAATGAAAAATTGATCTGGTGGAGTTTATGTGAGATTCAATTGAGGTGAATATCATTTTCTTCTATTTTATATTTGTAGCGATAATGATATGCTATTGCGTGTTTAGGAAACAAAAATTTTTTTTTCTATATTTTTAATAATTATACCAGAAAATGATTTATTAACAAAAAAAAATTTATGATTAATGATGAAACAATCTAATTTTTTTAGTTTTAAAAATTATTAGAAAAGATTCTACCAATAAAAATATTTTTTGTGAGTTAAAATTGTTTTAAAATTATTAATTAGCTAATTTCTAATTTAGCGGTAGGCTTCTCCTTACCTCATTATCAAGATTGATGTTCGAGTTTCTGTATCTTTTAATATGTGTGGCAGTAGATTTTCTCCTTTATAAGGTGTATATTTTCAAATTTATCAGCTTCTACTAGGATACATCATAGTAGTTAGATTCAGATAGATTTATAATGCACTTACGAGTTATATTGCCGAATACTTTCTGCATGAATCAATGATATTATGGCAACTATGTCTTAGAATCATTCGTTTGTTGTATGACTGATATGGTACTTTAGATATATTATAAAATTTCTCAAGTTGCCGTAAAAAAATGCATCTGCTACCGGCTTCATTCTACCCCACACAAACATCTATCAATGAAGAAAAATTTACACTTTTGTGCTTTAAAAACCCTTGACATGAAGTTGAAACAATCATCCACACATTCTGAGATAACAACCTCAAAGCTCAAATATGCTAAATTCCGTTTCCATGAGCTACCTTGCCACTTTGGTATGTTGCTTCAGCTTGTTTTTGCTTAATTTTCATAGTTGTTTCGCTAATTCAAACGAGACAGATCGCCTCGCATTGCTTGCCATAAAGTCACAGATTCAGGATCCACTTGGAGTAACAAGTTCATGGAACAATTCTATAAGCATGTGCCAATGGACAGGCGTGACTTGTGGTCATCGGCATCAAAGAGTGACTGTGTTAGATCTGAGAAACCACACCATAGGAGGTTTCTTATCTCCTTACGTTGGAAACCTCAGCTTTCTCAGATACATCAACCTGGCAGACAACCGCTTCTGTGGAGAAATTCCTAATGAAGTTGGTCGTTTGTTCAGGCTTGAGACTCTAGTACTGGTAAATAATTCTTTTTCAGGTAAAATACCAACCAATTTGTCCCATTGCTCTAACCTCATTGACTTTTGGCTGGGTGGAAACACTCTTGTTGGGGAAATTCCAGCATATATTGGCTACTATTGGTTAAAGCTTGAAACCTTAGTTCTTGAAGTCAATCAGTTAACAGGACAGCTCCCTCCTTCCATTGGGAATCTTTCAGCTCTTCAGATAATTAGTATTTCTGGGAATAGATTACACGGGAGAGTTCCAGAGAGTCTTGGTCAACTAAGAAGCTTACGCGTTTTATTCATAACTAAAAATTCTTTCTCTGGTATGTTTCCTCCTTCCATTTTTAACATCTCTTCCCTCGAGTCAATCAATCTACTAGCAAATAGATTGGAAGGAAGTCTTCCGGTTAACATAGGTTTTCTTCCGAACCTTAAAGTTCTTAGGATACCTCAAAACAATTTCATAGGTTCTCTCCCACACTCTTTATCCAATGCTTCAAATCTTCGAGATCTTGACCTCTCTGTGAATCATTTCACTGGGCGGGTGAAAATTGATTTCTACCGCCTCCCGAATCTATTTATCCTTAATTTTGGTAGAAATTATTTGGGAACTGGGGTAGTTGGTGATCTTGATTTTTTAACCCTTCTCACAAACTGTAGCAAATTGAAAGTGATTGATCTAGATACAAATAATTTTGGAGGAGTGCTGCCACTTTCTATAGCCAATCTCTCTTCAACAATGATCATATTCGCAATGGGAGCAAACCAGATATCTGGCATCATACCTCCTGAAGTAAAAAATCTTGTCAATTTAAATGGAATTGGCTTCGAGTATAACCAATTAACAGGGTCTATTCCTCATGCCATTGGCGAACTCAGAAACCTACAACTTCTAGCCTTGTCCGGAAACTACTTACAGGGGATCATCCCTGACTCTCTTGGTAACCTAACACTACTGAATAGCCTTTGGTTAGATTTCAATAACTTACAAGGCAATATACCCTCATCACTTGGCAATTGTCAGAATTTGATGCGATTAACTGTCTCCAACAATAAACTCTTTGGCGCTTTGCCACCACAAATTCTCGGGATAACGACCCTTTCGATTGTCCTAGATCTATCTGATAACCTTTTTAGTGGTTCTCTTCCACTAGAAGTGGCCAACTTGAAAAACCTGGTTGAATTGGATGTATCTAGAAATCATTTTTCCAATGAGATTCCTGTTACTCTAAGTGCTTGCACAACCTTAGAGTATCTTCGTATACATGGCAATTCATTAAGTGGAAGTCTTCCTCTCTCTCTGAATACCTTGAAAAGCATTAAAGAGCTAGATCTCTCACGTAACAATTTGTCTGGCCAGATCCCAGAATATCTTGAGAATCTATTATTCTTAGAGTACTTAAACATGTCTTACAATGACTTCGAAGGCGAGGTACCGAGAAAAGGAGTTTTCAGCAACAAAACAAGAATTTATTTAACTGGGAACAAAAGGCTTTGTGGGGGTTTAGATGAATTGCATTTACCAGCCTGCCACTCCGTCAGACCGAGAAAAACAAGAACCACTCTTCTCGAAGTTGTGGCTCCAGTGACTGTAATATTGACGATCTCATTAGCATGTTTGATTGTTGCTTATACTCGAAGAAGGAAACATACACAGAAATCATCTAGTATGTTGCTGATGGAACAACAGTTTCCAATGGTTTCCTATGCTGAGTTGAGTAAAGCAACAAATGATTTTTCTTCATCAAACATGATTGGTCAGGGAAGCTTTGGCTTTGTGTACAGAGGAAATCTGGGTGAAAATGAACTGGCAGTAGCAGTGAAGGTAATGAATCTTAAACAAAGAGGTGCAACCAAGAGTTTTATTGTTGAATGTGAAGCAATAAGAAATATTCGCCATCGGAATCTCATCAAAATCATCACTGTTTGCTCAGGTGTTGATTTTAAAGGAGTTGATTTCAAGGCTCTTGTTTATGAATACATGGAATGCGGAAGTTTAGAGGATTGGTTGCACCAGAGCAATGATCAACTGGGAAATTTAAAGGTCATTCAAAGACTAAACTTAGTCATTGATGTGGCTTCTGCAATCGAATATCTTCACCATCACTGCCAACCACCAATTGTTCATGGTGATCTAAAGCCGAGCAATGTTTTGCTTGATCACGACATGGTCGGCCATGTGGGTGATTTTGGGCTTGCAAGGTTTCTTTCTGATCGCTCGCCTGGTACAATTCTTGAAACCCCATCAAGCTCAATTGGGATAAAAGGAACTGTTGGCTATGTTGCCCCAGGTAATTACATACTTTCATAATTGATACTTTGTTCTTTTAATTAATATTAATGTTATAATGCCTGACATAGAGAATCTGAAATTTTTTTTTTATTTTTTTTTCAAGAGTATGGAATGGGCGGGGATATGTCCACGACAGGAGATGTGTACAGCTTCGGAATATTGTTGCTAGAGATGTTTACAAGAAGACGACCAACCGATAACATGTTTAATGATGGTCTGACTCTCCATGAATTTTCCAAGATGGCTTTCCCTGAAAAGGTAATGGTAATTGTTGATCCTTCGTTGTTGTTGGAGTTGGAAGCAAGGGTGAGCAACTCAAGGAATCCAGGAAATGAAAGAGCCAAAATAGAGGAGTGCTTGGTTGCGATAGTGAGAACTGGAGTTCTCTGCTCAATGGAATCTCCATTCGAGCGAATGCAAATGACGGATGTTGTGGCAAAATTATGTGCTGCTCGGAAAATCTTTCTCAGCAACACAGTTTGATGTATTAGAAATGGGAGGCCATGTGCTTAATGTTCACTATCGTCGATAGATTTTAACCTTTTATTGTGATTGCTTTTTTGCATGCTTTATAGCCATTTAAACACTGAATTTTTGTTGCATGATATGTTGCAACAATAAACTATGAATTTTCTGTTTTCCAATCAATCACTTCACCCCACATCAATTTGTTTGTTAAAACAAGGGGCATGTGTCAAAAAATAAATAAATAAACATGGCTCTATATCTTTACTCTTTTAACTATTTTCATTCTGATTTCTACCTTAATCACATCTATAAAATTAAGAATAAATAAGGTAAAAAAGTGAAGCAAATTTAAAGACTCCAGTTCATGAAGAATTTCTGGAAAGAAGTGATTTGACGCATTAGAAATGAGAGGCCACGTGCTTATTGTTCACTATCGTCGATCGATTTTAACCTTTTTATTAAGATTGCAAATTATGTTCATGTTTTGCATGCTCTTTATCCACAAATTTTGTATTTTTATCCAAACCAATCATTTACCAATTTGTATGTTAATACCCTAGTAATAATATTATTGACATTAATTTATTTATTTAAAAAAATTAATTAGCAAATTATGTTCATGTTAAAAAGATATTAACAATTTTGCTAATAATTATTTGCAAATAAATTAATATCTACCAAATTAAAGTAATTTTAAATATCTTTTTAACAATCTTTACTATAATTGCATATAAAATTTTAATTTACCAAATTAATCCTAAAAGTAAAATTTATTTCAATATTTTTTTTTGGTTTTTGTGTCTAAATAGGGTTCATGTGAAATTAGTAATGTCGTGAGTATCGTTCTTCATAAAAGCAGAATCAGTCGATAATGAGAAGATAGAAACGATGATTCATTTGTTTCTGAAGCTAACGGACAACAAGTAGTTCAAACTTTCCGTGAAAACTAATAGGTGGCTCAAAAGTTACTGACTTTTGTAGTTGACAATCAATTACAATTATTTTTGTGCGTAGACGAGGGTCCTATTATGGCCAATCAATATATATAGATTTGAGATGGATGGCCAATGTAAATAGATTTGAGATGTATGTTACCCATTAGCAACACCGATATTCATACCACAGTAAACACCACACATAGTACCACATGGACCATTTTGCAATGTTTGCTAAATTTCTTGTGATATTGCTAATTTTGAATAACTAGACAATTTGTCCTTCCATTTCCTCTACATCTATTTTTAAAACTTTTTAAAGTTTCAACTATATTCTTATAAAGATTTAAATGATTCTCATATTCATAGAAATCTGTGAATTCTAAATTAGATCCTGCATTAACAATTATTTCTCTTTCTTGAGACAGAGACCGAATCTTTTCTTTTAACATATTTATGTATATTTCTAAGCTATCTCCTCAACTTAGATATATTCCATCCATGCTGTCATACAGATATTGTAAATTCGGCATTTTCAATTAAAAAATTCATATTTTTGTTATTGTTATTGTTATTGTTATTCAGTAGAGACGTTCTCGAGTCCTGTTATTCGTTCTGCACCTATCTAGAATTACTTCTAGACTTGTTAAGATTGATTCCATTAATGCTATCATGTTTTCTTCTTCAAAAGTATCAAATATTTCTCTTTCATCTTCTGAGTTTGTCCTTCTTATGTTTATCCTTCTCATATCTTTATACCAATATTTGCTAGTAATTAATCTTCTAGTTAAAAGAGAAATGGTATAAATGATTTGATATTCTTCACTAAAGTCTAAATTATCAATAGTATCTATAAAATTTTCAACTGCTCTTTCCATGTTTTATGAATTTGAGTTACTCTTATCACTTCCTATCTTATATTATTCAAGAAAACAATCAAGGCCTGACATGCTTCCGTTTGTTGCTAAACTATAAGAAGATAGTTCAGGATTACTAACCAACGCATTATCTCTTGAAATTCTGAGGCAAATTCACTAACTGCCTCCAACCATAGATAGGTCCATAAAGAAAAATATAAAAACTAAATAAACATTTAAGTAAAAATACATGAACTAAATGAGTATTTACCCCACACAAACATCTATCAATTAAGAAAAAACTACATTTTTGCGCCTTAACATGAAGTTCAAACAATCATCCACATATTCTGAGAGCACAACCTCAAAGCTCAAATATGCTAAATTTCCGTTTCCATTAGCTACCTTCCCACTTTGGTTTGGTGCTTCAGCTTGTTTTAGCTTAATTCTCATAGTCGTTTGGCCAATTCAAACGAGGCAGATCTCCTCGGCATTACTGTTTTCACGATAATTAATTTAATTTAACTAATTTTTTAGTTATAATTTTTTCTTTTATTTTTTTATTTATTTTATCTAAAATGATATGGTAAGTTGGTAACTAGTTATGTGATATTCCAGTCAACAACATGAACAAAGAAAATGATAACGGTTTTTGATCGAAAGAAAATGATATGATTGCATCAACAATAATATAACAACATTTACGATCAATAAATAATGAAACTGTGGACATTATAAGCTGACAGATACGACACCAGCGTAAGGACTTGCTGTCCATTTTTGCATTAAATAAGATGGCCGGCAGCAGTTTTCCTCATGGAGACTGCCCGTCAGCTCAATCAACGAAGCACCAAATTGATAAACAACAAAAATCAAGTATTCAATTGGAAGCAATAAATTGGCCAGTTCCGCCAGAATGAGCAATTTTCAAAAGATTATAATAGCTAAGGCACAAAATTGATAGGGACATTGACATATATAATTTGTCACAATTCAACAAACACACTTGAGCTGGATGCCAAAATTAAGCTGTTTCGTGACACCGTGATAGGAAATCTTTAATCCCACCTAAGATCTTGCAAGTAAAAATATCAAACAAATAATAAATAAGAAAATATGAGAATAAAAACAATCACACAATACAGGAATTTACATGGAAAACTCATATACAGGAGAAAAATCACGGCCACCAAGTGCGATAAGAGAAAAATCTATTATGTGAAAAATTATTACAATCACTCGTATTTTTTTTTCTCACACCCAAAACCCTAATAACACCCAATCTCTCAGCAGAGCTACCGTTTCTCTCACACTAGAAACTGTCCACTTACAAAGAATGGATTGCTGTGTTATACTATATAAACAAGTGAACCCAACTTCCTTATATATAGAGATTATTTCTTGCAGAAGAAGTTTTCATTTTCTTATAATAGCTGTATTCCTCTTAGAATAAGTCAAATCCCAAAAGAAAAATTACTCATTCCTTAAATTGAAATCCTATTAAACAAAAAAAAACCATTGGAAATCCTTATTGAAAAATAAGACATATTTCCTAACAATCTCCACCTTAACGAGTTTTTCAATTAGGCAACAAAACATGATCCACCATCCATTCATACAACCATGTCGTCTCCACCTTCTTCACTCCATCAAAACTACACTCATATACGGCTTATGAGAATCACTCTACCATGAGTAAAATGTTATCCTATATTCTGTAGCCATAATGCTCTACACCAAGAATTATCGTGCTCCAAGGAGTTTTCAGCAACAAATATATTAAAATTTAAATTAAAATATATAGTATTTTAATATATAATTTTAAATAATTATATTAAAATAAATATATTAAAATTTAAATTATTTTGAATATTATGTAAAATAATAATTTTAATACTATTAGTACGTAAGATATTTTATTAATAGTAAAATTTATTTAACCCAAATATTTTATTATTATTGTTATGCTAGACAAATATATTATTTATATTATATTCTTATTTTTTTAAAATATTTAAAAATAATTTTTTAATTACTATATTCAAAGATATTATGATAAAAAAAGAATCTTAGTATCCTTTTTAAAAACTTAATAGTCTTAATGATTATGTTTTTAATTTTAGGGGAATAGCTATCCTTTTCCATATATATATATAAATATTTATATAGAAATGAGAAAATGTTTTAATCGGTTATTGGAAAATGTTTTAATCAGTTATTGGACAGTGCATGGACCAATGAATCTTGTTTAGTCCACCCATATAAATATTTCTTGTTTATTTGAAGTTGAGGACCACCTCTTGTTTTCCGAGTAGAAATGTAATTGATTGTCACCTACAAAAGTCAGTAACTTATGACCCACCTATTAGTTTTCATGGAAAGTTTGAACGACTTCTTGTCCATTTGCTTGGGAAACAAATGAATCATCGTATCTATCTTCTCATTATCGATTGATTTTGCTCTTATGAACAATGATACTCACACCACATTATTAATTCCACATGAACCCTACAAAAAAGGAAAAAAAAAGAATTAAGAAATGAAAAATTGATCTGGTGGAGATTTTGTGAGATTCAATTGAGGTGAATATCATTTTCTTCTATTTTATATTTGTAGCGATAATGATGTGCTAATGCGTGTTTAGGGAACAAAAAACACATTTTTTCTGTATTTTTAATTATTATCCCAGAAAATGATTTATTAACAAATAAAAAATTTATGATTAATGATGAAACGATCTAATTTTTTTAATTTTTAAAATTATTAGAAAAGATTCTACCAATAAATTTTTTTTGGTGAGTTAAAATTGTTTTAAAATTATTAATTAGCTAATTTCTAATTTACCGGTAGGCTTCCCCTACCTCATTATCAAGATTGATGTTTGAGTTTCTATATGTTTTAATATGTGTGGCAGTAGATTTTCTTCTTTATAAGGTGTATATTTTCAAATTAATCAGCTTCTACTAGGATACATCATAATAGTTAGATTCAGATTGATTTATAATGCACTTATGAGTTATATTGCCGAATACTTTCTGTTGAAAAATCTGCACCCAAACCAACTTGCACATGCATGATGTGTTGAAAAGTCAAACAAAATTTGAGAAACCACATGCTAAAGGGTTGGTAGCCAAAACTTTTGACACTTTTGGATAGCCTTTCAAGAGAATGGTCGGCAATCTTGCTTGAATTTGTCAACATAGTTGATTTTGGTTGCCCTTTATTCAAAGACTTTTGGAGCCAAGGATTACTTGCATGCACGGTTTTTTTTTTGTTGCTATAAATACCAATCCATTTGTTCATTTGAAAGCATCCCACAATTGAGAGCAATTGCAAGTGAAGCAATTTGAGAGAGCTTCTAATTGAGTGCTAGGAGGATCCATTGGGTGTATTGGGGTTTTGGGTTTTGAGAGTTTTTCCCTAATTTGTAAATTCCCATTTGTTAGTGAAATTATCTTCTACTCTTAGCCCGTGGACGTAGGCTTTACGCCGAATCACGTAAAATTATTGTGTTTTTTTCTTGGCATTTGTTTACGCCACAATTATATTTCTCCAGAAGTCACAGTCACCATAAATTGGTAATTGCTCAACCCGCGCTTTCGCACAACAATTGGTATCAGAGCCGAAGGTTCGCACTTGGGTATACAGCACTGTTCACGTATATGTACTATTCACATATACGGCACTATTTATAGATACAGTACTGTGCACAAATACGGTTCTATTCACAGTGGTGAATGCAGCCATTTGTAATTGGGAGACAGTCTATGTTGTGCAAATTTTAATGAACTCACAAGCGTACGAATCTATTGTAGTATAGATCAATGGTGACGAGTGTCGATCCCACGAGGAGATGGATTTTAATTGTGTGTAGGGTTAATTTTCTAAGTAGATAATTGGATTTATGGTGAAGGTGTTGATATAATTTTGTTCTAAATCTAAATTAAAATGGTGGGATTAAATTGGAGATTAAACTATGTGAATAAAGTGTTTGGGTATCCGGATCTGCATCAACATGCACCATGGGCTTAATATTCCTTATTAGTGCCAATTAAATCATGAGGGGGATTTCCACTCCTCATGAGCCACACTCTAATAAATATGGTATCAAGCACTTATCGTGCCAGACAATAATAATCTTGCACTAGGGAGACGGTAGCACCGGTACAAAATCTAGACAAGATTATTACTATCTGTCGACGAAAAGTCAGAACAGCCACAAAAATTAGAGGGGAGAAGAAAGTAAATTTACCAAATTAGCCCATGGAACATATTGAGACTTCACCTTCAACCCAAGCTTGAAAGAAAATTAGCTACTCATTATTGAACTAGGGGTAAAATGGGTATTTTATTAAAATACGAAAAAAAATACAAGATAGAGAGGGAATTACAGAAAATGGACTCCAAAAATGGATTCAGGGGTGTTAAATTAGGGGGAGAGCCCTCCTTTTATAGATACAATGAGTAAATCATAGCCATTGGATGAAATCAATTCGGACGCTCTAGATTGCGCCACGTGGCAAGCTCTGATTGTTTTGAACACATCATCAGCGACTGTGATTCAGTGTGTCGCATGTAACTTAAGACAATTTTTACATCCAATGATTTGCTGCCACGTCATCGGTCAACAGCAAAGTCAACCAATCTTGATCAAGTGCATTGCTTCTATCGTAAGCTCATTTTTTCGGTCCAATAATACACTGCCACAATATATCGGTCAGCGCCACATCATCAATCAATGCCACATAAGCAGTCAATGCCACATCATTCGTCCAATCAAATGCTGCCATGTCACCGGTCAATGACACGTCATCGGTCAATTCCATGTCATCGTACGTATGTGTGAATAGTGCCGTACATAAACAGTGACGTATAGGTGAATAGTACCGTATACGTGAACAGTACCGTATACGTGAACAGTGATATTTTTCTTTTTATGCTCCTCCTAAGGTTTTCGACTGTCCTGAGTTCAAAAATATTGTTCGTTTTACTATCCGATGTCTCGTTAATTGTGAAATGGCCAGAATTTTTCTAAAATACATAAAATACTTAAATTATAATAACACACAAACAATTAAAGTGCAAGGGACTTAAATACATAAAAGTTAGTGAGACTTGAAGTGTAACATGATGATTTTATCCTATATAAATACACACTTTCTAGCACTCAACACACCCCCCAACCAGCTTATTGCTAGTCCCTAGCAAATTAAGCGAAAATAAAATTCAAAACCAAAATGTTTTTTTTTAAACTAACAATTGTGTTTACTTCTTCAATCGGACTGATGACGGCAATCAAATAAAAGTATAAACATTATTTCCGGCCTAAAGGAATACTACTCCCACATTGACCATCCACATGAACCAGTCCAGTATACTATGTCAATTCCGCATTAATCAAGCCACTTTAAAAAATGACATGTCAATCCCCAAAATCTCACCGATAGGAGTGACACTCTCACAAGAAAATTGAACCCAATAAAAATAGTCACTCCAATGAATGGTAAATTGAGAGAAAATAGTACAAAGACAGTTTCACACACTCTCACCAAGATGAAATAATGCCCACAACTTAGAAATAAAATGATCTCAAGTCAAACAAAGTGCTAGTCAAACCAATGTAGTCATTTTATGCATTACTACATCTTTTCAACCATCTCACTAGCTTCTACTTCAGATTATAGTACCCTAAAATCAAGAAGGACTTTTATTAGGACGTAACGTAGGTTAGGGACATGGCTAACAAAGAAGGGGATAATAGGAAATACAAAATATATGTTTGAGAAAAATAGAGATTTTTTTTTGGAAATTACAAGGTGTATTTCACTTATTAGGTTTTTTTTTTTTTTTGAATTACAAATCTTTTTTTTTCACATGTCATTTTTTTTTATAAATATATATATAAATATTAACCACTTTTCTGAGTAAAATAGTCATCTAAATTTTTCTCAAACATGAATGGGTGATGGAACACATAAAATATGGGGTGATACTCCAAATTGGAGTGGGACATGATGATAGGTTAACAAAAAATTTTTTATTTTTTATTTTTTTTAATATTAAAAGGCTTAAAGGGGTTAACTATGGATATTTCACTCAAGGGATGACTAGAAAAGGCTCAAACGGGTCAAAGATGGCATTTCTGTCATCTTCTAGGGCTCTAAATAATCTTCCATATCTACTAATCAGATGGACCTTCAAATGTAGCAATACAAAATTGACTCGAAGGAAAAATATAGAGATCATGTGTAAAATGGTAAACAACTAAGCTGTATGAAGAATGGGCAAAAGGGTTATTCTCCAAGAAAATTGAAGGCTCAAAAACTCACTTAGAATTTATTATAACATGTGCATTCCTTCAAGTAACTCAATTAATTCCACCCGTCAGATTTCTCCAATCAGCATGCAGAGTAGCAAACAAGGTGTAACACAACTCAAGGCCAAAGATAATACAAATACTAAAATTTGAAAGTCATCATGTCATCCAATGTCACAAGATCACACAAAATACCTTAAAAGAAGTTTTTTTTTAAGACATAATAAAAGAAAAGCAACCTTTTTTTTAAAGACATAATAAAAGAAAAGTGCTTTTTTTTGAACTACAAGACTGAGAAGATGCGTGTTTAGAGTAACTAACTCCATATTCTGCCATCTTCTGACCCAACAAGGTTAGTAAATATAAAACAACACTACTACTAAATATTCCACAGCATTCGACTATTCCCTCCCCCCAACCAGAACGAGACATTGTCCTCAATGTCTTAAAGGAAAGAAGTAGGGTTAGGAAGATATCACCTGGGTGCCGCAACATAAAACAAAAGCTAATTTTCACAAACGGAGAGTTAAATCTAATGTGCACTTCTTACAGTAGCTACTACTACCATTATTAGTAGGCCACTTCAACTCAAGAGTCTTGGGATTTGGCTCTGGACTATAAGCTTGTAAAAGATCAAGTAGCTCATTAGCAGTAGAAGTACAAACAAAGATTTTTTTCGCTGTGAAAGGAATGAAATGATTTTTTATTGCGTGGTTAAGAAATGCAAGAAAGCCATCATAAAAATTATTGACATTTAACAAACGATGGGTTTTTGATGAATGTTCAGATGGGCCCAAGATGCTAATGTGATTAGTGCCTCTAGAGTTGCAAGATCTCCTGGTAAGAAAATAAAAGCATCAGCATGATTTAGCATTTCAGTTATTCTCTCTTGCATACCTGAGACGACTAACTCCTCTCCAGTTGGTGGGCCAGGCAGACATCCCAAAGGTTTTAGGGCTTTTGGAATGATGCCTAACACTTGACTACCTCTAGTAAAAGCAGCTTAAGAGACAAGCTTTGATAACCCTCGGTCACCTCCTCCAAATATCAGATGTAATTTTCTCTCTGCTATGATTCGACCAAGATCTATGGCTGCTTCAATGAACTCTTTGTATTTACCAAAGTTAAACCTAGTGAGCACACAAATGTTCTTGAATTGTTTACTGGAAGAAGCTGCCATTAGAACACTTTTCAAAAATAATTTTGTGAGTGTTGAAAAAGAAGTTCGCATTTAAAGATCTTGGTGACAATGCTTTACAACTGTATATGAGGTGGTGTGTCTTTGTCAACTTACAGCTGTATATGAGGTGGTGTGTCTTTGTCAACTTACGCGTAAAGCACATGGCTCGAGAGTCAAAAAGTAAATAGTAAAAAGAAAAAAAGCAAACAATGATAAAATCACAATATTAAAGAAAATAATGCAAATGATAAAACAACAGTGAATAAAAGGATATTTATAGCTAGTTGTGATTGTGGCTCACATCTTCCTCTGGTTTTACATCCAGAAACGGCTTGAACGCCTTCTATGGGTCGAGGATAGGCTTCCCATCCAGTTTTCTTATAAACTGGCAAACAGGGTCGTTTATAGTCAGATTCCTGAGACTATATCGTGCACACTCTTTCTGGAATAATGGCCATAACTGGAGAATTGCTCGTTGTACGTATCCACTGGATGCGTTTCAAGAGACAAAAGGATATCATCCAATGACTCTTTATTCAAGCCATCCCTAATGAATTGAATCTTATCTTCCCTGTTATCAGACACCATTCCAAAAGAAGTGCATGGGTCTTTAACACATTACATTCTAGCACACTTATGACACGAAACAGAGAGCCGTCGAGCTCTTCGTTTTCTTGAATAGTTTCCTTTACCACAACCAGGCATGTAGGCAATAAATTTCGGAGGTAACTCACCTGCCAATCATACCTTGGCTTCAATTAACCAACGGATGTCAGTAGGGATGTTGTTCCTCATAAGCAATTGCATGCGTTCGGACCAAGCTTTGTAAATCGTGAGGAGAGCATTCTGAGGGAGTGAAGGAAATCGTTTGTGAAGCTTTGTAAGAATTGTGTTTCTATCCATACCTTCGCCTCAGAATATCAGTTATTCTGGGAAACTGAAGTAACCGACTTTAAATGTCACGGAGTACCGTTATCCGCCACTTAACCGGGGTAACAAATTAAAGCACACAAAGAAAATTAAATCTGCAAAATCAAAACAAAGTGAAAGCGAACAAAACAACAAAAAGAAAACACACTAAAACTTACATCCGTCCTCTTAAATCATTAACCTCAAGTTGTAATTGGAAGTTATAAATACCGCCTTCTATTTCCCAAAGTTGTTGTTCAAGATCCTCAACGTGGGCTACTAATTCTGGTGGTCGTCGTTCCCAAATGGGATGTGATTTATAACTTCGTATCAGGCCTCTTAAGTGATATTTCACACGTAAAAGGCTTTTAAGGTGCCAGAAGGTGATCTGTCTAATTGAAGAATGCATGATCAAAAATGAGAAAAGAAAACACATTTGTTTAAGCAAACACACTTATTCAAACATAAATAATTTTGATCGGCAAAAGAAATGTCAAAAAGTTAAATTGCTTAGAAGAAAATAAAAATCTCATTTCAAATTTGGTGGGTCCCCCAAATCGATTTCGGTGTCCTTTGAATGTGGTTGGTACTCTAGATATGGCTTTAATCTTTGACCATTTACTTTAAAAGTAACACCGTTCTTTGGATCCTTAATTTCAATTGCTCCATGTGGAAAAATAGTGTGAACAATAAACGGACCAGACCATCGAGAGCGTGACTTACTTGGGGAAAAGTGCTAACAAGAATTGAATAAAAATACTTCTGACCTGGGGCAAAAGATTTTCTCGTGATTCGTTTGTCATGAAAGATTTTCAACCACTTCCTGTAGTCTTTAGCTTTTCCATATTTGTGAGTCTTCTGATGTTTTGCCATCTGTAATCTCTTGTCTGAACTAGAGATGATGCCTTCATTTTCTTTTTTATCGTCATGGGATAATGAAATGATTTCTGGCAATATATTTTTTTCTCCCATGAATGTATGTTCCAAAGTGTCTTGTGACAATTCAACCTGAAGCTTTGGTGGTGATTCTGATGATAGGATAGGATTTTCTCCTGATGGTGTTAGTTGCTCAATTCTTGACTTCCATTTATGAGTGTCCATGGATGGTGCTGAATCAAGTAAGGCATTGACCTCATCAATAGATCTGTCAATATCAAAATCCAAACCAAAGTGAGTTAAACATATTTGTAAAGGATCATCACTATGGTTAGAAGATAAAGTATGATCAGTTAATTATTCTATAAGATCCACATCAATAATTCCATCATCTCCATCACGAGGTTTTTTGGCAATGTTGAATATATTCAGCTCGGTAGTCATGTTGCCAAAAGACAACTGCATATTTCCAGTCCTACACTGAATATGAGCATCAGCAGTTGCCAAGAAAGGTTGGCCTAGGATAATGGGGATGTGCTTCTCCGAATCCTGCACTGGCTAAGTGTCAATCACAATGAAATCAACAGGAAAATAAACTTATCTACCTGGATGAGCCCGTCCTCCACAATACCGCAAGGTATTTTCATAGATCGATCTGCAAGCTGTAACACCACTGGGGTTGGATGTAATACTCCTAATCCAAGTTTCTCAAATACAGAAAAAGGTAAAATATTCACGCTAGCTCCTAAGTCTAACAAAGCATTCTCAAATGTATGGTTTCTTATACTACATGAGATAGTGGGGGAGCCCGGGTCTTTGTATTTTGGAGGAATCTTGTTTTGGAGTATAGAGCTAACGTTTTCTATTAAAAAAGCCTTCTTTTGAACATGAATATTTCTCTTTTTAGTGCAAATGTCTTTAAGAAACTTAGCATAAGAGGGCACTTGTTTAATAACTTCAAGCAAAGGAATGTTAACACTTACCTATTTTAAGATTTCAAAGATCTCACCTGTGGAATTTCCTTTCTTTGCTTTAGCTAACCTCTAAGGGAATGGAGCTTTGGGAACATATTCCCGTATGCTGCTTTCTTCTTTCTCCTTCGATGAAGAGTCTTCAGCATCTACAGGTGCATCTTGAGTCATTTTTGTCACTGGCATTTCTACTTTGTTGTCGACTTCTTTTCCTTTTCGCAAGGTCATGACAGCTTTGACCTCTTCATGCTGCTGAGGTGAACTTACTTCATGCACTCCTTTGGGATTAGGCACTGGCTGGCTTAGGAATTTGCCTTTCTCGACGGTCATTGCCAAGTTTTGAATTGATGAGGCAAGTTGACCTACCATTTTTTCGAGATTCGAGATTGATTGGGCTTGTGAGTTAAATCCAGCTCTCATCTCGCTCCGCAACTCATCAATGGTGCGATTTTGTTGTTCTATTGCGGAGTGAGTCCAATTTTTTAGACCTTTAATTGCCTCTTCCCATGTTTGGGTTGTGAGTAGTTCTGGTTCTGATTATATGGTCTAAATGGTGGCTGAAAGGCTTGAGGAGCCTGAGGAATTGGTTGCATTAGTGGAGTTGCTGTGTTGTTTTGTTGGAATCCTTGAGACCATGAAAAATTTGGATGGTCTCTCCATCCAGGGTTATATGTGCTGGAGTAAGGGTTGTAATTCGATTGTTTTCCCATCACATTTACGGCATTGGCTTGGTCTGGGTATGAATCTTGGTCAAATTGGTTGTAGGCATGTGGCTCAGTTGTTTTTGCAGTCGTTAATGATGCTATTTGGTGAGAACGCCCTTCAACTATTTCTTTAACTTCCTTAATTTCTAATCTTGACTCGCCAACATGGACCTCATTTACTCCTTTGACTTTTCTCACATTCTTGAGTGATCGGCTTCACTGTTGAGAATTATCCACTTGGCGTTGGAAGAAATCCTAAATCTCTGATGCACTTTTTGACATTAGCTCTCCTCCACTTGTTGCCATTAGCCATTCTTGTACATGTGGCAATAATCCTTCCAAAAAGTATTGGCATTGGTGCCACTTTTCGTACCCATGATGTGGACACTTCAAGAGTAGCCCATTGAATTGCTCCCATACTTCAAAGAGCTGCTCGTCTTCTCTTTGGGTGAATTCTGAGATTTCCCTGCGAATAGCATTGGTTTTATGCACTGGGAAGTATTTATTTAAAAATTTAGTAACCATTTGTTCCCATGATGTAATGCTATTAGCAGGCATTGTGTTAAACCATGAACGAACTCTATCTTTTAAAGAAAATGGAAACAATCTAAGTTTAACATCGTCATTTGAAAAAATTTCATATTTAAATGTTTGACAAACAGCATGAAAATCATTCAAATGGTTATATGGGTCTTCATTTTCTAGGCCATAGATTTTTGGGAGACAATTTAGCACACTAGGTTTTAATTCAAAACTCCTAGCAGCTACATTTGGGTATCTTATGCATGATGTGCTCAAATTAGCTAAGGGACTGAAGTAGTCCTTAAATGGCCTCTCCTGTGGTGCTGGTGGTTGTTGTTGCAAATCCATTTCAATTTTATTTTTAATTGCAACGTGTTTGTGTGTGCGAAGAGTTTTTTCTAATTCAAGGTCTATTGGCTCAAGATTGGGTAATTGTGACCTTCGACCATGCATGCAAAGAACACAAAAAAAAATGAAAACAAAATAAAATAAATAAATAAAATAAGAATAAAACTAATAAAAATAAAGAGAAAGGAGAAATTAAGTTACTAACCTTATCACGCATTTACAACCTTACTATGAAAACACACACAATTGCTATTATTGTACAAAAAGAAAGAAAAGGAATACGTGAAGTAAAATAAATTAACTTAAAATAAATTAAATGAAAGTAAAATAAGTTAATAGGTGGTGGAACCGGCCAAATTAACAAGATAAAAAAATAATTACAAAGAAAAATAAAATGAAAATTAAATTACAGAAATTTAAATAAGAGAAAAAAAGAAATATTTACCTTAATATGTGAATTAACATTCTTCTTTATTATTAGATATATAAATTTTTTATAATAACAAAAAAAAAATTATAAGAAAATAATTACATAAAAGTTATTTACACAAGAAAAATAACTCTACGAATTAAAATGACTTACCTCCCCGGCAACGGCGCCAAAAACTTGTTGTGCAAATTTTAATGAACTCGCAAGCGCACGAATCTATTATAGTATAGATCAATGGTGACGAGTGTCGATCCCACGAGGAGGTGGATTTTAATTGTGTGTAGGGCTAATTTTCTAATAATTGGATTTATGATGAAGGTGTTGATATAATTTTGTTCTAAATCTAAATTAAAATGGTGGGATTAAAATGGAGATTAAACTATGTGAATAAAGTGCTTGAGTATCCAGATCTGCATCAACATGCACCATAGGCTTAATATTCCTTATTAGTGCCAATTAAATCATGAGGGGGATTTCTACTCCTCATGAGCCACACTCTAATAAATATGGTATAAAGCACTTATAGTGCCAGACAATAATAATCTTGCACTAGGGAGACGGTAGCACCAGTACAAAATCTAGACAAGATTATTACTATCTGTCGACGAAAAGTCAAAACAACCACATAAATTATAGGGCAGAAGAAAGTAAATTTAACAAATTAGCCCATGGAACATGTTGAGACTTCACCTTCAACCCAAGCTTGAAAGAAAATTAGCTACTCATTATTGAACTAGGGGTAAAATGGGTATTTTATTAAAATACGAAAAAAATACAAGATGGAGAGGGAATTACAGAAAATGGACTCCAAAAATGGATTCAGGGGTGTCAAATTAGGGGGGGGGAAGCCCTCCTTTTATAGATACAATGAGTAAATCATGGCCGTTGGATGAAATCAATTCGAACGCTCAAGATTGCGCCACGTGGCAAGCTCTGATTGCTTTGAACACATCATCAGCGACTGTGATTCAGTGTGTCACATGTAACTTAAGACAATTTTCGCATCCAATGATTTGCTGCCACATCATCGGTCAACGGCAAAGTCAACCATTCTTGATCAAGTGCATTGCTTCTATCGTAAACTCATTTTTTCGGTCTAATAATACACTGCCACGTCATCGGTCAGCGCCACATCATCAGTCAATGCCACATAAGCAGTCAATGCTACATCATTCGTCCATTCAAATGTTGCCATGTCACCGGCCAATGACACGTCATCGGTCAATTCCATGTCATCGTACGTATGTGTGAATAGTACCGTACATAAACAGTGACGTATATGTGAACAGTACCGTATACGTGAACAGTAACGTATACGTAAATAGTGATATTTTTCTTTTTATGCTCCTCCTAAGGTTTTCGACTGTCCTGAGTTCAAAAATATTGTTTGTTTTACTGTCTGATGTCTCGTTAATTGTGAAATGACCAGAATTTCCCTGAAATACATAAAATACTTAAATTATAATAACACACAAACAATTAAAGTATAAGGGACTTAAATACATAAAAATTAGTGAGACTTGAAGTGTAACATGATGATTTTATCCTATATAAATATACACTTTCTAGCACTCAACAGTCTATTATAAGTAGTGTGTATTTTTCCATATCTTGGAAAGTTCTGTCAACAAGAAGATAAGAGTTTAAGGAGTCTGGGTTTTAAGTGGGACCATTGTGACCCTTCCATTCTCCTGGGAACTTTTCTGGTGCATTTATTCACGTGAAATAAACATCATTGAGACTGTTTTTCAAGTGTGAATAGTTGTTGAAGGCACTGATCATTTAGGGTTGAAAAGGATGGCAGAGAGACCGTCATCATCTTCATCAGCAAGGACTACTGTGACTAATGCAAAGTTTGAAGTGAAGAAATTCGATGGTACCAATAATTTTGGTATGTGGCAATGTGAGGTGTTAGATGTCTTATGTCAGCAAAAGCTAGATCTCGCTCTTGAAGAAAAGCCTGACAAGGTGGATGACAAGGAGTGGATAACGATTAATAGACAGGCATGTGGTAGTATTCGCCTGTGTCTGGCTAAAGTTCAGAAGTACTCTGTCATGAGGGAGACATCAGCAAAAAAATTGTGGGAGACGCTAGAAGAAAAGTACATAAAGAAAAGCCTTAAAAATAGGCTTTATATGAAGAAGAAACTCTATTGATTCACAATAGCACGCTGGCATGTCGATGAATGACCATGTGAACTCATTCAACAAAATATTAGTAGATTTACTAAATTTGGATGAGAAATTTGAAGATGAAGATAAGGCATTGTTGCTATTGAATTCACTTCCTGATGAATATGACCATCTCACCACCACTTTGCTGCATGGGAAGGACAGTGTCACATTCCATGTTGTATGTAGTACGCTGTGTAAGGCTGAGACTAGAAAGAAAGACCGAAAGGATCACAGGTATATAGTTACAGAAGTATTGACAGCAAGAGGTCGTTCACAAAGTTGCAAACCTGGTAAAAGGAGTAAGTCTAAAGGAAGGCCTGCCAAAGATGAATGTGCTTTTCGTCGCAAGAAAGGGCATTGGAAAAAGAATTGTCCTAAGCTACAAAAGGGAAAGGATATTTCTGATGCATGTGTAACGAAGCATGATGAAGAGTCGGACTTTGGATTTGGGTTGTACTTATCATATGTGTCCTAACAAAGGCTGGTTTTCTAACTTTAAGGAGCTAGATGGTGGAGTTATTTTTATGGGCAATGACAATGCTTGTAAAACCATGGGAATAGGTTCAATCCAATTGAAGAATCATAATAGTTCAATCCAAGTCTTGACTGATGTTCGCTATGTACCAAGCTTAAAGAAAAATCTTATCTCATTAGGAGTTCTAGAATCCAAAGGGCTCACAATAACTATAAGAGATGGATTGTTGAAGGTAGTAGCTGGTGCACTGACAATGATGAAAGGCACAAAAAGAAATAACTTGTACTATTTCTAAGGGAGTATAGTTACTAGATCAGCATCAACAGTTTCTAGAAAGGATGCAGATTTAAAGGCGATTGTTGCAGAATTTTTAAATGATGTCAACGTGCAAGCGGACACAACAAGTAGTAAAGTGATGAGTAATTAGATCGTCTCCACAGGGATTGATCTATTGCAACTTGCTACAATAATCTTATGGCGTAAATTTTAGCCAAGTAATTAAACAACAAATAGCTTTAAAGATTTAAAGATCTAAAGAAATTAAAAAGTGCACTAAACTAAATGCAATAAACTAAAGCTATGTCACACACAAGGATACACTCAATGACAAAGGGATAGTTGGATTCTAAACTCACTTAATGGTTTTGACTCTTTTTCACTTAAGGCTCTGTTGCTAGAGCATTTACTGCAGCACTGGGCAGAATCCCTCATGCATCCTCAGCTGTCGCCTGTTGGACATCTTATAGCTAAAAGTGATCTAACAATGACCAGTTACTAAGTCAACATCCGGATATAGCATTACTCGTTCTAGGTTCCCTTAACCCTACAAGATGAATACATATGTCTAGTTCATCACAAAATCTAGATTAGGCATGACCCTATTCAAATTGAGATAAACTCAACTTGGGAAACCCACACTAGAATCATGTATTTTCTTGGCTAGATCCACTAGGTCAGACCTTTTTTAGGCTCTTTCATGGTTTGTATCTACTAAATGGGTGGTCAGCTGAAATAAAGAACTACAACACATACAACCATGGCAAAATGCTATAGCATACACCCAGCAACACAAAATATGAGTCAAATAACCATAAAGTTCATTTAAAATCCAACTACTTAAGAGTTTAGCTCACGATGAGCTTTAAAACAGTAAAAGCATAAAAGTTGGTCATCAAATACATCAAGGGAGATATAAAACAAACAAATACAAAGATAAAGTTGAGATACAACAAGAAGGAAGTGTCACGCTTCAATCTTGGAGTCTCCTCTTTTCCTCTTTAAATGCTCCTCTGTTATAGTCCTGAAAATCTCCTTGATTTTTGTGAGTGACAGTTGTGTGTGATGAAGGATGACGATGGATGATGATGGAGTAGGTGGCTGCTTATGATTGATATAATTGATGATGATAGAGATGATGGATGTGTGAATGATTCGTGGTGGCTGCTTTAAAATGCATTTTCTTATCTTCGAATTAGGGCAGCCCTAAGAGGAAATGAGGACACTTGTCACCCTTTGATATCCTAGGACCACATGGTATTTTGTGTGCTGCTGATAGTGGCAGTAACGACTGCAGCAGGCTTTGTCTGCTTACGTGTGACAGGCTGGACAGTCCATTTTGTCTTTCTGTTTTGCTCTCGGATTGCTGCAGCAACTCTCCAGCATTCCCTTTGATTTAAGCTTGCTATCATTCACGTGCAAACTGATCTTTTGTTGCTTTCTGTAGGTCTGTCACTATTTTATCGGCTGGCATGTGAGTTGTCTTTTCAGTCTTATCTGTATTTGCTCCAGGAATGTTGCAGCAATTGCTACAGCATCTCCTCTGACTCAGACTTGATTTTGTTCATCTACAGCTAACTCTTTTGTTGTTTTTTGCAAGCCCATTGCTGCAGCATGCGATCTTTCATCTGTAGCATCCCTTGTCAAACCATAAATTCTTGAGGTCACCTATAATTATGCACAAAAAGGGCATGAAATGATCTTCCATGCATCATTTTATTACAACTAAAATTAAATACAAGCACATGCAAAATGTAATAAAAATATAATAAAAACTTTTTGTTATGACACCCTCAAACTTAAACCATTACTTGTCCTCAAGTAATGACAACAACACAAACACTTTAATCAAACATTCATGCAGTAAACACTTAACTCTGTCATGTAGCTTATTCTGACTTATCAACCCTTAGATTTCATCTTTAAACATACAGTGTTACCAACAACTGTTTTAGTTCTAGAATCAGGCTTTATTCTATCCAATGTGTGTGTGTGTGACTTTGATCAAATTCAGAGTTGCTGTAGCATAACTCAAGCATCAAACATATGTCAAAGATAAAACAATAAAAACACTTTCATTCATAAGGGGGAGTAAGAGTCAATAAGAGCTACAAACTGTGCTACATCATTATTCATTCATTTAATTCAAAAGATTTTCTCCTTTTTTTTCTTTTTTTTTTTAAGTTGCTCTTCTGTGTAACATTAACTTTTCATGTGAATGCCTATCAGGGGTACTGATGACACCAATTACTTCATCAATACACAAATCAGAGTTGCTGCAGCAGAAGCATCTAAAATGCTATAGCAATAGTCTTATCTTTAGACACCTTTGGCTCAAGGCTGAACATGGGGTTCATGCACAGACTTGGCTACTCAATTTCCGAGCCAGAGGACCTCTTTTTTTTTTTTTTCCTTTTTTTGAATCTGGGTTGCTGCAGCAATGATCATAACTTCGGCTGCCTTTTTAGTCAAGTCTGCATATGTGGTGTAGACACAGCCCTGGTTACTCGGCAGCTAAGCCATTGGAGCAGAAGTTATTCTACTTCCAGTGCAGTTTGCTAAAATTTTTTAAAAATTTTTTCTAATTTTCCCTCAAACTTGAGCTATTCTTAACGATAGTTTCATAAAATTTTCTAATTTGCTTATCCTGGTTTTTGCTACAACATTCTCAAGTAACTCAACCAAAGTCTAAGTGTTAAGACAGAACTTCAACCCTTATCCACAAATTGTCTCTAGTTGGAGGTAACTTTTCCTATAGTTCATCACTCAAGTGATCTTCATTGGGTTTGCTAATTCAAGAGCAAATACTAGATAAATAAAGCTACACACTTAATCGAACACATTCAAGCAAATATACATAAAATTAAAAAAAAAATTTCATTCACATTCAACACATTCTCATAACTAGAATTAAATTTTAACATACCACACATTCATTCATTCATAAAATGCATTACAGCATAACATAACACAACTCACAACTCCCCCCAAACTTGAGAGGTCTCTCACATGCACACAAAACACTAAAAACATACATGCATACATATTAAACTTAAAGACACAAATTTAAGAACATGAAAATAAAAAGAACAAAAAGAAAAGAAATTTCAGCAATTTAAAGGATAAACTTGGCAGATAGGAGAAACTCCCTTGTTGGTACAATATTGCAGCATATGTTGAGCAGGTTCACTTTTTCTTTGTTCCACTCCTCAAGCTCTTTTTCGGTGAACCCATATCTACAGCAGTTGACTTTTTCTTAGTTTTCTTGGTTAGACTGGTTCTTGGGGTTGCAGCAACTTCTTGACTTTTGGGCTGATCAGTCTTTGCTTACTTAGTCTCTGGTTCTTCTATTGACCACGATACTGCAACATCTTCAAGGAGTTGTGCCTCTTTTCGCTTGGGTATCGTTGCAGCTTCTTCAGCAGTGACACTATCAATGAGTTCCTGCAAGCTTCTTTATTGTGGTTCAATTCTTGCTGTTCCGTTTATTGCTTCAGCAATTGCTGCTTCAACATCCTCTTGCTCTTATATTGATGAATCTTCATCAATTAACAATTTCTTCTTTCCCTTGTCCTTAGGAGTTACAAATGGTGGTTCATCCTACCTTTCTTCTTCCTCAATTTCTTCTTCACTTTCATCATCAGCACTTTGTTCTCTTTAGCTTCAGCTTCCTCTTCTTCTTCTAATTGTGCTTCTTCTTTTGAGGCTTCTTCTTCACTCGCTTCTGCTTCCTCTGCTGCTGGCTCTTCTACTGGAGCAATCCCGGCTACTTTCTGAAAATTAAATTACTGGAGTAGGGATTCATGGAAATCTTTGTGCTTTTTCTTCATGAATACTGTAAATTGATGCTTGTGAGACTCCAAATACAATAAGTAGGTCCAAAATCTGTGATTTTCTTCTTTCTGTGCCTCAACACATATGTTGATGCTTGCACTTAGTTCTTACAGCTTCTTCTCAGTATCTGACTCCTGTCCTAATTTAACTGCAGCAGGATGTTCAGGGGATGCTGCAGCTACAGATTCTCCAGCAATTCTTTCTACTGTCTTAGCAGTGAGAGCTCCTTCGTTCTTGATTCTCTCATCCCTTGTAGATATTTTTACTTTTGAAAACTCACAAATTCCTGTAATGAGAGATAGGGACAACAAAATAGCAGACTTTGGTTTTTTATAGCACACTCTCTATAATCTTCCTAGCATCAATCCTAAAACCCTTCATAATAGCATACAACACAACGAGCCTTTCATGGGACACAGTAGTAGTGTGTATGGTGGGCATCAATCTAGATTTCAAAAACTTCACCCAAACTTTGGCATTTGGTTTCAAATCAATCCTATTAACTACCCTTCCCTCTTCATTTACCCATTCACTACCAACTTACTATACTCACAATCCATAGCAGGTGGTAAATCATAAAAAGCGTTTATTACTCTAGAGTCATAAGGGATTTGAACTTTCCTTACCCAAATGTTTTTCTGGTCCTGTTGCAGTATATTGGAGTAGAACTCCTTGACGATTGGAAGCACGGGCTCTTAAGCGTGAGCACAAAATTTGACCCATCCAAGTTTTGCTGCAGCATTGAAAATGGGGTTGATTACCCCTGTTGGCTTCTATAAAAATGCTCTGGGTCTTTTCCTCAACTCTGTAACTATAGAAATGCTCGGGGTCTTTTAATCTTCCAGCCCTTGTCTTAAGTCTCGGCATTGCTGGAGCACTGGAATGGGTTTGGTGCGTTTGGAAAAAATTGAAATTGGAGGGAGATGGAAAGATTGCAGAAATTTTTAAGTTGAAAAAGGTGAAAGATTTGGTTAAGTATTTGACGGTGATGGCCTGAATTTATAGTGTGAGAGGAAAGATTTCAGTTGCTAGGAATTAAGGATTTCAACCCCTTTTTTTATTTTAAAATTTTCTGTACTGCTGTCGTCATCTGACGGCTAGCAACGGTAAAAATTTTATTTGATTTTTTATTGTTTGAAGCTTTTAGCTGCAATTTTGACTGACACAACGCCGTAACATTAGGTAAATTACCAAAAAATGACAGTTGTGTCCCCAATCCATTTAAGAACCATTTTTTTTAATCTCTGATGCTGCAAGTGATGCTGCAGCGTGAACACTGTCAAATTTTTCTACTAACCAACTTTTACTTTGCACATCTTTTGCTCCCAACTTCTGAGTAAAACAAGAAAACACAAAACAAAACAAAGTAAATCAGAACATTAATTTTAAATTCATTAATCAAAACGAAACAAAAGAACAAACTAATTAAATTTAAAACAACTAAAAAAAATTAAAACAAACTTCCCTCATTAGGTCGCCTCCCAATTCAGCGCTTGATTTTAGGCCCTTCAGCTTGACCCTCTCTTTTTGCTCAAGCTGGATCCTTAAAAAACAAATCCTCTTTTGGATTGTTCATAGCAGCTCCCATGTAATGCTTGACTCTTTGCCCATTAACCTTGAATTCTTGGCTTGTCATTTCATCTTGGAGATCAACAGCCCCATAAGGATAAACTCTAATAAGTTTAAAAGGCCCTGACCATCTAGACTTTAACTTTCCCGGAAAAAGCCTTAGTCTAGAGTTGTAAAGTAATACTTGTTGGCCTGGAATGAGCTGTCTTTGTTGGATTTGCTTGTCATGCCATAGGTTGGTTTTCTCCTTGTAAATTCTTGCATTCTCATAGGAGAACAACTTGAACTCATCTAACTCGCAAAGCCGTAACAGCCTTCTGTCTGTTGCAGCATTTATATCCATGTTCAGTTACTTTACTACCCAATATGCTTTGTGCTCCAGCTCTAGAGGCAAATGGCAAGCCTTGCCATAAACAATTCTGTTTGAAGACATGCCAAGTGGTGTCTTGTAAGCTGTTCGATAGGCCCATAGAGAATCATCTAATCTAGTGGACCAGTCTCTTCTAGTAGGGTTCACTACTTTCTCCAATATCCTTTTTATCTCCCTATTGAATAATTCTGCCTGGCCACTAGTTTATGGATGATATGCTGTAGCAACCTTATGTTTGATTCCATATTTAGCCAAAGCTGCAGCAAACAACTTATTATAGAAATAGGTTCCTTCATCACTGATGATAGCTCTAGGTTTGCCAAATCTTTATAAGATATTTTTCTGCAGAAACATTACCACTGCCTTGGCATCATTTATGGGCAATGCTGCAGCTTCCACCCATTTTGACACATAGTCCACAGCAACTAAGATGTATAAGTTTCCAAAAGATGGTGGGAATGGTCCCATGAAATATACCCCCCATACATCAAAAAGTTCAACCTCTAAGATGTTTGTTAATGGCATTTCATGCTTTTGAGAAATGTTCCATGTTCTCTGACATCTATCACAACTTTTACTGCTGTTTTATATCCTCCAAAGTGTCCACTATATGCTGCAGCATGACAAGATTGCAGAATGCTTGAAATCTCTTCATTCGGAACACACCTTCTAATCACATAATCTGAACACATTTTTTACATGTAGGGCTTATCCCACTGATAGCTTCTGTCATCGTAGAGAAATCTCTTCTTCTGTTGGTAGCTTAGGTCAGGTGGTAGCAATCCACTGACCAAATTGTTAGCAAAGTCCGCATACCAAGGAAATCCCGACTGCTGCGGCATTTCTACATTCTGTAGCATCAACAACTGCTCATCAGGAAATGTTTTTGTAATGTCTTTCTTGGTCAGAATGCTTGAATCAGCTTCCAATCATGAGAAATGGTCCGCAGCATAATTCTCAGTCCCCTTTCTATCCTTGATCTCTAAATCAAACTCGTGTAACAAAAGAATCCACCTAATCAACCTTGGCTTAGCATCCTTCTTGGAAATCAAATATTTTATGGCTGAGTGATCTGTGTAAACAGTCACTTTGGTTCCAACTAAATAGGCTCTGAAATTGTCAAATGCAAAAACAACTGCCAGCAACTCATTCTCAGTAATGGTGTAGTTGAGTTGTGCATCAGCTAGAGTCTTGCTTGTATAATAAATGGAGTGAAAAATTTTGCCTTTCTTCTACCCTAGCACTGCTCCAACAGAGTGATCACTAGTATTGCACATCAACTCAGAAGGCACACTCTAGTCTGTTGCTACAACAACTGGTGCTGTACCAAGAGCTTTCTTTAATGCATGAAAAGCCTTCAAACAATTATCATCAAAATAAAAGGATCTGTCATGCTCAGCAGCATACATAAAGGTTTTGAAATTTTGGAAAAATCCTTAATAACTCCTTATGCCCTTAACTGAAGTAAGTGGTGGAAGTTTATCAATCACTTATATTTTTGCCTTATCCACCTCTATTCCTTTTCTAGAAATCTTATGGCCTAGGACTATTCCTTCTTGTACCATAAAGTGGCATTTCTCCCACTTATATTTGTCTCCTCATATCTCTTAAGCACATTTTCTAGATTGTGCAAACAATCAACATATGATTCCCCAAAAACTGAAAAATCATCTATAAATACCTCAAGTGTTTGCTCAACTATATTTGAAAAAATGGCTATCATGCACCTCTGGAAAGTTACTAGAGCATTGCATAGGCCAAATGGCATCCTTCTGAAGGCGAAGGTACTATAAGGATAAGTGAACGTTGTCTTCTCCTGATCTTCTGGTGCTATAGCAATCTGGTTGTAGCCCGAATATCCATCCAAGAAACAATAATACTTCTTTCCCGCAAGTCTGTCCAGCATCTGATCTATGAACGACAATGGAAAATGATCCTTCCTTGTAGCTTTGTTCAGCTTCCTATAGTCCATGCAAACTCTCCATCCTGTAACTGTTATTGTGGGAATGTGCTCGTTCTTCTCATTTTTCACAACAGTCACTCCACCCTTCTTTGGAACACATTGAATTGGGCTCTCCCATGAACTGTTTGAAATTAGGTAGATGATTCCAGCATCAAGCCATTTTATTATCTTTTTCTTCATAACTTCCATCATGATGGGATTCAATCTTCTCTGTTGCTTTACAGAGTTGCTGAAGCAATCCTCTAGCAGAATCTTGTGCATGCATATAGAGGTGCTGATTCCATTCTTGTAATTCCCTAATACTACCGCCAAGCTCTTCTCTTGTTCTACATTCAAAGAAGATGAAATGATTTCTGGAAGTGTGTTATGGTCACCAAGATAAACATATTCAAATGTGAAGGTAAAGATTTTAATTCTAAAGTGGGAGGTAACCCAATTGAAGGAACAAATGGTTTTACTTCCTTATTTAAGAGATCAAGTGACTCAAATTGCATATTAGATCTGAATGATTGCTCCTCTTCTAGCCATGTTATGTCAGCTGCCGCAAAAGTTTGACCTTCAATAGACTTATTAGATCTGAATGATACTGCAGGCTGGATGTCTTCTTTACTGCAGCAACTGTTTAGTCTTTCTACTACAGCAAAGTCCACAGCATTGACAAAATTACAATCTTCAATAGAATCAGGACTTTTTATGGCTTCCAGCACATTGAATGTCACTTGTTGATCATTAATCCTCATGGTCAATTCTCCTTTTTGTACATCAATTAGAGTTTTTCTTGTGGCCAAGAAAGGTCTACCCAAGATAATGGGTACTTCCTCGTCAGCTTCAAAATCCAAAACTATGAAATCAATCGGAAAAATAAATTTATCAACCTTTACCAACACATCTTCAATCTTGCCTTCCGGATAGGCATAAGATCGGTCAGCAAGTTGTAATGTCACAGTTGTTGGTCTGAATTCTCTAACTCCAAGTTGCTTGAACACTGATAATGGCATGAGATTGATGCTCGCTCCCAAATCACAAAGTGCCTTGCCATTGTATGTGTTGCTTATGGAACATAGAATTGCAAAACTTCCCGAATCTTTTAACTTTTGAGGCATCTTGCTTTGAAGCATGTGGCTGCATTCTTGAGTCCAAGCTACTGTCTCGAATTCTCCTCGCCTTCTTTTCTTTGTCAGAATGTCTTTCAAGAACTTCATATAGTTTGGCATCTCTTCTAAAGCTTCCACAAAAGGTATGTTGATGTGTAGTTGCTTCAGCACTTCCAAGATTTTACTGAACTGTTTGTCTTGCTTCTACTTTTGAAATCTTTGCGGAAATGGTGGAGTGTGTCTGAATTGTTGGGTGCCAGTAGGTTTTGCAAACTGCTTTTCTTTTACCTTGTTCTGGACTGGTGCTGCAGGATTATCTTCAACATGTACTGGGTCATCATTTCTGCAGATGCTGTAGCATTAATGTTCTCACCAGTATGCTGCGAAGTGGTAGGTTGTGGCTCTTCTTTAACTTGAGGGTCTTCTCGGCTTGAGATAGGATCAACTCTTCTTTTTGGTACACCCACTAAAATGTGAACATCTCTCCCCGATCTCAAGTTAATGACCTTACAATGCTCTTTCTCCTCTCTTCTTGGGTCTTCTATGTTGCTGGGCAAAACTGCCTTGAGGTCTGCTGCTCATTGTTTTAGCAAGCTGTCCAATTTGATTTTCCAGATTTCTCGAAGTTGCAGCTTGACTTTGGACAACTGCTTCATTCTTAACAATATACTCCTTAAGCAAAGCTTCGAGAGAGCTAGATTGATCATTGCTGGTGTTCTTTTGCATTTGATTTTGCTGCTGAAATCCAGGTGGTGGTGCAGGTCTGTTCTGTCCACTGGTTGCTGTAGCAAACTGATTTTGGTTTTGATTGCCCCATGAGAAGTTTAGGTGCTGCCTCCATCCATGGTTATGGGTATTAGAATAATGACTGTTCTGCCTATTGAAGTTACCTACATAATTGACTGAAGCCGGATTCCTAGGGCAATTATTAAACAAATGCCTTTCTCTACAATAAACACACGATACCTCAGCAACTTTGTTAATAGTTGCTGGAGCAGTAGACATAGATTTCACCATGTTTGTCAATGATGCTACTTGGGCTGATAATGCTATCAAAGCATCTATATTATGAACTCGTACTGCTCCTCTTGTTGTAGCTTGTTTGGAAGATGGCCATTAATAGTTATTGTTGGCTATTCTCTCCAAAATATTATAAGCCTCATTATAAGACTTAGATAACAATGCACCATTTTCTAAAGCATCAACCATCAATCTTGTGCTTAGGTTCAAGCCATTGTAGAAAGTTTCCAACTGAATGCAGCAAAGGATTCCATGGTGAGGACATTTCCGAAGCAATTCCTTGAATCTTGCCCATGCATCGTACAAGCTTTCATCTTCAAGTTGATAAAATAAAGTGATCTCATTCCTTAGCTTTGCATTTTTGGTAGAAGGAAAGTACTTCATCAGAAATTTATCTGCCAAGTCATTCCATGTAGAGATGGAATCAGGTGGTAGAGAAATCAACCATGCTCTTGCTCGATCTCCTAGAGAAAATGGAAAAAGCCTTAATCTCAATGCTTCTTGTAATGCTACAGCAATCTTGAAAACATCACTCACTTCCAAAAATAGCTTAAGATGGAGATGGGGATCTTCGGATGGCAACCCATTAAACTGACCTATAGTTTGTAGCATTTGAAACATCATGGGCTTGAGCTCGAAATTATCAGCTTGCACCTCAGGCCTTAATATTCTCGGATGTATTGCTAGCAGAGTCAGCACGGCATAATCTCTGTTGGCTCTATCTCTGTCATCAGCCATGTAGATGATATTGTTGTTAGTTTACTGCCCTTGCCATTCTGCCCTTCTTGAACTCTTTGTGCATTGGTTGGTCACCTAAATGCCACAGCTCTAAGAAAAACACTCTCAACTTGTAATCTTTTCAATTTCAATAAAACTTCAGTTCCTGAATTTTGCAGAGCATGTCAATATGGAAAAATGCATAAATTACATCTCAATTTTACCAACACCAGATCTGCCGCACCCTTTGAAGTAATACATTCAGACCTATAGCGCCCTGCACCACTCATTTCAAATCAAGGACATAGATACTATGTAGTCTTCATAGATGACTACTGCAGATTTACCTAGATATACCCACTCACAACCAAATCTGAAACTATTACAACATTCATAAACTTCAAAAAGAGTGGAAAACTATTTCAATGCCAGAATCAAAGAGTTTCAATTTTATATGGATGGGGAATATAAGTCTATAGAAAATTTATTAAAACAAGAAGAAATCAAAATAAGATTCTCATATCTATACAGACACAATCAAAATGGCACAGCTGAAAGAAAGCATAGACTACTTGTTGAAATAGGACTCTCATTACTTTCTCAAGCAGGAATGCCACTCAAATATTGGTGGGAAGCCTTTAGTGCAGCAATACATGTCATAAATAGGTTGACAACAGCTGTGTTAGGAAACAAAACCCCATACAAAATGTTGTATAATACCAAACCAGACTATTCATTAATCAAAACTTTTGGCTGTGAGTGTTATCCTCATTTAAGACCTTACAACTCACAAAAATTTGACTTTCACGCATCAAAATGTGTATGTTTATGACTAAGTGCCTATCATAAAAGTTATTTGTGCCTACACCACATAGGTAGAATATACATTGTAAGACATGTAAAATTTAATGAACAAAATTTTCCTTTCATTCATGATTCAAACTTCAAACAAACTCTAGAAAATAGTATCGTAGAGTCATCTTGTAAATCAATTTTATTTTATGGTTTTCTAGCCTATTAATCTAGATGCAGCGAATAAAGCACCTCTCTCAGCTATAGAATCAGGTAACAAGTCTAATGCTTCCATTTATGCTAATTCACAGCATGACCTAAAATTTGATTTTTTAAGAGAGGAAGAAACCTTAGCAGACCTAACACCACATGAACTTCATGGACCATCACCACTAGAACCTACACAGTAGCCTAACATCTCTACACAGCCCATGGTAACAAGATCTAAAGCAGAAATCTTTAAACCAAAAATCTACTCAGCACACCTTAACCCTTATCAAATTCCAAAAAACACCCAAGCAGCACTTATGACCCTGGATGGAAACAAACTATGGAATAAGATATGATGCTCTTTTAAAAAATCAAACCTGGTCGTTGGTCCCTTATTCACATGAGATGAAACTGACATGAAGCAAGTGGGTTTACAAGGTGAAGGAAAATTCAGATGGAACATTGAGAAATTGAAAGCTAGATTGGTGGCAAAAGAATTTCTTCAGACTCCAGGAATAGACTTTACAGAGACATACAGTCTAGTAGTTAAACCTTGCACCATTAGAGTCATATTGAGTCTAGCGGCCATTTATGATTGGCCATTGATTGAAGACATTATAGTCATGGGGAACAATACAAAAATGATTGAAGACACTATCTTGAAGCTGAAGAACACCTTCGCTTTGAAGGACATGGGAAATCTGCACTATTTCCTTAGAATAGAGGTTAAAAGGGAAGAAAACCTCCTAACGTTATCACAAGAAAAGTACATAACTGACTTGCTTGAAAGAGTGGAAATGGCATAATGTAAAGGAGTATCAACTCCTCTAAGCATAATGCAAAGATTGTCAAAGCAAGAAGGTAAGCCATTTATAGACCTTACATTATATAGAAGCATAATTGGGGCCTTACAATATGCAACCTTGACTGGACTAGAAATATCCTTTGCAGTTAACAAACTGAGCCAGTTCATGTCATGCCCTTTAGAGCCGCTCTGGATTACTTGTAAATGGATACTGAGGTACATTAAGGAGACCATTGGAATCAGGCTTGAATTTAACAAAACCAATTACATAGATCTTATGGGGGAACTGATCCCGATGACAGAAGATCTATCTTAGGCTACTGTATATCATGGAGCTCAAAGAAATAGCAAGTGGTTGTAAGGTCCATCGCCGAATTAAAATATAGAGCAATAGATCATGTAAGTGCAGAAATTACATGGATCATGTCATTATTAAAGGAGATACAATTTGTACTTTCAAGATTACCAATCTTATGGAGTGACAGTGTTATTGCAGCTGCAATTGCTACCAATCCAGTTTACCACTCTGGAACGAAGCATATAGAGATTGATCTTCATTTTGTTCGAGATAAGATACCAAACAATGAGATAAACATACAGTTTATCCTAAGCAAAGATCAGACTTCAGACATATTCACCAAACCACTCTCATACAACAAATTCAACTATTTTCGAAGCAAGCTCAAAGTATTTCCACCACCTTTGAGCTTGAAGGCGGGGTGAAAAAATTAGATTTGTAAACCAATCATCCCAACAGCCTAAGATACAGACCAAAATCAGAGCAAACAAGCCTAATATTGTGCTGTCACCACTCTCCTTGAAGAGACTTGCAAAGCAAGAATAAATGAGCTTGTAACTAATGAAAACGTGAACTTCTGGTTGTATGAAGACAAAATTCTATCTGCACACAAAGTACAAACCACATTGAAAAATCTGGACTGTAGGTTTTGAGGGCTAAGAAATTCTATGGCTTGATGGCATTTAGTAGATATGCTCGGTTGCTACTCCATCTCTTGTATAAAGATCAAAGTCTGTAACACTTGAAGAAATCAATGAAAATTGTCCAGCAACTTAGATTCATAATTATTCCATTACAGAAAATATTAAAGGGTGCAACAGGAGTTTTGTTGCTAAATGTGAAGCATTAAAAAAAATTTGCCATCGGAATCTCATTAAAATCGTCACTGTTTGCTCAAGCATTGATTTTAAAGGAGTTGATTTCAAGGCTCTTGTTTACGAATACATGGAATGTGGAAGTTTAGAGGATTGGTTGCACTAGAGCAATGATCAACTTGAAGTGGGAAGTTTGAATGTCATTCAAAGACTAAACTTAGTCATTGATGTGGCATCTGCAATCGAATATCTTCACCGCCACTGCCAACCGTCAATTGTTCATAACGACCTAAAGCTAAGCAATGTTTTGCTTGATCACGACATGGTTGCCCACGTGGGTGATTTTGGGCTTGCAAGATTTCTTTCTGATCGTTCACCTGACACAATTCTTGAAACTCCATCAAGTTCAATTGGGATAAAAGGAACTGTTGGTTATGTTGCCCCAGGTAATTATATATTTTCATATTTGATACCTTGTTCTTTTAATTAATATCAATTTCATATTGTCTAAAACAAAGAATCTGAAATCGTTTTTTTTTCAAGAGTATGGAATGAGCGGGGATGTGTCCACCAAAGGAGATGTGTACAGCTTCAGAATTTTGATGCTAGAGATGTTTACAAGAATACGGCCAACTGATAGCATGTTTAATGATGGTCTGTCTCTCTATGAATTTGCCAAGATGGCTCTCCGTAAAAAGGTAATGGTAATTGTTGATCCTTTGTTGTTGTTGAAGTTAGAAGTAAGGGTGAGTAACTCAAGGAATCCTCGAAATGAAAGAGGCAAAATAGAGAAATGCTTGGTTGCTATAGTGGGAATTGGAGTTCTCTGCTCAATGGAATCTCCATCCGAGCGAATGCAAATGATACATGTTGTCAAAAAATAATGTGCTGCTTAGAAAATCTTTCTTAGTAATAGAGGTTGAACCATTAGAAACGGAAGGCCATGTGCTTATTTTTTAGTACCGTCGATTGATTTTGACCTTTAATTGTGATTGCAAATTATGTTCATGTTTTGCATGCTTTTTATGCATGAATTTTGTGTTTTTCTCCGATCAAGCATTTTGCGTCACACCAATTTGTTTGTGAAAAGAATGTGGTATCTGAAAAAAAAAAAATAAAGGCTCTATCATTACTCTCATTCTATTATCCTTTTTTGAAGTCAATTTACAAGACAAGTTCAAAACTTGAAAATTACGTCTGAAAATTGTTTTTGAAAAAATCTGATCCTAATTAATTCTTTTATATCTTACATTTTGAAAAATTAAGAACTGTAATTACATTGTAATTAAACAATAGTCACTACAAAATGAAATTTTGGAAACAAAAGATATTAATTTGATTATACAATTTACTCTCTTTCCTATAAAACCATTTTCACACTTGCAAGGAGGACTTTACACTTTAGGCCATAAGAAAACATACTAAGGAGGATTTAGGCGTAAAGAAATAGACAAAGGAGGATTGAAACAACTCGCCCCGAACTCCATAAGGCGAGTTCGTCCAATATCGTCAAACTGAATTGATAATGATCTAATTAGCAAGAATTCTACCGAAAATATGGCAGAGTTTTCCATATAAATATAACATTTCCCAAATGATGTAGGACCAGCACGTGCCGCAAGCAGGGTACCTTTCGGAGGGCATAACTTTAGCTACAAGTGTCTATTTTGGGCGTGTAGTTTACTGCTTTGAAGCTTGCGACGAGATGAACAAAATGTAAAAAAAGCCATTTTAGTCCATTTCTTTCCTAGTCATTTTTTAGTTTTAAGATTTTTTCTATTTTTTTATTTTTCTAGGATTATTATCTTTTTTTCTAGATATCAGATTTGAATTTTGTTTATTTTGAGTTTCTTATTTCGAGTAGAAGAATTTTACTATCAAATAATATTTTAGATTTACCTATTTTGGTAAATTCGCGATATTTAGGGTATTATCTAAAGGGGTCCAAAACCCTAGTTTTGTTATTCAGATTTATTTAATAAATCATTTATTTAGAAACAAAGGTTTTGGCTATCTTTATTCATCTTTTCACGTTTCACTTCATCAGTTGGTATTAGAGCAAGTTCACTTGTCGTCATCATGGTACAACCACACGAGAAAAAGAGCAACCATTTGACGACGATGTTCAGGGGATGCAGGCATGGGCTGTGGAGACTATCAGGCAGGCGGCCATAGATGCAGCCTTGCAAGCGATAGAAAAAGCTTATAACTCGAGATTGGTGGCGATTAAGTGGGCAATCAAGAGATTAGCACTTTCCTTCGATGAATTCCCCGGCAACAGCGCCAAAATTTGATGGGTGTCGAAGCCAGCAAATATAAAAACCTACCCTGAACAAGATTGTGTTTAGTGATTGAGTAGGGTCATGTCCACAGAGATCGGTAATTATTTAAATCATTTTAAAATGAAAATGTAAAATTGGGGGGATTTTTGACGATAATGAAAATTAAATGAAAATAATAAGAATGCAAAATTAAAAATGGTAATTCAAAATGGGAAAAACTCTGATTGAAGGAATTAACTCAGCTTTGATTCGATTACTGATCATTGATACAAATTCAAAAATCATTATTACTTATGAATAGACCGGTTATAGCTACTGAGACCATCTAATAGCTAATCTCTCCTTAATTAGTCGATAATTAAGGTACCACTGTTGATTATTTCCCTAATCAATAGACAAGCCTAAATACAATCATAGAATTTAATCAATTGACAGCCTGAAAAACTAGAGAGAACCAAATCCTAATCAACACATATGATGATTCATTTAAATTAGATTGTTTATTCTCATAATACAACGCACTGCTATGCTATTTGCCACAAACATCAAAATCTTCATACCATAAATCTTTTAATTGGCAATAGATTAAGTTGATAATTAAATAGTGGCCAATTATCTAATTAACAAAAATAATCATGACAGTAATTCAGAGAATAAACAAATACCCAAAAAGCAAGAAAACAATTAAAGCATAAGAAAGATCTCACAGTAATGATAAATCAAAACTTCATTAATCCTCAGCCAGAAAAATGAGTTTAGTTACTCATGGAGAAGAGAGAAAAGATTTTTCTAGGGTTTTTTTCTTCAATTGTCTTCCCCCTTTGTAATTCATATGTTTCCTCTCTTATAGTTTCCCAAAAAAATAAAAATACTAATATCTAAAATATTATCTAAAGATTTAATTCAAAATTACAAAAATAACCAAAAAGATAAAACACGTCAAAATAAAAACTGTAGGTTCTCAGTTGACAGCACGCGCCTACGCCTTATCTACAAACTTCTTCTGAAGCTCAGAATTTCTCCATGAAGACGATTCCTCCTCAAACATCATCTGTTAGCTCAATTTAGCACCAATCAATAGAATTGCACCTACAAAAATAAAGCACAAGTAAATCACTATTATTAAATACAAAACATCGATATAAAGGGGAATAAACAAAGCAAAACTAGTGCATAAAATGCACTCCAACAGTATTTGTCCTTGCTAACAAAGTCTGCCGATACTCTATGGGGCCTTAGCTCAATATAATGTCCAACTCAGATTGAAATTAGAGTTTATGGAACTACTCTTGTTCTTGAAGCCAATTTCTAGCCATCCACTTTACTGCAATTTTTTTGTCTTGTTGAACTCTTTCTTTACTACAGCTCTCTCTCGTTATTTAAATTATGATATGATTTCTTTGCGTTGCACTATTTTCATAGGAGTACTCCTCTTTGTTTTGGCGTCCAAGGGTTAACAACAAAGCTACTAAATAATTAATTGAGTCTTGTAAACCTAAGTTTGCGGTGACATGGTCCTGCGTTGCTTCTTTTTCCAATTTAGAAAACGTACCATACTTAAATAAAAAAGAATGCAAATAATGAAGAAATTAATTATTCTAGGGGTGAGTTTGGTATTAATTAGATGTATTTTAGACTGGGGTGTGATTATACAAAGATTCGTATTATTTTTGCGAATAGAGAAATTTGTACATAATCACAAAAGTTATTGGAAAAGGATTGTCCACACAACAGTCATTTACTCGAATGACTTTTCTTTTCTTTTTTGTACTCTTTTTCTGAAGTAGACTCCACGGCTTACTTGACTAGAAATATTTTTTAAAAAATCTTTTTTATAAGTTTTTATTAATAATAAAATTTCCTCAATCGAACTCGTATCTTTTCCAATCCAAATGGTAAGCAAAGGTCTTATTTGGGATTGAGGTTAGACAACTATAGCTTAAAATGTACAGTACTAAAATATTTAGTAAACACCAGCTACTATAGCTTAGAAGTTAGGTTAATTTGATTTTGCACTTGCATGATAACTAATCTACTATATCTTTATTAATTTGGTCAAAGTTATTATTTAAAATTTTTGTTTACTACATACTATTAACTTTTATTTTATAGTTATAGATTTTTTTTCACAACAATTGTAACTTAAAAGTTACAGTACCTCAATACCAAACAGAACTAAAAAGTTGTTAATTTTATTTTTAATACATCACAGTCACATTAAACCATTGGAAGAAAAATGGGTAAAAAAAAAAGAAAAGAAAAGAAAAGTCATTCGAGTACGTTATTGACTGTTGTGAACAATCAATTCCAATAATTTTTGTGAGTGTGCGCAAAATTCTTGTTGAAAATTTGACTTGAATGCTGGAAAACATTAAGGGTGCGTTTGACACACTGTATTGTATTATGCTGTATTGCATTATTTTAATACATGTGTATTGTATTATGTTGTATCGCATTAACACTGTATTATAATAATGTTGTGCAGTGTTTGGTGTCACACTGTATTGTGTTAGTTTTATGTTATACTATGTTTGGTGCTACACTGTACTGTATTAATTTTTAATTATACAATATTATTTTTTTTTGTGATTAGTTTATATTATATATTTAGAAAATAATATTTATTAGTTATATTAAAATATTTAAAAATAATTAATTTTCATATATTGATTATTATAATATAATTAAATAATGTAATATTATATTATATTTTTATATACTATTTAATTATTTATTATTAGTTATATTAAATTATAAATTTATTAATAAATTATAATATGAAAATAAAAAATAGAATATAATATTATTGAATAATAAATTATAAATTTTTTAATTTATATTAATAATTATAATGTAAAAACAAAAAATAAAAATTAATATTATATAATATTATATTAAATTAAAAAGTTTTATTATTATTATTATTATTATTATTATTATTATTATTATAAAGTAAAGATAATAATCATTAATTTTTATATATTAATATTATAATATAATTAAATAATGTAATATTATATTATATTTTTATATACTATTTAAGTATTTATTATTAGTTATATTAAATTATAAATTGTTTAATAAATTATAATGTAAAATAAAAATATAATATAATATTATTGAATAATAACTTATAAATTTGTTATTTTATATAACATATTTAAAAAACAATATTTATTAACTTTTTTAATTTATTGAAAAAAATAAATTTGTTTTATTTATTTACTTTTTTTTTCATTTTCTTCTCTCTCCTCCTGCCTTCGTCTTCTTTTGTTCTTCTTCTCCTTCTCTCTGCCTTCGTCTTCAGTTCATTTTCTTTCTTTTTCGTTCCTCTTTTCCTCTTTCTTGAAAAGATTTTGAAAGCAGGGGATGCGACTTCTTGTGAGCACTTTTCTTGATGATGCCTTTCTTGTCAAAATGAAAATCAAAGTCAAAATTAAAATCATTTGAGAGCTTTCTTGGAGTCATGAAATGATCCATGGGTCTGTAAGTGCAAGGAATCAATTGAGACCAAATTGAGATTTGAGAGTAATCAAAATCGAAGGCAGAGTTGTCGGGAAACTTGCAGAGGAGTTCGTTTGACATCACTGGCTACAAATACTCGACCACTTTCACGTTGAAGAGTAATTTCTTTTCTTCTTCTTCGTCTTTGTAATTTCTTTTCATTTGTAATGTTGAGTTGTTCCGTTTTTCCTGACTGGGTTGATATGAAGTTCATCGTGAAGGGCTTTCGGCGTGAAAATACTGCAAAAATTTCTCAATTTTAATTTTTTGTTTTGGTCTGTAATGCGATGCGGAGTAATCACGAACCCCCCCTGGGGTTTGATTTATGCTGATTTGACCGCATTAATTTACAATACCGTGTGAGTTGATTTTAACACCAAACATGTGTTAGGTATTAAGTTAATGTGAATAGTATCGTTATCCTATATTATGCGGGTTACCAAATGTGCCCTAAAGACAATTCGGCGAAGTAATTACATAGCAAAACCGTGAAGGTGAAACAGAAAAATTGTTTGAGAATTTGTTCATGCAATTAAATGCTAAGTGGTGACGTTAGTAACCAGAAATGTATTCAACCTAATTCTCTCTTTTTATACGAGCCTCTTTACCTAACTAGTTGCTTCTCTTGTGATCTGTGTATTTAGTTTGTTTGATTGTATGATCTTGCTGTGCACCTACAAAGTTTCGTTTCTTATGAATAAAACTACGGAGTTAGACTCTACGGCTTACTTGACTAGAAATAATTTTTTTATAATTATTATATTAATAAAATTCCCTTGCATCAGCCAAGGCTTGTGAGGGGGAAAAATTATTTTTCTTTTGTTGACCCGTTAAATTCTATTGACGAGTTCTATTAAAAACAACAAAGAAAGTAGTCAAGTATATTGTAGCGATAATAATGCTTATTATTTTCCAGATGTGATCAAAAAGCATAGCGCATGTTCATTTTTGTATTTTTTTTTTGGGGATAGCCGAAATCTTCACGAAGACGGGCCTCTCGGGGATTTTTCTCATTTGAAGAGGCTACAGGGGCAGTTTTGTACCTAATTTCTTATTCGGGAAGGGGACAGGAACGATTTTTTACCCAAATTCTTTTTCGGAGAAAGGACGGGGATGAGCATGAATCCCCATCCCCTCGCCAATTCCCCATTTCTCCATTTTAATTTTTAATTTTAATTTTGTTTTTTAGAATTATTAATGAATAAATAATAAAGTTTAAATTATAAAATATTAAATATTAGTATAAATATCAAATATCAAAATATTTGTACAAAGATACTATGAAATTTTGGGGGGCCTAGTTAACTAGTTATAGTTTTGAATTACTATTTGGTCGGGTCTTATTCAAAAGGCCTTAGCCCAAAATTTTTGTTTTAAACTTTTATTAAATAAAACAAAAACTTTTATTGAAAATATTAATTTCAGTATCTATATCCATTTCATTTATTTTGTTAAGGTAATTATTTATTATTGTCATCTTTGGCAATTTATTTAGGTTTTAATTAAATTGGATTTTAGGATCAAATGTAAAAGGGAAATAAATCTTGTTAATTCCCTTAATTATTAGATAATCCAATTTAATAGGATTCTAGTCTTTTATTAGGATAGAATATCTTGTGAGATAAGTTAGCTTTTTTATAAGGAAAATAAAATCATTTTTTAATGGAATCTCTGTCTATATATAAAGAAAGATATTTCTGAAATTTGTAAAAAGCATGACAAGCCAGAACAGAAAAGAAAAATACAAAGAACCTCCCTAAAGCAAGTGCTGCCAATCCCCCTAGGGAATTCCTCCCTTGGCCGCATGCTTTGATTTGTGGATACCCTATTTGCAGCTTGATTTATGTCTGTGGTATCCTTGGCCGAATATTGATGAGTATTCAGGAATGTCTATTGCCGCAACTTTCAGTCAGTAAAGATTCTTGTTGGCCAAATATTGCAAGTACCAGTCTTTTATTGCTGCAAGCTTCTATCCTGGTATTTGTATGTGAGATTTATTTATGAGTGTTAGTTCTTTTCATCTCACATTCTTTGGTTAAGATTGATTTCGTTGAAAGAATATAGCTCTTGAGATTCTAAGGAATACTTGAAGGTTTGCGAACCCTAAGGGTTGCTATAGTTCTTTAGAAAGTATCTAAGAGAAGAAAAGTAGACTTGTACGGTGAGGAACTAAAGTGAGAGTCTTTAGTTTGGTAAATCCATAGGTTGTAATATCTTTTCTTAGTGGACTGCTTTCTCTAGGCGTAGCCTCGTGGATGTAGGATTGTTGAATCCGAACCACGTAAAAATCCCTTGTGTGCTTTATATTTCCGCATCATTACTTGTTATTGATTTAAAGTATTTGAATTGAATAATTCATATAGGGATAGTTTGGCATAATCGTTTGATTAATTACGTTGTTTAATTAATTTGATTTATTTATTTTTTTACATTATGATCTGAAACCTCAACATATTTTATTATTGATATAAAAGTAATTTCTTTTTCTTTTTATTATAGGATAATGAAGATTAACGAAGATAATTATGCTAATGATTTGTATTTTTTAGTGTGACTTTTATAATGGATTAATGTTAATGTAAGATATAATGTCAAACTTTACTTTTATTTTAATATGATTAAATCAAATTTAGAAACTAAAAATGTATCGTTATTCAAGAATTTATTTGGGGATCTGGGACCCTCTGGGATCCCCTGTTATTATTCAGAGAGAGGGCGGGGATCTCCTTAAGCAATTCTAATACGGATAGGGAGGAGACGGGGACTATACAGAATCAATAAAGCTACATATCCCAAATTTTTTACCCCAAATAACTATCCCAAATGATTTGCCATTCATTAATTGGTTGAAATGTTCTTTCCAAAATCCAAGTGAATTAATTGTAACCAATTAATGAATGCCAAATCATTTGGGATGGTTATTTGGGATAAAAAATTTGGGATGTGTAGCATTACTCATATAGAATATCGAGGATGGGTGTGGGGATGTCAGTCCCCTTCCCTTCCCTCCCCGTTGCCATCCCTAATTTTTTTTACTAATTGTTCTAGCAATTGACTTATCAACCTAAAAAACTTTTATAACTTTTGATCAAACAATCTAACTTGACATATTTTATTATATTGAAGTAATAAATATATTCAATTTTAATTATTTTGAATATTATGTAAAATAATAATTTTAATATTATTAGCACGTGAGATATTTTGTTAATAGTAAATTTATTTAACCTAAAGATTTATTTAAAATCTTTGTAATAAATACAAATATATTATTAAAATAAATATAATAATTTACATATTTAAAATTATTTTTAAATATTTAAAAATAGATTATATTATTTATATTATATTCTTATTTATTAAAAATTTAAAGTCAATTTTTAGTTACTATATTCAAAGAATATCATGGTAAAAAAAAAAAAAAAGGTCTAATGTCCTATTGATTTTGCTCTTATGTGTTGTGGTGGTAGATTTTGTGTTGTGGTAGTAGATTTTCTTCATTATAAGGTATATATTTCCAAATTTATCAGCTTCAACTAGGATACATCATAATAATTAGGTTCAGATATTTATAATGCGCTTATGAGTCCTATTGCCCAATGCTTTCTACATGGGTCAATGATATTCCAGCAACTTGGAGGAATTCTAAAATTTCTTCACAACCTGAATGCCCCAAAAAATGTGTTTGCTACCGTCTTCACTCTACCCTACACAAACATTTATCTATGAAGAAAAATCTACAATTTGAGCTTTGAAAACCCTCGACATGAAGTTGAAACAATCATCCACACATTCTGAGAGTACAACCTCAAAGCTCATCAAATATGCTAAATTCTATTTCCATGAGCTACCGCGCCAATTTGGTATGGCGCTTCAGCTTGTTTTTGCTTAATTGTGATAGTTGTTTCGCCAATTCAAACGAGACAGATCTCCTCGCATTGCTTGCCATAAATTCACAGTTTCAGGATCCACTTGGAGTTACAAGTTCATGGAACAATTCTATAAACTTATGCCAATGGACAGGCGTGACCTGTGGTCATCGGCATCAATGAGTGACTGTGTTAGATCTGAGTAACCGAAGCATAGGAGGTATTTTATCTCCTTATGTTGGGAACCTCAGCTTTCTCAGGTTCATCAACCTTGCAGACAACGGCTTCTCCGGTGAAATTCCTGATGAAATTGGTCGTTTGTTCAGGCTCGAAACTCTAATACTGGTAGATAATTCATTTTCAGGTAAAATACCATCCAATTTGTCCGGTTGCTCTAATTCGTGCCCGTGGAAACAATCTTGTGGGAGAAATTCTACCAGATATCGGCTACAGCTTGTTGAAGCTTGAAGAGTTAAGCTTGAGAGACAATCATTTAACAGGACAGCTCCCTCCTTCCATTGGAAATCTTTCATCTCTACAGGTATTAGGTCTTGGGGGGAATAGATTAAGTGGGAGAGTTCCTGATAGTCTTGGTCAGCTAAGAACCATATACTATTTAAGCATATTTACAAATAATTTGTCTGGTACGTTTCCTCCTTCCATTATTAACATCTCTTCGCTTGAGTCAATTTATCTACTATCAAATAGATTCCAAGGAAGTCTTCCGCTAGACATAGGCTTTAATCTTCCAAAACCTAAAGCACTTGGTTTACATCAAAACAATTTCACAGGTTCTCTCCCACACTCGTTCTCCAACGCTTCAAATCTTCATATGCTTGACCTTTCTCTGAGCCATTTCAGTGGACAAGTAAAAATTGACTTCAACCGTCTCCCGAATCTATTTAGGCTTAGTTTTACTTCGAATAATTTAGGAACTGGGGCAATTGGTAATCTTGATTTTATAACCCATCTCACAAACTGTAGTAAATTGGAATTGCTTGGTCTAAGTACGAACGTATTTGGAGGAGTGCTGCCACTTTCTATAGCCAACCTCTCTTCAACAATAATCTTATTCTCAATGGGACAAAACCAAATATATGGCACCATACCTCCTGAAATAAAAAATCTTGTCAATTTAAATGGACTTAGCTTAGAGTATAACCAACTAACCGGGTCTATTCCTCATGCCATTGGCGAACTCAGAAACCTATAAGTTCTGTACTTGCATGACAACAACTTATACGGTAATATCCCTGAGTCTCTTGGCAACCTAACAATACTGCATTCCCTTGACTTAGGATTCAATAAGTTGCAAGGCAACGTCCCCTCATCCCTTGGCAATTGTCAAAATTTGATATTATGGAGTGTCTCAAACAATAAACTTACTGGTGCCTTGCCCCCACAAATTCTCGAGATAGCAACCCTTTCAATTCTACTAGATCTATCTAGTAACCTTCTTAACGGATCTATTCCCTTAGAAGTGGGCAACTTGAAAAATATCGTAGAATTGGATTTATCTAAAAGCATTAAAGTGCTAGTTCTCTCAAGCAACAATTTGTCTGGCCAGATCCCAGAATATCTTGAGAATCTATCATTCTTAGAGTACTTAAACCTGTCTCACAATCACTTCGAGGGTGAGGTACCGAGAAAAGGAGTTTTCAGCAACAAAACAAGAATTTATTTAACTGGGAATAAAAGGCTTTGTGAGGGTTTAGATGAATTGCATTTACCAGCCTGCCACTCCACCAGACCGAGAAAAACAAGAACCACTCTTCTCGAAGCTGTGGTTCCAGTGATTGTAATATTGATGATCTTATTAGCATGTTTGATTGTTGTTTATACTCGAAGAAGGAAACATACATAAAAATCATCTAGTATGTTGCTGATGGAACAACAGTTTCCAATGGTTTCCTAAGCTGAGTTGAGTAAAGCAACAAATGATTTTTCTTCATCAAACATGAATGGTCAGGGAAGCTTTGGCTTTGTGTACAGAGGAAATCTGGGTGAAAATGAAATGGCAGTAGCAGTGAAGGCAATGAATCTTAAACAAAGAGCTGCAACCAAGAGTTTCATTGCTGAATGTGAAGCAATAAGAAATATTCGCCATCGAAATCTCATCAAAATCATCACTGTTTGCTCAGGTGTTGATTTTAAAGGGGTTGATTTCAAGGCTTTTGTTTATGAATACATGGAATGCGGAAGTTTAGAGGATTGGTTGCACCAGAGCAGTGATCAACTCAAAGCGGGAAATTTAAATGTCATTCAAAGACTTAACTTAGTCATTCATGTGGCTTCTGCAATCGAATATCTTCACCATCACTACCAACCACCAATTGTTCATGGTGATTTAAAGCCGAGCAATGTTTTGCTCGATCACGACATGGTCGCCCATGTGGGAGATTTTGGGCTTGCAAGGTTTCTTTCTGATCGTTCTCCTGGGACAATTCTTGAAACCCCATCGAGCTCAATTGGGGTAAAAGAAACTGTTGGTTATCTTGCCCCAGGTAATTACATACTTTCATAATTGATACTTTGTTCTTTTAATTAATATTAATGTTAGAATGTCTGACATAGAGAATTTGAAATTTTTTTTATCTTTTTTTTTTCAAGAGTATGGTATGGGCAGGGATATGTCCACGACAGGAGATGTGTACAGCTTCGGAATTTTGTTGCTAGAGATGTTTACAAGAAGACGGCCAACAGATAACATGTTTAATCATTACAAGAATTTCATTTATTTACAGCATCTTATATACAGCGTTCCTTAAAGAAATGCTATAGTAAATAGTGTAGACAGCGTTTTAATTTGAAAATGCCGTTACAAATTATTAATTTTGATTAATTGTAGCGTTAAATTTTAAAACGCTAGAGAAGCTATTTGTTATGCGCCACCCCAACGTTATTCCCTGCACCCTCCAATTAAAAATAACATTTACTTTTTGCTGAACGCATCACGCTAAACTCATGATCTTGGGTTCACTCTCAAATTAAAAAAATATATACATATAAACTCACAATCTTCAATTTCAAAAAAAAATAAACAAATTCACGAGCGTTACTCTCAATCCCCATAATACTCATATTGTTAACTTTAGATTCAATTTCATTTAACAGAACCAGAAAGATATTGCAAGGATTGTTTAGATCAACAAAAGCTTAAAGTTGAAATTGCAGTAATCGCTAGAATTTCTGGTAAATTTTCTCTCAATATCTCAGCTGCATATGTTGATCAGGCAAATTTTTCTCAGTTTCTTACAATTTCAAGTAATTTCAGATTGGACGTTGATTTGAGAGAAACAAAAGTCTTTAGTTTCACGATCTGGTAAATTCTTTAGCTCTATTCCTTTTAACTTTCAACTGTATGTATTGATTAGGTTTATTTTCTCAGTTTTTTAAGATTCCAAGTAATTTCAAAGTAATTTCAGTTTGGGCATCGAAAATAAAAGCTGTCTTTGGCTTAATCTCTTAGTTTATTCATTTAAATTTTGTCTAAATTTTTAGCTGCATGTGTTGATTCAGGTAATTAATTTTCTTTTCATCTTCTAGTTATGTATTTCGAATTTGAGTTAAATTTAAATATATTCAAACTATAATGTGATTTTGGTACTTGTGTTGGCTGAATTATGTAATTTATTTACTAAATTTTAGTGCTTATTATTTTATACGTTTAAATTGTAGTAGCAGGTTATATATTAACAAGTGAAGGACTTATAATGGATAAAACATGGGTGAATCTTCCAAGGTTTTAACATGAATTGGTATTATAAAAAAATTAAATCAAACAATTTTGTAATCAAATAATTAAAGTATAAAATTACTTTTTACGTGTAGATTTTCTAAACAATTTTAAGAAGTCAATAATTATTTTCTAAGACTAATACCTTTATTTTATTCATCTTGTTTGCAGTAGATACAAAGCTCCAATAGACATGGATTTAATAAATCTACTGTGGAGAATACACAATGCAAATTGTTGGATTGGAGGGGTACAAGAAAAGTCGTTGGAGAAGGAACAGTTGCATCAACAAATCCACTTTCAAAGGTACATCACATGGATCTTGGACCAGATTGCTAGAAAGTATGGGTTACAGTAGCAACAATAGGGGAAACTCCTTTATATCGTACAACATCTGATTTTCATGTTCTTGATGATGTAATTGGAAACACCGTTGCTTGGCCAAAGAACTATGTAGCCTTAAACTAAATGCTTTATTGATGTATTGAATATTGTTGACTTGATGTGTACAATCTATATTGAATATTCAATTTTGATATTTGTATGGACATATGCAGTAACTTTTCAGATCCGTATATTTGTATGGATATTCAATTTTGATATTTGAAGTAACAAATGAATGTTGGTTTTTTGCTGGATAGTTTTTACAGCATTTAACTAATGTTATTTTTATCTTTACAACATTTTTAGTATAGTTTTTTTAAAGCATTTGTTGACTGCTGTATTAGACCGATTATCTTTTGCAACATCGTCCAAAACAGCGTTGGACAAAATGTTACACTTGACTTAATGCAGCGTTGGTCCAATGCTGCAAAAAGTAAACTTTCTTATAGTGAATGATGGTCTGACTCTCCATGAATTTGCCAAGATGGCTCTCCCTGAAAAGGTAATGGTAATTGTTGATCCTTCGTTGTTGTTGGAGTTGGAAGCAAGGGTGAGCAACTCAAGGAATCCTGGAAATGAAAGAGCCAAAATTGAGGAGTGCTTGGTTGCGATAGTGAGAATTAGAGTTCTCACTATAATAAGAATTATTGCAAGAATTTATTTATATATTATAACATAAATAAAATCATTTTTTTTTGTTAACTTAATTACTGAATTTCAGTGATACTTTCTTTACAGTTCAAAAATAAAAATCATTTATTTGTCTAATAGTTGTTTATTTTTATCCAATCTAATCTAATGCTTTTTTTTTTTTAATATTGATCTCATCTAATAGTTTAAAAGATATAATCTCATCCATCATGTTTATCTTTATTAACTAAATTCTAGTACTTATCATCGTAAAACTAACTTATTAGGCTAAATTGTATTATTTAATAATTAAATAGAATTACAATTTAGGTTTATACCCCACGTTCTTCATTCTCTCTTTAACTCATATCCTCACGCCACCAAGTCCATAATCATAGCAGAATTCATCTTCTCATCTTCCAAATTCTCATCTTTTCATCTTCTCTCTTCAGAGCTAGCTTATGTTTTACTGTATTAAAATTCCCTAGTTTGGTATGTTAATTTGTAAATTTGGATATAAAAACCATTTGGCTTGGATTACTGCAGCATATCATACAATGGAAAAACAAGACGCAGAGATGAATTCAATACTTGGCGTGAAATGAATAAATTCTAATGGTTAGTTCATTTTTCTTGTTTTGTTTAATTGATGCACTGCCTTGTATCTTAGTTTTGTACGTGTGTGTGTGTGTGTATGAATTTCATTCTACATTCTATCTAAAGTTTATATATATTCATATGCAGGGTATCAAGAGCTCTTACCAAATTTTCATTGTACGAGACTCAAATGAGCACTCTGTCAAATATTGATGTCGGTTTTATCTTTTAATAATACCAAAAAGTTGTGTAATATTCTTATGAATATTTCATAATAGTAGTATGAATTGTAAAGCTTCTTGAATATGTATATTGCTGTAAGCAATTCATGTACATGTTGAAATTATTAATATAAAGACAATTACAAAAGAATTTGGTAAGAGTTCTTTTCTTTAATTTTACTACTTTCATTGATGGATTTTTGTTGGCCAAATATACTTACAAATGGCTTTTGACAATTGATATCTTATTTTAAATAATAATTGATCAAATAGAGAGTAAATAAATATTGATGACAACAATCTATGGGCAAAACAAACAGCAATATTTTGAATAATAAATTCATTATTTTCAACCGTCAAATTTGTTGATAATATCCTTTTTGTGATAATAATAAATTATTTTTTACTGTCATTTTATGCGTATAACTCTATTTTCGTTGAAATCAATTATTTTTGATTGAAAATTAATATATTTCAACCGATCTAAGAGGTTGAAAATAAAAGTTTAAAATTTGATAATATCATTTATGATTGAAATTTTTGTTTTTATAATGACATGTAGCCCTCGAAAATACTGTATTTTTGATAGCTAGTTAGAAAAAGAGTATTTCTACTCAGAGTATTAACCTTCGATGGCCTCATGCCATAAAAAATACGCATTTTCAACGGCATGACACTTATTTCAACAGTTTTAGGCCAGCATAAAAAATTAATTTTCTTGTAGTGTATGTTCGTGTTTTGCATGCTCTTTATCCACGAATTTTGTATTTTTATCCGACCAATCATTTACCAATTTGTATGATAAAAAAATGCGGTATCTGAAAGAAATAAAAAAAGGAAGTCTCTATCATTGCTCTCATTCTATTATCTATTTTTGAAGTCAATTTTCGAGACAGTTTGGAAAGTTAATCATGTCTGAAAATTGTTTTTGAAGACACCTAATCCTAATTAATGCTTCTGTCTTTGAAAAATTAAGAATTATAATTAGATAGTAATTAAACAATTGTCACTTACTAAAAAAAACAAATGAGGGGAAAACATTGAAGCAAACACGACTTTAAGATGAAATTCTGGAAACAAAGAGATTTGAACTTTAACATTTATTTGAAATTTTTCATTGGGTGTTTTTTTGTATAATAACACCACACTTATTACTTTTGTTGTCGTACTAACAATTTTAACGTCAGAATTCTTAATTAATTTTTAAGTCTACAGAATTCTTCACTGAAAGGGCTTCCAACAATGTGATCATTTATTTAATTCATAATATCAATTAATTTTGTCATTTAATTATATCTTTAATGTTTTCCAACATAAGTCAATTTTGAACAAAAATTTTGCACACACTCACAAAAAAAAATTATTGGAATTGATTGTCCACAACAGTTAATTACTCGAATGACTTTCCTTTCATTTTTTTTATTACTCATTTTTGGAAGTAAACTCTACGGCTTACTTGAGTAGAAATAATTTTTTTATTATCTTTTTTATGATAATTATCATTGTTAATAAAATTTCCTTTTTCAGCCAAAGTTTGCGGGAAAAAAAAAATTGTTTTTCTTGGTTGACCCGTAAAATTCTATTGACGAGTCCTATTAAAAACAACAAAGAAAGTAGTGAAGTATCGTAGCGATAATAATGCTCATTATTTTCCAGGCGTATTAAAAAAGTACAGTGCATGTTTATTTTTGTATTTTTTTTAACTAATTGTTCTAGCAATTGACTTATCAACTTAAAAAACTTTTATAACTTATGACCAAAAAACCTAACTATGAGGGTCTTGAGTTTGTTGCTCAATTAGGTTTATTGAGGCTGGAGGTGGAGTCTGACTCTGCTACTGTGGTCGCTTGGACTACTTCCAATTGCACTGTTTGTTGGGACTATATTGATTCTCAGAGAGGCCAACCATGCTGCAGACTTCATGGCCAATTGGGCCTGCTCTCATCAGCTTATTCGGCATTTGCATGGTTCTCATGACCTCCCTCCTGGATTGGGGAAAATTAACTTTTTAGATGCGCTTCAGGTTCCTCATATTCGGCGTTGATGTTTACATTTGTTTCTTTCTACGTTTCTTGCACTTTTACTTGTTATCATTGATTTTTGTCATCTTTGGTTTTGGAGGTCAGGTTTTTGTCCTCATCCACATGTATTTTGCATTATTATCCTATATAACAGGTAGGGGTCTTGCCTAAATCCCCCACCTCTTTGGTGGTTTTGCCAAAAAAAAAAAAAAATACTAACTTGACATGTTTTATTATATTAAAGTAATAAATACATTCAAATTTAAATTATTTTGTATATGATGTAAAATAAAAATTTTAATACTATTAGCACGTGAGATATTTTATTAATAATAAAATTTATTTAATCCAACGATTTATTTAAAATCTTTATAATAAATACAAATATATTATTGAAATAAATATAATAATTTACACATTTAAAATTATTTTAAAATTTAAAATTTTTATAAATATTATTAGTCTACTAGACAGATTATATTAATTATATTCTATTCTTATTTATTAAAAAATTTAAAGTCTAAACGAACATTTAAGTAAAAATACAGGAACTGAACGAGTATTTACCCCACACAAATATCTATCAATGAAGAAAAATCTACAATTTTGTGCTTTAACATGAAGTTCATACAATCATCCATACATTCTAAGAGCACAACCTCAAAGCTCAAATATGCTAAATTTCCGTTTCCATGAGCTACCTTGCCACTTTGGTATGGTGCTTCAACTTGCTTTTGCTTAATTTTCATAGTTGTTTCGCCAATTCAAACGAGACAGATCTACTCGACATTACTGTTTTCAAGATAATTAGTTTAATTTAACTAATTTTCTAGTTATTAATTTTTCTTTTATTTTTTTATTTATTTTATCTAAAATGATACGGTAAGTTGGTAACTAGCTAGTAATGTGATATTCTAGCCAACACCATGAACAAAGAAAATGAAATGTTTGCATCAACTATAATCTAACAACATTTACGATCAATAAATGATGAAACTGTGAACATCATAAGCTAACAGATACGACAACCAGCGTAAGGACTTGCTGTCCATTTTTGCATTAAATAAGATGGCCGGCAGCAGTTTTCCTTATGGAGACTGCCCGTTAGCCCAATCAACGAAAGCACCAAATTGATAAACAACAAAAATCAAGTATTCAATTGGAAGCAATAAATTGGCCAGTTCCGCCAGAATGAGCAATTTTCAAAAGATTATAATAGCTAAGGCACAAAATTGATAGTGACATTGACATATATTTGGAATCAAAGATATACAATTTGTCACAATTGAACAAACACACTTGAGCTAGATGCCAAAATTCAGCTATTTCATGACGCCGTGATAGGGAATTTTTAATTCTACCCAAGGTCTTGCGAGTAAAAATATCAAACAAATAATAAATAAGAAAAAGATGAGAATAAAAATAATTACACAATACAAGAATTTATGTAGAAAACTCCTATACTGGAGGAAAACCACGGCCACCAAGTGCAATGAGAGAAAAATCCATTATGTGAAAAATTATTACAATTACTCATATTTTTTTTCTCACACTCAAAACCCTAATACCACCCAATCTCTCAGCAGACCTATCATTTTTCTCACACTAGAAACTGTCTACTTATAGAGAACTGATTGCTGTGTTATGTTATATAAACAAGTGAACCAAACCTCCCTATATATAGAGATTATTTCTTGTAGGGGAAGTATTTCTTTTCTTATACTAGTTATATTCATCCTAGAATAAGTCAAATCCCAAAGGAAAAATTATTCATTCCTTAAATTGGAATCCTATTAAACAAGAAAAAATCCTAGGAAATCCTTATTAAAAAATAAGACGTATTTCTTATCAATCTCCACCTTGACGAGTTTTTCAATTAGGGTACAAAACATGATCCACCGTCCATTCACACAATCATGTCATCTCCACCTTCTTCACTCCATCAAAACTACACTTATATACGGCTTATGAGAATCACTCCACCATGGGTAAAATGTTGTCCTCTATTTAGTAGTCATAATTCTTTACGCCAACAATGATCGTACTCCAAGGAGTTTTCAGCAACAAATATATTAAAATTTAAATTATTTTGAATATTATGTAAAATAATAATTTTAATACTATTAGTACGTGAGATATTTTATTAATAATAAAATCTATTTAACCCAAATATTTTAATTTTATTATTCTACTAGATAGATATATTATTTATATTATATTCTTATTTACTAAAATATTTAAAAATAATTTTTTAATTACTATATTCAAAAGATATCATGATAAAAAAAGAATCTTAGTATCTCTTTTTAAAAACTTAAGAGTCTTAATGATTATTTTCTTAATTTTAGGGGTATAGCTATCCTTTTCCAAATATATAAAAAGAAAAAAATATCGAAGTGAGAAAGTGTTTTAATTGGTTATTGGATAGTGCATGGACCAATGAATCTTCTTTAGTAAACCCACATAAATATTTCTTGTTTATCCGAAGTTGCGGACCACCTTTATTTTTCCGAGTAGAAATGTAATTGATTGTCACCTACAAAAGTCAGTAGTAGCTTATGACCCACCTATTAGTTTTCATGGAAAGTTTGAGTTTGAACGACTTGTTGTCCGTTAGCTTCGGAAACAAATGAATCATCGTATCTTCTCATTATCGATTGATTTTGCTCTTATGAACAATGATACTCACACCACATTATTAATTCCACATGAATCCTACAAAAAAGGGAAAAAAAATTAATCTGTTGGAGTTTATATAAGATTCAATTGTGAGATGAATATCATTTTCTTCTATTTTATATTTGTAGCAATAATGATGTGCCAATGCGTGTTTAGGAAACGAAAAACATATTTTTTCTGTATTTTTAATAGTTATACCAGAAAATGATTTATTAACAAAAAAAAATTTATGATTAATGATGAAACAATCTAATTTTTTTAATTTTAAAAAATATTAGAAATGATTCTACTAATAAAAATATTTTTTGTGGCTTAAAATTGTTTTAAAATTATTAATTAGCTAATTTCTAATTTAGCGGTCGGCTTCGCCTTACCTCATTATCAAGATTGATGTTTGAGTTTCTGTATCTTTTAATATGTGTGGCAGTAGATTTTCTTCTTTATAAGGTGTATATTTTCAAATTTATCAGCTTCTACTAGGATACATCATAATAGTTAGATTCAGATAGATTTGTAATGCACTTATGAGTTATATTGCTGAATACTTTCTGCATGAATCAAATGATATTCCCGCAACACTGTCTTAGAATTATTCGCTTGTTGTATGACTGATATGGTACTTTAGATATATTCTAAAATTTCTCAAGTTGCTGTCAAAAAATGCATTTGCTACCGGCTTCATTCTACCCTACACAAAACATCTATCAATGAAGAAAAATCTACTTTTTTGTGCTTTAAAAACCCTTGACATGAAGTTGAAACAATCATCCACACATTCTGAGAGAACAACCTCAAAGCTCAAATATGCTAAATTCCGTTTCCATGAGCTACCTTGCCACTTTGGTATGGTGCTTCAGCTTGTTTTTGCTTAGTTTTCCTGGTTGTTTCGCTAATTCAAACGAGACAGATCTCCTGGCATTGCTTGCCATAAAGTCACAACTTCAGGATCCACTTGGAGTTACAAGTTCATGGAACAGTTTTGTAAACTTATGCCAATGGACAGGCGTGACCTGTGGTCATCGGCATCAAAGAGTGACTGTGTTAGATCTGAGTAACCGAAGCATAGGAGGTATTTTATCTCCTTATGTTGGGAACCTCAGCTTTCTCAGATTCATCAGCCTAGCAGAGAACGGCTTCTCTGGTGAAATTCCTGATGAAATTGGTCGTTTGTTCAGGCTCGAAACTCTAATACTGGCAAATAATTCATTTTCAGGTAAAATACCATCCAATTTGTCCGGTTGCTCTAACCTTATCAATTTTCGTGCCCGTGGAAACAATCTTATGGGAGAAATTCCACCTGATATCGGCTACAGCTGGTTGAAGCTTGAGGGGATAAGTTTGAGAGACAATCAATTAACAGGACAGCTCCCTCCTTCCATTGGAAATCTTTCAACTCTACGAGTTTTAAGTATTGGAGTGAATAGATTAAGCGGGAGAATTCCTGATAGTCTTGGTCAACTAAGAAGCTTGTACTATTTACACATATCTGAAAATAATTTCTCCGATACGTTTCCTCCTTCCATTATTAACATCTCTTCCCTTGAGTCAATTGATCTACTATCAAATAGATTCCAAGGAAGTCTTCCGCTAGACATAGGCTTTAATTTTCCAAAACTTAAAGCACTTGGTTTACATCAAAACAATTTCACAGGTTCTCTCCCGCACTCATTATCCAATGCTTCAAATCTTCAAATGCTTGACCTTTCTCTGAACCATTTCAGTGGACAAGTAAAAATTGATTTCAACCGTCTCCCGAATCTATTTAGGCTTAGTTTTAGTTCGAATAATTTAGGAACTGGGGCAATTGGTGATCTTGATTTTATAACCCATCTCACAAACTGTAGTAAATTGGAAGCGCTTGGTCTAAATACGAACGTATTTGGAGGAGTGCTGCCACTTTCTATAGCCAACCTCTCTTCAACAATAATCTTATTCTCAATGGAACAAAACCAAATATATGGCACCCCACCTCCTAAAATAAAAAATCTTGTCAATTTAAATGGACTTAGCTTAGAGTATAACCAACTAACCAGGTCTATTCCTGATGCCATTGGCGAATTCAGAAACCTGCAAGTTCTGTACTTGCATGACAACAACTTCTACGGTAATATCCCTGAATCTCTTGGCAACCTGACAATACTGAATTCCCTTGACTTAGGATTTAATAAGTTGCAAGGCAACGTACACTCATCCCTTGGCAATTTTCAGAATTTGATGTTATTGGGTGTCTCAAACAATAAATTAATTGGTGCCTTGCCCTCACAAATTCTCGGGATAGTGACCCTTTCAATTCTACTAGATCTATCTAGTAACCTTCTTAACGGATCTATTCCCTTAGAAGTGGGCAACTTGAAAAATATCGTAGAATTGGATTTATCTGAAAATCATTTTTCCAATGAGATTCGTGTTTCTCTAAGTGCTTGTACAACCTTAGAGTATCATTCAATGGAAGCTTTCCTCTTTCACTCAAAACCTTGAAAAGCATTAAAGTGCTAGATCTCTCAAGCAATAATTTGTTTGGCCAGATCCCAGAATATCTTGAGAATCTATCATTCTTAGAGTACTTAAACCTGTCTTCCAATCACTTCGTGGGTGAGGTACCGAGAAAAGGAGTTTTCAGCAACAAAACAAGAATTTCTTTAACTGGGAATAAAAGGCTTTGTGGGGGTTTAGATGATTTGCATTTAACTGGGAATAAAAGCATGTTTGATTGTTGTTTATACTTGAAGAAGGAAACATACACAAAAATCATCTAGTATGTTGCTGATGGAACAACAGTTTCCAATGGTTTCCTATGCTGAGTTGAGTAAAGCAACAAATGATTTTTCTTCATCAAACATGATTGGTCAGGGAAGCTTTGGCTTTGTGTGTAGAGGAAATCTGGGTGAAAATGAAATGGCAGTAGTAGTGAAGGTAATGAATCTTAAACAAAGAGGTGCAACCAAGAGTTTTATTGCTGAATGTGAAGCAATAAGAAATATTCGCCATCGGAATCTAATCAAAATCATCACTTTTTGCTCATGTGTTGATTTTAAAGGGGTTGATTTCAAGGCTCTTGTTTATGAATTCATGGAATGTGGACGTTTAGAGGATTGGTTGCACTAGAGTAATGATCAACTCAAAGTGGGAAATTTAAATGTCATTCAAAGACTAAACTTAGTCATTGATGTGGCTTCTGCAATAATATCTTCACCATCACTGCCAACCACCAATTGTTCAATGATTTAAAGCCGAGCAATGTTTTGCTTGATCACGACATGGTCGCCCATGTGGGTGATTTTGGGCTTGCAAGGTTTCTTTCTGATCGTTCGCCTGGTAATATTATCATTTAGTTAAAAATAAATATTTAATTAATTATATTCTACTTTTAAAAAATAAATATTTAATTATATAAACATTCTTATCATTTTTCGTTTGTCTCAATAAAAGCAATATTGAACAAAAAAAAATGCCAAAAAAATAAAATAAAAATATTTTCATCAACATAATTATTGTATTACAGGGGCAAAATAGTCTTTACGTAGAAAACCACTAACGGCAATTAACTTTTTTAACTGAAAAGTCGTTGGGAGATATTTCTTTGAAAAGTAGGTGGTTTATTAGAAATGGGAGGCCATGTGCTTAATCTTAAAATTTGGTGGTTTTGTAAAGACAGCAAATTATGTTTGTTTTGCATGCTCTTTATAAGTGGTGATCACCAGATAATTACCCAAAAAAGAAAGTCTCTATCATTGCCCTCTTTATATTTTCTATTTTTGAAGTCAATTGTCGAGACGGTTTGGAAACTTAACATGTCTGAAAATTGTTTTTGAGGCCACCTAATCCTAATTAATTCTTCTGTGTTTGAAAAATTAAGAATTATAATTAGATAGTAATAAAACAATAGTCACTTACTAAAAAAAACAAATGAACGGAAAATATTGAAGCAAATTTGAAGTTTCTACTTCAAGATAAAATTCTGGAAACAGAGATTTGATTATACAATTGACTCTCTTTCCTATAACACCATATTCACAATTGGTCCGTTAGATAGTGGATGGCGCACCATTTGCCAAGTTGGGAAAGGAAAAAAAATAAAAAAGAAAAATTAACCCATTTATTTGAAATTTTACATTGGGTGTTTTCTTGTATAATAACACCACACTTATTACTTTTGTTGTCGTAATAACAATTTTAACCTCAAAATTCTATTGATTTTTCAGTCTACAGAATTCTTCACTGAAACGGCGTCCAACAATGTGATAAGTTATTTAATTCATTATATCAATTAATTATTTTAATGTTTTCCAACATAAGTCGAATTTTCAACAAGAATTTTGCGCACACGCACAAAAATTATTGGAATTGATTGTCCACAACAATTAATTACTCGAATGACTTTCCTTTCATTTATTTTTATTACTCATTTTTGGAAGTAAACTCTACGGCTTACTTGAGTAGAAATAATTTTTTTATTATCTTTTTTATGATAATTATCATTGTTAATAAAATTTCCTTTATCAGCCAAAGTTTGCGGGAAAAAAAACATTGTTTTTCTTGGTTGACCCGTAAAATTCTATTGACGAGTCCTATTAAAAACAACAAAGAAAGTAGTGAAGTATCGTAGCGATAATAATGCTCATTATTTTCCAGGCGTATTCAAAAAGTAAAGTGCATGTTTATTTTTGTATTTTTTTTAACTAATTGTTCTTGCAATTGACTTGTCAACTTAAAAAACTTTTATAACTTATGACCAAAAAACCTAACTATGAGGGTCTTGAGTTTGCTGCTCAATTAGGTTTATCGAGGCTGGAGGTGGAGTCTGACTCTGCTACTGTGGTCGCTTGGACTGCTTCCAATTGCACTGTTTGTTGGCACTATACTTATTTGTTTGCTCGGATTCGTCGGTTGTGCTATGCTCATTTGACTCACATCAGACATATTCTCAGAGAGGCCAACCATGCTGCAGACTTCATGGCCAATTGAGCCTGCTCTCATCAGCTTGTTCGGCGTTTGTATGGTTCTCATGACCTCCCTCCTGGATTGGGGAAAATTACCTTTTTAGATACGCTTCAGGTTCCTCGTATTCGGCGTTGATCTTTACGTTTGTTTCTTGCACTTTTACTTGTTATCATTGATTTTTGTCATCTTTGGTTTTGGAGGTCAGGTTTTTGACCTCATTCACATGTATTCTGCATTATTATTCTATATAACAGGTTGGGGTCTTGCCACATCCCCCAATTCTTTGGTGGTTTCCAAAAAAAAAAAAAAAAAAAAAAAAAAAAACCTAACTTGACGTATTTTATGATATTAAAGTAATAAATACATTCATATTTAAATTATTTTGTATATGATGTAAAATAATAATTTTAATAGTATTAGCATGTGAGATATTTTATTAATAATAAAATTTATTTAATAAAAAGATTTATTTAAAATCTTTATAATAAATACAAATATATTATTGAAATAATATACTAATTTACACATTTAAAATTATTTTAAAATTTAAATTTTTTTTAAATATTATTAGTCTAGTAGATAGATTATATTATTTATATTATATTCTTATTTATTAAAAAATTTAAAGTCTAAACCAACATTTAAGTAAAAATACTGGAACTAAACGATTATTTACCCCACACAAACATCTATCAATGAAGAAAAATCAACAATTTTGTGGTTTAACATGAAGTTCAAACAATCATCCACACATTCTGAGACCACAACCTCAAAGCTTAAATATGCTAAATTTCCGTTTCCATGAGCTACCTTGCCACTTTGGTATGGTGATTCAGCTTGTTTTGGCTTAATCCTCATAGTTGTTTCGCCAATTCAAACGAGACAGATCTCCTCGACATTACTGTTTTCAAGATAATTCATTTAATTTAACTAATTTTCTAGTTATAAATTTTTCTTTTATTTTTTTATTTATTTTATCTAAAATGATACGGTAAGTTGGTAACTAGCTACTTATGTGATATTCTAGCCAACACCATGAACAAAGAAAATGATATGTTTGCATCAACAATAATCTAACAACATTTAGGATCAATAATTGATGAAACTGTGAACATCATAAGCTAACAGATACGACAACCAGCGTAAGGACTTGCTGTCCATTTTTGCAATTAATAAGATGGCCGGCAGCAGTTTTCCTTATGGAGACTGCCCGTCAGCTCAATCAACGAAGCACCAAATTGATAAACAACAAAAATCAAGTATTCAATTGGAAGCAATAAATTGGCCAGTTCCGCCAGAATGAGCAATTTTCCAAAGATTATAATAGCTAAGGCAAAAAATTGATAGGGACATTGACATATATTTGGAATCAAAGATATACAATTTGTCACAATTGAACAACCACACTTGAGCTGGATGCCAAAATTCAGCTGTTTTGTGACACCGTGACAGGGAATTTTTAAATATCAAACAAATAATAAATATCCCACTGAAGATCTTGCAAGTAAAAATATCAAACAAATAATAAATAAGAAAAAGATGCGAATAAAAACAATCACACAACATAAGAATTTACGTGGAAAGCTCCTATACTGGAGAAAAACCACGGCCACCAAGTGCGATGAGAGAAAAATCCATTATGTGAAAAATTATTACAATTACTCATATTTTTTTTCTCACACTCAAAACCCTAATACCACCCAATCTCTCAGCAGACCTATCATTTTTCTCACACTAGAAACTGTCTACTTATAGAGAACTGATTGCTGTGTTATACTATATAAACAAGTGAACCCAACCTCCCTATATATAGAGATTATTTCTTGTAGGGAAAGCATTTCTTTTCTTATACTATTTATATTCATCCTAGAATAAGTCAAATCCCAAAAGAAAAATTACTCATTCCTTAAATTGGAATCCTATTAAACAAGAAAAAATCCTAAGAAATCCTTATTAAAAAATAAGACATATTTCCTAACAATCTCCACCTTGACAAGTTTTTCAATTAGGCGACAAAACATGATCCTCCGTCCATTCACACAACCATATCATCTCCACCTTCTTCACTTCATGAAAACTACACTCATATACGGCTTATGTGAATCACTCCACCATATGTAAAATGTTGTCCTCTATTTTGTAGCCATAATTCTCTACACGAAGAATGATCGTACTCCAAGGAGTTTTCAGCAACTAATATATTAAAATTTAAATTAAAATATATAGTATTTTAATATATATTATTTAAATAATTATATTAAAATAAATATATTAAAATTTAAATTATTTTGAATATTATGTAAAATAATAATTTTAATACTATTAGTACGTGAGATATTTTATTAAGAGTAAAATCTATTTAACCCAAATATTTTAATATTATTATTCTGCTAGATAGATATGTTATTTATATTATATTCTTATTTTTTAAAATATTTAAAAATAATTTTTAATTACTATATTCAAAATATATTATGATAAAAAAAGAATCTTAGTATCCCCTTTTAAAAACTTAATAGTCTTAATGATTATTTTTTTAATTTTAGGGGTATAGCTATCCTTTTCCATATATATATATATAAAAATATATAGAAATGAGAAAATGTTTTAATCGGTTATTGGATAGTGCATGGACCAATGAATCTTGTTTAGTCCACCAATATAAATATTTCTTGTTTATTCGAAGTTGAGGACCAGTGACCACCTACAAAAGTCAGTAACTTATGACCCGCCTATTAGTTTTCATGGAAAGTTTGAACGACTTGTTGTCCGTTTGCTTCGGAAACAAATGAATCATCGTATCTACCTTCTCATTATCGATTGATTTTGCTCTTATGAACAATGATACTCACACCACATTATTAATTCCACATGAAGCCTACAAAAAAGGAAAAAAAAAGAATCAAGAAATGAAAAATTGATCTGGTGGAGTTTATGTGAGATTCAATTGAGGTGAATATCATTTTCTTCTATTTTATATTTGTAGCGATAATGATGTGCTAATGCGTGTTTCGGGAACAAAAAACACATTTTTTTCTGTATTTTTAATAATCATACCAGAAAATGTTTAATAAGCTAATTTCTAATTTAGCGGTCGGCTTCTCCTTACCTCATTATCAAGATTGATGTTTGAGTTTCTGTATCTTTTAATATGTGTGGAAGTAGATTTTCTTCTTTATAAGTGTGTATTTTCAAATTTATCAGCTTCTACTAGGATACATGATAATAGTTAGATTCAGATAGATTTCTAATGCACTTATGAGTTATATTGCCGAATACTTTATGCATCAATGATATTCCCGCAACTATGTCTTAGAATCATTAGCTTGTTGCATGACTGATATGGTACTTTACATATATTCTAAATTGGTACTTTACATGACTGATATGGTACTTTACATGACTGATAAGATATACACAAACATCTGTCAATGAAGAAAAATCTACTTTTTTGTGCCTTAAAAACCCTTGACATGAAGTTGAAACAATCATCCACACATTCTGAGATAATAACCCCAAAGCTCAAATATGCTAAATTCCGTTTCCATGAGCTACCTTGCCACTTTGGTATCGTGCTTCAGCTTGTTTTTGCTTAATTTTCATAGTTGTTTCGCTAATTCAAACGAGACAGATCGCCTCGCATTGCTTGCCATAAAGTCACGGATTCAGGATCCACTTGGAGTTACAAGTTCATGGAACAATTCTATAAGCTTGTGCCAATGGACAGGCGTGACTTGTGGTAATCGACACCAAAGAGTAACCAGGTTAAGTCTGAGAAACCACACCATAGGAGGTTTCTTATCTCCTTACGTTGGAAACCTCAGCTTTCTCAGATACATCAACCTGGCAGACAACCGCTTCTATGGAGAAATATCTAATGAAGTTGGTCGTTTGTTCAGGCTTGAGACTCTAGTACTGGTAAGTAATTCCTTTTCAGGTAAAATACCAACCAATTTGTCCCATTGCTCTAACCTCATTGATTTTTGGCTTGGTGGAAACAAGCTTGTTGGGGAAATTCCAGCATATATTGGCTACTATTGGTTAAAGCTTGAAGCCTTAATCCTTCAAAACAATCAGTTAACAGGACAGCTCCCTCCTTCCATTGGGAATCTTTCAGCTCTTCAGATAATTAGTATTTCTGGGAATAGATTACACGGGAGAGTTCCTGAGAGTCTTGGTCAACTAAGAAGCTTACGCGTTTTATTCATAACCGAAAATTCTTTCTCTGGTATGTTTTCTCCCTCAATTTTTAACATCTCTTCCCTCGAAATAATCAATCTACTAGCGAATAGATTGGAAGGAAGTCTTCCAGTTAACATAGGTTTTCTTCCGAGCCTTAAAGTTCTTAGTGTACGTCAAAACAATTTCATAGGTTCTCTCCCACACTCATTATCCAATGCTTCAAATCTTCGAGAGCTTAACCTCTCTGTGAATCATTTCACTGGACAGGTGAAAATTGATTTCAACAGCCTCCCGAGTCTATTTCACCTTAATTTTGGTGCAAATAATTTAGGAACTGGGGCAGTTGGTGATCTTGATTTTTTAACCCTTCTCACAAACTGTAGCAAATTGAAAGAGCTTGATCTAGATACAAATAATTTTGGAGGAGTGCTGCCACGTTCTATAGCCAATCTCTCTTCAACAATAATCTCGTTCGCAATGGGAGCAAACCAGATATCTGGCATCATACCTCCTGAAATAAAAAATCTTGTCAATTTAAATGGAATTGGCTTCGAGTATAACCAATTTACAGGGTCTATTCCTCATGCCATTGGCGAACTCAGAAAACTACAAGGTCTGTTCTTGCACGGCAACAACTTAAACGGCAACATCCCTGACTCTCTTGGTAACCTAACACTATTGAATAGCTTGTGGTTAGAATTCAATAACTTACAAGGCAATATACCCTCATCCCTTGGCAATTGTCAGAATTTGATCCGATTAACTGTCTCCAACAATAAACTCTTTGGTGCTTTGCCACCACAAATTCTCGGGATAACGACCCTTTCGATTGTCCTAGATCTATGTGATAACCTTTTTAGTGGTTCTCTTCCACTAGAAGTGGGCAACTTGAAAAACCTGGTTGAATTGGATATATCTAAAAATAATTTTTCCAATGAGATTCCTGTTACTCTAAGTGCTTGTACAACCTTAGAGTATCTTCGTATGCAAGGCAATTCATTCAGTGGAAGCCTTCCTCTGTCTCTGTACACCTTAAAAAGCATTAAAGAGCTAGATCTCTCACGTAACAATTTGTCTGGCCAGATTCCAGAATATCTTGAGAATCTATCATTCTTAGAGTACTTAAACCTGTCGTACAATCACTTCGAGGGTGAGGTACCGAGAAAAGGAGTTTTCAGCAACAAAACAAGAATTTATTTAACTGGGAACAAAAAGCTTTGTGGGGGTTTAGATGAATTGCATTTACCAGCCTGCCACTCCGTCGGACCGAGAAAAACAAGAACCACTCTTCTCGAAGTTGTGGCTCCAGTGACTGTAATATTGACGATCTCATTAGCATGTTTGATTGTTGCTTATACTCGAAGAAGGAAACATACACAGAAATCATCTAGTATGTTGCTGATGGAACAAAAGTTTCCAATGGTTTCCTATGCTGAGTTGAGTAAAGCAACAAATGATTTTTCTTCATCAAACTTGATTGGTCGGGGAAGCTTTGGCTTTGTGTACAGAGGAAATCTGGGTGAAAATGAAATGGCAGTAGCAGTGAAGGTAATGAATCTTAAACAAAGAGGTGCAACCAAGAGTTTTATTGTTGAATGTGAAGCAATAAGAAGTATTCGCCATCGGAATCTCATCAAAATCATCACTGTTTGCTCAGGTGTTGATTTTAAAGGAGTTGATTTCAAGGCTCTTGTTTATGAATACATGGAATGCGGAAGTTTAGAGGATTGGTTGCACCAGAGCAATGATCAACTAGAAGTGGGAAATTTAAAGGTCATTCAAAGACTAAACTTAGTCATTGATGTGGCTTCTGCAATCGAATATCTTCACCATCACTGCCAACCACCAATTGTTCATGGTGATCTAAAGCCGAGCAATGTTTTGCTTGATCACGACATGGTCGGCCATGTGGGTGATTTTGGGCTTGCAAGGTTTCTTTCTGATCGCTCGCCTGGTACAATTCTTGAAACCCCATCAAGCTCAATTGGGATAAAAGGAACTGTTGGCTATGTTGCCCCAGGTAATTACATACTTTCATAATTGATACTTTGTTCTTTTAATTAATATTAATGTTATATTGCCTGACATAGAGAATCTGAAATTTTTTTATTTTTTTTTTTTCAAGAGTATGGAATGGGCGGGGATATGTCCACGACAGGAGATGTGTACAGCTTCGGAATATTGTTGCTAGAGATGTTTACAAGAAGACGACCAACCGATAACATGTTTAATGATGGTCTGACTCTCCATGAATTTTCCAAGATGGCTTTCCCTGAAAAGGTAATGGTAATTGTTGATCCTTCGTTGTTGTTGGAGTTGGAAGCAAGGGTGAGCAACTCAAGGAATCCAGGAAATGAAAGAGCCAAAATAGAGGAGTGCTTGGTTGCGATAGTGAGAACTGGAGTTCTCTGCTCAATGGAATCTCCATTCGAGCGAATGCAAATGACGGATGTTGTGGCAAAATTATGTGCTGCTCGGAAAATCTTTCTCAGCAACACAGTTTGATGTATTAGAAATGGGAGGCCATGTGCTTAATGTTCACTATCGTCGATCGATTTTAACCTTTTATTGTGATTGCTTTTTTGCATGCTTTATAGCCATTTAAACACTGAATTTTTGTTGCATGATATGTTGCAACAATAAACTATGAATTTTCTGTTTTCCAATCAATCACTTCACCCCACATCAATTTGTTTGTTAAAACAAGGGGCATGTGTCAAAAAATAAATAAATAAACATGGCTCTATATCTTTACTCTTTTAACTATTTTCATTCTGATTTCTACCTTAATCACATCTATGAAATTAAGAATAAATAAGGTAAAAAAGTGAAGCAAATTTAAAGACTCCAGTTCAAGAAGAATTTCTGGAAAGAAGTGATTTGACGCATTAGAAATGTGAGGCCACGTGCTTATTGTTCACTATCGTCGATCGATTTTAACCTTTTTATTAAGATTGCAAATTATGTTCATGTTTTGCATGCTCTTTATCCACAAATTTTGTATTTTTATCCAAACCAATCATTTACCAATTTGTATGTTAATACCCAAGTAATAATATTATTGACATTAATTTATTTATTTAAAAAAGTTAATTAGCAAATTATGTTCATGTTAAAAAGATATTAACAATGTTGCTAATAATTATTTGCAAATAAATTAATATCTATCAAATTAAAGTAATTTTAAATATCTTTTTAACAATCTTTACTATAATTGCATATAAAATTTTAATTTACCAAATTAATCCTAAAAGTAAAATTTATTTCAATATTTTTTTTTGGTTTTTGTGTCTAAATAGGGTTCATGTGAAATTAGTAATGTCGTGAGTATCGTTCTTCATAAAAGCAGAATCAGTCGATAATGAGAAGATAGAAACGATGATTCATTTGTTTCTGAAGCTAACGGACAACAAGTAGTTCAAACTTTCCGTGAAAACTAATAGGTGGCTCAAAAGTTGCTGACTTTTGTAGGTGACAATCAATTACAATTATTTTTGTGCGTAGACGAGGGTCCTATTATGGCCAATCAATATATATAGATTTGAGATGGATGGCCAATGTAAATAGATTTGAGATGTATGTTACCCATTAGCAACACTGATATTCATACCACAATAAACACCACACATAGTACCACGTGGACCATTTTGCAATGTTTGCTAAATTTCTTGTGATATTGCTAATTTTGAATAACTAGACAATTTGTCCTTCCATTTCCTCTACATCTATTTTTAAAACTTTTTAAAGTTTCAACTATATTCTTATAAAGATTTAAATGATTCTCATATTCATAGAAATCTGTGAATTCTAAATTAGATCCTGCATTAACAATTATTTCTCTTTCTTGAGATAGAGACCGAATCTTTTCTTTTAACATATTTATGTATATTTCTAAGCTATCTCCTCAACTTAGATATATTCCATCCATGCTATCATACAGATATTGTAAATTAGGCATTTTCAATTAAAAAGTTCATATTTTTGTTATTGTTATTCAGTAGAGACGTTCTTGAGTCCTGTTATTCGTTCTGCACCTATCTAGAATTACTTCTAGACTTGTTAAGATTGATTCCATTAATGCTATCCTGTTTTCTTCTTCAAAAGTATCAAATGTTTCTCTTTCATCTTCGGAGTTTATCATTCTCACGTTTATCCTTCTCTTATCTTTATACCATTGTCTTTTAATAATTAATCTTCTAGTTAAAAGAGAAATGATATAAATGATTTGATATTCTTGACTAAAGTCTAAATTATCAATAGCATCTATAAACTTATCAATTGCTCTTTCCATTTTTTATGAATTTGAGTTACTCTTATCACTTCCTTTCTTATATTATTCAAGAAAACAACTAAGGTCCAACATGCTTCCGTTTGTTGCTAAACTATAAGAAGATAGTTCAGGATTACTAACCAATGCATTATTTCTTGAAATTCTGAGGTAAATTCACTAACTGCCTCCAACTATAGATAGATCCATGAAGAAAAATATAAAAACTAAACGAACATTTAAGTACAAGTACAGGAACTAAACGAGTATTACCCCACACAAACATCTATCAATGAAGAAAAATCTACATTTTTGCGCCTTAACATGAAGTTCAAACAATCATCCACACATTCTCAGAGCACAACCTCAAAGCTCAAATATGCTAAATTTCCGTTTCCATGAGCTACCTTCCCACTTTGGTTTGGTGCTTCAGCTTGTTTTTGCTTAATTCTCATAGTTGTTTGGCCAATTCAAACGAGACAAATCTCCTTGACATTACTGTTTTCAAGATAATTAATTTAATTTAACTAATTTTTTACTTATAATTTTTTCTTTTCTTTTATTTGTTTATTTTATCTAAAATGATACGGTAAGTTGGTAACTAGTTATGTGATATTCCAGCCAACAACATGAACAAAGAAAATGATAACGGTTTTTGAACGAAAGAAAATGATATGGTTGCATCAACAATAATAAAACAACATTTACGATCAATAAATGATGAAACTGTGGACATTATAAGCCGACGGATACGACAACTAGCGTAAGGACTTGCTGTCCATTTTTGCATTAAATAGGATGGCCGGCAGCAGTTTTCCTCATTGAGACTGCCCGTCAGCCCAATCAACGAAGCACCAAATTGATAAACAACAAAAATCAAGTATTCAATTGGAAGCAATAAATTGGCCAGTTCCGCCAGAATGAGCAATTTTCAAAAGATTATAATAGCCAAGGCACAAAATTGATAGGGATATTGACATATATTTGGAATCAAAGATATATAATTTGTCACAATTGAACAAACACACTTGAGTTGGATGCCAAAATTAAGCTGTTTCGTTACACAGTGGTAGAAAATTTTTAATCCCACCCAAGAACTTGCAAGTAAATTATCAAACAAATAATAAATAAGAAACAAATGAGAATAAAAACAATCACGTAATACAAGAATTTACAAGGAAAACTCCTATATTGGAGAAAAACCACTGCCACCAAGTACGATGAGAGAAAAATCCATTATGTGAAAAATTATTACAATCACTCGTATTTTTTCCTCTCACACGCAAAATCCTAATAACACCCAATCTCTCAGTAGACTAACCGTTTCTCTTAGACTAGAAACTATCTACTTATAGAGAACTGATAGCTGTGTTATACTATATAAACAAGTGAACCCAACTTCCTTATATATAGAGATTATTTCTTGTAGGAGAAGTATTCATTTTCTTATACTGGTTGTATTCCTCCTAGAATAAGTCAAATCCCAAAGGAAAAATTATCCATTCCTTAAATTGGAATCCTATTAAACAAGAAAAAATCATAGGAAATTCTTATTAAAAAATAAGACATATTTCCTAACAATCTCTACCTTGACGAGTTTTTCAATTAGGCGACAAAACATGATCCACCGTCCATTCATACAACCATGTCGTCTCACCTTCTTCACTCCATGAAAACTACACTCATATACGACTTTTGAGAATTACTCTACCATGGAAATGTTATACTATATTCTGTAGCCATAATTCACTACACCAAGAATTATTGTACTCCAAGGAGTTTTCAGCAACTAATATATTAAAATTTAAATTAAAATATATAGTATTTTAATATATAGTTTTTAAATAATTATATTAAAAGTTAAATTATTTTGAATATTATGTAAAATAATAATTTTAATACTATTAGTACGTGAGATATTTTATTAAGAGTAAAATCTATTTAACCCAAATATTTTAATATTATTATTCTGCTAGATAGATATGTTATTTATATTATATTCTTATTTTTTAAAATATTTAAAAATAATTTTTAATTACTATATTCAAAATATATTATGATAAAAAAAGAATCTTAGTATCCCCTTTTAAAAACTTAATAGTCTTAATGATTATTTTTTTAATTTTAGGGGTATAGCTATCCTTTTCCATATATATATATAAAAAGATATATAGAAATGAGAAAATGTTTTAATCGGTTATTGGATAGTGCATGGACCAATGAATCTTGTTTAGTCCACCAATATAAATATTTCTTGTTTATTCGAAGTTGAGGACCAGTGACCACCTACAAAAGTCAGTAACTTATGACCCGCCTATTAGTTTTCATGGAAAGTTTGAACGACTTGTTGTCCGTTTGCTTCGGAAACAAATGAATCATCGTATCTACCTTCTCATTATCGATTGATTTTGCTCTTATGAACAATGATACTCACACCACATTATTAATTCCACATGAAGCCTACAAAAAAGGAAAAAAAAAGAATCAAGAAATGAAAAATTGATCTGGTGGAGTTTATGTGAGATTCAATTGAGGTGAATATCATTTTCTTCTATTTTATATTTGTAGCGATAATGATGTGCTAATGCGTGTTTCGGGAACAAAAAACAATTTTTTTTCTGTATTTTTAATAATCATACCAGAAAATGATTTATTAACAAAAAAAAATTTATGATTAATGATGAAATTATCTAATTTATAATTTTAAAAATTATTCGAAAAGATTCTACCAATTAAAGTTATTTTTATGAGTTAAAATTGTTTTAAAATTATTAATTAGCTAATTTCTAATTTATTGGTAGGCTTCCCCTGACCTCATTATCAAGATTGATGTTTGAGTTTCTATATGTTTTAATGTGTGGCAGTAGATTTTCTTCTTTATAAGGTGTATATTTTCAAATTAATCAGCTTATACTAGGAAACATCATAATAGTTAGATTCAGATTGATTTATAATTCACTGATGAGTTATATTGCCGAATACTTTCTGTTGAAAAATCTGCACCCAAACCAACTTGTACATGCATGATGTGTTGAAAAGTCAAACAAAATTGGAGAAACCACATGCTAAAGGGTTGGTAGCCAAAACTTTTGACACTTTTCGATAGCCTTTCACGAGAATGGTCGGCAATCATGCTTGAATTTGTCAACATTGTTGATTTTGGTCGCCCTTTATTGAAATACTTTTGGAGCCAAGGATTACATGCATGCATGGTTTTTTTTTTTTGGCTATAAATGCCAATCCATTTGTTCATTTGAAAGCATCCCACAATTGAGAGCAATTGCGAGGGAAGCAATTTGAGAGATTTGAGAGAGCTTCTACTTAGTGCTAGGAGGATCCATTTGGGTGTATTGGGATTTTGAGTTTTGAGAGTTTTTCCCTAATTTGTAAATTCCCATTTGTTAGTGAAATTATCTTCTAGTCTTTGCCCGTGAATGTAGGCTTTACGCCGAACCATGTAAAATTATTGTGTTTTTTCTTTGCATTGGTTTGCACCACAATAATATTTCTTCTGAAGTCACAGTCACCATAAATTGCCAATTGCTCAACCCGCGCTTCCGCACAACAATTGGTATCAGAGCTGAAGGTTCGTACTTGAGTATACGGCACTGTTCACGTATATAGTACTATTCACGTATACGGCACTATTTATAGATACGGTACTGTGCACAAATACAGTACTATTTACAGTGGTGAATGCAACCATTTGTACTTGGGAGACAGTCTATTGTAAGTTGTGTGTATTTTTGCATGTCTAGGAAAGTTCTGTCAATAAGAAGATAAGAGTCTAAGGAGTCTGGGTTTTAAGTGGAACCATTGTGACCCCTCCATTCTCCTAGGAACTTTCCTGGTGTATTTATTCACGCGAAATAAATATCATAGAGACTGTTTTTCAAGTGTGAATAGTTGTTGAAGGCACTGATCATTTAGGGTTGAAAAGGATGGCAGAGGGATCGTCATCATCTTCATTAGCATGGACTACTATGACTAATGCAAAGTTTGAAGTGGAGAAATTCGATGGTACCAATAATTTTGATATGTGGCAATGTGAGATGTTGGATGTCTTATGTCAGCAAGAGTTGGATCTCGCTCTTGAAGAAAAGCTTGACAAGATGGATGACAAGGAGTGGAAAAAGACTAATAGACATGCATGTGGTACTATTCACCTATGTCTGGCTAAAGATAAGAAGTACTCTGTCATGAGGGAGACATCAGTAAAGAAATTGTGGAAGACGCTGGAAGAAAAGTACATGAAGAAAAGCCTTGAAAATAGACTTTATATGAAGAAGAAACTCTATCGATTCACATATGCATCCTTGCATGTTGATTAATGACCATGTGAACTCAATTAACAAAATATTAGCAGATTTGCCAAATTTGGATGAGAAATTTGAAGATGAAGATAAGACATTGTTGCTGTTGAATTCGCTTCCTGATGACTATGACCATCTAACCACCACTTTGCTTTATGGGAAGGACAGTGTCACATTCGATGTTGTATGTAGTGCGTTGTATAATACTGAGACCAGAAAGAAAGACCGAAAGGATCACAGGGATACAGTTGCAGAAGTATTGACAGCAAAAGGTCGTTCACAAAGTTGCAAACCTGGGAAAAGGAGCAAGTCTAAAGGAAGGCATGCCAAAGATGAATGTGCTTTTTGTCGCGAGAAAGGGCATTAGAAAAAGAATTGTCCTAAGTTACAAAAGGGCAAGGCTATTTCAGATGCATGTGTAGGGGAGCATGATGAGGAGTCAGACTTTAGTCTGGTTGGCATGATTTTGACATGTCACACAGATGAGTGGATTTTAGATTTGGATTGTACTGATCATATGTTTCCTAACAAAAGCCGATTTTCTAGCTTCAATGAGCTGGATAGTGGAGTTATTTTTATGGGCAATGACAATGCTTGTAAAACCATGGGAATAGGTTCAATCCAATTGAAGAATCATGATGGTTCAATTCAAGTTTTAACTGATGTTCGCTATATACCAAGCTTAAAGAAAAATCTTATCTCATTAGGAGTCCTAGAATCCAAAGGGCTCACAATCACTATGAGAGATGGATTCTTGAAGGTAGTAGCTGGTGCACTACAAGAAGAAATAACTTGTACTATTTCCAAGGGAGTACAGTTATTGGATCAGCATCAACAGTTTCTAGAAAGGATACAGATTTAGAGGCGACCAAGTTGTGGCATATGCGTTTGAGACATGTTGGTGAAAAAGCTTTGCAGACTTTGGTGAAGCAAGGCTTATTGAAAGGTGCAAATTCTTGTAAATTGGAATTTTGTGAACATTGTGTTCTGGGCAAGCAGACATGGGTAAAGTTTGGTTCAGCAATTCACGATACAAGGGATTCTGGACTATGTTCACAGTGGTCTGTGGGGACCTACCAGAGTAGCTTCTTTAAAAGGTATGCACTATTTTATTACTTTTGTTGATGATTATTCAAGAAAAGTGTGGGTGTATTTGATGAAGAACAAGAATGAAGTTTTGAACATATTTCTGAAATGGAATAAGATGGTCGAAACTTAGACTGGTCGAAAGGTCAAAGACTTCGCTCAAACAATAGTGGTGAGTACAAGAATGATCCATTTCTACAAGTATGCCGAGATGAGGGCATCGTGCTACACTTCACTGTTTGAGGTACACTACACAGAATAGGGTGGCAGAACGCATGAATCGGACTATATTGGAGAAAGTTCGGTGTTTGTTGTCCAATGCTGGATTGGGCAAAAAGTTTTGGGCTGAGGTTGTTGTATATGCGTGCCATCTGATTAACCATTTTCCATCAGCTGCAATTGAGGGCAAAACACCCATAGAGATGTGGACTGGTAAACCTGCTACTGATTATGATTCTTTACATGTTTTTGGTTCCACTACTTATTATCATGTAGAGGAATCTAAGTTAGACTCAAGAGCAAAGAAAGCATTGTTCATGGGTATAACTGGTGGAGTAAAAGGATGTCGTCTGTGGTGTCTAGTTACAAGAAAGATCATTTTCAGCAGAGATTTGACTTTTGATGAATCAACCATGTTGAAACAAAAGGATTCACAAAAGGATGACAAACTAGTGCTGATTCACAAAAGGATGACAAACTAGTGCTGGTTCCTTCCACTTACAGAGAAGCAGTAACTAGCCTTGAAAGTGCATAGTGGAAGCAAACAATGGATGAAGAAATGCAGTCTCTTCATAAAAATGGAACTTGGGAGTTAGTTACACTGCCCAAGGAAAAGAAGGCAATTGGGTGCAAATGGGTATATGGAAAGAAGGAAGGATTTCCTTGTAAGAATGAAATCGATACAAGGCTAGATAGGTAGCGAAGGTTTACGCTCAGAAGGAAGGAATAGACTACAATGAGGCATTTTCTCAAGTTGTGAAAAACTCGTCTATTCGAATTTTGCTAGCCATTATTGCACAATATGATCTTGAACTAGTTCAACTTGATATAAAAACCACGTTCTTACACGGTGATTTGGAAGAGGAAATCTACATGGCTCAGCCAGATGGAGTCAAGGTTGCTAGAAAAGAAAATTGGATCTGCAAACTGACAAAGTCGCTTTGTGGATTGAAACAATCTCCGAGGCAATGGTATAAGTGATTTGATCGATTTATGAAAGGGCAAAGGTACACAAGAAATAAATTTTATCATTGTGTGTATTTTCGCAAGCTACAAGAAGGGTCTTTTATATATTTGCTCTTGTATGTTGATGATATGCTAATAGCATCCAAGAGCAAAGATGCGATTGAGAAGTCGAAAATTTAACTCAATTAAGAGTTTGAGATGAAAGATCTGGGTGAAGCTAAGAAGATTCTTAGCATGGAGATATGCAGGGATAGAGCTCGTGGCACAGTTAACTTATCTCAGAAGTAATATTTGAAGAAGGCACTACAACAGTTTAGCATGATTGAGCAGACGAAATCTGTGAGTACCCCGTTGGCTTCTCATTTCAAGCTTTCTGCACAACTATCTCCTTCAACAGATGCAGAACGAGAATACATGTTGCAAGTTCCGTATTCAAATGCAGTTGGTAGTTTGATGTATACAATGGTATGTACAAGGCCCGACATTTCACTAGCAGTTAGTATGATGAGCAGGTATATGCATAATCCTAGTAAAGAACATTGGCAAGCTGTGAAATGGATTCTATGTTGATTCTGATTATGCTGGTGATTTGGACAAACGACGGTCAACCACCAAATATGTATTTACTTTTGTTGGAGGGCCAATCAGTTGGAAGTCGACACTACAGTCTACAGTTGCACTGTCAACCACAAAGGCTGAGTATATGGCGATTACGGAGGCTATTAAAGAGGCTGTTTAGTTACAAGGCTTACTTGGAAACTTGGGATTAGTCCAGGAGCATGTTAACCTGTATTGCAACAGTTAAAGTGCTATTCACTTTGCAAAGAATTAGGTTTATCATGCATGTACGAAACATATTGACGTATGATTTCACTTTGTGCGGGAAAATTTTGATGAAGGGAAGATTCTTCTTGACAAAATCAAGATGTAGAGAATCCCACAAATATATTGACCAAGGTAGTGACGGGGATCAAGTTTGAGCATTGTCTAAACTTGATCAATATTCTTCAAATTTGAAAATAGTCAGAGAAGGCAGAGATTGGAAGGTGGTTTGTTGATAGTCGGCTCAGATTTAAAAATTTCACCGAGGTGGAGAATTGTTGAAAATTCTGCACCCAAACCAACTTGCACATGCATGATGCGTGAAATGTCAAACAAAATTGGAGAAACCACATACTAAAAGGTTGGTAACTAAAACTTTTGACACTTTTCGATTGCCTTTCAAGATAATGGCCGGCAATCATGCTTGAATTTGTCAACATTGTCGATTTTGGTTGCCCTTCAGACTTTTGGAGCCAAGGATTACAAGCATGCACGGTTTTTTTTTTTTTGCTATAAATAACCAAGCCATTTTTTCATTTGAAAGCATCCCATAATTGAGAGCAATTGCAAGGGAAGCAATTTGAGAGATTTGAGAGAGCTTTTACTTGAGTGCTAGGAGTATCCATTTGGGTGTATTAGGGTTTTGGGTTTTGATAGTTTTTCCCTAATTTATAAATTCCCATTTGGTATTGAAATTATCTTCTAGTCTTTGCCCGTGGACGTAGGCTTTATGCCGAACCACGTAAATTTACTATGTTTTTTTTCTTTGCATTTGTTTACACCACAATTAAATTTCTCCAGAAGTCACAATCACCATAAATTGGTAATTGCTCAACCCGCGCTTCTGCACAACACTTTCTGCATGAATCAATGATATTCCCGCAACTATGTCTTAGAATCATTCTCTTGTTGTATGACAGATATGGTACTTTAGATATATTCTAAAATTTCTCAAGTTGCCATCAAAAAATGCATTTAGTACCGACTTTATTCTACCCCACACAAACATCTATCAATGAAGAAAAATATACTTTTTTGTGCTTTAAAAACCCTTGGCATGAAGTTGAAACAACCATCCACACATTCTAAGAGAACAGCCTCCAAGCACAAATATGTAAATTCCGTTTCCATGAGCTACCTTGCCACTTTGGTATGGTGCTTCAGCTTGTTTTTGCTTAATTTTTATAGTTGTTTTGCTAATGCAAACGAGACAGATCGCCTTGCATTGCATGCCATAAATTCACAACTTCAGGATCCACTTGGAGTTATAAGTTCATGGTACAGTTCTATAAACTTATGCCAATGGACAGGCGTGACCTGTGGTCATCGGCATCAAAGAGTGACTGTGTTAGATCTGAGTAATCGAAGCATAAGAGGTATTTTATCTCCTTATGTTGGGAACCTCGCTTTTCGGATTCATTCATCAACCTCGTGATATTTTTGATAAAATGACTTTCTTTAGGTGAAATTCGGTAAATAATCTCGATAAAATGGTCGTTTGTTCAGGCTCGAAACTTTAAAACTGGTAAATAATTCATTTTCAGGTAAAATACCATCCAATTTGTTCGGTTGCTCTAACCTTATCAATTTTCGTGCTGGTGGAAAAATCTTATGGGAGAAATTCCACCTAATATCGGCTACAGCAGGTTGAAGCTTGAGGGGTTAAGTTTGAGAGACAATCAATTAATAGGACAACTCCCTCCTTCCATTGGAAATCTTTCAACTTTACAAGTTATAAGTATTGGAGTGAATAGATTAAGCGGGAGAGTTCCTGATAGTCTTGGTCAACTAAGAAGCTTATACTTTTTAAGCGTACCTAAAAATAATTTCTCCGGTATGTTTCCTCCTTCCATTATTAATATCTCTTCCCTTGAGTCAATTGATCTACTATCAAATAGATTCCAAGGTAGTCTTCCGCTAGACATAGGCTTTAATTTTCCAAAACTTAAAGCACTTGATTTACATCAAAACAATTTCATAGGTTCTCTCTCGCACTCATTATCCAATGCTTCAAATCTTCATATGGATGACCTTTCTCTTAACCATTTCAGTGGACAAGTAAAAATTGGTTTCAACAGTCTCCCGAATCTATTTACGCTTAGTTTTAGTTCGAATAATTTAAGAACTAGGGCAATTGGTGATCTTGATTTTATAACCCATCTCACAAGCTGTAGTAAATTGGAAGTGTTTAGTCTAAATACGAACGTATTTGGAGGAGTGCTGCCACTTTCTATAGCCAACCTCTCTTCAACAATAATCTTATTCTCAATGGGACAAAAACAAATTGTATATGGCACTATACCTCCTGAAAGCAAAAATCTTGTCAAATTAAATGGAATTAACTTAGAGTATAACCAACTAACTGGGTCTATTCCTCATGCCATTGGCGAAATCAGAAACCTACAAGTTCTGTACTTGCATGACAACAACTTATATGGTTATATCCCTGAGTCTCTTGGCAACCTAACAATACTGAATTCCCTTAACTTAGGATTCAATAAGTTGCAAAGCAACGTACCCTCTTCCCTTATCAATTGTCAGAATTTGATGTTATTGAGTGTCTCAAACAATAAACTCACTGGTGCCTTCCCCTACAAATTCTCGGGATAGCGAGCCTTACAATTCTAGTAGATCTGTCTAGTAACCTTCCTAATGGAGCTATTCCCTTAGAAGTGGGCAACTTGAAAAATGTAGTAGAATTGGATTTATCTGAAAATCATTTTTCCAATGAGATTCCTGTTTCTCTAAGTGCTTGTACACCTTAGAGTATCTTCGTATGCAGGGCAATTCATTCAGTGGAAGCCTTCCTCTTTCACTCAAAACCTTGAAAAGCATTAAAGTGCTGGATGATATAAGGTGTGTGCATGTCACGAGCTGGGTACCTTCTAGAGGGCATAACTCTGGCTACAGGTGTTCGTTGTGGGCGTATAATATATCTTTTCGAAGCTTACAACGAGACGAACAAAACCTAAAACTATTTGTATCATTTTAGTTTGTGCTTGGGTTGAAAATTCCATTTAAGATTTTTTCCTATTTTTCTTAATTATTCTAGGATTTTTATCTTTTTAATTACAACTCGGATTTGGATTCACTTTTTTTTGCTTTCTTATTTCGGATAGCAGAATTTAATTATAGAATAATAATTCGGATTTGTTTACCTTGGCAAATTCAGATTTTAGGATTGTTATAAAAGGGAACTAATGCCCTAGTTTTATTCATTCAAACTTTTCTAATAAAATTAGCATTATTCAGAAAAACTCGTGAAAAACTCATTATTGAGTTCTGTGATTGGAGTCAAAGATATATAATTTGTCACAATTGAACAAACACACTTGAGCTAGATGCCAAAATTTAACTATTTCATGACATCGTGATAGGAAATTTTTAATTCCACTCAAGATCTTGCAAGTAAAATTATCAAACAAATAAAAAATAAGAAACAGATGAGATTAAAAACAATCACAGAACTCAAGAATTGTGAAAAACTCTTATAGCAGAGAAAAACAACGGCCACCAAGCGCGATGAGAGAAAAATTATTACAATCACTCGTATTTTTTTTTCTCACACCTAAAAACCTACCCAATCTCTCAGTAGACCTACCGTTTCTCTCACACTAGAAACTATCTACTTTATAGAGAACTGATTGCTGTGTTATACTTTATATAAACAAGTGAACCCAACCTCCCTATATATGGATATTATTTCTTATAGGAGAATTATTCTTTTTCTTATACTAGTTGTATTCCTCCTAGAATAAGTCAAATCCCAAAAGAAAAATTACTCATTCCTTAAATTGGAATCCTATTAAACAATAAAAAATCCTAGGAAATCCTTATTGAAAAATAAGACGTATTTCCTAACAATCTCCACCTTGACGAGTTTTTCAATTAGACAACAAAACATGATCCACCATCCATTCACACAACCATGTCTCCACCTTCTTCACTCCATCAAAACTACACTCATATACGGCTTATGAGAATCACTCCACCATGGGTAAAATGTTGTCCTATATTCAGTAGCCATAATTCTCTACACCACGAATTATCGTACTCCACCTTATCCAATGTATACATAATCGGCATCTGTCGATTATGTTTGGCTTCCTTGAGAGTCCCTAGCCATCAACATAAAAATTCCATCACACACCTTGCATAAACGCAAAACCATGCCTTGTGTGCAAATCTTATGGACCCACTAGCAGTAACACTTCCTCTTCTATGACAGGCCAAAAATGGATGAACCAATCTCTTATGGAGAAAAGAGACACACCACTAGCTGACAATATTAGTATATCTATCTATTGATTTAGAGCTATTTGCCAAACTTACTCTATTCCGAGAATCTTCTTTAACATGTCTTGATAGCCTACACACCTCCAGGGATTTCCACCAGTAGGAACATGGTTTACATCCCCTTACTTTTCATGTGTAACCAGATTTAATCAATATATTCTTGACTTGAATTTGTCACAAGCAAATTGATTATTCCATCAAACTTTTCGACGTCAATCCTCACACGATTTGCAAAGTTGTTTGCAGACATAATTACTTTACAGAACAATATTTTGCTCTGATACCACTTGTTAGGGAATTTTTAATCCCACCTAAGATCTTGCAAGATAAAATATCAAACAAATAATAAATAGAAAAGAGATGAAGAATAAAACCAATTACACAACACAAGAATCTATGTGGAAAACTCCTATATCGAAGAGAAACCACTACCACTAAGGATGACGAGAGAAAAATCCACCATGTGAAAGATTCTTATAATCACTTTAGTATTTTTTTCTCACACCCAAAACCCCAAAAATACCCAATCTCTCAATAGACCTATTGTTTCTTTCATACTAGAAACTGTCTATTTACAGAGTTGTTGTGTTATACTATATAAACAAGTGAACCCAATCTCCCTATACATAGTGATTATTTCTTGTAGGGGAAGTATTTCTTTTCTTATACTACTTGTATTCCTCCTTGAATAAGTCAAATCCCAAAGGAAAAATTACTTATTCCTTAAATAGGAATCCTACTAAAGAAGAAAATATCCTAGGAAATCTCTATTGAAAAATAAGACATATTTTATAATGCACCGGATGACTAGGGACTCAAAATACTACAAAAAATTATAAAAAAAATAATATAAACCATAATAAAAAAAACTACATAAAATATTATATGTAAGAAAAGATTCTATTCAGAGCCAGTAGTATAATTAACTTAGAGAACCAGCACGAATTTATGGTGTAGTAAATCTGTTGAAATAAATGTTTTTATAACATTGATTTTGATGACAACAAACCATGTGTGTCATAGGTTAAGAATGTTGGAGTCATTAAAATTGATAATCTCTTAGGTCGTATGATTTTTTTGGAGAAGTATGAGAATCTGGACAAAAACAGACAACCGTTAATAGTGAAACGGCAAACCAATTATATAAGGATACATATATTTTGTTTCAGGTGGATAACGGTTAACTGTTTGCGTGAAAACGGTTAACTGTTTGCGTGAAAACGGTGAACCGTCAAATTCGAAAGAGCAACCTATCTTCTAACGATGAACCGCTTACTAGAAACGGCTAGTCGATATCTATTTTACAGGTCATTGGAATTAAACAGCAAAGCGATAACTGGAAAATGATAAGCCGACTTTGTGTTGATTAGCTTCTGGAATTAAACGGCAATCCAACATCTTCAAATGGTGATCCGACAATTCAAAATTCTACATAACGGTAACTTGGTCAAAGTCAAAATGACAATCTGACTTAGTCAACGGTGATTCGATTATGCCCAAAAAGTCAATAATGGCTAGTTTTCAGCTCCAACTAAAAAAAGGCTACATCAGACTCAAATAGAGGGAGAATTGAACGATTACCATCAAGTTTGTGACTAAGTACATACACTACAAGAAAATCGACCTTTTAGGACGATATTTTTTACAACACTTTGAAATTTGGTCATGAAATGATACTTATTGTGACGAATCTCTGAAATCATATTTAATAGTATCGTCCTTATATGTTGTTACCATTAATATTATTTTGAGACTCACTACTCAGTCTCTAATTCAATTTTTTTGTGACAAACATTATTTTAGTCACTGAAAAACATATTCTTTTAGCGCAAAAATTCCTTTCCAAATTTAAAATATTTTGGGACAATATTTCATTATTTATGAAAAAATAAATGGTTACGAAATACAATTATATGCGACAGAACTATTTCGTAACTAAAAAACGTGTGTAAATTTATCTAAACTATTTTAAGACCCCTTTTTTTAGTCCTAGATGAGCAACTACAGTGACAAAACTAAGACTAGTGGTTGAAAGTTTTTTCTTGGATAACGTTGAGTGTTTGTGACCAAATTATTTCTTTCCTGAGACGCACTACTTGGTCTCCGATTTAACTTTGTTGTGACGAACGTTATTTTTGTCACAAAAAAGTCAAGTTCTTTTTTCATAAAAAAAATTCAGTTGAAAATTTGAACATTTTGGGACAATCTTTCATCATTTATGACAAAATAAATAGTCGCAAAATGTCAATATAGGTGACGAAACTATTTCATAACTAAAAAACAGGTATAAATTTAGGAAACTATTCATGACATGTAATATTAGTCTCTCAAGCTATTATGATTTCTTATAATTTAAAGACCCCTTTTTTAATAACAAAATTAAAAAAAATAGTAGTTGAAAGCTTTGTCTGCACTACCTGTAACCAATTTGCTTTGTTACCACTGTTTTATGCGGATAAAGTTTAAACTCCCCTGACTAGACTTTCCATGATTGTAACTTTTCAATAATTTAAGAAATGGGAAAGAATCAATCACAATTACTATTATAGTAATGGTAGAGCACAAATACTTTTAAGTTATATATATAACTTTATCACATCAATTTGCATATGAAGAGATTGATTGACTTTTCAACCAATTATCCCATGCCACTTTTTATACACAAATTTATATAAATTATTTGTGATTCTATTATTAGTTTTACAAATTTGGTGCATTTAACTTCAAATATGGATCCAAATCTATATTTAATTAGCTAATTACAAACCTTTTAATTATATTTTATCTGAAAATATTTAGCCATCTGAAAGTTCGGGTAGCTTATGGACTTCAACTTCTCTAATAAGATTAAAACTTGTGAATTTGCTAACAAAAACACATTCTACAGATTCTTTTATTAGCATACTTTTATTTTTCTTTTTAAGTTGGTTGAAGAAATTAAAGCTTTCTTCACTATCCAATAATTTTTATTTTAAAAAAAATCGAACAGATAGTGGAATTGCAATATTGTTATTTTTTCTATAAAAAAATGCAATTATTTTTAAGTTCTTGTAACACCCATACTTTAATAAAACTTGGTGTTTTTTTTATTGTTTCCTTATCACTATTTTATTTTATTATATTGATTTCCATATTGTTTTAAAGCCGCCTGTAAAATATTTTTCCTTTTTATTCTTTTTATTAATTGTTATTTTATTTAACAAATAATACCACCATGAGTGGCTTAAAAGAAAAAGAAAAAAGAAGAAGAAGAAGAAAAGAAACGAGAGTGAGAGCAGAGCATAATAGAAACGTGAAAAAGAAAAGAGAGGGAAAGAAGAGAAATAGAAGAGAGACGAGATTAGGGTTTTTGAGAGAGAGAATTTAGAGATAAGAGAGGGAAAGAAGAGAAACAGAAGAGAGACGAGATTAGGGTTTTTGAGAGAGAGAATTTAGAGATAAGAGATGGAAGAAGAGAAATAGAGGAGAGACAGGATTAGGGTTTTTGAGAGATAGAATTTAATTTTAGTGCAAAACACTATCACCCAGCCTGAAGTTTTAAAATCTGTAAGCTTTTCTTTCTCAAATTCTTCTTTTTATTCAAACTTATAACAATTCGAAATATTTTTATTTAGTGTTGTACCATTGAGATTGATCTTTTTGCTAAGCTTCTTTCGAGTTCAGATTCTTATAAAAATTTCTATACTTGTTTCAAGTTTATTTTGGGTATTTAACTGATACCGCTCAGCTGAATTATAAACTTATATGCTTTGGCCGAATTTTCACATAATCTATTTTTTGACCGAATTTGATTAAGTGCATGGTTTAATTTTGAAATCTTGGTAGTTATTAAGCACATTAATGAAAATTTCAAGTAAATTTTCTTAATTTTCCTTGTTGCTGCTAAACAATTATGGTGCTTGCAACTTGCAGCAGGTTTAGGATTGTTTAATTAATTTGGAATTTTTGAATTATTGGTAATATCGTTGGTTAATTTTATTTTCATAATGTTTTATAGGAAGTGGTGATGGAGGAGAAGCGAAATCTTCGAAGGATTAGGAGCAGCTGAGCTTGTTTGAGGTAGGCAATTTTAAGCAAATGAGTGATTTATCTTTTCAAGCTGAGAAGCATGGTGTTTTAACTGTTTATGTTCTTAAATTTGCTGTTGTTAAAACACTTTGCTTGTTACCAAAAAAAATTATGTCAGCTGCTGTTTCAAACTTGAATAAACATCTAGAGTGTTACTGAAGCCCTTTCTGTAAGTTTAGTTTCAAATGTGCATTTTCTTTGCTAAGGACGCCTATATGTTTATGAATTGTTGTGTGTGAACTTCTGAAATCGTTTGTAAAAGTGTTGAGTGAGAGATACTAGTTGTCTCTTGCATGTATTTTACAATCTCCACATTACTTAAAACATTAAATTTGTACGTGATCAATTGTGGAGTGTAGGCGTGTGTCTTAATACTATCTTTTGCAATCTGCTATTGGAGAAGCTGTGATTCTTGCTTTGATATATGATCAAACATCTATATTTCATTATGTTGCTATCAGTTTGTGTACTATATAGAATTTCTTTTGAGTTTACTGTCTTTTCCTGATTCATGAATGATCAAAGAGTGGTATAACTATCTCAAATGTTTTTTAGTTTTGATGGAAATCTATTTTTCCTTTTCCATCGCATATAATTTATTTACTGATCTGTTTAGTGGCTGTGTAGACTTATTTCACAAGGGCTTACCATGCTCTTATTTGTGTTTATTCTTAGCACCTTTGGCACAAATCCTTTGGCCAGTGCAGTGGCTATTGCCTAGCTAGATGTGATCAGAGATAAGAAACTTGCTGAGAGGTATCAAATTCATACTTAACATCACATATTAGCTTGATTACGTAAATCTTTTATTTGGAAAATAAAATGACTAGTATGAGAATTATTCCGTCTCTGTACTTGATTACATAAATCTTCTATGTTGTTTTTGGATCACTATAGTTGTTGGTTATGGTTTATCGTAGCCTACTATTGTAGATATTTGTACTTGCTGAGCTATTTTTACTGTAGCTACTTTGTTAAAGCACTTTAGAAAATTGAAATTTATGGTTTACTTTTTATTAGATACTTGTGACATTTGTTGATACGTTTTATTAACCTTTACACTAAAAATGTGTTTTTTTCCGAAGTGATTTAATGCTTAATAATATTTTCTAACAAAATCAATTACAGAAACAATTAGAAACAGAGAAGCTGAATCGTAGTATAGCGTCTTATGTCCATCGTGGTGGGTCGAAGTCTCATGTGCCACATTTGAATGAAATGGTACTTGAAATGATGGAGTCTTTGTTTTAACTTTTTCTATTATGTACTTGTATTATGTTTATAAATATTAAAATATATTTCTTCTTTTGTACTGGGAAGATGGAAACGCTTGGAGAGTCTCATGGATTGATTGCTCTATTTCAAAAGATGTTCTGGAGTGAGGCCAAAAGGTGGGGTAGTATGGAAGCAAAAGATAAATACGTAAGTTATTCCAAATTATTTATATTTACTTTGCAAAAATTAAATTTACATATTTATTTCGAACTGAAAGTATATTTGGGATCGATAAGATGTTTGCTTTAAAAATTTAGTTAATGATTCATTCTTACTCATATTTTTACAAGTGCCATTTGTCTTGCTATTTACTATTATTTTATTCTTAGTCAATGGGACTTATTATTCAATGGGACTCCAATACGAGGAAAATGTTGAGCCATTAATTCATAATCAAATTTGTGAAATCGTTTTGGGAAAAAAAATCTAATTTTGTGAAGAAAATGATAAGTCCTTCAAAATCAGCATTCACTGTAGCATTGGCCGAACAAAATCAGGAGATGGCGCAGACGATTAAGGAGTAATTAAGCAAAAAATATTGAGAAACAAGATAAAAGACTACTGGCAATTGAAGATTTCATGAAGTTCATGAAAGAGCAGCCATAGTTTTCATTTACACCTTTTGATCCTGCGTTATTTGATTATCAATCCCAGTAAGACCTTTTCATATTCATTTACCATGAAATCATATTTTTAGGTAGTTGACAGTGATTTATGAATTTTATTTTTGCATTCCTTTACAGGATTTCAATGTCATGCATTTGACTCTTTTGAATTATTATTAAATATTTTAAATTATTTTTCATATTAGTCATTGTTCTTGGTTTGTTTATTAATGACTACACTTGTATTTAATAGTCATAAAAACTTTTCTAACGCAATATAAATTGTTGCAACATAACAAAATATATTGTGCTTAAACATAATGTGAGACAATATTGCATGTCGTTTGAAACAAAAGTAACTTGAACGAAATTAATCATCATGAAATAATATTTTTTTATTCGAAATTTTTTGGTCACTACATATCAATTTTTGTGACTACAATATGGTGTCGCGAATGCTTTCTTTTAACGACAACTCAGAGTAGTCACTTTAGTTTTTGGATACAACATAAATAGTCATCAAATAATAAAATACATTGTGGTTAAAAATAATGTGAGATTATATTACATATATTTTGCAATGAAAGATTTTGTCACATCATGGTAATTTTTACGACTAAATGTTGTAGTTGCGAATGCTTACTTTTTATGACAAGAGATAATTGTTACTTAAAATTTTTTGAAACAATGTAATTAGTCATGAAATAATAAGACAAAATTGAGACTAAATTAATTACCAATTGTATTTGCAAAAATTGTCACAAATAATAACTACTTGAGACGATTATGTAACATCACGATATGTAAACTTCAACGACAGAAAAATAACGTTGCTCATTATATCTTTAAACCTCTAAAATGATGATTTTTAGTAATTACTGTGACTATATTTACATACGCTTGAGACAAATATTATATTCACTATAAATCACCTATTGTAACAAGTATGAAGTGTCATTAATTGTATTTTTGAATCTCTAATATGACCATTTTGAATACCATCTGCGACAATTTTAACTTAATTTTAAGACAACGATTTTTGTCACAAAATATATTTTTAACATGCACCACAACAATAATGGCCTTTTGCAACGAGAATGGTTTGTTGCACAAAGTAAAAATTTTATTGCCTTAGATTGTTGCAACAAAAATAGGTTTGTCGCCAAGGTGATTGGCCTAGCACTGTCGCGCTCTATATTCAACAACAAAAGTTTTCTTGCCCTAAACATCTTTTTGCAACAAAGTAGATTCATAGCGAAGAGTGTCCAACTTGTTTACGAAATTGTTTTGCAACAAACTCTTTTGTTGCACTTGCACTAAATGGTTTTTTACAACAAAATTATTTTGTTGCTAAGAAATACAATAAATAATTTTACTTGTTTTGCAGCAAACTCTTTTGTTGTACTTGCACTAAATGGTTTTTTACAGCAAAATTACTTTGTTGCAAAGAAATACAATAAACAATTTTACAACAAAATAATTGTGTAGAAATAATTTATTTAAAACAAAAGTATTATATCACAATTTTTAAAATTAAATACAATGCTAATTAACTTGAGAAAAGAGAATTAATTAATTCAAAAGAACTATTACTATTGATGACAAATACATAAAAATTATTACAATATGTGATATCTATTTTTCTAAATCACAAATGAATATAACTTTCGTGATTTTCTTCATCTTATGGTGCAATTGAAATTCAATATTTCCTACAATAAAATAAACAATAATTAGTTAACTTCTAAATATAATAATCATGTAAGATTGTAACAAAAAAGTAAATAATAAATAAATAAATTACACCATATTGACGAAAACTAAAAGAGATAAGAAGATAGAGATTGAGTTAGAGAGTGAGAGAGTGAGAGAATGAGAATTGTACATTAGAGATGAGAGAATGAAAGTTAAAGAAATTTATAGCCGAGAGATTTAAGAATAAAAGCTAGGTTATGAAAAAATGAAAGAGTGAAAAAAATGAAGTAAATGAGATATATACAGAGAGATAGAGTTTTTAGCAACAAAATTGAAATTTTTGTTGCTAAAACTTAATTTGGCGGAAAACAACCCACCTTGACAAAAACTATTTTGGTCACTAGAACCTTTTAACACGGTCTTTCCACGACAAACGTGCGACAATTTTTTTTTATCATAGAAAATATAAGGTGACTAATTTGTTATTTTTAGTGACTAAATTTTTTGTAATCAAATATCATTTTTCTTGTAGTGATAATTTGTTCAGTGCTTAAACTTGTTTATTCTTTCATCAAAAAACACATTGGGCTTATGCTTGTAAACACATAGATTATGTGAATGAAAAATCTTGTAACATTCATCTTAATATCAAATTGAGTGTTTGAGAGTGTGGGAAACTTGGGTTAAGAGGTTTTGCATAACCTTTGGTTGTAAAGGTTGATTGACACCGGGGTCATTTGGCTCCTTTATGGAAGATTGATATATTCCCAGAGAGAAGTCGAGAGCAAAATAACAAAAGTCGACCCATAACATCTATGTCAGCTTTTCTTGTCTGAATGAATTCAAAACAATTCGCTTCCTTCGAAGTCAATTGTAAACTACTTGAAGCCTTAGGGTGCAAGGCTTGGTTAGTGGAATCCTCAAGCCTAGTGAGCTTAGAGGCGTGGATGTAGGCGGGGTTTGCCGAACCACATAAAAATCTCGCTTTCGATTCTCTTTCGCTTCTCTCTTTACATTTTGATTGTTGTTATTTATTTATTATTTGCTCAATTTATTAGATATTTGAATCGGGTTTTGATTTAATTACTCCATAATTTTTAGAAACCCAATTCATCTGCCCTTTTGAGTTGCTTAGCTAGAATTTCGAAATCGACTTTTACAATGTTATAAATAGATTTATGACACCATAACTCCGTCTTAGATTTTAATCATAGATTCTAAGCCCAGATCCAATATAATATATAAATATATATATATAGAAAAATTTTTCAATCCAGCGTAGAATCTGGGATCAAAGTCTTGGACGGATTTACGTAAATCCGTCCCAGATTTGATAACTACTATATATACACTCACATGATAATTTTCTAATTTGGGAATCCTAGATTTTGTTTACAACATTGTTACTTCCCGTATTGGAAAAAGGACATCTACACCCCCAAGGTTTGGGAAAATGGTCTCCAATATCCTTAAGTTTTCAGAAAGAGACACCAAGACCCTCTCTCGACCATAATTCCCTTTACCTCTATTATCCCAATAAAATTGACTTTAAAATTTTTAATAAATACAAAAATTATATAAATAATATAATCAATGTGGTAGACTAATAACATTAAATATTTTGATATTTTACTAAATTTAAATTTGTAAGTTATTATATTTATTTTAATAATATATATATTTACCATAGAGATTTTAAATAAATATTTGCATTGAATACATTTTACAATTAAAAATATCTCACATGCTAATAATGTTAAAATTATTATTTTACATAATATTCAAAATAATTTAAATTTTAATGCATTTATTATAATATTATGTTTCTATTTATTATAAAATTTAATTTAATATAATAAAATATGTCAATAGATTGTAAAATATTAAAATCATTGTAAATATTGAAATTAATTTAAAATATATATTATTACACTTATTTTTATATTATATTTCTATTTATTTTTTTGAGGATATTTCTATTCATTATAAAATATTAGAGTAATTTTTTTTTTGGATAATAAAGGTAAAGGGTATTATGATCAAAAGAGGGTCTTGCTGTCCTTTATTGTAAACTTAAGAGTGTTGGTGACTATTTCTCTAAACTTTTGGAGTGTAGATGTCTTTTTCTTGGCCGAATTTTAATAAGTTTTGGGATTTTCAAATTGGAAGCTGACTCTATCATTGTTGTAAACACGCTTGATGGGCTCCGGTGCAGACTCCACAAAAAATTATGAGCTGATTTACTTGGCAAGGTCAGTATGCAGGATTGTACACCCTGCTCTAAACCAATGGTGAATTCCTCTCACTCAAGCTGATAGTGAATTCTTTTCCAATGTCACCCTATATCGCAGCACTATTGGAGCACTTCAGTATGTTACTTTAACAAGACCAGAGATTACCTACTCTGTCAATAAGCTTAGCCAATATCTTTCTGCACCTACTGTTAATCATTGGCAAGCATGCAAGAGAATTCTTCGATATCTCAAAGGAACCATTTTTCATAGTCTTCAGTTTTATGCTTATGGCACAATGCAAATTGATTGCTTCAGTAATGCTGGTTGGGCAGGAGATAGAGATGATAGAAAATCAATGGCCGGGTATTGTGTTTTTCTTGGCCCAAATCTGGTATCATGGTGTTAAAAAAAAATAGGCTGTGGTGTCCAGATCAAGTACAGAATCAGAGTATCGAGCCTTGGCAACAGCAGCAGCTGAAGTCTTGTGGATTAGATCTTTGCTTCATGGACTTGGTTTATCGTTCTCCTCTGTTCCCACTCTTTGATGTGATAATCAGAGTGCAGCAGCCTTAGCAGATAATCCAAAATTTCATTCATGAACAAAATATATAGAGTTGGATGTTCATTTTCTTTGTGAGAAGGTTGCTGATAACAGTCTTCAAGTTTGTTACATTTCCAGTTCTAAACAGCCTGCGGATATTCTCACCAAGCCATTGTCTCACAATCCTTTTCATTACTTAAGAACCAAGCTCAACCTTACCTTACCAGGTTGAGCTTGAGGGGGGATATTAAGGATAATGTGCTGATGTGGCATTAGGCTGATGAGTAAATTTCAGGTGACATGTGGCTGATATGAGCTTGTATAGATTATAACTAATAGCCATGTGTCATCTCGTAATTGGCTGATCTAGATCTAATTAGTTATACAAAGCAGTTACAACAGCTCACAACTATAAATTGAGATGAGCTTAGTGAATTCGGTTGCAATCAATTTTCATCAATAGAATTCCAGAATTTTCCATTTCATTTTCTTTGTGATTTTCTTATCAAACAAACAACTAGTTACATTTTAAAGGAACAATTCTATAAACTTGTGCCAACGACAGGCGTGACCTGTGGTCATCGACATCCAAGAGTGACTATGATAGATCTGAGTAACCGTAGCAAAGGCGGTATTTTATCTCCTTACGTTGGGAACCTCATCTTTCTCAGATTCATCAACCTCGCAGACAACGGCTTCTCTGGTGAAATTCCTGTTCAAATTGGACGTTTGTTAAGGCTCGAAACTCTAATACTGGTAAATAATTCATTTTCAGGTAAAATACCAGCCAATTTGTCCGGTTGCTCTAACCTTATCAGTTTTCGTGCCCGTGAAAACAATCTCGTGGGAGAAATTCTACCAGATATCAGCTACAGCTTGTTGAAGCTTGAGGTGTTAAGCTTGAGAGACAATCATTTAACAGGACAGCTCCCTCCTTCCATTGGAAATCTTTCAACTCTACAGGTTACAGATCTTAGAGAAAACAGATTAAGCGGGAGAGTTCCTGATAGTCTTGGTCAACTATGAAGCTTATACTATTTAAGCATAATTAAAAATAATTTCTCTAGTGCGTTTCCTCCTTCCATTATTAACATCTTTCACTTGAGTCAATTTATCTACTATCAAATAGATTCCAAGGAAGTCTTCCGGTTAACATAGGTTTTATTCTTCCGAACCTTAAAGAACTTAGTGTACGTCAAAACAATTTCACAGGTTCTCTCCCACACTCGTTCTCCAATGCTTCAAATCTTCAAATGCTTGAACTTTCTCAGAATTAGTGGACAAGTAAAAATTGATTTCAACCGTCTCCCCAATCTATTTAAGCTTAGTTTTACTTCGAATAATTTAGGAACTGGGGCAATTGGTGATCTTGATTTTATAACTTAGTTTTACTTCGAATAATTTAGGAACTGGGCCAATTAGTGATCTTGATTTTATAACCCATCTCACAAACTGTAAAAAATGTGAAGCGCTTGGTCTAGATACAAATATATTTGGAGGAGTGCTGCCACTTTCTATAGCCAACCTCTCTTCAACAATAATCTTACTCTCAATGGGACAAAACCAAATATTTGGCACCAAACCTCATAAAATAAAAAATCTGGTCAATTTAAATGGATTTAGCCCGAAGTATATCCAATTAACAGGGTTTATTCCTCGGACTTGGATCCTCTCCTTGTTTTTTTCCCTCCTAGTCCTCCTTATTTTTCAAATCTAGTTAAAATGTTGGTTTAATTATAAATAAAGTAAAAGAATTGGCTTAATTATCACACACTTGACCACTCATTGAAAAACAAGGAGGACTAGGAGGGAAAAAAACAAGGAGAGGATCCTTGTCCTCATTCATCATGCCATTGGCAAACTCAAAAACCTACAAGCTCTGTACTTGGTTTGAAACAACTTGCACAATAACATTCCTGAGTCTCTTGGCAACCTAACAATACTGAATGCCCTTGACTTAGGATTCAATAAGTTGCAAGGCAGCGTACCCTCGTCCCTTGGCAATTGTTAGAATTTGATGATATTGAGTGTCTCAAACAATAAGCTCACTAGTGCCTTTCCCCCACAAATTCTCGGGATAACGACCATTTCAATTCTCCTAGATCTCTCCGGTAACCTTCTTACTGGATCAATTCCCTTAGAAGTAGGCAACTTGAAAAATCTTGTAGAATTGAATTTATTTGAAAATAGTTTTTCCAATTAGCTTTCTATTACTCTAGGTGCTTAGAGTATCTTTGCATACATGGAAATTCATTAAGTGGAAGTCTACTTCTCTCTCTGAATACCTTGAAATGCATTAAAGACTAAATCTCTCACGCAGCAACTTGTCTGGCCAGATCCTAGAATATCTTGAGAATCTACCATTCTTAGAGTACCAAAACCTCTCTTACAATCACTTCGACGGCAAGGTATCGAGAAAAGGAGTTTTCAGCAACAAAACATGATTTTATTTAACATGGAAAGAAAGGCTTATGAATTGCATTTGCAAGCCTGCCACTCCGCCAGACCGAGAAAAACAAGAATCACTCTTCTCAAAGTCGTGGTTGTAGTGACGGCAACATTGGCGATCTTTGTTGTTAATTTGAATAAGAGAAGAGAACTGAGTATTTGCTATGGTAAAGGCAAATGATGATAATAAGGGCAACGTAGTTGTTCAAAGAGAACTTGATTTATTTTTCTTCATTAGAAACATTACAATTTAAAGCTGAATATCAACCCACTGAAGCCTAATAACGACCCACTAGAATCATGGTCCTAAGATTGCGCCATGATTACAACGTGAACAAAAAATAAATAACCAACACCAAAAAAAATGAGAATAGTTTGAAACATTCAACTAAGCAATATTTATGACTCCACATCAGCAGTCCTAAACACATCTTCTAACACTCCTCCTTGCTTTAGGAGCTGCAAACACCAAGTTTTGTTCTCAGAAATTCAAACTTGCTGATTGGCAGTGGCTTGGAGAAAAAATCTGCAACCTGGTCTCCTGTTTTGCAGTAGACAAGAGCAATAGCTCCATCTTTCTGTACTTCCCTTAAGAAGAATAACTTCATATTAAAGTGCTTAGTTTTCCCGTGAAACATAGGATTTTGAGAGATTGCAATAGCAGCTTAGTTATCAACTAGAATCTCTGTACTTTTCTCCTACTCCAAGTTAAGATCAATTAAAATCTTCCTCAACCATAAAGCTTGATTAACAGCTGCTGTTGCAGCAATAAACTCTTCTTCAGCAGTGGATTGAGCTACAATTTCTTGTTTTTTCGAGCTCCATGAGAAAACACCAGAACCAAGTGTGAAACAGTTGCCCGAAGTGCTTTTCATATCATCAATGGAACCTCCCCAATCGCTATCTGAGAAACCAACTAGTTTCAACTCTTTGCTCCTTGTAAATTTAATGCCAAAATTACATGTGCCTTTCACATATCTAAGCACCCTTTTTGCAATCTTGAGATGCCATTCGCTTGCACAGTGCATAAACCGAGACAAAATGCTTACAGAATTTAAAATGTCAGGCCGAGTTGCTGTGAGATTCATCAAGCAACCAATCAGGCTTCTGAAATATGCCTGATCAGTCTTCTCTGTTCCATCTTCTTTACAGAGTTTCTCCTTTGAGTTCATCGGAGTGCTCATTTCTTTGCATTCTTCGAGTTTAAACTTTTTCAAAATCTCCTTGGCATATTTCTTCTGACAGATGAAGACTTCATATTCATTTTGTTTAATTTCCATTCCAAGAAAAAAAGTCATCAATCCGAGATCTGTCATTTCATAAAACTCCATCATCACTTGCTTAAACTTCTCGACAATACTCGTTTTGTTTCCTGTCACGAGCAGATCATCCACATATAATGAGATGATAAGAATGTCAGCTCCATTGTGCTTGACATATAATGTTGATTCAGATAAGCTTTTAGCAAATCCCAAGTTCTGCAAGTGTTCATCAATCCTGCTGTACCAAGCTCTTGGAGCTGGTTTCAAACCGTAAAGTGCCTTTTTACGAAGGTAGACCTTGTCTTCTTCTCCTTCCTTTACATAGCCTTCCGGTTGCTCTACACAAATCTCCTCCTGCAGAAAACCATTCAAGAACGCTGACTTGACATCTAACTGGTACACCTTCCAATTCTTTTGTGCTGCAACAGCGAGTAAGAGTCTGATAATGTCGAGTCTAGTGACTGGTGCGAAGGTATCTGAGTAACCCACCCTGGGTATTTGAGCATATCCTTTGACCACGAGCTTAGCTTTATACTTGTTGATCGAGCCATCAGCATTAAGCTTGGTTCTGTACACCCACTTGACTCCAATTATCTTTCTAGTTTGGGGTCGATTAACCAACTCCCATGTTTTATTCTTTTCAATCATGAACGGCTCCTCCTTCATTGTAGTAATCCAATTCTGATATGTCTTGGCTTCTTCATAATTTATAGGTTCTCACACAGCAACATTGCATCTCTGGTAAACCTCTGAAAGTGGTTTTGTGCCCCTGATAGGTCTGTCATCTACCATTTCATTTTCCCAATCTTCAATGCGTTGATCTGCTGTGTTCAAAACAGAAAACTTTAGTTTTGGCTCTTTTGAGGTTGAATCCATCTTCTTTGCATCATCCCAGTTCCACTCTTCATCTTCCATAAAGTGCACATCCCTGCTTATAATAATTTTTCCAGTTTGTGGCTGGTAAACTTTATAAGCTTTTGCAACCGAGCTGTAGCCAATAAAGATGCCTAGAAGTGCTCTTTTATCTAGTTTGTCTCTCCTGATCTGTGGAACATGAGTGAAACACAAACATCCAAATATTTTAAGGAAATTTAAAGATGGTTTATAACCATACCAAGCCTCAAAGGGTGTTTTATCCTTCACTGCTCTTGTGGGAAGCCTGTTTTGCAAAAAAACAGCAGTGCTCGCAGCTTCGGCCCAAATTTGTTTTGGCAAATTCTTCTCATGTAGCATGGATCGTGTCATCTCCAATATGAATCTGTTCCGTCTCTCACTAACTCCATTTTGTTGTGGAGTGTATGGAGTGGTTAATTGATGTTGGATGCCTGCCTCCTCGCAAAATCAATTGAATGCTTTGGAACTGTACTCCTTGCCATTGTCTGATCTAAGTGTCTGAATTCTACAGCTACTCTCATTCTCAACTCTGACTTTAAAGTTCCAAAAAACTTGAGCCACCTCTGACTTGTACTTTAAAAAGAAGATCCAACACATATGGGTAAAGTCATCAATGAATACAACATAATAAAGACTACCATTCAGAGAAGCCGTTCTTTGTGGGCCTGCAATGTCAGTGTGAACTAATTTCAGCTTCTTTGTTGCTCTCCATGTTGCCTTGGGAAATGGTCTCCTGCTTTGCTTTCCAAACTGACATGCTTTGCAATTTGGAATGTGATCATCACGTTCTGGAAGATCATTTGCCATCTCCTTGGATTTCATCTGCAGCAACCCCTGATAATGATAGTGCCCGAGCCTCTTGTGCCATAACTCAGTGATATTTTCTTTGATTGGGAAAGCAATTTGCTCTTCCTCCAATGGGTTTAGAGCAAAGCTTTTCCCTTTCATTTTTACTTTGAAAATATCTTGGCCATCTGCATCTTTAATCAGGCAACTTTTGTCTTCGAACACAACTTTATAACCCTTTTCAATTAATTGTGCAACACTTAACAAGTTTTGATTAATTTCAGGGACATACAACACATCAGAAATAAACTTTGTACCTAAACAGGTTGAGATTGCAACTGTTCCCTTTCCTTTCACAGCTATGTACTTGACGTTTCCAACTCGAACCTTTGATGAGTTTGCATTGCTTAGTTCCCTGAATAGATCTTTGTTATGTGTCATGTGGTTAGTACAACCACTGTCAATAAGCCAACTCTCACTTGATTCGATGCCAGAGAAACATGTAGCTACGAACAAGTGATCCTCTTCCTCTTGATCAGCAGTCTTTGCCTCTTCACCGTGTTGTTGTTTTTCATTTTTACAAATAACAGCTTCATGCCCTATCTGACTACATTTAGTGCATTTAGCATCAGGTCTTTTCCAGCATTTAAATAGAGGATGGCCCTTCTTTCCGCAATGCTTGCAAGGTGGATAAGATTTCTTCTGATTTTCATTCTTTCCTTTTGCATTTGCAGATGCTGTACTTGCCCCATTTCCTTCAAAGTCCTTCTTCTTCTTTTTGTTTTTGGCCACGTTTTGATGCTTGGCTGCTAAAGCTCCTTCGGTTGTTGTATCCCCCCTCATCAGTCTTCTTTGTTCTGGTGCCTGCAGGGAATTAAGTAATTCTGGCAAGGAAATTTTTGACATATCCTTGGTATTTTCCAAGGTTGTAATTGTTGTTTCATACCTCTCAGGCACAGTGACAAGGATCTTTTCTACAATCCTTGAATCACTAAATTCAGACCCGAGTAGCCTCACTTTGTTTGCGATTCCACGAAGTCTATCTGAATACTCTTTAATTGTTTCAGATTCCTTCATCTTTTGCAACTCAAATTCCCTTATCAAATTCAAAACCTGCATTCCTTTTATCTTTTCATCTCCTGCATATTCTTCCTTGAGGTAATCCCATATAGACTTGGCTGTCTTGAGGGACATTATTTTTGTGAAGATTATTGATGATACCGCAGCAAACAAGCATACTTTGGCCCTCGACTTCCTCGTCTTCTTTTCCTTTTGCGCTCTTATCTGTGCCATGGTGGGATTATTTGGAAGTGCAGGAATTTCATAGTCTTCTTCCACTACTTCCCAAAGATCCAAAGCATCCAAGTATGCCTCCATGCGTACTGCCCAAATTTGGTAGTTGTCTCCATCGAACACCGGTGGAGCGATTGCGGAGAAACTTGCTTCGGCTCTCTCTGAAAAAGTAATGGTAATTGTTGATCCTTCATTGTTGTTGGACTTGGAAGCAAAGGTGGGCAACTTAAGGAATCCTGGAAATGAAAGAGCCAAAATTGAGGAGTGCTTTGTTGCTATCTTGAAAATTAGAGTTCTATGCTCAGTGGAACCTCCATCCGAGCGAATGTTAATGACAGATATTGTAGCAAAATTATGTGCTGCTCGAAAAATCTTTCTCAGTAACACAGTTTGAGCAGCTATATAAATTTTGCCATTATAATTCAGACACATATAGCCTTTATGCATATCACTAAAACCAAGATTTCACATTTAGAAGTGTGGAAATCAAACTTTTGATTGTTATAAGCTCCTAGCAAGGGGTAGCACTCACAGTCAAAAGTTCTAATAAGAGAGTAATTTGATTTCTTTGAATAGAGGGCTTCAAAAGGTGTTTTATCTTTAAGAGTAGGTGTACTGATTCTATTAATGAGAAAGGTTGTATTAGAAAATACTTCCCACCAAAATTTGAGAGGCAATTCAGCTTGAGCAAGGAGTGTAAGACCTGTTTCGACAAGGTGTCTGTGTTTCCTTTCTGCCTTTCCATTTTGATGGTGGATGTAAGGGCATGGATATCTTAAGGATATTCCTGCATTTTTAAGATATGGTTCAAAGGCTTTATATTCTCCTCCCATGTCACACTGAAAGGTTTTGATTTGTAGTTCTAAACTCTTCCCAGTTTGGTTTTTGAAAGAAATAAAGGCATTTAGGGTGGCCAATTTGCGAGCTTGGGCTGGGATTTTGCAAGCCCAGGCCCAAGCCCATGAATACATAAACAAGCCCAAGCCCACTGGAAGCCCATCCACTCTTGAGCGGGCTTGGGCCGGTCTAGGATTGAGCGGGCCTGGGCCGGGCTTAGGCTGGGGCTGGGGCTGGGCTTGGGCTTTAATTAATTTTTTAAATAAAATTTTAATAAAGGTATAAGTAAAAAAATAAATTAAATATGATTATTCAATAAACAAAATATTAACAACACAATATAATAAATCATAAATGTTAATATCGAAAACAAACTAATTCAATAATAAAATTTTATTTAATAATTTATATAAACAAGTAAATAATACTAAACATAAAAATTATTAATTGATTCATTACAATATTATTGTAGATTAGTTATTTAATTCAACAATTAGTAATATAATTTAAAAATAATTGAACTGTTTAAATAATTATTTTTAATTCATTAAATTGAATTTAACATAATCCTATTTAATATTACACCAAATAAAAGATAATATTATATATAATTCAATATAAGCTAATTCTACTTAATCTTAAAAATTAATCCAATAATTTACTGTCAAAGTACTATAAATATGTGTGTGTGTGTGTATTAAAATATATATTTATAATTTTTCAATTTATAAATTAAGCCCGGGCTTTTTACAAAAACCCTTAACCGAGCCCGTTCATAGAGGGTTTCAAATTTTTGAGCCCATGTCCAAGGTTCACCAGGAGGGCCAGGTCGACCCGGCTTGGTCAAGCCCATGCTTTTTTACCAACGCTAAAGGCATTGAGTGCTTGTGACTTATGTGTAAATCCATAAATCCATGTGTAATTTGTTTTGTCATCAATAAAGGGTATATAATATCTGAATCCTTGGTTTGACAGTACGGGTGTAGGGCCTCAAAGATCACTGTGAATGATTTCAAGAGCAACCGATGGTTTTGATTCACTGCTTTTAAATGTTAATCTATGTTGTTTTCCATATTGATAGGCTTTGTAAAATGTGAAATCAAACATTTTATTTCCAAACGAGATAGTACATGATGATGGAGTTTTTCTCAAAGCAATAACATTTGGATGACCTAATCTTTGATGCCGTAGATCAAGTCGACAATTGAACAATTGACACTGCCACTAACAGACAACATAGACTCAAGTTTATTTTCTGTATGAGTTTGAAACAAACTAGGAAGTGAGGTAGAAGATGATCAAATAACTAGGAAGTGAGGTAGAAGATGATCAGATTGACTTGACTTTATTTGTATCATGAGGCAGACTCAGCAGCTCGTACAATACATCTTTAGCCATACCTTTCATGAGAACATTCCTCCTTCACTTGTCCTTAATAACACAAGAAGTTTTATCGAATTCAATGTTAAGATTGCTATCCTGCAAGAGTTTTGAAATACTAATCAAATTTTTGGTTATTTCAGGCACATAAAATATATGGTTAAGTTTAATGAATGGCAAAGTGTGTGGTTCAAGTGTGCTAAGCAATGAGTGACCAATGAAAGCAATTTTGAGTTTAGCTCCATTACCTACACCAAGCTGATCATATCCTCTGTATTATGAATTAATGCTGACGTTGTCAAGATCATTTGACACATGGTTAGTTGCACCACTGTCCAGATACCAAGCTCCATCTCTAGGTCCTCCATATTCAGCAACATATGCACTTCTTCTATTTGGCATGAGATTTGGCATATAATTCTTCTTAAATCTGTACCAACAATGAGCTGCAGTATGATTTTTCCTCAAGTAGATCTGACAAGGTCCCTTGGGTTCTTCTTCATCAGCAAGTGCTTTGCCTTTTCCTTTATCCTAAAAATTTGCAGCTTGATTGAGATTCCTTCCATCAAAATTCTTTATGCCAGAAACATTTCCATTTTGATTTCCAAACTGTCTTCCACTGAAAGTAGAATTTGGTTGCTAATTTCTTCTTGAATTTCCTCTGTGATAAGCGACATTTGCTTGATAATCCAGGTGGTTGACAGAATTTTGATATTCAATTATGTTTTCATGACTCAACAACATTCCATACACATCAGAGAGAGTTATGCTAGCTTGTGCATTGATTGTAGTAACAATCGAATCATATTCAGATTCTAATCCAGCAAGCAAGCACAACACAAAATCATCATCACTCATGTTATTTCCAGTAGCTTTCAGAGAATCAAGAGTGTTTTTCATTCTGGTATAGTATTCATGAATTGACATTGATCCTTTCCTTGTGGTTTGGATCTGAGTTCTCAGATGAAGAACTCTAGATCTAGATCTGGCGCCAAATTGAGTAGCAAGAATTTGCCACACATCAAGTGATGATCTAGCTCCAACAACGGCACTTAAAACTTCTTAACTCAGAGTTGACAGCAACCAGCTCATCAACTGTTGATCATTTCTCCTCCAGATCTGATATTGTGGATTTGGTGATGAGATGACCGTTTGATCATTGCTGACAGTAATTACATTTTGATTTGGAGGACTCTTTGTGTTATCGATCAGATCTTCAAGTGCATTAGCATTGATTATTACTACGACTTAAGAACGCCACAGTAAGTAATTGTTGTTTGTAAGCCTGATAGTTCTATTGAGGACTAGAGAACTAAGAACAGAGGAGCTGATGATTGAATTTGTTGTTGGATTTGTGGTTGACCTGGAAGCTCCATTACTAGTAGCTTGATTTTTGTTACTTGCCATTGTTAAAATGGCTTTGACACCATGTTCGATTTTCAGAGAAAGAACGAAGAACATGAATGAATGCAATTTGTAAATCTCAACCACACGTAAATTATGATTCAGCTTGATGTTTATATACAAGTATATTGAGCTGAGTTTACGCTGTAACAATCTTAACAAAAAATAACAAATTCTAGAACTAACTAACTCAATACAAAGATTCTAGAATCTATCAAATAGCTAACAAACTCAACTAACTAATTCATCACACATCAGCAATGGAATCTCTGTATAACAGTTTTGCCACCTGGAACATTCTGGTCTTTCACGTGTGACTCTCCATCGTGTGCAATTGGCTTTGCTGCTGGCTGAGCTTCAGCTGGTACTGCTACTTGTTGAGCAAGTGCATGCATGTGGCAAACAATTGCATGTAGGTGGTTGTAACTTTTGACTTTTGGCACATATTTTTAAGAAAGTGGGAGACATGAGTAAGTGGTTATTATAACTGCAACTTTTGGTGCCACTTGCTTGTGTTTAATAATTATAAAAATGGAGAAAGGGAGAACTTGAAGGCTATAAACAGAGGCCTCGTTTCCTTCTCTAGGTATCCTATTCAAGAGTTAAATTAGAGAAGCCAAGAGTAGAGAGAAAGTATCTTGAGAGCTTTGAGCTCTTGTTCTAGTGTTTTGAGAGTTTGGGTGTATTAGGGTTTTGGATCGTGAGCTAAAATACTGCAATATTTGTAACTCCTTCTCACTAGTAAAATATTTCCTTTTGTCTTCGCCCGTGAACGTAGGCTAAAAGCCGAACCACGTAATTCTGGTGTCCCTGTATGATAATTATTTTTTCAATTTCACTTTAGCTGTGTGTTTGCTTCACCCATTAATTTACTAACATTGCTGTCTAAACTCCAGCTGGCACTCCAATTTGACTTGATCCAAGTTCAGCTTCATCAGTTATTTCAACATGAAGCACTGAATTATGCTGCATGATATGATGAGGCAATAAACCACGAATTTTGTGTTTTTTTTCCGATCAATCATCTCGGGTCACATCAATTTGTATGTGAAAAAATTGTGGTATCTGGGAAAAAAAAAAAAAGCTGTGTCATTACTCTCCTTCTATTATATTTTTTTGAAATCAATTTACGAGGCAGGTTCAAAACTTGAAAACTACTTCTAAAAATCATGTCTGAAAATTGTTTATGAAAACACGTGATCCTAATTAATTCTTCTGTATCTTACATCTTGAAAAATTAATAATTATAAATAGATAGTAATTAAACAATAGTGACTAACGTAAAAGAACAAATGAGGGAAAAAAAAATTGAAGCAAATTTCATGTCTCGACTTCAAGATGAAATTCTGGAAACAAATTCTGGAAACAAAGAGATTTGATTATACAATTGACTCTCTCTTTCCTATAACACCATTTTCACAATTGCAAGGAGGACTTTAGGCTGTAAAGAACTAGACAAAGTAGGATTTAGGGGGGAACAATTGAAAAAAAGACCAAAAAGAAAAGAACTAATAACAATTATAGTACATGCAATTTGCTTGAAAAGAACTAAGAAAAGTAGGATTTTGGAGGAATAAAGAGTAATATAATCGGCATCATCAACAAATTAATTAAGTATATGCAATTTGCTTGAAATTGTCCATAACTACGCGTAAGAGCAATTGCAGTGGAGCTAATTTTACGCAAAAAGATGGCGTTATCGCCTATATCTTCCACCTTAATCCACTCATTTCTTTGCCAATCCAACTTGTAAACCTTTGAACCACCAACAAATCACCCTCCAACTCAACCAAGTAATTAGTTGTCAACCAATCACCCATTAGACTGTAACCGTAATTCTTTTGCTTGAACACACTCAGTGCTAGTGAGCTTACTACGAACGATATATGTAACCCAAATAATCGATTACGGAGAAATCACCCTTTTAAAATATTACATCGCTGCAAAAAAGACCTATTATTAGCTTGTCATCACCTGGTCTGCAGTGAACATTAATAATGCTTCTTTGACGATGATCGGCCGTAATTGATCTAGCAAGAAATATGCAGTTGGGGTCCGAAGGGCTAGCAGGTGTAATCACTCTCAGATATTGCGATGCGTTGTATAAGTAGGTATAAAACGGTGGGTTTTTTCAGAGAAAACGAAAATAGGGTTTAAGTTTTGGGTATAGTGTTGAGATGGCGGATCTCCATGAAACACAGATAGCTGCACAAACTACAGTATCAGTTGGGAGATGGGACAATGAAATTAGTTTTGATTCCATTTGAATTTTGAAGCAGTGGTTGAATTTAATTTAATAGGAATTCTATTATCATTTTTAGTCATTTTATATTGCATATAGAGTTATCATCAACATAGGATTCTGATTTTCGTTAGTCCATAGAAACTGCAGGAATAAGTTTTCAAGATATTGTGGATCCTGAATTAATGTTCAATGCTAGGAAGATTGCATTTATGAATTTTGATGCTTGAGTCTATCATAAATAGCAATATTCAGATAGATATTTAAGATGCGGACGTATTAGTTACAAGAAACTTGGGGATCTCTATAGGGAATGGAAATGGGAAAATAATATAAAGTCTTAGGTAGTGTTGGTTTTTATATACATCTGAATATTGTTTGTTTTATAAACGAAAAATGTCTTAAATTTGGTGTTTTGTCATGTATGTTATTTTGTAGGTAGGATATATGATTGTTATAGATTTTATAAGTTAAAGAATTAGAAATTACAATAATTCAAAAATAAAAATTACAAAAACATATATCCAAATAATTTATATTGTGGGTATCAACTAGTTTAATTGGTAAAATCTATTGTTTTAAAAACAAAGGGGTTTGGGGTTTAAACCCATCCACATATGTAAGGAGGAATTGGGTTACAGTTAGACTAAAAGAAAAAATGTTCTCCTAACAATTTATTAAATATTAATATATCATATATACATTATTTAACATATATAACTTTAATAGTGTTATTTGTCTGCACATGTATATTAACTATTTTTAGTTTAACCATATAAACGAACATAAAATCAATTAATCATTTATCTTAAAATAATAAATAAAATATAATCATTGCTCCAAATACAAAAAATTATCAAATTTATTATAATTATTAAATTGTTTAGAAGTTTAAAAATGTGAAAAGAACTGTAGCTATACTGCCATGATAAAGCAAACTGCTACAATCGGCTCTAAAGATTGAATACTATTGACTTCAGCCTAGACCCTGATTGATAAAATAAAAGTGTTAGAACTGATGATTTTGGTGTCTTATGCTAAGGGGCAGTTTTGAGAGTAAAATATTATTTTACCATTAAGACCTTTTCCTACTTAGATACAATATAAGAATTTTAATATTTTTCATTTAGAGATAAATATCTTATAATCAGACATAAGTTAAAAAGAACAAGCAACTAAAACTCTTAAAATGTCTAATAAAAGGTAAAATTGTAATTTTAAATTAAAAAAGATACAAATATTTAGATAAGGAGACCATACAATTAAGGATCTACAATATCTCAAATCACGCTTAGAGTCCAAGAAATTTCCCTTTTTATTTGATGAAGAGCAGGAAATGAAATCCTAATTAGATTGAAGTCTAAAGAGTTTAAGATTATCCTTTTTTTTTTTTTCCAAAATAAATATATTAAAAAAAAAACTAGATGTTTCCAGCGTGGACACACACCCACAGGTTGTATATTCCGCTTTCACTTTTTCTCTCGCAAGCCTGAATAGATCAAAATGAAACACCAAAACGAAGTCGTTTCAAGTGTAGGAGGCTAGGAGCATAATAACTTTTTAAAACAAACCACATATAAAACTCCGCATGACTCAAAATGCCGTACTGTTATAACAAACATAACCCTGGACCAAACCAAAGTCATCAACCTTTAACCGGTCGGGCAATGGGACCCGCACGTGACCGGAACCCGAAAATCACAGCATCGTACACACACCAATGAAACCCGACTTCTCGACCCGTTTCCTTAGCCCGCGCGCACTCCTCACAAACCAAAACGTCACAGTCGGTTGCTACTCCATCGTTAATGTTATAATCATCGTTAATATTGTAATAATGATCATAATTCCTCAAAATTACGTTATTAAAATCATCATTATTATTCCTCTTCAGTAACGTCACATCACCGGCCTGTGGCTGCTGCTGCTGCTGCTGATCGGCTTTCCTTCCCTGCCGCCTCGCACGTGAGTCACGTGACCCTCGCAAAACGACGAGAAACCAGCAGTCCTTCTCTCGAGATATCTCCGAGAAATTGGCCTTGCTCGTGACCGGAACCTTGCGTGACGACTTCCCGTCCGCGAGATAAACAGAGAACTGGTTGGGAGAGATACCGATTTTGAGGCTGAGAACCGAGAGGAAGTCCATGTAGTTTAAGGAAGGATAAACGACGACGTTTCCGATGCTCGTTTCGCGTTCCCCGTCGAAGAAAACGACAGGGAAAATGGTCTCCATCTTGATCATGGTCACGACTAGTGAACTTAAGATTATCCTATTAAATGCTGTATTAATTAGTTTTCCTTTAGATTGGAGAACGGGAGATTAAATACTGTATCAATTAGTTTTCCTTTTCATAGTTTAATTCTTATTTGATTTGTATTTTTAGTTTAAATATGGGTAGGTTTCCTAGTCAAATTAGAATAAATTGCAGTTAGTATAAATAAACATCTTTTATAACTTTTACAAAAAGACTTATATTTAGTTATTGATTATTTTGTTGGAATAAACTCTAGTTCTATTCTTGTGGTATTCTTAGAATGCAGATTTAGTTTATTTTTATTATTCTGAGTATTCTCAAAATCAACGTATACTAAATAATCCCATATTCTTATTTATTCATCATCCTATATATTTTATCATTCTGTTTATTAGTTCGCTGCGCACTGTACATCATCTTGATGATAACAATCTTGGAATTAAGAGAATCATGGTTGTCAAATATGGACAGAGGCAGTATGGTGCTACTGCGTTAGCTGCCCCTACATAATTAAAAAAAGTACTCAATTCTCTATTTTATGCTTAAGTCTTTCCCTTGCAATCTTTCTTAATCTGCCCCTTCATTTCATTGTTTTGCCCCTTTGTCCTTTAAAATTATTTGACCAACTCAGTAACTTGAAATTAAAAGTCAAATTGCCCTAATCCTCGTATATTGGAAAAGAAATTTTGTATGTATTGAAAAAGAAATTTTCTATAGTATTGATTCTTTTGGTTAAAAGGAAATATTATTAAGAAGATAAAAGAGTACAAGAGAGTGATAAAAGTTACATTAAACTAAACTTAGGAACACCAAAAGAATTTAGAAGAAGAAATATCGGAATTATATGGGGAGGTGAATTCCACCAAGTAAAAGAATGAAAATCAAGGCCATCATTAGCTAAAGTATCCGTCACTTTATTACCTTCACAATAAATATGTAAAATGTGATATTCCATTAAGTGAAGCAAGTGAAGCAATTAAACCAATGAGTGTGGAGTAGCCATGGAGGAGAGCAACCAAAAAATTCTGAAGACATAGAGTCACATTTAGTCCAAAGTTTATGCCAACCCCTTAACGAAGCTTGTTCAATAACAAGAATAACTGCCATAAATTCAGCATAAAAAAGAGGATTGATAACCGATGAACATAGTTGAAAACCACCAAGGAAGGTCCCATGATGATGTCTAAAAATTTGGCCACAAGCAGATAACCCAGGATTATTCTTCGACAGGCCATTGGTATTTACCTTTATCCAAGTTGGAAGAGGGGGATGCCGTATCAGTGTAGCTACTTTGGAAGCTTTTCCAAAGCTTTGACCAATACCCAAGTGAGCAAAAGTTGCCAAATCATGAAAGTGAGCAACACTCCTGGACAAGATTGACAAAGAATATATATTAAAATTTTCAATAGACCATGGCATTATGAATAGAGAGAGATACATCTTGAAATCGAATGAAGTTAGGGCTCTCCAAATCACATGGACAACGCTTCTACAAGCCAACAACCACACATGTTCCAGATTTGAGATGTGAAATTCTCACTTTCCAGCACATCCCAAAAATATAACCATAGACCACCATTAGGGAGATGAGTGTTAAACAAGTCAGCAAGCCGTTTCGATAATGATTGGGCAAAGGAGCGTTGGCAAAATATATGATCAATAGATTCTCTATAAGAAAATGTTGGGCAAAGGAGGCAATTGAAACTGTTGGAATGCCTCTAATTTGGAGCTTGTCATCAATTGGAAGTTTGCCATGGAAGATATGCCAAAAAAGCATTGAAAATTTTGGATAATATTGATAATAAAACTACTGAACAACAATTATCAACTCATGATAATGCGCCATTTAATGCAGTTGTCAACATATATATATTATGAATAAAAGATATAACTTTTGCGTTTATTTTTATTTTTTTAAATTACCCCCTATAGAGTAGATTTCTTGCTCTGACGTCAATCATGAGTTGCAAATATTGATAAATGCAAAGATTCACTCGAATAGATAAAGTTTCCGTTACCAAATCTTCTCCCGAGCTAATTGTCTCTCAATAACATTCTAAGAATATTTTATTCTTCTTAATTTTTATGCATAGTTTTGAAGTCTTATACTCTTGGGAAAAAATAAAAAAAGAAAAATCTTCCTTTTATGCATAGTTTTAGCCACTCATACAAGGTGATTTACCTGTATCATAGTCAGGAAGCTCACTCATAAGTCATAATTTTCCCATATCGCCGTTCCACGAGCATCAACCCTTTTTGCCCAATAGTACATTCATCTTCGTATCACATGTAGCAATAACAAGAATATAATTAGATAAGAAAATACATAGCCAATTATAAGGTTAAACAACTAATTTAGAAGGAATAAAGGGCTAAACTTTGAGCCAATTCAAAGGGCTTGTCCAAATAGATGAAGACTGATAAAGCCACTCAAATCTCTTGGTCGAGAGATGGTAAACACCGGTATCATGGTCTGGAAGCTCACTCATAATTACTCTTTTGGTATCATCAATGAAATATATGCAATTAGCTTTAAAATTTCCCTCTCCATGACTAACACTAACTGACCTGGAACTATGCTTGCCCAATAAGATCGCATTATCGCCTATATTTTTCACCCTAGTCCACTTATTTGAATGCCAGTCCAATTTATAAAGCCCAAATCCGTACGTTGCTGTTGAACAATGCTTCATGGGTGGTGGACATTGTTTTAAAAACGAGTCTCTTGTAACTACGAACAAATCGCCGTTCAACTCCACCAAGTAATTATGTTCAACGTACTGTAACCGCAAGTGGTGCCCCTGCTTTTTCACATGCAACCTTTGTACTGGAACAAAACGATCACACGTTAAGCGGAAGATGTAACCAAGAACATCAATGGAATAAAAGTTACCTTTATAAAATATGGTATCCTCACAAACGCTTGTAAAATCGTAAATCCTCGTCCGCGTGTAGTCTCCTGGTTTGCATAACGCCAATTTGCTGCTACCATATTCCGAAGCAAGAACAACACAGTTGGGATCCGAAGGGCTGGTAGTGCGACCAATCTGACGTATTGTCGTCGCGTGAATTCCTTCCCTGGTGCTGGTAACTTGATTCGGGCACGAGTAAAAGGATTCAAAAGATAAATATTTTCTGTTTCATGTAAGCCGACTGTTAGTAGCCATCCTTGAGACGAAGCAGAAAACCTTCTTCCCTTTAATTCTGGTAGTAATATGTTGTGAATTTTATGTGTTTCGGTGTCAAACACCGTGCAAGAGTCTCTGTTTGGTGGCTTGCCACCAATGTTTGAGAGCAATAGAAAAGGAGATGAAATAGGGTTTGGTTGATGATATAAAGTTGTAATGTTACGTTGCCACGTGAAACATACGGCTGCGCATTGAGAGATATCATTACAATCGTTCAATTTTTGGAAGATTATGGGTAGAAGATCAATTGGGAGATCGGACCACGACCCGGTGGCTGTGGTCCTTCTTAAGCGTTTTGGTGACATTGATGATCGGAGCTGGTGGACGTACTAATTCTTCTAACTAGCATATAGCTTTTAATTCATTACTTTGAGTCTTTCTGTGGTGTGGATGTGCTACAACTTTTGTAAAACGGCGTTGTATAAGCCAAATTTGCCAAATGATAATAATAATAATAAGGGATATTATCATTTCAATATTTCAAGAATTGTAAAATATCAAATGACTACAAGAAGTATGGTTCCCTATCATTTTACTACTATATCTTTACAAAACCTTTCATTTTACTATTTTTTCGTTAGTTGACCATTAGTTGACCAATAAAATACTAATTTTACCTTTTAAAAGCAGTAAAATGAAAGGTTTATCATAAAGGATAAAATTGATATTTTACTAGTCAACTAACTGGTCAACTAACGGCAAAATAGTAAAATGAAAGGTTTGCAAAGATATAGTAGTAAAATGATAGGGAACAATACTTCTTGTAGTCATTTGATATTTTATAATTCTTATAGTACTGAAATGATAATAATAATAATAATATTTTGTGTTTCTTAGTTGACCAGGTAAAGTGCATTGACGAGTATATTTTACAAAATAATAATATATTGTGATGTTAGCTAATGAATCAAACTAGTTCTCCAGAAACAACAGCATTTAAGGCTTGGGAAGCTTTATAAAGTCACGTGCTACTCACATGCTTATAATAGAAAACTGGCTCTTCAAAATGACATGTCTATTATACGTTTTGGTCAATAACTTAAGTAACTCAAGTGAAGAGGCATGTGTTGGAGCCTGATACCAAGTTAGTTGTCAGCAAACTGTACAATTTAGAAATGAATCTATTTCTGAATCAGGGTATATAAGTTGGCTTTAAGGAGGGCTAATTCAAGGGTGGTTTAGAGTCTTGTAAAGAGAGATTTAAGATAGAGAAAACATCATCTTGTTCCCTATATTTTCTTGTATAAGGCTCTGTAAATTAACTCAATAGTTGAATCAATAAAGCTCATCCAATAGCTTTCCCCGTGGATGTAGACTGAGCACACTTGCTCAGTTGAACCATGTTAAATCTTTGGTGTTTTTGTTGTTCTTGGATGATATTTTTTACTCTTTCTTGATTGATTCTTGTTGGTATAATTAGTTGTGAGTGTCTTTGTTCAGTCTTGTGGTTGTAAAACTTGAATTGATTTGATCAAAGAGATCTTGGGCAGTGATATGTTTTGTTAGTTCAAGTACAAGCTGGTCACTACAATTAGTATCAGAGCATAGGTGTCATCTAATCAGATCCATGTGGCGTCATCAAAGGTTGTTATAGAGAAATTCATAGAAAAAAATGACTTTAATATGTGTAAGATTAAAATGGAGGCCTTGCTAATTACTCAGGGTTTGGGAGATGCAATTGAGCTCGAAACCAAGGAGGGTGATGCAGCGAAAGTTTTATGTTCTTATATTTCGTTGATTCTGGAGAATACTGGAATAAAGAAACGAATTAAATCCACGTTGATTCCAAAGAATACCGTGAACCTAGGAGGGTTAAGACTCGTTGATTCCGTAGAATGCCGAGAATTAACTAAGCTCAAAAACTCACACAGAGCTTTGAAATCTAAAAATATTATTGAACTCAAATCTCTCTGCCTTCAAAGGCTACAAGAGGGGCCTATTTATACTAATCATAATTATCCTAAACTATGAAGAAATAGGAAAACAATTGCTAAACTAGAAAGGAAAATAATAATAAACTTTAAACAATAAGGAATATTAATTTAAATAGGATTAGGATTCCTAATCCGCATCATTTTTCTTTAGAGTCAATAATGCAGGGATTGCACAAGGACTCAAACTTTCATGAATAAATCTGTTTCCAAGTAACTCTTCCACCTGACGCCTTAATTCCTCATGTTCTGTAGAACTCATAGAATAATGAGGTTGATTTGATAATGTAGAACCCGGTACCAAATCAATTTGGCGTTGTATATCCCAGAGAGATGGTAAGCCTTGTGGTAGCTCATTAGGAAACAAATCTTGAAATTCTTCCAATATAGGTGTCACAGCTTCAGGAACCTTCGAATTACTGTGGCTCTCATTTCCTAATAAAACATAGACCCTCTTCGTCTCTGTTACAACATCTATAAATTACTTCTTGCCTAACAAATAATTACTCAATTCTTGTTTGAGAATGAGCTCCTTGTTAGGTAGAAGAACTATCTTGGTGTTGTTAAACATAAAGCTGTATATATTTCTTTTCCCATCATGTACTATGTTTCGATCATAATGCCAAGGTCTACCCAATAATAGATGACAAGCATCCGTAGCCACAACATCACACCAAACTTGATCTTTATAAATTGATCCAATAGATAAAGAAACTAAGCAACATTTAGATACCGTTACTTGGTTTTCTTTCTTCAACCATGTGAGCTTGTACGGAGTTTGGTGAGGTTCCATCTTTAAGTTTAGTTTTGTTACAGCTTCTTCTGAAATGACATTCTCACAACTACCTAAGTCTATGACCACACGACATACTTTCCCCCCAATTGTGCAAGTAGTCTAAAAAATATTTTGACGTAACCACTTGTCTTTATCTTGTCCTTTAGGAGTGAAAAATGCTCGATTTACTATCAACATTGGCCCAGTAACACCATGTTCTTCGATGGATTGTGTACTGTCACTAGTATCAAAAGTTGGCTCTTCAGTGAACTCTTCACTTTCTTCCTATTGGTACTTTTCACTTTCCTCAGTGCCTATGAATAAGCCTTTACCATACTTTCCTCCCTTTTTACACTCTGTCATTCGATGTCCACTTTCCCCACAAATGAAGCAGCGTATTCCTAAGCCCAAAGATTGTGTCTTGCTGCTTTGACCACTTTCACTAAATTTACTTGTTTTGTTTGAAGGATTTTAAGGAGTGAAATTACTAAATTGGGAAGCTTGACTTGGATTATTACGAATAACACTTTGAGAATCACATAAGTTTGAGTGACTAGTCCATCGATTAAATTGTTTATCCAACTACAAAGCTTGTTGGTGTGCTTCAGAAACAGAGTATGGATCAAGTAAATTCAACTGGTCTTGAAACTGTGATCGTAAGCCTCTAATGTAGCGGGAAACTTGTTGTTCCTCAATCTCTGTTAAGTCATTGTGCGCTACTAACCAATGAAATTATGTGGTGTAATAATCTCTTGATCGATTACCTTGCCTCAAATTCTGTAATTGCTGGTACAACAATTTGGCATAATTGTGATGTAGGAATGCTCCATGCAAGTGCTTCTTCAACTTTTTCCAAGAGTCAATCTTTTTTTTACCTTGCCTTATTCTTGTGATTTTTGTTTGTTGCCACCAAGCTGCTGCCCTTCCACGGAATCGAGTTACAGCAAGCAAGACTAGTTTATTATCAGGAACTTCCTTATATTCAAAAACTTCCTCAATGGCATTTATCCAATCTAATAATTCCTCTGGCTGGCCATTTCCTTAGAATTCAAGAATGTCAATTCTTAGCCCAGATTCCCACCTTGTATCTTCAGTGGACTCAGTTCTATGTCGATGTTCAGAGAATGGGTTAACGAAGGTTTCACTTGATTTATCTTCGCGTTCTGGTGTACGACGACGTTCGGCGAGTAACTCTGCCATTTGTACAATTAACATATCAATTCTGGCTGTCATGCTAGTTATAGCTTCGTCTCTAGGAATATTATCCTGGTCGTAAGGAGCTACATGAGGGGCGTTACAGGCTTTTCTTGGAGCTATTTTTCTATTTTGGTTTAAAAAGGATTGTGGGCTAAATTGAAAATCGGGTACACTTTAGGGGTAAATTGGTAATTAAGGACAATTTTAGGTTTCCAGTGATGGTGGTGGGAAATCAGGCAAGGATGGGTGGATCTGAAAGATTTGAGGGCGGTGAGTATGATGGAGGTGGCGGTTTGTTTAGAAAAGCGGTGTGTTGGCAGGAAATTTGGATTAAAGTTGGCGGTTTAGTGTTGGATTTCGATGCCGATGATCGGTGCGTCGATCGGGGGTGGTGAGGGGTTAGATAGGTTGTGCTGGTGGAGAGGAACGGATTGGTGGTGGTGGTACTGGCCACGCGCGGCGGAATCAGGCGAGCGAAGGCGGCATATTCGCGGCTATTTTTGTCTATTTTTTGGTGATTTGTTTCTAATCAGTAGCGGTACTTACTGGAGGGATGATGACCGGTGTTTTCTATCTCGAACGGTGCCGGTGATCGGTAGAAAGGAGACGGAGATTTTACGTTGATGGCCGTGGACGGCGGCAAGCATTGTGTAGTGCGACTGTTTGGTTTTTTGATTTTTTTTAACTAAATGGGTTTAAGGAAAAAAATAAAAGGGTAGGTATTGATAACAGTTGAGAACCAGGCTATTAACTCTAATACCAAATGATGCAGCGGAAGTTTTATGTTCTTATATTCCGTTGATTCTGGAGAATACTGGAATAAAGAAACGAACAAAATTCACGTTGATTCCAAAGAATATCGTGAACCTAGGAGGGTTAAGACTCGTTGATTCCGCAGAATGCCGAGAATGAAATAAGCTCAAAAACTCACACAGAGCTTTGAAATCTAAAAATATTATTGAGCTCAAATCTCTCTGCCTTTAAAGGCTACAGCAGGTGCCTATTTATACTAATCATACTTATCCTAAACTATGAAGAAATAGAAAGACAATTCCTAAACTAGAAAGGAAAATAATAATAAAATTTAAACAATAAGGAATATTAATTTAAATAGGATTAGGATTCCTAATCTGCATCAGAGGGAAAAGAAGCTTCTTCATCTAAAACACTAGAACAAGCTACAGAAATTGACAAGAAAGCCAGAAGTAACATAATCTTAAGTCCCGATGATTCAGTCATTAGGGAAGTGACAAAAAAGAAGACAGTAGTAGGTTTATGGCCTAAACATAAAAGCCTTTATATGACCAAGTCCTTAACAAACAGACTCTATATTAAAAAGAGAATGTTTACTTTGAGAATGGTGGAAGAATCTTCACTGGAGGAACACATTGATGAGTTCAATAAGGTGTGTGATACATTGAAGACCATTGATGCTGCCTTGGATGATTAAGGAAAGGCTCTTTTGTTAATCAGTTCATTGCCAAAATCTTATGAGAATTTGGTTGATGCCCTGATGTATAGTAGACAAACCTTGACCGTTGATGAAGTGAAATATGCTCTTAACACAAAAAAGCTCTAAGAAAACAAGTTCATCTGGAGAATGGTACAAGTGAAGGGTTAACAGCAAAGAGAAAGATTGACAAAAAGAAGAAACAAGGGAAATCAAATAACAAAACCAAAAATCTGAAGTGTTTTCAGTTTCATAAAGAAGGCCATTTTAAAAGGGATTGTCTTGAGAGGAAAAACAAACCTAAAGATTCAAGAAACCAAAGTGGAGATGCAACTGTAGTGGAAAAGAAAGGTTATGGATCTGCTAGTGTATGTGCGGCAATAAAAAACAACCAAAAAGGTAAATGGGTTCTAGACTCTGGATGCACTTTTCACATGTGTCATTATAAGGGTTACTTTATTGAATATCAAGAGTTTGGTAGTGGTAGAGTAATGATGGATAACAATTCTATTTGTAAAATCATTGGAATTGGTAATATCAGTCTTAAGCTACATGATGGTTCAATAAAAGTGGTTAACAAGTCAGACATGTACCAGACTTGAAAAGAAACTTAATATCTCCTAGAATGTTGGACCAAATGGGTGTAGCATTAGGCTTGAATCAGGACAGTTATGTGTCTTAAATGGTTTTAATCTAGTCATGAAGGGGACAACAAAGAATGGGGTGTATATCTTAGATGATGAGGTGATATTTGGAGAGGTTAGTGTATTAATAAAGCCTACTGAAGATAAACAGGTTATAGCATCTAAAGTTAGGAGACATGAGTGAGAAAGGTTTAAAAAGGTTAGAAAAATAGGGTGTGTTTTGTTCTGACAAGATTAGGAATATGAAATTTTGTGAGGACTATGTTCTAAGGAAGTTTACAAGGACTAATTCAAGAGATCAAACCAGAAATGAAATGATAGGCTGGATTATGTGTACTTTGATCTATGAGGTCCTGCACAAGATGTATCTCTAAGTAAAAACAGATATTTCTTATCCATTATTGATGATTTCTCTAGGAAAGCTTGGGTGTATACTTTGAAGAACAAAGACCAGGTATTTGAGAAATTTAAAGAGTAGAAGCAGTTGGTTGAAAACGAAATAGGGAAGAAGTTATTTGGAGTTCCAAAATCAGTCATTTGACAGTTACTGTGCAAATGAAGGCATTGCAAAGCACAGGATAGTAAGGATGACCCCACAACAAAATGGGTTAGCTAAAAGGATGAATAGGACTCTTATGGAGAAGGTAAGGTGTATGCTTATTCAGTCCAAGCTTCCTAAGGCACTATGGGTAGAAATCTTACTAATAGCATGTTATCTAGTGAAAGCCCCTCAACAGCCATTGAATTCAAAACACCATTTGAAATATGGTTTGGGAAACCTGTTGACTATGAATCCTCAAAACTTTTGGTTGTCCTGCCTATATCTATATCAGTCAAGGCAAACTTGTTCCAAGAGCCTTGAAAGGTGTGTTCATAGGATATCCAGAAGGTGTTAAAGGATATAAAATTTGGCTACTGACCTTAATCTACCAAAGTGTATAGTGAGCAAAGATGTGGTGTTTAATGAGTGTGTTTTAGTTAAAGCAATCAAGCTGCTGAAAAAGTAAATATAAAGTCTAGATCAACTGATAGATTGGAGTTTGAGGTGGAGCCTTCTGTATTCAGAAACACAAGTGAAGCTGCAGATTTAGATGGTGTTGTTGGAAATGAAGAATACCCAGATGCATCTCAAGATTAGTCTGGATCTCAGGGGCAAATGCAAGAATATCAATTAGTCAGAGATAGACAGAAAAGGCAGATCAAAGCACTAAAAAGGTTTGGATATGCAGAACTCATTGCCTATGCTCTAGCAGCTGCAAAAAATATTGATGATGAGGAACCTAAGAGCTTTAAAGAAGAAACTCAGAGTCTGTTTAAAGAAGAATAACATAGAGCTATAAATGAAGAAATGGCTTCTCTTTATAAGAACAACACTTGGGAGCTGGTTAAGAAGCCTAAAAACAAAAGTGTGGTTGGATGTAAGTGGATCTTTAAGGTCAAGGAAGGCTTAAGTGGATCTGAACTAAGGCGATTAAAAGCAGTGCTTGTAGCTAAAAGTTATACTTAAAAGGAAGGGATTGATTTTAAAGAAGTATTTTTCCCAGTGGTCAGACATGCTTTTATAAGAGAGATCTTAGCTATAACTGATGTGCAAGACATGGAGTTTGATTAACTTGATCTTAGCTATAACTTGATGATGTGATCCAGAGTGCTCAGAGCGTTAAAGATCCGTTGCTTGTTCCAGAAGGGCCAATTACAAGAGCACGAGCTAAGAAGATCAAGGAAGCAATGCAAGGATTTATTCAAGCTACTTTGGATGACTTCAATTCAAATTCAATTTGCAAGAGTCCAATATTCAAGATGGGCTTGAATGAGGAGGAACCAGCCTTGGTACACTTGATTCGAGCTAACGAGATGGCGAGCATCGGAGAGGATGATTTTTGAAGTATAATAAGGGCCAGAAGAGCATTCTAAATATGTAGATTCATTCTTTACGTCGAGAGCTTCGAAACGGTATATTGTGGCTCAAAATCCGACATCATATGACCAAGTTATGGCCCATTTAATTTTAGGGTTTTCTCTTATTTTTAAGTTAGATTATGGTTAGCCACCTTATATAAACACTCCTTTATGTTATTTTGAAGGGACTTTTGACATTATTGAGTTTAATATCATTGAGAGGATTTTATCAACTTGTTCTTGAAAGAACTTTCGACTTATCAAAGGATTTGCTAACCTTTGTGGCGTCTTATCTAGCAATCCGTGTTCTTGAGACTTAGCTTCTCAAGGGTTTGGATCTTTTATCTGAATTCTGATCATATTGGCTTTCTTGGGTTTTTGTCAATCTAGTTGTGGGTTTTCCTAGCTTGATCTAGAAGGGTTCTCATTATTTGATGCCTCTGTAAGAGTGATCTTAGCTAGAGGAAGAAATACTGATGTCTCAACCTAAAGGATTTGTTTTCCTAGAAAAGAGGATTATGTGTGCCAACTAAAGAAGTCTCTTTATGGGCTAAAGTAGTCCCCTAGGCAGTGGTATCTTAGATTTGATGAATTCATGACCTTACATGAGTTCATTAGATGTAATCATGACTGTTGTGTTTACTACAAGCTAATCAAGGATGATCTATACATATATCTCATTATATATGTAGATAATATGATTGCTTATAAAGTAGAGAAGAAATTAACAAGCTGAAAATGCTGCTGAATTCTAAATTTGAAATGAATGACATGGGGTATGCAAGGAAGATTTTGGGAATGGAGATAAGAAGGAACAAGAGTAAGGGTACAATGTTTCTGTCACTAGAAAAATACTTGAGGAAAGTGCTGGATACTTTTGAGATGAGAAATGCTAAGCCTGTGTAGTTACATTTGGCATCACATTTCAGGTTATGCAACCTGCAGTGTCCACAAATAGAAGCTAAAAAGCAAGACATGGCCAATGTACCTTATGCTAATGCAGTGCGTTGTCGCATGTATGCAATGGTACTAACAAGACCTAACATAGCTCATGTTATCAATGTTGTTAATAGATACATGGCTTAACCTATGAGAGATCATTCGAAGGCTGTCAAATAGATACTCATGTATCTTAAAGGTACTGTAAGTTGTGGCTTGATGTATGGCAAGACTAAAACTGATAGTGATGGTCTGAAAGGGTATATAGATTCAGATTATATAGGGGATTTGGATAGGAAGATCACTCACAGGTTATGTATTCATGCTCAATGGTTCTGTTTTGAATTAGAGGCAACTCTACAAAGTGTGGTGGCTCTTTTAATAACTGAAGCAGAGTATACAACTGCTACAAAAGCTATAAAAAAAGCACTTTGGGTTAAGGGTTTGGTGACAGAATTAGTGTTGAATAAGAAGTTAGTGCCAATCTTATGTGATAGCTCAAGTGCAATATACTTGAGCAGGAACTCTACATATCATGAGAAGACTAAGCATATGGATATTAAGCTTTATTTCATCAGAAATGAAGTGTCAAGGGGTGCTGTGAAGATGGTGAAAATGCACACTGATTTGAACCCAACAGATGCTCTTACAAAGGTGGTTCCTGTGGCTAAGTTCAGAACCTATCTGGACATAGCTGGCTTATGTGATCTGTGAGATACATAAGTCTTGAATAAGGAGTTAGATTGAGGAGAAACTTTGATTCAAGGTGGAGAATTGTGAAGTTAGCCAGTGAATCATACCAGTTCTCTAGAAACGACAACATTTAAGGCTTGGGAAGCCATATAAAGTCAAGTGCTGCTCACATGCTTATAACAAAAAATTGACTCTTCAAAACAACATGTCTGTTATGTGTTTTGGTCAGTAACTTGTGAGGAGGCATGTGCTGGAGCCTGATACCAAGTTAGTTAAGTTTGTTAACCACACATCAACAAACTGTACAATCTGGAAATGAATCTATTTCTAAAACAGGGTATATAAGCTGGCTTTGGGGGCTAATTCAAGGGTGGTTCTAGAGTCTTGTAGAGAGAGATTTAAGAGAGAGAAAGCATCATCTTGTTCTCTGTATTTTCTTTTATAAGGCTTTGTAAATTGACTCCATTGTTAAATCAATAAAGCTCATCTAATAGCTTCTCCCATAGATGTAGACTGAGCACACTTGCTTAGTTGAACCATGTTAAATCTTTGGTGTTTTAGTTGTTCTTGGATGACGTTCTTTATTGTTTCTTGATTGATTCTTGTTGGTATAATAGTTGTGAGTGTCCTTGTTCAATCTTGAGTTTGCACAACTTGAATTAATTTGATCAAAGAGATCTTGGGCAATGATCTATTTTGTTATTTCAAGTTCAAGCTGGTCTTACATATATAGTATAAATATATTAAAATTTAAATTATTTTGAATCTTATGCAAAATAATAATTTTAATACTATTAGTAAGTGAGATATTTTATTAATAGTTCCAAAGATTTTTTTTTAAATCCTTATAATAAATATAAATATATTATTAAAATAAATATAATAATTTACATATTTAAAATTATTTTTAAAATAAAAAATATTTTAATATTATTAGTTTAATAGACAGATTATATTATTTATATTATATTCTTATTTCTTAAAAATTTTAATGTCAATTTTTTAGTCATTTTTCAAAAACTTGAGAGTGACGGAGCAGGGTAGCTGAAGTGGCTGGATAGGGAGGATAAATACTAGATATCATTCTAGTACTAGATCAAGCCAATATGATTATGATACGCTCTAATCAACGTTATTAGATCTCATTCTAATCCAAACGACCCAACGAGACAAGATTAGATGACGCTCAAATAAAAAAGACTCTACAAAAGTGTTTTTATTGTAATCCCAAAGTGAATTTTAAAAGAGGGATTTATTTTATTAATCAAAGGTATGAAAACAATAATAAGACCTCTCTATTTATTTATAGAATAAACCTACTTCCCTAAGTTAACTTTTTTTTTAAAGTCAACTTCCCTAAGTTTATTTAAAATGAAAAACTAAATCACAATTATAATAGAAATAAAATACTAAAACTCATACCATAATGGACTCTGATTAAGATAGAAAATATCAAAAAACCTAAAATAATAAAATTCTAAAATCCTAAAATAATGTTCGACATTAGTCTGCCCTCTTTAAAAAAAAACCCATAATTTATTGAGAGGATGGAACTTGAAGTGGAGCATCAATGCATCTTGGAGCTTGAACTTGTAGCCTTTCTCATCAATTGTTCTTGAAAATCGAAATTCTCCATGCATCATCTCTTTTTTATGCTTATGAGTAACTGTTTGAGAAGATGGAGTCTTGTATGAACGAATCACTTCCAATCCTCTCAAGTTTTTTGCCAAATCTCACTCAATGTTCTCACTAACTAACTTTATTCTTGTAGCCAAATCTTCTTCAAGAATAACCTTCTTGTCTTTAACATGGATAGGCATAATCATGTCAATCATTATTAGGGTCTCTTTAATTTGATTTTGCTGCATAAACTTGATCGTTCTATTTTGTTCAATGCTCAAATCAAGAGTAGGTTGTACTTTTTCTTTAAAAATTCCAGATAGATCAATAATCTCATCATCTTCTACTTTCAACGGCATAAAAAGAGATGGCTCGACATCATTATAATGAAGAAAATAGTCTTCCATCAATTGTCTCATATCAAACCATTTTTTGATTTCATCTTATCCTTTCGAATCCATGATTCTTGTAGTTGCTCTTATCAATCTAAAGCATCATCTGTCAATTTAAATGATGTGTGAGAGACAACAACTTTCGATGGGACAGTTTGAAGTAAATCATCCATCATACAAATCCAGTAAAAAATATCATCGGGATTACCATCAAAATCTGGGATATCTTCAAACTCAATGAGACAATATGAACCCTTAAACTCTATCATTCTTTTTCTGAAATTAAAAATACAAACAATGGCAAAACTATAAATAACCTAACTTTCAAGGTTGGTGTTGCCAGTGACTGGTGGCCATGATTAGGATTGAGGGGAGTCGAATCTTTAAGAGACGACAACTAGGAGCAAGCTCATGTTGGCGATGAATCAAAACATAAAGTTGGACCGCAGGTTTGGTTTGGTGGTGACGATTTTGACGACTAATTAGTCTTGAAAGCGGCTGGAATTGGGTGAATTGTAGATGGGGAGTTTGATGGTGGTTCTAAACAGTGAAGATGATGGCCAAAACAGTTAGATCAGTGGTGATTGGTGTGGCGGAGCTCACTAGTTTTTGTGGCTTCGTGTGGTGGTTCTGATAGCGAGAATCCGATTGTGATGGTTTGGGTTTGGAAGCCGGAATATGGTGAATTGCCTAGTTGTAGCAGCTGGTGGCAGCTGTTTTCAAATTGTAGAGGGGTGACAGTGAGGGGAGTGATAGCTAGGGTTTCAAAATTTTATTTTATTTTTTTCAGTGATGGATTTGGTGGGGATGAATATGGGTTGCCAGGAAAGCTGTGTGATTCGCACAAAATACTTTGATATCGACTGACGGAATAGGATAGCGAAAACTGATTAGGGTAGATAAACACTAAATGTCGTTCTAATATCGGACCATGCCAATGCGATTAGATTACACTCTAATCTAAGCATGATCAGATCTCATTTTAATCGAAATGACTCAATGAGATTTTAGTAGCGAGATTAGATGATGCGTTAATCCAAACGACTCTATAAGAGAGAATTTTTTTATAGATAATCCTAAAGGAAATTTTAAAAGAGGGTTTTTTTTTCCAATAAATCAAAGGTTATGAAAATAATAACAAGATCTCTCTATTTATAATAGAGTAAACTTACTTGCCTAAGTTAAAAGGAGAAACTAAATCACAATTACAATGGAAATAAAATAATAAAAAACATATTAAAATGGATTCTAATTACAATAGAAAATATCAAAACCCTAAAATAATAAAATTCTAAAATCCTAAAATTATGTCCTACATCAACAAATGACAGATGTTGTGGCAAAATTATGTGCTGCTCGGAAAATCTTTCTTAGTAATGCAGTTTGATGCATTAGAAATAGGAGACCATGTGCTTAATATTCACACTCACTGGTCTAATTTTAACCTTTTATTAAGATTGCAAATTATGTTCATAGTTTGCATGCTCTGTATTCATTTAATGAAACACTGAATTATGCTACATGATATGTTGCAAACAATAAAGCATGAAATTTGTGCTTTACCTGATCAATGATCATTTCATGATACACCAATTTGTATGTAAAAAGAAGGGAAATTATCTCTGCACCACCTTTCGTTTGTCATATGTACATCTAACTATCACAAAATTTTGACATGTTCTTTGCACCACCCTTGTTTTTAAATTTATGTCAATCAACTACTTTGACACTAAAAATGACCATTTTAGCCTTAAATGAATTAAAAGACTATTTTATTCCACAAAATATTGAAAAATAAAAAAATTATAATTACAAAATACCCTAAATAAAATAAAATAAATAAATCACAAAATCTAAGATGTTAATTTTTATAATATTTATAATTTCATATAAAAATTATTATGTTAATTTTTTAATTTTAATTTTATTTAATTCTTGTAATTAAATTAAGTATAGGGAAATTTACAAAAATTAACATGAAGAGAAAAGCTCCCTGAAATTATTGTAAACTTTCCTATAATTAAAATTAAGAAACTTCTCTATACAAAAATGAAATTATAATTTTAAAAAATTAACATGATAATATTTAAATGAAATTATAATTATAAAAAATTAACATCTTGGATTTTGAGATTTATTTATTTTATTAAATTTAAGGGTAATCTTATAATTATAATTGTTTTATTTTTTAGAATTTTGTAAAATAAAATAGTCTTTTAATTTATTTAGGGGGGAAATAATCATTTTTTAGTGTGAAAGTAGTTGATTGATATAAGTTTAGAAAGAAAGGTGGTGCAAAGAACATGTCAAAATTTTATGGTAGTTAGATATACATATGTCAAAAGAAAGGTGGTACATAGATAGTTTTCCTAAAAAAAAAAAAAAGGTGATATATGAAAGAACAAAAGAAAAGAAAGGCACTATCATTAGAGTGTTGTTAAAAGGCTCTACAAATAAAATTTTTCTACTTATTTAAAGAGTCCATTCAACATTTAAGACTCTAAGATTCTTCAAATAAGAAACGTTTCTCTCTCTTTCATTTTGTAGTGTTTTCCCCTCTTCAAATTATTTTTTATTATTTTTTATTGAGAGAGAGAAATACCTTAATTACTATATGATTTTCCTTTTAAAAAATAGCTATTTGATTAAAATAATATTAACTTATTTTTATTTGAAGAGTCTTTTGGAAGATAGCATATTTTTTCACTCTCCTATTTGCCACATAGGTAAGCAAATAGATTTATTATGAGTAAAATTAGTATAGCCTTTTGGTGGTGCTCTTACTCTCTTTCTATTATCTGTTTCTTTTTAAGTCAATTTACGAGACAGGTTCAAAACTTGAAAAAAAAAATCATGTCTGAAAATTAATTTTGAAAACAGCTGATCCTAATTAATAATTATGTATCATACATTTTGAAAAATTAAGAACTGTTATTATTTAGTAATTAAACAATAGTCACTTCCTTAAAAGAACAAACGCCGGTAAAAAAAATTTGAAGCAAATTTGAAGTCTCGACTTCAATATGAAATTCTGCAGGAAACAAAGAGATTTGATTATTACAATTGACTCTCTTTCCTATAACACCATTTTCACACTAGCAAAGAGGACTTTAGGCTGCAAAGAACTAGACAAAGGAGGAATTTAGGCTGTAAAGACCAAAAAGAAAAGAAGTAATAATAATTACAGTGAGAAGTATTTAATACCACGCAAGTTCTACGTCTCAATATTATTGGTTTAATAGATTTTTGAAGGCAGGGGATTTTACTTTCATTGTAGAAATTTCCACATACAAAAAATGATGGGAATTGGTCGTCAAGAAATCAGTCTTGACCACCATTTGGTTTCCAAGATTCAGAGTCAAGTAAAGGAGATAATACAACTACTTAATGCATGTATGACATGTGTATTTGAATTTAATACAACCACCACTTTTTATTGATGGGTTTTTTTAAATAATTGAATACATTTCCACATACAAAAAAATGATGGGAATTGATCGTCAAGAAATCAGTCTTGAGCACCATTTGGTTTCCAAGGTTCAGAGTCAAGTCAAGTGATAATCAATTATAAAATAAACATTTATTGGTCCTTTTGATAGTGGATGTCGCACCATTTGGTTTCCATTTACAAATTCCCACAAAACAAGATAAAATAAAATGAATTTGTCGGCTGATTGTCAAAGTAATCCACCACGTGCGACAGTCAATTGTTTATGCAGAACGGAAGCAACAAGATAAAATGACCCATCTTCAAAATCATCGAGACGAAATGAAGATGAACCATACCCAGCCATCATCAAAATTTCCACTGAAATTAAAGTCCATTTGTTGATTTCTCCAATGAGGCCAATCATTTCTTAATTAAGTTTCTTTATAACTGATACAAATGCCAGCAAGTATCGATAGATTATCTTAGCTTGAAGTTTCTAAGAGTTTTTTTTAGTTTCTCAATCAATTTTCAAAGAGTATTAATCTTAATTAATTAGTTGCATTCATTAATTATAGAGGGGTTTAACATCTAATATTCCATGTACCAATAAATCTTCCGGTTTATTTTATCATTAAATTAATTCCATTAATTTCGGAAGTTCGTTTAATTTCAGTAATTGAGTTCCTTTTCTTTGAAAAAACCAAAAAGTATCAAGGAAATTGAATTAGACGGGCGTTGAATACGGATTCACTAAAAGTGCATGGAATACATTTTGAAAATTTATCACAAGTGAGGTGGCATTCATCTATTCGATGTTGAAATAATATAATGATGCATGTTTTTTTATAATTTTGTTGATCTTCTTCAATAAAACCAAGCTTTAGTATCACTATCAAAGAATAAGTGTTATATACTTTTCATACTATTTTGACATTTTTAAGCTTACGCTGAATGTATTTTAATTTACAATTATGTATTTTTTCCATTGCTTTTGTAGGTAAATTTAGAATAAAATAAGTTATTTTAGGACCAAGACATATACATTATATTTTATAGTAGAACAATTTTTTTTATTTGAAATAATTTTGGTATTTCTATAATATAAGCATTCCACTTGATAATCCAATCCATAAATTAAAAGAGATTCTTTCATTTCAAGATCTTTCATCTCAAGATCTTTCATCTTGAATTAATCCTTAATGAAATAAAATCTATAAGGTACACGCTTTTTGATTGAGTGCTTCAAGTATTTGTTTCAAGTATTTTATCTTTCAACTTTTAAAGATTCTTTTCAATTAATTTTGATAGGGTGGGGCTATTTGTACTCTAAAAATTACTTTGAAGTTTCCGTACCTTTTGAACAAAATTGAGGTAATTTGAAGTTAATTTTCGAAAATAAGGAGAATAATTTGAAGATAGTCAGTTTACGAGGGGATAATCCAAAATTTAGTTTACCCTATTAAAATTTACAAATTAATATAACTTTTTCAGAATATCAGTGATAATTATATAATATTAACATGCAATTGCATAATAAGTAATGATAAATAAAGATATGAATTAATTATGCTAGAACATCAAGATGGCATAAGCATATAATAGTATATATATTATTAGACAATATCCAGATTGTCAAATATATTAAAAAAAATTCATACTATTGATTTACCATACGAAAGGATCAAAAAGGAATTTACCATATGATCCCTTGTGGCTAGAGACTCATGCTTATAATGTGTTAAATTATTTATCAATTAGAAGCACAACAATATAGTAAAAAAAAGAGAGAAAGCCAAATAAGAGATGCAGTATCTAAAGAGAAATTTTATTCAATCTCAAGTATATAAAAAATGTGTAGGAAAGCCTCCCGTTTTATATGGATACAATTATTGAATAGATCATAATGTAAAAGATAATGATCTCTAATTTAGAAAGATCATGGATGCTATGGAAAATAAAAGGTTGCCGGTGGGGAAATAAAAAGTATGTTGATGAGCATCCACATAGAATTTAATATTTTCATAACGGTCTCAATATTATTTGTTTATTAGATAGTGGATGACCTGCATTTGTTTTCCAAGTAGAAAGTTCAACAAACGTATGTTCCCTGCGCCTAATACATTTACATTTAGAAAAATAATGTGTACCGAAATTTCATTAAATCGAATTTACCAATTTTTTTTTAATCTGGGTGATGGTCTATTGTCTAATTGTCTATTAAGTTTCTAACGGAAAACGTTAATTTCGCTAATTTCTTTTGACAAAATTTCAGTCTGTGCATCCGTGCTGTTCATTTTTTTTAACTGAACCAATAAAAACATTGAGAAAACTAATATTTAAGACACATGGCATGTATTTAATGGACGGTCTAATGAGACTTTTACCTGTACATCTATCCTGTAGAATAATGATAGAGAGCCTGCTCCAACTTCACCCAAGAGTAAATAAAAGTTGAAATGATAACAAAATTACCACAATTTTGGAATTAATGACAAATTTATTTCCAAAAAAAATTGCCTTGGTCGGGTTGAGGTGGAGTGTGTATCATTTTTCCACCTTAAAGTAGATTTTTGAATAATGGTCAATTATATCCACTGTAAATATAATTGGTCCGCTAGAGAGTGGATGGCGCACTATTTGGTTTCCATTTACAAATTTCCACGACATAAAAATCAATTGTCAATACAGTGCATTTTCGGCTTTAAAAACCGTGCTTGAGGTTGAAATAAGCATCCACACATTAAGGAGCCTCAAACTCAAACATGGTAAATTCAATTTCCATGAGCTGCATTGCCACTTTGGTATGGTGCTTCAGCTTGTTTTTGCTTAATTCTCATAGTTGTTTTGCCCATCATTCAAACGAGACAGAGCGCCTCGCATAGTTTTGCCATAAAGTCGCATTGTTTACTTAATTCTCATAGTTGTGCCAATGGACAGGCGTGTCCTGTGGTCATCAACATCAGAGGGTGACTGCGTTAGATCTCAGTTACCGAAGCATAAGAGGTATTTTATCTCCTTATGTTGGGAACCTCAGCTTTCTCAGATTCATCAACCTCGCAAACAACGACTTCTCTGGTGAAATTCCTGATGAAATTGGTCGTTTGCTCAGGCTCGAAACTCTAAATACTGGCAAATAATTCATTTTCAGGTAAAATACCATCCAATTTGTCCCGTTGCTCTAACCTCATCAATATTTATGTCCGTAGAAACCACCTTGTGGGAGAAATTCCGGCAGATATCGGACGTTACTGGTTGAAGCTTGAGATGTTAACCTTCAGAGATAATCAGTTAACAGGACAACTCCCATCTTGCATTGGAAAGCTTTCAACTCTACAGGCATTAAGTAATGGAGAGAATAGATTAAGCGGGAGAGTTCCTGATAGTTTTGGTCAACTAAGAAGCTTATTCTATTTTAGCATAGTTGAAAATAATTTCTCTGGTACGTTTCCTTTTTCCATTATTAACATCTCTTCCCTTGAGTCAATTTATCTACTATCAAATAGATTCCAAGGAAGTCTTCCCGTTAATATAGGTTTTAATCTTCCGAACCTTGAACATCTTAGTGTACGTCAAAACAATTTCATAGGTTCTATCCCACACTCGTTCTCCAATGCTTCAAATCTTCAAATGCTTGACCTTTCTCTGAATCATTTCAGTGGACAAGTAAAAATTGATTTCAACCATCTCCCCAATCTATTTAGGCTTAGTTTTAGTTCCAATAATTTAGGAACTGGGGCAATTGGTGATCTTGATTTTATAACCGATCTCACAAACTGTAGTAAATTGGAAGCGCTTCGTCTAGATACGAATGTATTTGGAGGAGTGCTGCCACTTTCTACAGCCAACCTCTCTACAACAATAAAAAGAATCTCAATGGGCGGCAATCAAATATCCGGAACCATACCTCCTGAAATAAAAAATCTTGTCCGTATAAATGCAATTGGCTTGGAGTATAACCAATTAACAGGGTCTATTCCTCATGCCATTGGCGAACTCAGAAACCTACAAGGTCTGTGCTTGGTTCGAAACAACTTACACGGTGACATTCCTGAGTCTCTTGGCAACCTAACAATACTAAATGCCCTTCAATTAGGATTCAATAAGTTGCAAGGCAATGTACCTTCATCCCTTGGCAATTGTCGGAATTTGATGTTATTGAGTGTCTCAAACAATAAACTCACCGGTGCCTTGCCCCCACAAATTCTCGGGATAACGACCCTTTCAATTATACTAGATCTGTCCGGTAACCTTCTTACTGGATCTATTCCCTTAGAAGTGGGCAACTTGAAAAATCTCGTACAATTGGATTTATCTGAAAATCATTTTTCCAATGAGATTCCTGTTTCTTTAAGTGCTTGCACAACCTTAGCGTATCTTTATATGCAGGGCAATTCATTCACCAAAAGCATTCCTCTCTCTCTGAATACATGGAAAAGTATTAAAAAGCTAGATCTCTTACGCAACAATTTATCTGGCCAGATCCCAGAATATCTTGAGAATCTATCATTCTTAGAGTACTTAAACCTGTCTTACAATGACTTCGAAGGCGAGGTACCGAGAAAAGGAGTTTTCAGCAACAAAACAATATTTTATTTAACTGGGAATAAAAGGCTTTGTGGGGGTTTAGGTGAATTGCATTTACCAGCCTGCCACTCCGCCAGACCGAGAAAAACAAGAATTACTATTCTCAAAGTCGTGGTTTCAGTGACGGTAACATTGACGATCTTATTAGCATTTTTGATTGTTGTTTATACTCGAAGAAGGAAACGTACACAGAAATCATCCAGTATGTTGCCGATGGAACAACAGTTTCCAATGGTTTCCTATGCTGAGTTGAGTAAAGCAACAAATGATTTTTCATCATCAAACATGATTGGTCAGGGAAGCTTTGGCTTTGTGTATAGAGGAAATCTGGGTGAAAATGAAATGGAGGTAGCAGTGAAGGTAATGAATCTTGAACAAAGAGGTGCAACCAAGAGTTTTGTTGCTGAATGTGAAGCACTGAGAAATACTCGCCATCGGAATCTCATCAAAATCATCACTGTTTGCTCAAGTGTTGATTTTGAAGGAGTTGATTTCAAGGCTCTTGTTTACGAATACATGGAATGCGGAAGTTTAGAGGATTGGTTGCACCAGAGCAATGATCAATTCGAAGGGGGAAATTTAAATGTCATTCAAAGACTAAACATAATCATTGATGTGGCTTCTGCAATCGAATATCTTCACCATCACTGCCAACCACCAATTGTTCATGGTGATCTAAAGCCAAGCAATGTTTTGCTTGATCACGACATGGTTGCCCATGTGGGTGATTTTGGGCTTGCAAGTTTTCTTTCTGATTGTTCAGCTGGTATAATTCTTGAAACTCCATCAAGTTCAATTGGCATAAAAGGAACTGTTGGTTATGTTGGCCCAGGTAATTACATATTTTCATATTTGATACTCTTTTTTTTAATTAATATTAAATATTATAATGTCTTAACACAAAGAATGTGAAATGTTTTTATTTTTTATTTTTTTTTCTTTCAAGAGTATGGAATGGGCGGGGATGTGTCCTTGACAGGAGATGTGTACAGCTTCGGAATATTGTTGCTAGAGATGTTTATAGGAAGACGGCCAACCGATAACATGTTTAATGATGGCTTGACTCTCCATGAATTTGCCAAGATGGTTCTACCGGAAAAGGTCATGGAAATTGTTGATCCTTCGTTGTTGTTGGACTTGAAAGCAAGTGCAGGCAACTCAAGGAATCCTGGAAATGAAAGAGCCAAAATTGAGGAGTGCTTGGTTGTTATAGTGAGAATTGGATTTCTCTGCTCAGTGGCATCTCCATCCGAGCGAATGCTAATGATAGATGTTGTGGCAAAATTATGTGCGGCTCGGGAAATCTTTCTCAATAATAGAGGTTGAAGCACTAGAAAAGGGAAGCTATGTGCTTACTGTTCACTATTTTTTGCATGCTTTATAGCGCCATTAAAACACTGAATTTTTGTTGCATGATATGTTGCAACAATAAACAATGAATTTTCTGTTTTCCAATCAATCACTTTGCCTCACATCAATTTGTATGTTAAAATATGGGGCATGTGTCAAAAAATAAATGAATAAATATGGCTCCATATCATTACTCTTTTAACTATTTTCATTCTAATTTCTACCTTAATCTATATAAGCAAATTTAAAAACTAGACTTCAAGAAGAATTTCTGGAAACAAAATGATTTGGTTATTACAATTCTCTCTCTCTCCTATAACACAATTTCTACACTTGCAGGGAGGACTTTAGGCTGTAAAGAACTAGAAAAAGAAGGATTTTGCGGGAACAATTGAAAAATAGAATACAAAAAGGCTAGGAAAGAAAATTAAAAAAAGAACAAAGAAAAAGAACAGAACTAATAAACCGACTCTATGTTTTTCTTCATCGACTTTCTCATCTCCAGGATGGCATCATGTCTTCTCTTGGAGATTGCTTTAAATTCCTCCTGGTACTGCAGGTCAATCATTTCCAGCTTCATTCTGATTTCTTCGTCTATTTCTTGGTCAGACAGAGACGAAGAGATAGTGAGACCACTCGAAGTATCCACCACACCATTGGAGCGTATGTCCATGATATTGCTCTTTTCATCTGGGGTTTCACCTAATCCCATTCTGGCAGGAGATTCACTAGTTCTACCAACAAATGCATGTCCATCGAAGTCCATAGGCCCAGGCTCCGGGAATATATCTGAACTAAAGCAGTATTTCTTTTCATTCTGCTCACTGGAGGATGCAGAAACATTTGATTTCCCAGATGTTCGATCATCTGCTGTGGCCTTACCCTGGCAGCTAAAATCATTACCAGATTTTTTCTCATCGAGCTTCACAAAATAGGGCCCTAGCTCTGTTGTTTGAATGCCTTCTTTGAGAGAAGCAGAATCCTGGCCATCTGAAGACCTTGAATGATTGTCAGCTTCATAAGACCTCGGGGACAAACCTGAAGTATTGTCTACATGTTCTACCGACAGAGCATCCTTCTTATGGTCCCCAGGAGATTGTCGTCTGCTTTTTTGGGGAATCAGATGGTCAATGCGAACACATGGTTTCCAACCAGGTATCAGGTTCAGTAACAATAAATCAATCAACTCTGCAATGAATGTAACATTCTGGTCAGCCAGCTCCAGCTGCTCAACCATTTCACTTGAAACTGAGAAGGCTGTATCACTATCAAGGTAGAAAAGAAAATGAATATTCCTCAGACGACCTGCATTTAAGGACATCAAACAAAAGTCATGTGAAAATATATTAAATTGTAGAGAGTTCAATGAAACAAAGTTTAGAGAAAAAGTGACAAGAAACTGAGAGCAGACGTGCATAAAAAATCAATGTACTAACCAGACTGATCTGCTATTCGAAGGATCAATGATACAGAGTATTCATCATTGCTCTCGCCCTTTAACAAGAAAAAGTTGCCTCTCTTTGACCTTCGAACCTCAAAGCTCGGAGAGTAGGAATCCCCACCACTAGAGTTATCAAGAGAAGTGATAACAGGCAGTTCTGTGTCACTATCAAAGTCCATGGAGGGATGCTTATTACGTACACCAGCTGGTCCTTCTGACATTAGACACCGATCTCCAAAGGCTCCAATTCTGGGCAAAACAATATCAGGCAGCGGCAGTGGACGATTTTTTGTTGTTCCATTCACTTGGAGAAAAGGGTCTTTCAGAAGCTCCTTTGCTGAAAGCCTATGAGATGCAGGGACTAGACACTTCTCAATAAAGCTCTTTACTTCTGGATCTTTCACTCTAGAGAGGGCAGCAGGTTTGATGCCCTTCAAAGTCATAAAAGAAAGGTCATTGACCAACATAGGCAATAGCCATTACAAGCTAAAGAAAATGCAAACTATCATTCACAAATAACTTACAGATGAAACCTTCTTGTAAATCTGAGCAGAGTTTCTGCATTCACTGTAGGGGTATTCAAATGTCACCATCTCTAGCATGCACATTCCAAAGGAATATATATCAGCCAACTCGTTGTAATTCTCATCATACAACTCAGGAGCCATGAACTCCGGGGTTCCTGTGAAGACCATCTCCATGGATCAATTGGAAAGAATGAAGAGCCATCTCAGATGCTGTGACATTTGGCTAAATATAATAGGCATGTAAAACAAAAATCTCCAGTAAAACCATTAGAATGTGAATGAAATAGACCAAACCCATAACGCCAGGGCTGTTGGAATATTTTTCCCCAAATCTATAATGGCATAATTGCATATAAGAGGAGAATTTGCATCTAATGATAAGTATCAAAGATATTAAAGAAGAAAAATATAAATCATACCAATTACACTCTTGGCATTAGCCTGCTCCATGACAGTGGCCAACCCTAGATCTCCAATTTTCACTTCTCCTTGGTTACCATTGATAAATATGTTGTCGCACTTGAGATCCCTATGTATTATCGGTGGGTCATGACTGTGAAGGTAAATTAAACCTGACAAAATCTGTCTTGCCCAACCTTTCACAGCCTTCATATCAACCTTCTTGTGTTTCTTCCGGTACCTAAATCACAGTTCAGGGCCACTAATCACAGGGCTAATTTCACTATAAAACCAAAAATGGGGAATTTTAAGCGAGTCATAAGAAGGAGAGTAAACATACTGTCTGAGGCTACCCGAGGTGAAGAGCTCAGTTATAATATTCACCGTCTTGTTCTGGTCATCAATCCATGAATTGTAAAACCTTATAATATTGTTATGCTTCAGTGACTTCAAGAGATGCACCTCAGAGTAAAGCCTCTCTAAGTCTTCTGGTGACTGCAACACATCATCAATCCGAACTTGGCACCATGCTACTTCAAGTCCGTTGACTTCATCAAATGCCTTGTAGCTAGAATTTTAGAATTTCATAAAATTAAGGAAGGCATACAGATCCATGAACAAAATAAGCTCAAACTACCAAAAAGGACCAAGTACCTAACAGCTTCTGCAAACATATGTATCCACAGGACCAAATACAAACACTAGTATCTCCAAATGAAACAAAAAGGGAAGTAAAAAAAAAAAACAGAATAATGGAGGATACGCTGTCTTGAAAGCCCCTTTTCCAATCACTTCTTTGTACTGTAAGAACCCACATTTGGTTATATTTCAATATTGTTGATGGGGATAGAAAGGAAAACATAAGAAAAGACACATCATAAAACTTCAATCTTTTGCCTTCTTTCGAAAAGCAAAACAAGGAATACAACAACAAAGAATAACACACTAATTTTCTTCATCTCCCCAATTTTCCCAGCAAACAAGCAGGGAAAATAGAAGAAATCGATTAACAATGTAAAAAAGAGCATAACATTACCCGGATGTATCGACAAGTTGGATCAGTCTCAAGTACATCAGGATCAGGAGGCTCCAATTTTGAGGGACCATCTTCCGAACTTTCCATATTAACAAAGCTCCACTATCTACAACAACTTATCTAAATTTTTAAACCTGAACCAAAATTGAAATACCTAAGTTACTTACTGCAAGACTTCAAACACCAAATTAAAACCGAAACCATAGAACACCAAATAAAAACCTTATAATGAAAGATCATTTCAGAACTAGCATATAAAAACAGATAGTAATGCATTCAAGAAAAATAGATTACAAACCCATTATTCAAAAAAAGAAAAAAAAACCCTCAAATCCAAATACCCGAAAAACCCAAATCAAAACACCAAGGCCCTAATTCCCAGCTTCAGCAACTCCAAAGGAACAACAGAACAGAGCTAGAGAATGTGTTGATGCTTTATCCCAAAAAAACCAAAATTAATTATACAGGAAAATTAATTAAGAAACTAAAAAGAACCCAATTCATTAAAACAGAAACTGAACCTAAATTCACTTCTAAAAGCATTCAATATAACAATCAAATAAAAAAAAAAAAAAGAATATATATATGGCCACAAAGGATAATGCATTGCCTATATTGATATAATTTTTCAAAAAATAATTGTTAGGAATTAATAAAATTAAAATGTAGAATTCGGTTTCTTCTGTTCATACCTGGTTGCTTGGTTTGGCTTCACCGCTAATCATTAGCAAGAGAACAAAGAAACAAACAAATAAAAAGGAAAATAAAAACCCTAACCCTAATGAATTTGATTCCTAAAAAGAGAGAGAATGAGAGAGAAAAAAATGAAACAAGTGTCGTTTTGATGAATCAGAGACCAACACCTTCCGTGTTCAAAGCAAATCAATTTCTCTCTAAAACCAGAGAAAAGCTTGACAAGTTATACACAGCGCATATTTATAGTTATCTATTTCGTTTTAAATTTATCTTGTTGGAAATATAACATTTAGCTACCTAATTTATAATAAAATCACTAATGATGATAGTTTATGGTAGTTTATGCAGAATCTTGTTCTCCAATTCTATTTATTAAAATTAATGACACATAAGTAGGTGGATAATTTGATTTTGTGCGTATGATAGTAAGGCCTGAGGCACCAGATTGTTTCGGTTCATTTTTTCATTCGAATCAAATTGATCAATTTGATTTAGTTAAACTTTGATTTCATACAAATTAAAAGAAAATCAAAGTAAAATAAAATAGAACCAAAATCAGACTTAATCGATCAATTTCATTTTGGTTCGATCTATTAATTTTTATTTATTTTCTTATTTATATTTATATTTTTATTTACTATTTTATGGCCCACCAATAATAATATGATATATATTCACTTATATAAAATTACCAAAGCATTTTAGTTTTTTTATTCTAAAATTTAAACTGCAACCGAACCGATTTTCTCAAATGCAACGAAAAAATGACTAAATTTTTTATTCTAAAAAAATCAACCGAATTAAAAATAAAAAACCAAACTAAACCGGCTTTTTTGTTGTTCTACCCATTCTTATTATTATTCAAATTATAAATTTTGTTTCTGACAATTGGATGGCATGAATGGTAATTAGAAACTATGCCCTTAAACTGTGATTAATTTAAAGTCTAGGGACCTATACGTTTTTACTCATTCTCTACTTTTTTTAAAAAAAAAATTTCTGACGTTTGCCAATGTGGCGGATGCCGACTACGTGTCATATGTTTATGATTACGTTGATTCTTCTTGTTTCGGCGGATGTTGGATTTGTTTGATGAGGTGGCTATTTGTTATTGGACGCTGAGGAATGTTAGTGACAGGTGATGGTATTTAAATTTTTTTTTTTTTTTTTTGTGAAAATGGTATTTGAAAAGTTGGATGGATTCTTTTTGTTTTTTTTTTACCGTTAATTAAGATATTATTGGAGTTTGAATTTTATTATCCTGTATAAACAATAAATTATATAATTAATCCTACTAAATATTGCAATTGCTCATCACTAGAAAATTAACTCTAATTTAGCAAATATGTTTTTTTTTTTATTTTTTAATCTTTTGTATACTAGACACTCGATTAATATGAAAATAATTAACCTCAATGAGAAGAATATAGTCCTGCTCGGTGGTGGGCTCATTTATGATTTAGTTATGTATGATTTATATGTAATTATGTATCGTTCTATTATTATTTATTAATTATGTATGATTTAGATGAGCAGAGAGACGGAATCGAAAATGAACAAAAGAGAATAGTAAAAACTACAACCACCACCACCATAAAGCCCCCATTAAAAAATAACATTACCTTTATTAATTCACACTTGATCACTGCACAATTATTTCTAATCTTACTTGAATAAGAAAAATAAATTCAAAGTCTTATTAAACTAAAATAACAGATACAAGACAAACAAATCAAAATCCAACTAAATACTTACAGACTCCGAAAACTTGCCCCACATCACTACCCTCGAAAAAAAAAATTCTTTTTTATTTATTATTATTATTACCGAGGGTACATAGAGCTGTCAGAAATATATTGTGCGGAAAAATCTGGTGGATGATTCAACAGTTGTCTTGTGTAGTGTGGCATAACAATAATTCCTTCCATCATCCAAATCACTTGTTTCATTGTTGGTCATAAATTTAACTCACCATCCACAAACCGAAGTCCTATCTTTACCAATTGCTCAAATTCCTCCATGTTAACATCTTCCTGATCACTTACCAAATTTTGGAGCTCATCAGCTTCATAGCATTGATAAGCCCAATCAATGAGAACAGCTTCTTCGTCTCTCAATGTCGCATCCGTGTTCTTTCTACAACAAACGATTTCAAGCAACATAACTCCGAAGCTATACACATCTGATTTCACAGTAATAGGACTGTTGTCGCTGTGCCATTCTGGAGCTGTGTAGCCTCTTGTCCCTCTAAAAACTGTGTATGTTCTCGTTTGATCAGGCTTCAACAGCTTCGACAGTCCAAAATCCGATATCTTGGCTGTCAATGACTCATCCATGAGAATGTTCTGCGGCTTGATGTCACAATGGATGATTCTTGTTTCACATTCATCGTGTAAATAATGTATCCCTTTGGCAATCTCTAACACAATCCTTCTCCTTTCGTTCCAACTTGCGCGTTGCTCGGATGTAAAAAAGAAGATTTGCCAAAGAACCATTCCTCATGAACTCGTATACAAGAAGCCTGTTTGATCCTTCACTGCAAAAGCCTACCAATTGAACCAAGTTCTTGTGATGAGTTCTTCCAATTATCTTCATTTCATTCCGAAACTCACTCTCACCTTCTTCAACCATCTTTATTAGCTTCTTCACTGCAACTTCTTTCCCACCATGAATAGAGCCCTTGTCCCTCCCTGATCCTCCCCTGCCTATCTCCTCCTTGAAATTTTCGGTAGCCAAAACATGCTGCTCATAGCTAAATGACCTCAAATTGATTTCTTCAACTACATTTGGTGAACTGACTTGCCTTGAGATGATCTTGTTGCTCCATATCTGATAAGCATACGCAAGATACAGAGTTGACATGAAAATAATCATGGAAAAGGCAATTAGAACAATACCAACAACCATAAATTCCTTGCCAATTTTCTTGGTTCTCTTATTGATAACCCCATCTCCACCTTTAGACAAGCCACTAACCCTAACCTTGATCAGAGCTTTGTTTGGGTTTGTAATATTTTTTCTTCCATATCTCAAAGGAAGCTTGTGTTTAAAGCTGTTAAGGAAGCATATATGACACGTGTGCTTTGAGTATCCAGTCAGCATTACAATTGGAAATGTGACAGCCAGCTCAGCAGAGTTTGTTATAAGTGCCAGCTCAACAAAGTTTGTTATGCATGCTCTGTATTTTTGTTATCTCATGCTCTCGATTCTGTTTCCATGTGATTGTAACAAGTATATAAAGAGTAGTTGTATTTGTAGTTCAATAATGTGAAATAAGAAGAAAGATCCAGAATATTCAATATCAGTTTTTTTTTTCTATTTTCTCAACATCCAAACAAAATATCAGCTCAAATTGAACTTTTTAACATGGTATCAGAGCCAAACAGATCAAGCTCTAGCAATCAGTAAACAAATCACAGAAATCCGATAACACGTAATGCAAATTCATACACTCAAATCAATTTCTCTTTCACAAATCCAATCAAACTAGATCGCTCGAATTATCTGCTATGGCGTTCTCAAGTTCTGGCTTTAATTAGAGGAAATCGATTGGAGGATTTCATAACTGGAAGCAAATCAGCTCCTGAAGAGCATCTTGTTCTTACTGGAGCTAATGGATCTACTCAGCAGGTTGCTAATCCTGAGTACCAAACTGGAGATCACAGGATCAGACTCTACTTGGATGGCTGTTACCAACAATCAGTGAAGGTAATCTAAGTTTAGTCATAAATTGTGCAAGTTCTTTTGATGTTTGGAGAACTTTGGAAAGGAAATTTGGTGTGCAATCTGAAGCTAGGGTTCTTCAACTTAGGTATGAACTAAATACTCTCAAAAAGGAAGAATTAAGTGTTGAGGATTATTGCATCAAAATGAAAGCCATAGCTGATAAGCTTGCCAGTGCTAGAAGTCCTATAACAGAAAAAGATCTTATGTTAACAATATTGAATGGACTAGGAGCAGGCTATCGTGATATTGCTACATTCATAACTGGATCTAAAATGGATTATGATGATGCATATGCACTGTTACTTACACATGAAACCAGATTAGAGCAAGAACAAGATGATAAGAGTGTGTTTAATGCAAATTTTGCATTCTATCCTAAGGCATTTTATGCTCAACCTAGAGGTAGTTTTAGGAGAGGAGGAAATCCTGGTGGAAGAAATCAGTTCTTTGGTAGAGACAACTTCCATCATTCTCAGAGGTTGCATGCTGGAATTTTCAGAGGAGGATATGGTAGAGGTCAATCTTTTGGACAAACTAATGCTTTTAGTCCCATTCCAATTGCTAGGAATTCATCACCAGTTAATAGAGGTAGATTCATTGGAAATAATGGAGTACAAAGAAGTTCTGGAAATACAAAAGAAATGGTTTGTCAGATATGCTTCAAGTCTGGTCATACAGCTGACATCTGTTGGCACAGATTTATTGAAGATTATGTACCTGTACCAAGACGTGTTGGAAAGACCAAAGTGCCAAGATCCGCCTATTTCAGTAATTTTGATGGTTTTGCTGCTTCCCAAGGCTATAAAGACTGTGATAATCTGAGTTACAAGCCACCTGGTTTTTATCCTGTATCTGCTATTAACTGTTACTCTGGAGTTGATGCTTATAATCCTACAGCTACATTTGTTGCCAATTGTGAAGGAGCTGCTGATGATGGCTGGTACTTGGATAGTAGAGCAACTCACCATCTGACCAACAACATGGAGAATTTACATTTTAGAGAAGAGTACAAAGGTACAGACCAGCTTATTATTGGAAATGGTCAAGGTTTGTCTATCTCTCATATTGGTAATGCTTTTCTATCATATAGAGCTTCATTATACTCACCCACACACACCACCATAGCACTCAAAGACATGCTACTTGTTCCTTCCATCACCAAAAATTTGTTAAGCATTTCTAAGCTAACCTCTGATAATCCTTTATCTGTTGAATTTTGTGGGAATGTCTGTTTTGTAAAGGACATGAAGGGGCAAGTTCTTCTACAGGGCCTTGCTGAGAAAGGTCTGTACAAGCTGTTATTGAAATTAAAACCTCTGTCCTCCTCATCTGCATCATCACCTACATTCTCACCTGCATTCCATCTGTCTCATTCCCAGTTGAATAAACCAGTGTCTATGTTGTCTTTGTCAAATGTGTTTTCTGTTTCTTTAAACTGTACTGATTTGTCTAAGGCTTGTTATCATACTGTTCCAAATAATTGTAACAAAAAACTTGATGAAGTAACATTGTTACATAGAAGATTTGGTCATCCTAGTTCAATAATATTGCTGCATTTGCTTCAGTCCTGTCCACAGCTTAAAGTCTTTCATAAAGTACTTTTATCCTCAACTCATCCTTTATGCGAAGCTTGTCAACTTGGAAAGGTTTATAAACAGCATTTCTCTTCTACTGATGCAAAAACCACAGGGGTGTTAGAGTTGATACACACTGATTTGTGGGGGCCTTCCCCAACTGTTTCTAGAAATGGATATAAGTACTATATAAGCTTCATTGATGACTATAGTAGATATACTTGGATTTATCCCCTTAAACTCAAATCTGAAGCTTTTGAAGTCTTCAAACTGTTTAAACTTCAAGTAGAAAATCAGTTTCATACTAAAGTCAAGATGTTGCAATCTGACTGGGGGGGAGAATATAAAGCATTTACTGATTTTAAAAATCAAAATGGGATTCTCTTTAGGCATTCTTGTCCATACACTCACCATCAAAATGGTTTAGTAGAGAGGAAACATAGACACATAGTTGAGCTAGGCTTAACACTTTTAGCTCAAGCAAATCTTCCATTCAAATTTTGGTGGGATGCTGTTCATACAGCTGTATATCATATAAACAGACTTCCAACACCTGTATTAAACTTTGCTTCCCCTTATGAACAGCTGTTTAGACACAAACCAGATTATACCTTTCTGAAGTGTTTTATATGTCTGTGCTATCCATATTTGAAAGACTTTAACAAACACAAGTTTGAGTTTCATACAAGCAAGTGTATCTTTATTGGTTATAGCTCTTTTCATAAAGGCTATAAATGCTTAACCAATTCTGGACAAGTTCATATTCTGAGGCATGTGATATTTGATGAAACCATATTCCCTTATTCAAGTGACAGTGTATTTACTTCATCTGAACACAACACAAAATCTGAAACACCAGTGTCAAATTTTTCTTCACAGCAAGTCTATCATTTGTCCACATTATCCTTATCTCACAGCAGCTTTGAAGATGTTCACTCAGCAGGCTCAGCAGACCATCAATAAACTCCTTTCATAACTGCACATACAGATGTTTCCTATCAACAAGAGCAAACTAATCATGCAGAGTCAGAATCATCATCATTTTGTTTACCTTCACAACAACTTGAACAACAACCAAGCATTCAACAAACCACAGATAAAAACCTTACACCACAACCTTCTCATAAAATGACCACCAGATCAAAATCTGGGATTTTTAAACCAAAACTGTACACTGCAACCTTAATCAATAAAGAACCTGATACAATTCAAGAAGCTCTTTGTGATCAGAATTGGCACCAAGCAATGAAAGATGAGTATGATGCTTTGATTAGAAATGAAACTTGGTCATTGGTACCACCTTCAGCTAAACACAAAATTGTTGGAAACAAGTGGGTATTTAGAGTAAAACAAAACACTGATGGCAGCATAGCAAAGTACAAAGCTAGATTAGTTGCAAAAGGTTTTCAGCAGACAGAGGGAGTTGACTACTTTGAGACATTTAGTCCTGTTGTAAAGCCATGTACTGTGAGGATTGTGTTGAGTTTGGCTTTAATGAACAAATGGGCAGTAAGACAAGTGGATGTGAATAATGCTTTTCTAAATGGAGAGCTGACTGAGGATGTTTATATGAGTCAGCCTGAGGGATTTGTTAATATGCAGAAGCCCAATTATGTTTGTAAGTTGAAGAAGGTGTTGTATGGATTGAAATAAGCTCCTAGAGCTTGGTATGATAAATTGAAGACTTGTTTGGTTACAAACTGGAATTTTCAAACCTCTAAAGCTGATACATCATTATTCTTTAAAGAGATACATGGGTCAATGATATTGATTCTCATATATGTTGATGATATTCTAATTACTGGTGCCAACAGTGAGGAGTTAGAAAGTTTTATCTCAGAGTTCAGCAGAGTATTTGCTCTAAAGGATTTAGGAACCTTATCATACTTTCTTGGAATAGAAGTTGCTTATGACAAGAACAGTATGTATCTGTCACAAAGGAAATATATCAGAGATTTGCTGAATAAAGCTGATATGTTGGAATGCAAAGGCTGTGATACTCCAATGGTTACAGGACTCAAGCTTCAAAGGGAAGTTACAGGCCATTTGGGTCAGTATATTGAAGATGCAACAAACTACAGAAGCTTAGTTGGAGGTTTGCAGTATCTGGTTTTGACAAGACCAGAAATTGCCTTTGCAGTACATAAATTGAGCCAGTATGTAGCAGCACCAACACTTCAACATGTATTAGCTTGCAAAAGAGTCCTTAGATACTTAAAAGAAACAGAAGGCTATGGACTGAAATTTTCAGCTGAAGGAGAGATGAAAATCACAGGATATACAGATGCAGATTGGGCCTGTGACATTGATGATAGGAAATCAATAGGAGCATACTGCATTTACTTTGGAAACAATCTGATATCTTGGTCATCAAAGAAGCAAACAGTGGTTACAAGATCAAGTGCTGAAAGTGAGTATAGAGCTCTTGCTTCTGCAAGCGCAGAAATTACTTGGATTCAGTCATTATTTAGTGAGCTGAAGATTGCATGCACATCATTACCAAAGATCTGGTGTGATAATGTTAGTGCAACAGAGTTGGCCAAGAATCCTGTCTATCACTCAAGAACTAAACATATTGAATTGGATATGCATTTTGTTAGAGATAAAGTGTTGTCAAAAGAACTGGAAATCAATTATATTCCAAGTGAAGAGCAGATTGCAGACATCTTGACAAAACCTCTCACATTCACTCATTTCAATTATTTTTGATCCAAACTCAATGTGCATCCATGCCCCTTGAATTTGAGGGGGGCTGTTAAGGAAGCACATATGACACGTGTGCTTTGAGTTGTGCTTTGAGTATCCAGTCAGCATTACAATTGGAAATGTGACAGCCAGCTCAGCAGAGTTTGTTATAAGTGCCAACTCAACAAAGTTTGTTATGCATGCTCTGTATTTTTGTTATCTCATGCTCTCGATTCTGTTTCCATGTGATTGTAACAAGTATATTAAGAGTAGTTGTATTTGTAGTTCAATAATGTGAAATAAGAAGAAAGATCCAGAATATTCAATATCAGTTTTCTTTTCTATTTTCTCAACATCCAAACAAAATATCAGCTCAAATTGAACTTTTTAACAAAAGCACAATTGGTCCCTGAACATTGCCACGACGCAATTACAGTCCTCCAAACATGCCTTTGAACAAGCTTCTTCACTTGTCCGAGTGACAATATCATACTCATCGCGCTCCCAATAAGTGTTTTCTAGAAGAGAAATGTTGTAACTGTTGCCACTCTTATCTTCTAGGCAATCTTCTATTGTGGAATATAACTTGCAGCCTTCTTCACTTGAGGCCTTTCGGATCAACGTAAATGAATCCCGGCGGACAAAAACAAGCAACGCCTGTACCATTAAGGCTGCAATAGCTGTTCAATCCGCAAGTTCCCTTCACTGCACAACGATCTTCTTCAGCTATTGCCACCCACAAAATCATGGAGCTCAAGCTACCGTTAGTCCCAACTTGATGCTGATAAAGCCTGAAAATGCCATCAACATCAAGATAGCTCGATACAAGGTTGTCCTATTTACTGAAAGTCCACCTTTAGTCAGATTCTTTACAATAAACACAGTTGAATTTGCAAGATATAAAATGCCACCTTGGTCTAAATTCAATGTTACGTTATGTCCAGCAACTGAAGTATAAGATGACCAATAAACATATTTACCTTCTTGGATACTTCTCAGTGGAAATGCATTCAGATTCCCATCTGATTGCATCCAGAGTTTGAAGTTTCCAATAGATTGATTGGTTAAAGATATGCTTGAATATAACTTTGAATCTTTAGCTAGCTTTTGGCCTACCAAAAGGGTATCTGTTGGATGATCAAAACTAACCCAAACAGTTTGAGAGCTTGAGTCATACAACACAAAGTTACCAGAATCAAGCATTGCGGCAGCCACAGCTCTTTGAGTAGGTTCAGCTATCAACTGGAATTCGCCATTGGAGTTGCGAAGCAAGACTCTGCTGCCATCTACAGAGAATTGCAGAGCAGCACCAGATGAGACCACGGGGTCTTCGCGTCGAGCAGTCCATACAATTGTGTTATTTGCTAGGTTGTTGCTGTCAACGAGCCATATTCCAACCTTGAAGTCATTGCCACTAGTGTAAAATCCGAAAGCAAAATGGCCAGAAGGAAATTTGGAGAGGAATTTGTGTAAAGAGTGGAACCTGTGGTTATGTTGGATTGTGGTGTTCGAGCTTTTGATGTTGGGAACATCTAGATAAATAAGAGGATAATGAAGGTTTTTGTTGCCATTAGAGCTTTGCGCATATATTGGTAATTTGTTATTTTTAAATTTTAGTTCATTTGCCCATTGGAGTGAGCTTTTATAATGAAGGTCAAAAGGGTTTCTACTTCTTGTGTACTTGCTTTTATTTGTCATAATTGCTAAGCGACTTCTTAGCAAATTTGGTGGTTGACTCAAAGTAAACTCTCGGCTTAATTTTGTATAAATGTCAAGTAAACGGTTGATTCAATCGGACTAACATGTCTCAAATTTTATTTAAAATTCTTATTCATATATATGAGCAAACCGTTGGTGTTCGTTGGTTCAATTGCTTAAACTTCTAAGGATGGTAGAAAATGTCTGGATTCAAACCCCACTTACATGGGTGAAAGGCATGATTAAACTAATGATTTTTTTAAAATTGATGAGAGATTTGATCAAATCGTTTCTGTATCCCGTCTTACTTATGAATGCTAAAAAGCGAAGTTTAACTGCGTATTAATATCTGATGTATGGTAAAATCCTTATCAAGGAGCAATATTTTGAACTATTGACATCAGAATTATATTAGCACATTAATTTTTATATCATTTTGGAACTCACAATTCAGAGACAATTTCTTTAATTTTTTCTAATTTTAGAAAATCTATAGAATTTGTATCTTTTCATGTGGCTGGGTTTATTTTATTTTTGACAATAATATGGTTGCCTTTTTATTCATTTAGTGTTCATTTAAAGTCTAATATTCTTTGATGCAATAAAATCATTGATTCTAGGATAACCACTAAGGCCAAAATGACATAAGCAAGCAAACGTAACTCTAGTCAACAATGGATGTGGAAAAAAGATGTGGTCTATATGATTTTTGGTCGCTGGCCATTTTTCCTTCCATATGCTACATCCATGATTGCATTTGATATTTTTCAGTGAAAGCTCAATGACTTGCATAGTAACGTTTGATCATTTTTTTTTTGTCCGGAATATGATGCACAAGACTTGCTTCAATCATACAAGAAATTAAACCTTGTTGAGAGGGACAGTGAAAATAACTTTCTGGAATTTGCAACTGAAATTTTCATGGACCAATTAAGTTGTAGAATATGCTTAATTATTCAATTTTGACACGACCCACATAATTAGCTAGTAAAAATTAATTATTTTCCTTCAGTGATTATTAGCTTTGAATTGATTTTTCAGAAGCTAGACTTCGTTCGTTAAGTCTTGCGAGCTTGCCAAAGGATTGGAATTTCAAAAGGTGGTGCATCTTCAAATGACACTATCAAGCCTTAATTTCTTTTGTGAGAGTATTCATACTGAATGAATTTTCAATCGGATATATATGATATTTTCCTTTTAAATGTAGAGGGATCAATGAAGTCCAAATTAAATTTTAAGTCCTATGTCCTTCAGATTCTAATTCCTCATGGCCAACCAAATAAAGCTATTTCAGAAACCATTCCGTCAGACACATATATATGATCATTGAATGGGAAAATGTTCCACATCAATTAATATTAGTTATTGATTCGTGGTTAAGTTCTCTCCCTAAGGTCAAGGACTTGATTTCGAGCCTCATCGGAGGGAATGAGATGAAAGCTAATGATCCTCTGTTAACAGCTTGAGAAGTTAAGCTTGATACAGTGCTCCAACATTTCAAGAGTGGGATTCACGTCCCTTACCAAGTGTTTATACCTGAATTCTTGGGATTTGCGGAGTTGCTGCGTTGGAGAATTTTGTAAACAACTTGTAGATCCGAATCTCTGGAAGAAACTGCTTTTTCTTCAGTAATTATGGGTTTGAAAGCAATTGCTGCAGGTTGCACAGTTCTTGCATATCTTGAAGTAAATGACACCCACTAGAGTCCATTGGCAAAAGATGGCTTATAACTTATAACAAGTCTTTATAAATCAAATGGCTTTTTATGTTGAATTCAGCAAATTAGAAATTATCAGGTAAGGTTCTCGTATTTTATTAAAGTGCAGAAGGACTTTTAAATCGAGTTTTACCATGATATGAAATTTGTTTACAATATTATAAAAGTCCATCCTACACTTTAATAAAGTTCCGAATCCCTATTGGAAAAGCACTCTTCAGCAAGTATCTACTACAATGACTAACTCAAAATCCTCAGCCTCAATTCATTATAACAAGGTCTATTTTAAAAGAATATTTTTCAAGGATTAAAATGGTCAGTAAATCGCAACACTCTCTCTCCAATGTGACTAAGAAATTGAGCAGGAATATTAAGTACAATTTGCAAATCTTCAATTCATGAAAAAATAGAGAAAACAAATGATGGATAATTAACTAATGACTACGATTTTGGGATATTGTCGAGCAATCCGTCGGCTGCTTTCTTCCACCTTAATCCCAGAGCTTCATAGAAGCGCATTGCTTCAAATCTCGATCGTTCAGAACCATGGCTAGATATCTTGTCTTGTGCTTGCTTCTTCAGATTCTCAATTTTCGCCTTTCATTCATCATTCTCTCCAGAAAGCTGAGCTATTTCCTCATGTACCTCGTAAAAGGGGTTGTCCTGATCACAGTTTCATTATCTATTAGTAAATAACAAGCATCCGCTATTCTTTTCATATGTTCCAAGGCAAAATCAACTCTAAGCCCTGCTATCTGAACAAATTTCAACTGAAACCACCACCTGACAATTGAGTCAACTTCAATGTTCATCACCTCAGTGTCCCTCATGTCCTGCAGAATGAAACAGAGTATGGTAAGGAGAATGGTCTTTAGGCTTTGGGTCAACGGGCTATTGATAATGTCCTCATATTTTTCAAGCAAGCTCTTGAGCTCCGGATTGATTTGATAACCTCCTACATCGACAAGCTCAGCCTCCTCTAAATTGCGTAGATTTGTTGTCCCTATTGCCAGTTCCTTTGCTTCTGAAAATCTTAAATTCATCGAAGATGTCCAGTAGAGTGCTCCCGTTTTTCTTCTTTTCCATCAACTTCATTTCCTCTTCAGTTAAGGATTCCACGATATCTTTGTAGGTTAAGCCTTTTCTCATCAACTTTCTACCAATTTCTCTACTGATAAGCTTCGTTCTGACATATTCGTCTTTGCATTTTCCTTCAGGAAACGGCATTATTATCTATCAACCAATGAGAAATTAATCAGGTCATCAGAATAGAAATGCTGCTTACAGCTGTGGAAACATATAATATGTAAGAAAAGAAAGTCATTGTTAGATGAAAAATGCTGCATTTTTCATCTAAAAATATCTCAAATTCCCAAAACATTGCATTGATGATATTCTCCTGAATAACGCATTGATAGAAACAGAGGATGTCGGTGGAAGGGATGCTGCCTTTCTCTTGGAAGCTCTGCACACGATTTGTGAGATAAAACTTGCAAGTATCACAGCCATATGCTGGGTTGATGGCCTGGATATTTTTCTCGTAAGCACAACAGTAAATACCACCATCCCTTTTGCTTTCAAGAGGAAACAAGAAAAGGTGGTGCCTGTACCTCCTTGATTGCACAACGCATGTGTGTGTGTTGTGCACGTGTGTGTAGTACTCACAATCAGCACAATTATAAGTGGGATGCTCATGATTTAATTCTTTGCTGCAGGGCATACAATACAGTGGATCAAAATTAGCTTCAGCAAGTGTTTTAGTCCTCAAACTGAGATGATGTTCATGTTCTTCATGGAGAACACTTGGTGGTAGTGGGTCACTGCACATTACACATGAAAATTGAGTTCACACGCCACACAATGCATAAAGAAAGTACCCTGAATTGTATGACCACACGCATCGCAATGCCATTGGAAGGACATATTCTCAACTAGAGAAAGAAGATTCTTATGGCCTTTGTACTCTGTGTTTGCCTTCAAAGAAACACATTCAGGATGTAAGTCAAAATCACACTCGTCACATCGATATTTCAGACCTCTAGTATCGAAGCAACATGGATCACACCAACCTCCAGGTTCCTGATCAGCAACCAAGAGTTTCAAAGAATGGCATGGATGAAATGGCCATCGGATGTCTGGCAGCAGCTCAATACATGACTCTGGATATAAAACTCGCATCCGTTATCACAACCATAACTTTGACCGTTTATAATTTGTAGCGTATCTTGCAACTCACATTGGTTACCTCCAAGACTGTTAAGGAAGCTCACATGTGCACAGCAGTCAATTGCAGCTACCATAACATAATGATACAAATCGATGATATGGCTTGCCAGCTGGCACCTGGTAATTATGTGGAATCTTGCACACGTGACATTTAGCATTTGTTTGTTACAATTAGTTGTAAATAATTGTGGTTAGTTTGTTAATAATTATAGTTAGTTTGTTAATTAGTTTCAGCAAGCTACTCGTGTATATAAAGCGAGCTCCTGAACAGCTTCATTTTGTACGACTGTTGCTGAAAATGAATTGAAGAAAGTTCTGGAATCATCTTATTTTCCCTCTCAAATTTCTCAGATTTTCTCAGCAAACAAACGCTCTTAGATCTTTAACTAAAACGAACAAACGATGCTAATGACTAAAATGTGCGATTCATTTTTTTATCTTTCTGGTATTTTCACCCGTCAGGGTAGGCAATGATTGATGGGTTTAGCAAAGAAGCCCAGTGAAGAGCCAGACCCGACTCTTCACTGCCAAACCCCAAAGTGAGGACTTCACTTGGGGGCACTAGACCAACATAGATCTTTTATTTGTTCTTTTAGTGGCACAATTCCTAATATTTGAGAGAATATGTTTACGGTTTACCTTAAAATTAGATATGAAGGATGAGATTAAAATGGGTATGGGGATTGGGCATACACATTTGTATTTTTATTTGCAATTTAAAAAATTAGAAATTAAATATTTGGGGATTGGGCCCCCATTTGGGGATTATCGGGGGTATCCCCGATTCAACTCCAATTACCACAATTTGGGTATGGGGACGGGTCCGGAGATTGCGATCCCTGGCCCGAACCGCCCCCATTGCCATCCCGAAGTGAAGTCACGTGTAGTCCGTATCAGATGTTCGAAGAGTCATTTATTCGTTGCGCAACGGATGATAATCCTATTCCTGTCTAGGCAACTCAGCACAGCATTCGTGGAGATAAATTAGGCAGGGATCACAACCATATGCTGTGCCTTGAATATAAATTCTGGCAACCATAACAAAGTATATATCACCATCAATATGGATTGCACGGACAAACAAGATATGCTCGTGACGAAAATGCCTCAATTTTCCTTTGTCATTGTACTCCACTTCAGTGATCGCACAACACACACGAGCGAACTACTCACATTCGGCACAATGATAAAATCCCAAACTGACACAAACAAACAAGCTTATTGAGCAAAGTTCCAAGAGATAATATAATATTCGAGCCATTTTCCCATTTTATGAATAGACATATTGTCATTGGGCCCACAGGAGTAGATATTTTCTTTGTATTAAAACGTAAAATATTTTCTTTAATTTCTTCTTTGTATTAAAACGTAAAATAGAAGTAAATTTCTCCCTAACATTATCAGGAGTAGATATTTTTCGCTGCATTATAAATATATTTAGAGTCCCTATAGACCCCATATCTTTAGTAAAAAAAAATACTGTAATTATGAAATAAAAATTAACAGTATATAATAAATATAATTTTTAAATAATAATTTTGAAAAAAATATAGTAGTAAAGATATTATAGGTTTTTATAATACAAATGATAAATCAAATCAACTTAATTTCTAAGTCACTTTAGTTAGCATTAGCAAATACTTTATACTACAATTTTTAAGCCACAACTTCCCAATTTCAATACTAGACAAAACCTTAGTTAGACATTTTGACTGAAGATAAACCTTGAAACTGTGAATTAGGATACTTTGAAAAATAGTTTTAATAAACCACAAAAGGACATGCTTTTGAAAGTTTCAGCTTTTTCAAATAAAGTACGGAAAAAAAAAACACACTCCTTTCTCCGTCGAGGTATATATAATAAACATTGAGAGTTGAAAATCTAGAAACCGTGTGGAGAGGGACGGTACATGAAATTAAAAACAACTTTTCAACTAAAGGCTTTCATTTTTCTGGGAAAGCTTATGTTACAGCTACTGTAACATACAAATTTTTAAATCCTTAAAAAAGATAATAATTACAAAAAAAGTCAATAAGTTTTAAAGTTTATTTTAAACCCCAAGCTGCAACTAGGCAACACGTAACACTGCTATACTTCAATTTTTTTGAAGTTTTCTATTTATATTTATAGCAAATTTAATACCAAGTTACTCAACAATTTTTTACATTTTATTTAATTGAATCTCTAACTTATTTAATCTTATATCTATTGAGTTTTTATTCATGATAATATGTGTTTCTTACTTTAATACATCATCATCTTCAATGTTGAAGTCTTTTATTAATTATTTAACTTTATTAATTAATTATTTACTCATTTGATCTCCTAACTTTTTAATTTGTTTTATATTTTCTTAATTGAAATTATTAATTTATTTTGTTTGCACTTTCTATAGCATTAGATAAATTTGGGATTCTTAATTTATTTAATAAATTCAATATAATTATATTTCCCACATGTCTGAATAATTGATCAGATCAAAGGGTTGAAATCTTCCGTAAGAAAATCCTCTTTGCCTATAGCCACAAGGCGGTAACTTATTGGTTTTTAAGTTTTGTGAAATTATTAGAGGTTCTGGTAATTTATTTATTATATTATCTTCTAATAATTCATTAGATTCATAAGATATTTATGACATATAATATCTTTTACAATTTAGGATACTTAAATTAGATTATAAAATCTTTTTGAAAGCATTGGTGATATATATTTAGGATGAGAAAATAGATTGCACACACACACACACACAATTTATATATATATACACACATACACACATATATAAGAAAAAAATCTAGACAAAAAATTATAAATGTAAGTGCAATTATATATTCAGAATTTGTATACCTTTATGAATATGATAATCATTTAGATCTTTATAAGAAAAACTTAAAAACTTTTAAAAATTGATGTAAAAAAGATGAGCAACAAAGCCATTTAGTTATAAAATTAATGAGGACTTATTTGAAAAAATAAATAAATATGTGATTAACAATGAAATTTTTTGTAAATTGCTATTACACATGAACCTTGTTTTACGTTGAAATTGTTTTTATCCATTGGATTTGAAAAATATCAAAATCAATGGCTTACATGTATTGACTGTTTGTTACATTATTTGTAACATAAGCTTTCCCTTAATTTCTTAGACTAATTAAGTTGTAGAATATGAGTTTTATATACTTTTGACATTGACATAAGTAGTTCATATTATTTCTAATTCACTGATATTAGTAGCTTTGAATTGAATTTTCATAAGCTATACTTCATTCTGTACGTAAGTTAAAGGAAGACCAAACAATCAAAGAATAATGATAAATCACGTGTTATTTATTTATTAGTGTTATGAATCATTTCATCAAATAATAACTATAGGTATAAAAAATCAACTGTTAGCAACTGTAAGGGTGGACAAATCCAAACCGGATAAAAAAATTTCCCGGTTTCGATTCCTCGAATTCGATTCGATTTTTATATTTCCAGAAAATCAATAAAAAACCGAACAAATTGGTTTGGTTCTCGATTAGAAATCTCATAACTGGATCCAAACCGAAAAACGCAAATATTTTTGTAATTATGAAATATACCACTTGGCATCATACGAGGGGCCACAAGAGGCAAGCTCATGATTATACAATATATATATATATATATATGTTCCAATCCAAGATGTTGGATTTGTTATAGTGCGAAAAATTTATTAAACTATATGGTTTAATAGTGTAATAGCACTATACTTTAATAAAATCTAAGAACTTGGACTAGATCAGTACTCTCTCTCTCTCTCTATATATATATATAAGATATGTACCACTGGATCTAAATTATTTTTTTATTAAAACTTTTAATTAGTTTTAAAATGATATAACTGGTTAACAAATCGGTTAAACAAGTGATTTTAAATTTAAAAATAAAAATAAAAAGAGATATGATAAAATACAATATCTCAAATTCTTTTGTTTGAAATTGAATTCTTGTCAAGTATTGTTATTCCATTGCATTTTGGTGCCAAAAAATCTGATCTGCTGTTGTTATTGTAATTGATTTGATAGTGAACGTTGTAAATTTGAGTCATATTGTTAAACTGAATTACTTTTAAAAATGGGGAAAGAGAAAGTGGTGGAGAATGTGGATGTGCAAGGCGTATCGATGATTATTAAAAGACATTTAAATTCTATGATTGGTATTGATTTATTGTTCCATCAATTGTGCAAGACGGGGAACGGGAGCTCAAGAAATTGTTTGATACCGTCTCATCCATTCATGAAGAAATGCTTTAATTTGATTAAAAATTAATGATTTAATTTGATTAAAAATTAATGATTTAATTTGATTAAAAATTAATTGTAGCTGGAAGGATAAGAAATTTACGCAACCAATAAATTACCTGCTCAGCAAAATATGAAAAAATATTTGAGGGCATGGGTTACCACTCGGCAACTATACCCAATAATTAAGATAAATACGATTCTTTTTTTTTTTTTCAAATTATAGTAGTGCTAGCTGCTAAGCATACAAAATTGAGAAATTCTAATAACTGTGATGTTTGACTTGTCATTAAATTATATGGAAAATAATTATCATATTGACCAAGAGATCAACAAATCAATTTCTTATTTTTTCTTTTTCTTCTAAGGACTTGGCAGAGTAATTTTGAAGCAGCTTTAGTTGGACCTACTATCAAATCAAAATTTTTTTTTTCCTGAATTTCACATTTCTCTAAAATTTTTTAGTATTTACCACAAATCTCTTTGCAATTTTCATAATACTCAATAATTTTTTTTGATTCGTCATCATAGATATACGATATAAGAATTGTTAGGACCATCGTCCATGCATGAAATTAGCATATGTCAATAAGATCTCTACGAAGAACTTATAGTCCATACGGATTTGCCTCTTTTTCTGTTCCCATCACGATCAAAGAGTTACTGATACTTCTTTTCTTTGATATGCTCATCTACTTTTGGTGAATTTGTGGAGTCAAAATTATTATACGAATTCAGGAATAGGCCGACGTAACCCAATTCGAATGGAACGAATTACTGTATTTGTTCACTGGATCCAATTTTCATAATACTAAATTACTTCCATTACATGAATTTTTTTTTTACATTTTAACCATAAAATAACCACTTTTTTTCTTAGTTTTTAAATTAGATTGTAACAGAGTATTATCAAAATTAAAGTTGTAAAATCCCCCAAAAAAAAAAAAGATTGTAGTGGGCTGTTATTCCTCGCTTTATTTCACTACTTTCACATTATCTATTTTGAACTTTTTCCACCAAACTTTTTCCTTCTGACCTCCTTGCCACGGAAAAGTCTTGCTAGTGAAACTCATATGCTACGTAGGGACAGTACTGTTGAATGTTCTAGTTTAAGACCAAGGATTGACTTGGTCGACTTCGGTTTATAGATTTGTATTAAAATGAATCCCAAGCTCCTCGTTATTCCATTTCATCCCCAATCTCCACATTTAAAAAGAAAAAAAAACGACGACGATGATTCAGAGAGTTCATTTTCTTTTCATGCATTCAATTATATTCTTTATTTTATCATCGGGATGTTTTACAGCCGCAGCTCAAAAAAGACATTCAAATATAAGCATAGGCTCTTCTCTTTCTCCCACCGGGAACTCATCATGGCGGTCACCGTCCGGCCTCTACGCCTTTGGATTTTATCAGCAAAGAAATGGCAGCAGCTATTACGTTGGAGTTTTTCTAGCCGGGATCCCGGAGAAAACTGTAGTGTGGACCGCCGACAGAGACAATCCGCCAGTCTCCAGCAATGCTACCTTGATCTTCAATTCTGAGGGAAGAATTGTTCTGCGTTCAGGAGAACAAGGCCAAGATTCCATAATAGCCGACGATTCTCAGTCTGCATCTTCTGCATCCATGCTTGATTCTGGCAGCTTTGTGCTTTACAATTCTGATAGGAAAGTAATCTGGCAAACTTTTGAGCATCCGACTGATACCCTTTTGCCAACTCAGCGTCTTTCAGCGGGGACAGAGTTGTGTTCTGGGATTTCGGAAACTGACCCTTCGACAGGGAAATTCCGGCTTAAGATGCAACATGATGGAAATCTTGTACAGTATCCCATAAATACTCCGGACACAGCTCCGTATGCTTATTGGGCATCTGATACAGATGGAAAAAGTGACAACGTGAGCCTAAATCTCGATGAAAATGGCCATCTTTTCCTGCTGAATATAACTGGACTCAATATTGGAAATTTGACAGAAGGAGAAAATCCGACACAAGGGATGATGTATTTGATGAAAATTGATTCGGATGGCATATTCAGATTGTATTCTTACAATTTGAGGAGGCAAAATAGTACGTGGTCAGAGGTGTGGTCATCGACAAATGAAAAATGTGACCCTATTGGTCTTTGTGGGTTTAACAGCTTTTGTGTTCTGAACGATCAGACACCTGATTGCTTATGTCTTCCACGATTTATTCCAGTTAGCACAGGCAATTGGACTTCTGGATGCGAACGGAATTACACAGCTGAAAGTTGCAAAAACAAAGCTATTAAAGAACTGGAGAACACTAAGTGGGAAGATGTTTCGTACTATGTTCTGTCGGAAACAACCAAAGAGAAGTGCAAACAAGCGTGTTTGGCGGACTGTAATTGTGAAGCTGCGCTGTATAAGAATGAGGAATGCAAAATGCAAAGGCTTCCTTTGAGATTTGGTAAAAGGAACCTGCGTGATTCAAACATTGCTTTCATAAAAGTAGATGAATCTACTTCATCGTCTCCTCAAGCACAATTCTCTAGAGAAGGGAATAAGAAAGAACTCTGGAAAGACATCATCATCATTTGTTTATTTGTTGCTGTTGTCATTCTTATTGTAGCGGTAACTTTTGGAATTGTCATTTACAGATACCGGGCGTGGTCATACAGAAGAATTCCAGGCAATGGCAGTGCCAGATATTGCGAGGATATTGCTCCTAGATCATTTAGTTATGCAGAACTTGAGAAAATAACAGATGGGTTCAAGGAAGAAGTCGGTAGAGGATCATCTGGTACAGTATATAAAGGGGCAATGATCAACGGCCAGTTTGTTGCTGTCAAGAGAATACAGAAGGTGTTGGCTGAAGGGGAAAGAGAGTTTCAGACAGAGATGAAAGTAATCGGGAGGACTCATCACCGGAATCTTGTCCGCCTACTTGGTTATTCCTTTGAAGTATCGAACAAGATCTTGGTTTACGAGTACATGAGCAATGGTTCTCTTGCTGATATACTCTTCAATCCGGAAAAACAACCAAATTGGGTTGAGAGAATGGGAATTGCTCGTGAAATAGCTAGAGGAATTCTGTACCTACATGATGAATGCGAGACTCAGATCATCCACTGTGACATAAAACCTCAAAACATACTCATGGATGAGAATAGGTGTGCAAAAATTTCAGACTTTGGATTGGCGAAGTTGATGAAGCCAGACCAGACTAGAACTTTTACAGGAATCAGAGGAACGAGGGGATATGTTGCACCAGAATGGCACCGGAATCTGCCCATTACGGTGAAAGCAGATGTGTACAGTTTTGGAGTTGTGTTGCTAGAGATCATCTGTCTTCGAAGATGCTTGGATCAGAATCTTCCTGAGGATCAAGTTATTCTCGAAGAATGGGTTTACCAGTGTTTCGAGGATGGTAACCTTAGCCAACTAGTAGAAGGTGAAGAGGTTGATCGAAAACAATTGGAAAGAATGATCAAAGTTGCACTCTGGTGCATTCTTGATGAACCATCGCTCCGCCCATCGATGAAGAAGGTTTTACTTATGCTGGAAGGAACTGTGGAAATCCCAATTCCTCCAAATCCTACTTCTTTTCTTAGTGCCATCTAGGCAAAGTTATGTTTGCATAGCTAGAGTTACATTCATGAAAAATTGTTTTCTTGTTTACAATATCTGCTTTCTTGTTATATCGTGTTAAATAAGATTGATTGCTCGAAATGATTGGCGGACATGCTCTTATTTTAGCTGCAATAAAATTAAATTGCAGGAAAAAAGATCTTGATGGGCATAACTTATCTACATATTTTACTCTTTATTATATATTTTTTAGTTATTTTTTTATTTTTTTTAGTTAATTGAATTATTTTATTGAACAGGAAATAATTGAATACTAGGAAAGAAAAGTGCAACAATGGAAAAGAATTAAAGAATTGAAGATTACAATTTATTCTCTAATTAACACTTGCACGGGAGCAACTTCCTCCAATTTACAAGTGAAGAGAAGATTTAATTTTGGAAAGAGTAATGATAGACATTTCAAATTTTTTATCCCAAATAACTATCTCAAATCATGTGGCATTCATTAATTGATTGATAATTTTTTACAAAATCTAAGTGAAATTAATTACATTATCTCACCAACCAATTGATAAATACCACATCATTTGGCATAAAAAATTTAGGATGTGTAGCACTACTCTTTGGAGATCCAAAGGATTATTGGTTTTAATACTTTTGGAATGAGCAATCAAGGCCGAAAAGCAATTAAAGATTGAATCAAAAGCTTTGGCTTTGTCAAGCGGTGGCATTAAAGCATTGGCTTATAAAGTTGCAATTAAAATCCATTTAGGATTTGAAAGCTCGGTGGCCAACTTTGGACATTATAAAAAGCAAACAAATTTGAGAAAATAAAAAAGAGGGTTGTTGCAGCCGCCAGACGAGAGAAAAAGAGAGACAGAAGAAGAATTGAATCTTAACAACAGCCACGGAATTTTGGAGAAGAGTCAGTCGCTTGTATTTATTTTTCATGATTGGTTTTATTTACTCTAATATTTTTAATTTAATTATATTAATTAAATATTTTATATTAGGGTTAAGGATAAAGCATTGTTCAATAAAATAAATCATTTTTTATTCAATTAATTCCCTTTATGAGCTTTAATGTTTATGGTTCTTATTTCACATATTTAGTTAAATATTATTAAATCTTTTCACCAATTCTGTCATGCATTATTAATGGTTAGGATTAATATTTGATTAAACTTATGCTTCGATTTATAAAGTTTATATGTGATTATCTTTGATTCTGTATTTTTCATTAAATTGTTTACACAAAGTGCTTAGGACAACTTTGACTCTTTATTATTCAATATGTTTACATGGGATGCTTAGATATCATACTATAAAGCAGAAAAAGAACCTACATAAGATTAATTTTAATTAGACTTAATTGTTATATTCATGAGTAGACATAGATTGATTTCGAGTTGTCACTCTAAAATTAAGAATTGATTGGTAATTAGATAATTATTAAGTTGAACTGTGGTGGATTTTAAAACTCTGGTAGCTTTAATCTCTTAAATTCTTGTGTCAATTTATTCATTTTTATTTTAATTGCATCTTTAGTTTTTATTTCTTCAAACAAAATATTTTATTTTCAATTAGGGTAGAGTTATAATTAGTTTAGATTATATTTTACTTTTCTAAAAATTAACAGTCCATGTAGGTTCGTTCTCGTTATTCATAATCTATATTACAATAGACTCGTCCGCTTGCAAGGACATTAAAATTTGCGCAACAATACTTAAACCTTTGACATGACAAAGTAAAATCTGAAAATTGATTCCATTCATCTATCTAGTTTTTCTTTTATCCCCTACGTATCTGTAAAAGCTCTGTCTCTAGTGCCTTCAACGGATAGGTGAGAAAATTCCAGAGCTTTAGCGCAATCCTGGAAGTTCTTGCCGTAGATTTTACTTTCAGATTTGTTTCGGCAGATTTATTCTGTCAGAGAGTTAACAGATGTTGAAATAGTCTTGCATGCTACTAAAATTGAATGAGCCAGCTGTGTTCCCAGGGTAATTATAAGCTTTAAGTTTTCAACTACTCACACGTACAACATTCAAATTCAAAGATTTTGGAATGTTTGAATTTTCTGTTTTTTGGACTTACCTTGATCATTGATTATTGCTTGAATAGATAGGACTGTAAGCTGCCAAAACAATTACCAGTTGATTTACCTTACGTTGTAAATGGAATAAATGATCCTGGCATGTTTGGTAAATTAATTATCCAAAAATGCTGGCGAGTCTAAAACTTACACGTGTATTGGCAAATAAATTATTGTTGAAAATCATTTCAGGCCACCCACGACTTGGAGAAAGTCTATGCTACATGAAAGTTAATATAACCCATGATTGAATGTGTGACATGTGTAGTTAAATTTAATATAATTATCACTTGCATGTTGGTTTTTCTAAATAAATGAACACATGACATAATATCATTTGTTTATTGTATAGTTGACATAAAACTTATGATATACTCTAGAATTTCTCCATGACCTGATATATCGTACAAGTTTCCTAACCATAAAACTGACTATGAAGATTACATGATCAGATTGAGTTATCCAATTTAAAACTGAGTTCAAAAATGAAGTATATATGATTAAAAAGTTTGTACACTAGCAATCATCGATTCTCCTGAGAGGCCAAAATTATGTATTCTGTAAAGCATTTATGTTTGATATTATGATTTAGTATCATGTTATGACTATATGTATGCACATTATATGATTAATTGAGTCATGAGATGTAATTGCCCGTCACCATATGCGTACCCTTCCTGTTAAGTGCTCTGGGCATGCATATTGAGAGTTAGATTGCTCTACTCTTATGATGATATTATTTTCACCGGATATGAGAGGTTTTTCCCTCACTCCACTGGCACAATGATGATCCCAATGAGTATGACAGTTATTTTCCCTAATTTTATATGGTGCAGTTTTGTCATGCATATATTTTATGCGCGTATGATTTCGTGTTTGCTTATGTATTATATTAATTGTGGCGTTATGTCATATGATTATATATAAGCATTACTTTATTTTATATATAAATTATATCCACTCACTGAGCTACAACCTCACTATTTTCTTATTTACCCCATTTCTCCTAGGTTTCCATAGGATTTAGTGCAATTAAATTTTTCAATCAGTTAAGGTTAGGCCACAATATTTATTGTTGTATGACTTGCATTTTGAGCACGTTTACGTTCATATGCGTATATTTAAGATGTATTGAGATGTAAAACATGTACGTTTTGAATATATTTTTCGATAAGGCCTGGAGCCTCTTCATACGTTTATAGTGGAGGCCGGATGTCAGTTTCATATATATTCATGTATTAAGTCATGTTATGAACTTTAAATATAATAAAGTATGAAACTGGTAATAAAGTGACTAGCGCACGATTCACCTTGGCTCTGACAGAATGGTCGGGCGGGCCGTGTCAATAGTAGCCATTCCGGTCGGTGATTCTTTGTTATAATCTTTTTTGGGTCTCACAAGATTATTACGTGGCTTTCCAATATTCACTTTAATCTAGGTTCTGGAATATTTTATTTATTCTTTAATATATTTCGTAAGATTTTATTACTTACGGCATCAGATTCATATCATATGAATAGCATTATATCATTTGAAACTCGAAGTTCAAATACAATCTTTCCCTAATTTTAGAAAACCTTTAGAATTTGTATATTTTAATATGGTCGGAATTTGCTTCTTTTTTTATTTATTTAATGTTCATTTAAAATCTAATATTCTTTGATGCACTAAATTCCTTGATCCGCTAAGGCCAAAATGACCTTATCAAGCAAGCCTAACTTTACTCAATAATATATGTGGAAAAAGAATGTGGTGTAAATTAACGTTGTGAAGCCTTGGTCTACATAAGATTTTTGCACAATGGCTTTTTTTTTTTTATTCCATATGCTGAATGCAAGCATGATTGCATTTGTTAGTCAAAGCTAAATGACTTGCATAGTACGTCTGATCTTTTTCTTTATTTTTTTCTGTACAGAAATTATGCTTCCATTAAGCAAGAGAAAGCATAGCTAGGCCAGTATTGTTTTGTAAATCCCAAACCGACACGAGCAAATAAGACTAACTGAGCAAAGTTCAAAGAGACTTACATTAAAGTCATTTTCCCTTTATGTGAATCCCTAGACATAATGTCACTGGGCCCATAGGCTTTCTCCTTTCCATAAACAGCGCTGATATGTGGCAAGAAATTCTGTCTACTGTAATTAACATTTTTCTTACGACAATTAAACTAAAATTAGAAAATGGCCCCTCAGTCGCCAACTGAGTTTACGCAATAGGCCATCGCCAGACAAAGGTATTTAATTTCTTAGCAAGCTGATGAAGGTATTTAATCAGAGATTTTGATCGAAGATAGACTTTAAAACTGGTAAACCTTTAAAACTGCGGATTAGGATACTTTGAAAAATAGTTGTAATAAACTCAACCCCTCTAGGCAATGACAAAATTTTGTCCTTCCAATTTTAGCTTTGAAACTGCTATAGCTCCTAACACCCGGAGATGCTGACTTCTTTGGCAACCTTTTATAAATAGGCAACTTTAAACAATAAAAGGCTTATGATCTTTTGCAGAACCCAAAATATTTGATATAATATTGCATGCCTCTCTCGATTCGCTTAGTTGACAGTAAATGTACGCTTTCAGTCACCCAAATCAAGTAAATAATAGAGATAAGTAAGGGTTTATGTTTATTGTGTAAGATTTCTTATTCCCATGTAAATGATATTCATAATAAAGAGAAAATATTTTGAGACACGCGGCATACACTTATTGGAAAATATTCCCATCACATATAAAATTTTCTGTGCTAATGAGATACACAAGGCAGGCTTTTCAAAGCTTCACTTTTTTCATTTCAATTTAAAAATTTTAAAAATAAAAATAAACACTCATATCTCCGTCTAGGTATATAAAAATTAGAAACCCTGTTGAGAGGGGCAGTGCATGAAAGCAACTTTTCTACTAAAACATTCATAGACCAATTAAGTCGTCAAAGAATATGAGCTTTTATATTTTGACTCTGACAAAACTATGTCATATTATTTTTTCTTCAGTTTTATATTACTTTTTTTTCTTCATCTATAAAAAAGTTACCGATTTGAAATGTCATTTATTTACAGGTGTTATGAATCATCTTATTAGTTAATGATGTTTGGCGGTTAAAAAGAAGAAGAAAAAGGACAGTGGAGGGGGCCAGGCGTGAGGGGAAAAAAAGGAGAAGAAGAAGGAAAGTGGAGGGGACAGGCGTGAGAAAAAAAAAAAAAAACCATCAAGTTGTTGGTTCTATTGACAAAGGAGTCTTCCTTAAGTGATTGGGGTTCGGTGTACTTCTTAGTTCGAGTCGCAGGGAAGTTGCCCTTGTTGGGAGAACCTGCGCCTCCTGGTTCGAGCGGGAATTTTTAGTCTAGACTATGGTACAGCCTTAATGGTGCCTCCCACAGTTGGAGCTTACTCAGGATACCTTGTGGCAAAGACAAAAAAAAAATAATAATAAAAAAAGGAGGAAAGAGGAGAGAAAGTGGGGTAGCATAGTGACTAAAGGTGGCCAATGGACTGGGCCGGCGTAAAGGAAGGTCTATGCGTGCTCCTGCTCGTGCCGTGCAATATCTACTATGTATTTCATATCGTGCCGTGCCGTGCCTAATTTCTTTTTCCTAGGCCCGGCTCGGCACACGTGCCAACCCATGCATGCCGTGCTCATGCATGCCGTGCCGTATCGTGCCTAAGAAAAAAAAGCACGACAACTTTTTTTTCTTTTTTCTTTCTATATTTTTAAGAAGGAATGCTAAGTTATTGGCATTTATATATATATATATATATATATATATATATATTTTTTTTTAATTATATGTCCATTTTTTGAGTCAAAGTGCTTTTAATTAAATTCAATAAAATCAAAAGTTTGAAACTCAAGCACATATTTAATAATGATAAACTAGTAGTAGTAAGAGAATATAATACTAAATATTAAGTTAGATCCTATAGTATTATAATTCCTTTTACACTTAACAACAATAAATTTTTCTCAATGATTAACTTAATTGTTAACTTAGACTTACATAGAGTCATAGTTCATAGTTTATAATAACATTATTACATACATTATAAAATCATGATATTTATAATTTTATTTATTGAAATCACAATATCAACTATTCATTTAACAAAATTATAAACACAAAACAATTAGAGTGTTTTTTTTAAGCCAAGAGTTAAATAAATTTAAAAAACTTATGCTAACAAAAAAATATATTAAAAGATTCAATTTCAAGTTCTTTGTAAAATCATAAAATTTAAATCTACTTTCATTAAAAAATAAAACGTGTTTATTGCGTGCTTTTTCACGTGCCGTGCTTTAGCCCATCTTTAATCGTGCCATGCTTTTAAGGCCTACATGCCTAAATTTCTAAGCCTGACCTAGCTCACCTGCATGCCCGTGCCTTGCCGCGTGCTCCATCAAAACGTGCCCGTGTCGTGCCACGTGCCGCTCGACCCATTGGCCATATTTAATAGTGACTCTTGGCTCTCCTCTCCTATCTTTTTCCAAGTCAATAAATGGCTTCCGAAAAAGGCATGTAGATAAAGTCGATTAACTGGTACTTGCTTTTCTTTTTTCACATTTTGATTTCCTAATCACTCTATTGTTGTTTAACTGGAAATTATATATTTTATTTTTCTGTAAATCTATAAACTGACTTGAGCATCGAGGGGTTAACATTGAAAAAACTTTCAGCATTTCTTACTATCCTTTGTGATTTCTAGTGTTCATGGGTTATCTGCTATAGGTCGCAAGACGTTCTTGATGGTTGACAAGCCGCTTCCCCACCAAATAAATTTAATGCTAACGCGGGGATCTAGTATCAAGCTGCTAACTGACTCGACCAAACTTCGGCTGATGTAGGACAAACATAGTCATAATAGGAGTATAAGATTTTCTAGTTTAATTAGGAATTGTTTTATATTTTCTTATTTAAGTCATATTCATTTTCTTATTAGGAATCATAATTTTATTAGGAATAAGATAATCCTAACTGTTTTAAATAGGTTTATTATGCTTGTTTCTTTACACAAGCTCTTCATCAATAATATTCAATATTTTCTCAATTGAGATATCCCTCTCTTGTGAGAGCCCACCTTCTTGAGTTTTCAAGAATGTACACTAGAATGACATGTAGTATCGCTTCCGTACTGCATCAAGTGATATCAGAGCCTTTCTTTATGCCAACTGGAGCAACTAGAGCTTTCCTGACCATCAACCACCCTCCATATACATATCCTCCCTCCAGCATCCATTAATTCCTTTAAATTAAAAACAAAAACAAAACCCCAAAGCCACCATCACAACCACCACGTGCGGCTACCGCCACCACCGCTATTCTTCTTTTCTATCAATCTCCCCTACCACCAGAACACTCACACACCGCTGACCATAATCCAGCCATCAACACCACTAATCCGCCGTCGTAGCTACAGAAACACCACCAAAATAGTGTTTAAACTACCGCCAACGCCGCTGCTCAATTCACTGCCTTCCGCCATGAATTACTACTACCAATCCGTTCACCATCATCAACCCTTTTTTTCCTGCCAATTCTCACTGCCAGCTGCCGCCTCGTTCACTGAAATCGAACCAAACCTCCAACTGCCACTTCACTTTAATTTTTCAATCAACCTATCACTATCTAAGTCAAACCACCACCACCATCACACTTACCGACCTCAAATCTTCTAGATCCACCCATCCTTGTCCAATTTTCCGATCACCCTCACTGGTAACCCAATCTTTTGCTTATTTATAATTTTACCCAGTATTATCTTTTAATTACATTATTACCTTTTAACTTTTCTGTTCTAATAAAAACCCCAAAAAACCAAAAAAAGAGAAAATTAAAAAAAAAAGTTGAGATATAGAGAAGATGATAATTATCTTTTCTATTATGATGGGTTTACTAATCTTGAGGATATTTTCGATTCGATCTTCAAAATTGAAGACACTCTTGAAGATATTCCAGAGAATAAACATGTCGTGTGACACGACTCAAAAGTGTTTTACTCCCAAGTATAAGAGTTTCTAGTTATAATAAAGCTTAAGGAGTCCGAGGTCGATCCACAGGGAAAGGATTTAATTTTTTTATTTTAATTTATCTAAGAAAAGCAAATGGAATTTAAATATTGCAAATTAATTTGAGTGAAACTATGAAATTAATTTAGTTAGAGCTATGGATCCACTCTTAGTAGTAAATATAATTTAATAAATTCTTTTTATCATATTTCTTTATTGTCCAACTATTAATTATATAAATTATAATTATTTTTTGATTAATGTTATTATGGATTAAGTACTCAGTGTGCCAAAATTTAACTTGTTTACAATAGGTCAAAAATATCATTTTACCATACTTTATATTAGGATATTAAGAATTTATTATGCCAAACTCCCTTGTTTTTTACAACAAATCAAAATTTCAAAATATAAAATATGAATAAAATTAGATAGAAAATAATTTAATTTATATAATTAAAAATAAAATTTGATTAAATCATTTTTTCCTACTAAGAGTTTCACCTTACCTTAACTATTATTATTTAGCTTCGAATAATTAAAAGAAATAAAAACAACTAAAATTTGAAATAAATTATTTATGAAACTATTTTACTAAATATTATAAAGAGAGATGAGAAGAAGAATTTGAGGAGAAAGAAGTGAAGAAAGGTGTGTACAGAAGTGTTCCCCCCCCCCCCCCCCCGCCCCCTTCCCCCTCTTATTTATACTAATTCATAATTAATCCATACCACATACTTAGTTAAAACCTAATTAATCATAACCTCACATTTGTCCCACTAACCAAACATAAATGACCTACTAATCAAACATAAACCAAACCCAATTCAATCAATCATACCTAATTATTCCACTAATAATTACCACACCTAACATAGTAAAAACTTATAATTTCACAATTACCACACTTAACATGGTAAGAAAATTATAATTTTACAACAAAAGTTGCAGATCCTCTTCAATGATGAGCTAACTTTTCAGACCTCTGAAATCTAAATTTGACATCCGTTTATCTGTTTGGAGCCTTGAATTGCGTGAAATTATTATTTTTACCTAATAAACACACAAAAATACATAATATAAAATATTTAAACTCATAATTAGAAATTCATAATATTTTTCATAATTACAAATGTAAATCATAATATAAACAAAAAATAACATTTTTATCTCTTAGTGAACATACAATTTTTAATACTAATCATCGAGTATGTGTCCTCTAAATTAATGGGACATGCATCACAATGGTGGATAAACTTACAAGCAACACGAATTTGACATGGAAGAGACAAGGTTCGAACTTAGCGTAGCATGAAAAGGAAAATAAAAGCTTATTTTATTCTTCCTGAATATTTTCAAACGATCCGTCATAAATTTGATAAGTGTTAACAACGTACGAATTCCGTCCGATTCTATGAATCTCAACTACAAGATTACCGTTGTCGTGTGAATACTTCTAAAGATGATTAAAACGTAATTTCAAGGTTTGTGAAAGGATTACGCACTGATTTTAAGGAACGAGTTTTATTACAAATTGATGGTGTTTATGAATATTAGGATGTTGTTAAAATTGCTTTAGAAGTTGAATTTCCAATTGAGAGAGAGAAAGCAAGCATCGAAGAGATTTGAACGAGTGTATGAGCATCGTGAGAGCCAAAGAAGAAAAGATCAAGAGTTGGATAGATATATTCTGCCAAAACTACAACATGAGAGTTTGTGATCGAAACAAGATCCTATCATGGACTTCTCCTCACTAAAGGATTGTAATTTCGAAAATCGACCTTCTTATGCCAATAAAGATAATAACTTGCCAATGGAAGAAGATATTGTGCTTGAAGATTTCAAAGTTACTAAAGATGTGTTGATCAACCATGATTCAACCAATACACTTGTTAGTGACAAAGAGTTTATCCAAGATGTTGAAGTTAAAGATGTAAACGTTCAAGAGCAAATTTTACTAGTCTCATCATTGGAATAAAAAAATGTCACAAAAGCTTGTTTTGAAGAGAATTAAAATGAGCCTGAAGTTTCCAAAAAAAAAAAGGTACAATCTATTCTTGATTTGAGTTTTATATCTAACGATATGGTTGAAATTGTGCAAAAAGCTCAAGGTGAATAGACACAAGTTGTTCTTGAAGATGATAAAGTTGATATGGTTTTACTAATTATTCATAAAACTAAGCAAATTGATCTTGAAGACCTTGAGATAATTGATATGGTTATGCCTATCGGTATCTTTTTTCGTTACTTAAGGACAATTAGCATACAGCAAAATGTAATTACTGTGGCAGATATATCAATGCCATTTAAAGTATGATGGGATTAGCAATATGGGAACTCATTTAAAGTATGTGGAGCACAATTGAAAGTGAAGCAAGAGCAAGATGAAAACCAGTAGAAGTTGTAAACTAAGAGTGGTGAAGGAAATGCAAGTAATAAGGTTTTGGCTATAGGATGGAGTCAAAAAGCTTGTAGAAGGGCAGTCACTAAAATGATCATTTTAGGTTAATTTTGTAGATAACAAATGGTTTAGGCATTTCCGCAGTGTATCTATTTCTCAGCTTATTATGCCATCTCAAAGAATTATTAGTAAGGATGTTACAGAATTATTTTTTGAAGAAAAGGAAATTTTGAAGAGTTTGATATATAAGAATAAGTAAAGAGTGTCTCTTACAACTGAGATATGGACTTTAGTTCAGAACTGTCAACATCAAGGTAATTTGGTAGCTCCAATAAATGATGGGATTGATAAATTGTATTGCATAACTCAAGCAATTGATTATTATTAGTGTGATCTTGGGGCTAGCTGTATATTTATTATAAATACCAATTTTTGGGATTGGTAATTCTACTTACCTTGTACAGAGTTTTTTAACAACTATAAGAATTAGTCTATCTCAACAAATGAGGGACAACTTTTCTAGAAAATCCTTTGTCTCTTTTATTCTCTATTACTTGATATGGTTTCAGAGCCATGCATGTATTAGAGAATTTTTTAAATTTCTTATAACATCATAGCCAAGTGTTGTGTTGTTCGTGAGTAGAGAAGTTAATTTTTGTTCGTGGAAATTGAGATCTTATTTTGCAATCTTGATTGAGAGTTTGAATCTTGTCAGTGGATTATCTTGGGTAGGTATTATTTTTTAATTCTAGTATTTAAAATGTCACAATCAGAAACCTTGTCTATCAAGTTAGATGGGAAAAACTATTTCTCTTGGGAATTTCAATTTCATATGTTTGTGAAAGGAAAAGACTTGTGGGGTTATGTTGATGGATCTAATTCTAGGCCTCAAGAAGGAACTGATAGTGCGAGAATGGGATTCAAATGATTTTAAAATAATTAGTTGGATCTTGAGTTCCGTTGATGGTCGAATTGTTCTTAGCTTGAGGTCTTTTTGTTGTTCTAAGAATATGTGGAATTATTTGTAGAAAATTTATAATCAAGAAAGCTCCACTAGACTTTTTCAACTTGAATTACAGTTATCTGAATATAGTCAAGGGAACTTGTCAATACAAGATTATTATTCTAGGTTTTTAAATCTATGGGCTGAATACCAAGAATTGGTTTATGCTACTGTTTCACAAGAGGGGTTGTCCACTTTGCAGAAAGTGCATGAAGTGTCTCAACGAGATCAGTTTCTTATGAAATTACGGCATGATTTTGAACCTATTCGTGCCAATTTAATGTCAAGAAATCCTTCTCCATCTTTGGATGTATGTTTTGCTGAACTTCTTCATGAAGAACAACGATGTATAACTCAATCTGTTCTTGAAGAAAAGAATAACCAAGTATCTAATCCAATGGAGGTGCCTTTTGCATCGCAATCAAAGGCAAGGGACATGAGCAGAGTGCAATGCTATAGTTGCAAAGAATTTGGACATATAGCTAAGCAATGCAAAAAAAATTTTGTAACTATGCAAGAAACCTGGACATGTGATTGATGAATGTCGAGGATGACCTCAAAATAAAAGTCCTCAAGCCTTGGATACTACCAGCTCATATTCAAATTCAGAACCTGGTTCCACAAACCTTACTCCTGAAGCTATATAGCTAGTGATTCTTTTAGCTTTATTAGCTCTTGGCGTTTCAAGTAAAAAAGCTTCTTCATCTCATTGTTACATTGATTCTGGTGCTTCCAACCATATGATACCTTCATCAGCATCTCTTGTCAATGTGAAACCATTTTTGGGAAATTTGGAAATTCAAACAGCAAATGGAGAAAGTCTTCATGTTAAATCAATTAGTGATATTCCACATACTTTGCCTTTAATTAATGTATCTCATGTACCTCGTTTAACTTCAAGTCTTATTTCTGTTGGGCAATTGGTTGAAGATAATTGTAAAGTCTCTTTTTCAAAATCTGGTTGTATTGTGCAGGATCAGGAAACAGGGAAAGTGATCGGAAGGGTCTTAAATATGGAAGGCTGTTTATTCTAAGCTAGCCAAACTATCTCAAGAATAAAGCTTTATTTTCCTAACATTATTCTACACCCATTCCTCTTTTTCAATTGTGGCATAAACGTTTGGGTCATCAAAATACAAAAACTTTTTTATCGTTAATAAAGAATGGGTTGGTTCTTAATAAAGATTTTGTTACTTCTTCAGATGTGGTATTTAATTGTGACAGCTGTAAACTTGGTAAAAGTAAAACACTACCTTTTCTAGTACATCAAAATAATGTAAAAAGTTGTTTTGATTTGATTCATGCAGATGTTTGGGGACCATCTCCTTTTCCTTCTCACTCTCGCAAGAAATATTTTGTTTCCTTCATTGATGACTATAGTCGTCACACATGGATTTATTTTTTACATAATAAATCTGATGTGTTTGATGCTTTAAACGTTTTCTTGTATATACAAAAAATCAATTTTCCACTTCTATCAAAACCTTAAGATCTGATTCTGGAGGTGAATACATGTCTAATGAATTCCAAAATTTTCTTCAGCATGAGGGAATAATATCTCAAAAATCTTGCCCAGACACTCCTCAACAAAATGGAATAGCCGAAAAAAAAATCGACACCTCTTAGATGTTACTTGAGCTCTGCTCCTCGATGCATCTGTACCTTCTCATTTTTGGGTGGAAGCCTTGTCTACAGTTGTACAGTTGATTAATTTTCTGCCATCATTTAATCTTTATAATAAGTCTCCATATTTCCGTTTGCATAATAAATATCCTGATTGCACTCAATTACGTGTTTTTGGTTGTCTTTGTTATAGTCATCTTCCTGCATCAGATAGAAAAAAATTGACTGCACAATCTGTAAGATGTGCATTTCTTGGGTATGCATCTGATCACAAAGGTTTCCTTTGTTATGATCCCAATGCTCGTCGTATTCGCATATCTCGAAATGTTATCTTTGCTAAAAATATTTATTTTTTTCAAAATACGCATGTCGCCAATTCTTTATCTCAATGTTCTAATCTTCATGACTTTGATAGTGATATTCCTAACATGGCAAGGTTTGATCTTGGGGTAGAAAGCGAGCAACGAGACACAAATAACAGCAAAGAAACAGAGGGTCCTCAACGAGAATCTTCCTTATCTCTTGATCCAAGTCCTGAAACACATGATCCAAGTCTTGAAACACATGAGTCAAACACTGTGTCTGTTGCACCTCCATTACAAAGATCTCATAGACAAATCAAACCACCTGATCGCTTGTCTCTCATGGCTACATTGTCCCCTGTGAGTATTCCACACTCTTATTCCCAAGCCAGACAATATTCACATTGGCAGATTGCAATGGATGAAGAGTTAGAAGCATTAAGAAGAAATCATACATGGGATATTGTCTCTTGTCGATCTGGTTGTAAACCGATCGGGTGTAAATGGGTTTATTCTATCAAACAAAAAGCTGATGGTTCTTTGGATCGTTATAAAGCTCGTTTGGTTGCTCTCGGGAATTAGCAAGAATATGGTATAAACTATCATGACACATTTGCTCCAGTGGCTAAAATGACAACAATTCGCACTTTGTTAGCAATTGCAAGTTTACAAGCATGGCCTCTTTTTCAAATGGATGTAAAAAATATATTCTTGCATGGAGATCTACAAGAAGAAGTCTACATGAAGCTTTTGCCTCGAGTAAGTTCGGGTTCGAAAGCTCAAGTATGTCGTCTTCGACGTTCTCTTTATAGGCTTAAGCAAGCACCACGTTCATGGTTTACAAAGTTTAGTTAAATACTGCATCAGTTGGGTTTTCACTAGAGCTCTAATGATCCTTCAATGTTTATTCGACTTGCAGCTACTGGTATCACTATTCTTATTGTTTATGTAGGTGATATAATTATTACCGGGACTGACACATCTAGTATTCAGCAATTTAAGGAGTCTTTGTGTTCATATTTTTAAATGAAAGATCTTTGCAATCTCATTTATTTTCTCGGCCTTGAAGTACATAGTTCAAGTGAAGGTATCTATGTCAATCAACATAAATACACAAAAGATTTAATTGCTTTGGCAAGAATTGAAGATTTAACGATCATAGACACTCTACTTGAGATCAATGTGAAATATTCAAAAGATGATGGAGACTTGCTTTATGATCCTACACTATATCAGCAGCTAGTCAGAAGTTTGATTTATTTGATGATTACCCGTCCAGACATCTCTTATGCAGTGAACTTAATGAGTCAGTTTATGCATAAGCCTCGACATTTACATCTTGCAGCAGTTAAAAGAATAATACGTTATTTGCTTAGGACTTCTAATCATGGACTATTTTACAAGATTGGCTCTCCTATTCTTCTCAAAGCTTATAGTGACGCTGATTGGGCTGGGTGTCCTAACTCTCGTCGATCAACTATAGGTTGGTGTATGTATCTTGGTGATGGTCTGTCTCTTGGAAATGCAAAAATAAGAGAGGGTGTCTTAATCTTTTACTGAAGTAGAGTATAGAGCTATGTCAGATGCTTGTTCTGAAATCGTATGGCTACGACAACTTGTATCTGAATTGGGTTTTCCTCAAGCATCTCCAACACCATTGCATGCTGATAACAAAAGTGCCATACAAATTGCTGAAAATCTTATGTTTCATGAAAGAACTAAACATATAGAGGTTGATTGCCACTATATTCGAGATGCTTATTTTGATCGTACCATACAATTACCTCATGTGTCCATAACCTTTCAAATTGCAAATATCTTTACAAAGTCCTTGACCATGATACGACATCAGTTCTTAGTTCGTAAATTGATGCTTGTTCATTCACCATCATCAATTTGAGAGAGGGTGTCACCATTAAGGTAATTTGGTATCTCCAATAAATGACGGGATTGATAAATTGTATTGCATAACTTAAGCAATTGATTATTATTAACGTGATCTTGGCGCTAGCTGTATATTTATTGTAAATACCCAATTTTTGGGATTGGTAATTCTACTTACCTTGTATAGAGTTTTTTAACAACTATAAGAATTAATCTATCTCAAGAGGGACAACTTTTCCAGAAAATCCTTTGTCTCTTTTATTCTCTATGACTTGATAAGAACATGAGTTACATGATTATCACAACTCATTTTATTGATAGTAACTGGTGTTTACATAGTAAGATTATCAATTTCAATATGATTGAAGAACATAAAGGAAAAAAGATTGGAAAAAAGATTGAGGCTTGTTTGCTTGAATAAGGAATAGAGAGGGTGTGTGTAATAACTATAGATAATGCGTCGAGCAATGATTTTGCTATTAATTATGTGAAGAACCAAATGCTTATGTGGAAGAATATCGATGCACTTGTGTTGTAGGGTGATCACATACATGTGCGTTGTTGTGCACATATCTTAAATTTGATTGTTACTGAGAGGTTGAAAGAGTTGCATGCCTCAGTTGCCGATATTCAGAATGTTGTGAAGTATATGAGATCATCTACTTTGAGGTTGTAAGCATTTAAACAATGTGTGGATCATGTGAAAGGCCCTAATGGAACTGTGGTTTTGGATTGTATTACGAGGTGGAATTCCACCTATTTGATGTTGATGACTACTTTGAAGTTTCAGGCATCAGTTGAGCAGATGGCAGAAGTGGATAAACCTTATTAAGCATACTTTAAAGAGGAAGAAAATGAGAGTAGAAGGGTGGGACAACCTAGGCTTGAAGAATAGGAATGCGCCGAATGAATTGTGAGGTTGTTAAAGATCTCTTATGATGCTACATTGACTTTTTTAGCCTCTTTGAGTGTGACTTCTAATCTTTGTTACGATACAATTGGCTTAGTTTAGAATTTATTAGGTGCATTGGAAAAAAAAAAAAGATGTTCATGTGAATTTGATGGCTTCTAATATAAAGGAAAAATATGAAAAATATTAGGAATGCATGGAGAAAATAAACAAAATCTTGATTATTGCCTCAATACTTGATCCGCGCTGCAAAATGGATTTTAATAAAAATATTTTTGGTATGATTTTTTCCAATGATAGTGCGAAGGTTGAAGAAATGGTCACAGTGATGAAAGGCTTGTTGAATTCCTTTTTTGATGCATATAGTGGATTGAGCTCCTCATCACCATTGCAGAATGAGAGTTTTCCTTATGGTAGTGCCAACGGTGGTGGTGGTGGCACTAGTTCTTTTCCACATCTTTTAGATGACACGAACCAATAAGAAGGGTACATAATGGAATATAGTGATGACACTGTATGAGTTGCTTTCCTTTTCCTTGAATATGCTAAGAAAGTTTCCATACAGAACGAGAGCAAGCTTGTGTCAACTGAGCGGGAAAGATTCTTACTTGAGTCGATTAAAGATCCTAGTGATCATAAACTTATTGTTTTGCTATGGTGGAAGGTGAACAAGTCGAAATATCCAAAATTGGACAAAATAGCAAGGGATGTCCTTGTAATTTTGGTTTCCACTGTGGCGTCTAAGTCCGCCTTTAGTACTGGATGTCGTATTATTGATGAATATACGAGTTTTTTGACTCTTACGATGATTGAAGCATTGATTTGTACTGAAAATTAGTTGTAATCTAAACTTTTTGCCACTCTCATCTATGACCTTAATCAAGATTTGAAAGATCATATATATCAAATGGAGTTACAAGATGGTAACATTTTTTTTATATTACATTTCATATATAATACATTACAAAATTATTATAATATATTTTTTATATTACTCACATACTAATTATAAGTTATTATTTTTTCATTTTAAAAAGTATGTACAATCACAAGCTTCAACGATTGCAACGGTGGGCGCTAGTATTGGTCATGATATTCAAGTTATAATTATAATTATAGTTTAGTTTTAAGTTTTAAGTCAATTGTAACATGATAATTGTTTGTAATCTTATGTTAGCAAAGTTTAAGTCGGTAGTTGGAGAGCAAGAGTTAAGGACTTATCAAAGTGTTAGAGTGGAGGAAGGCTTTATCATTTTAGGCAATTTTAATTTGGTGTTGTTTTACTTTAGTTTGAAGAACTTCTAGTCTAATTCCAAAATGTTGTTGGCTTGTTGGATGATAATTTTTATCTTGGTTTATTTTGTTGTTGGATGATAATGTTTATTTTGTGTTGTTTATTTGGAGACTTGGAGTTTTCTCTCCTTAATACTCCTAAATGTTGCTGGATGATAATGTTTATTTTGTTGTTGAGACTTAAGATGGATGTTGAATTCTTAAATTAGCTGGTTGGTTCTCTTTTGGTTAATATAAATTCTTTAGAAAATTCTCTTTTGGTTCTCTTTTAATTCGGTGGCATACAATTACCTGTACCTTCCTTAGTTCCTTGCTATTACGGAGTTTCTGACTGTCGAATTTTGTTTGTTTTTGTTGAAGCTGAAGATCAAATATGAATTCTAGTGGTTGTATGACAAGTCGGATGAACTTGATAGCTTCGAGTGACATGTCAGTTATGAGGTTTCAAGAAGCTGTATGACATCCTCACAGGCGTTGATTGGTTGATTAAGTTTTGCACATGTCAAGTCTAGTGAATTACTTACTGTAAACGAAAGTAGGCTTTGACGTTTTGGAGAATAGATTTAACACAGCTGAGACACGTGTATGGCCGGGATTTGAAAGGCTGTTAAGACAGTTAGAATGCGAAGGGAAAGTTTCAGGGTTTCTGAATAACAAACCTAGAAACAGAATGTAGCTGATTGGTGCTAGGTCTCTCTAGTTTCTTTTACTCTCTCTGCATAAAGCTTTAGAGTTAGATTTGTTAAAAGGATAGAAAAAGTGACACATTCTCTTGTAATCTGTAACCTTGCTTGAAATCTATAATTCTCTTGCTTGAATTATAGTGAAATCTTTCTCATTCTTCACAGTGGATGTAGGCCATCTCTGTGGCTGAACCACTATAATTCTTGATGTCAAGTGTGTATGATTGATTCTGTTTCTCTTTGATTTTTTGTATTGTTGGAACATTGATTGCTTAACAATTTGTCTTGGTTTGATTGAGTCATTAATTAAGTGAAACAAGAATGTAAAAGAGTGGATCTTGGGGGTTCTAAATTAGTTGCTTCATTGGTTTAGATTCAAAAAATTGGTATCAGAGCTATTCCCTGAGTTCTTGACCTGAAAATGCCAGCACCAAAGCTTGACGTTGAGAAATTCATTGGTGAAAATGACTTTCACCTGTGGAGGCTCAAGATGAAAGCATTGTTGGTTCATCAAGGGCTGGATGTGGCTCTTGATGAAACCTCTACATTTAAGAAAGGTAAGAAGGTTGTAGATAAAGATTTGCCTGATGTGCTTAATAGGGCACATAGTGCTATAATTCTAAGCCTTGGAGATGGGGTGCTCAGAGAAGTTGGTGGGGAAAAGACAGCTGCTGGGTTGTGGAAAAAGCTTGAGGATCTTTATACAAAGAAATCCATAGCTAAGAGATTGGCCACTAAGAAGAAGCTTTACACACTTCAGATGGAAAAAGGGTCATCAATACAAAATCATATTGATGCTTTCATTAAGATCATCTTAGACTTGAAGACATTAATGTGAAAATTGATGATGAAGACAAAGTAATGATCTTTATGTGCTCACTGCCAAGTTCTTATAAGCATCTGGTAGACACACTCATGTATGGGAGACAAACCCTTACAATGGTGGATGTTAAGGAATCTCTCAGTTCAAAGACTGCCACAAAGAAAGAGTCGAGAGATGAAGAAGGTTTGACAGTAAGGGGAAAATCAGAGAAAAAAGAAGAGGGCAAAGGAAAGAAGAAAAGATCCAAGTTAAAACCAACAGATCTAAAATGCTTCTATTGCCACAAAGAAGGTCATTTTAAGAAAGACTGCCTTGAGAGGAAAAGCAAGAGTAAAGACACAAAGGAGAAGCGTGGAGATGCTGCTGTTGCATCAAAAGTTGAAGAATCTAATAGTTATAACTCTGCTGGAGTTCTGATTACATTTGATGGCCAAACCAAAGGTAATTGGGTTCTAGATTCTGGTTGTTCATTCCACATGTGCCCTAACAAAAGTTTATTCATTGACTATAAAGCCTATGATGGTGAGGTCATTGTAATGGGTAACAATGCTAATTGTAAGGTAGTTGGTAGAGGCTTGATTAGGCTAAAAATGTTTGATGGCATGATAAGGGAGTTAAGAGATGTGAAACATGTGCTTGATTTAAAAAGAAATCTTATCTCACTTGGGATGCTAGATAAACTAGGATGTTTAATCAAGTTAGAATCAGCTACCTTAAAAGTAATGAAAGGGTCAATAGTGGTGATGAAAGGAAACATGAACAATGGTTTGTATCTGCTACAATGTTTAGCTGTTACAGGTGATGTTGGTGTGACAAATCATAATTTAGATAAAACCATGTTGTGGCACATGAGGCTTAGCTATATGAGTGAAAAAGGATTGAAGGAACTGTCAAAACAGGAAGTTTTAGGTGATGATAAGATAGAGTCTTTGAGGCTCTGTGAAGAATGTGTCCTAGACAAGTCTTTAAGAGTAAAATTCAGTACTGGTATTCATAACTCAAAAGGAACTCTTGACTATATACATGTTGATCTGTATGGACCAGCACAGATAGCTTTTTTAGGTTGGGCAAGGTATTTTCTATCTTTCATAGATGACTTTTCCAGAATGGTTTGGGTTTATGTGTTGAAGGCTAAAGATGAGGTATTTGATCATTTTAAGGCTTGGAAGACATTAGTAGAGACTCAAACAGAAAGAAAGGTCAGAATACTTAGAACTGATAATGGATTGGAGTTCTGTAATAAGAAGTTTGAAGTTTTTTGCACTAATCAAGGCATTGTGGACACAAAACAGTGAGACATGCACCTCAGCAAAATGGAGTAGCTGAGAGGATGAATAGGACCTTAGTTGATAAAGTGAGATGCATGCTCATTGGTAGTGTCATTAGGGTACACCAAATTTAAAACCTTACCGATAATATAAATAGCAAGTACAAAGCAAGTAAGGATCGATCCTACGAAGACTAGTTAGTTTTATTTATTATCAACTCTAAAACAAAGACTAAAAATATTATTATAATAATAATAATAATAATAATAAATGCCAATTATAAATAAAGGGGGGTTTTGTGAAATTTTTAACTAAATAGAACAAAATAAAGAAACTAAAATATGAAATTAATAATTTAATAAGAACTCTAATTAAATGAGAAAGAAGTAATAATAATGAAAACTTTGGTCAAAGGATCATTCGCTACCACCAAACATTTTCATTATGTCAATTCTATCATCAATTTTCATTGAAACTATCAACCGTAGATAACAATAAGCTCTGTTGATCCCTATCTTTCCTTACTGAGTCGTTAGGCAAAACAAGCTCTTCACCTAATTTCTAACCATCAAATAATTTAGAACAAGCTCTCTAAATTTAAGATAATGGAAGCATTAAGCAGAGAAAGATATTAGGTTGATCTAGGCAATAAACACATGAGCTCAGATTATTTAACCTTGGTTATGTTCTCCAATTGAAATCACGGATTCCAATATGCTACTAATTGATTAAAATATTAAGAAAAATACGGATAAAGAATTTTAAGATAGCAATAGAATTTATTCAAGCCTTATCTAATTGACCACTTAAATAAGTCAAGAATAAAGTCATAAACATTAATAACAGAAGAACATAAACAATCTCAATTAAAGAAATTGAATGATAGAAATTAAATATTAATCATAGAACATGTCTGGGGTTTTCAATTCACCCTCAACTAATTAAAAAATTTAACCAAACATAATTGAATTGGGAATAAAAGAGTAGATAAAACTAGTCATGAGGAATAATCCAAGCTGTTGGCTCTTCTCTAATTTAATTATTTTCCCTACTGCTGCACACTTAGCTCTCGGGTTTGTCTCTCTTTTTATTGTGTGCGGCTGCCTCTCCAATTCTTGGCTGCCGAATTCTCGGGTTTATCTTCTTCTTGGCTCCTCTTGCAGCTTCGATTATGTGACTCTCGAATCCTTCAATTGCCGCTTGTCTTATGCTTTTATAGTGCATGGTGAATTCTTATTGGATTTGGATTGCTTGGCCGAATCAAATCTCTAAGCAATTAATTTGCTTTCCATTTAGCCTTGCACGTGAAGCCCACTTGAAGCCACCGACCTTTTCCAACTTTAAAGCCAAAAGGCTTGATTCTTTTGAATTTGATTTGTTTAATCTTGCACGTGCTCTCCAATTAGGATTTCCATTGCCCTTTTTCTTCTATTTCCATGCACATGCAATTGCCAAAATATTTTCTTCCCCTTTCTGATTATTCTGAGTAGATTTCTTCTCGAATATTCTGATTTAATTCCTCTTTAATCCCAAAATATACCTAAGTTTTGCACATGTCAAGTTTTGCATGTCAAGTCACGTACATTACTTACTCTAAACGGCAGCAGGCTTTGATGTTTTGGAGAACAAATTTAACACAGCTAAGACACGTGTATGGTAGGGATTTGAAAGGCTGCTAAGACAATTAGAATGCGAGGGAAAGTTTCTGGGTTTCTGAATAACAAACCCAGAAATAGAATGCAACTGATTGGTGTTGGGTCCCTCTAGTTCCTTTTACTCTATCTGTATAAAGCTTTACAGTAAGATCTATTAAAAGGATAGAAAAAGTGACACATTCTCTTGTAATCTATAACCTTGCTTAAGCTCGTATAGTGAAATCTTTCTCATTCTTCACAGTGGATGTAGGCCATCTCTGTAGTCGAACCACTATAATTATTGATGTCAAGTGTGTGTGATTGATTCTATTTCTCTTTAATTTTTTGTATTGTTGGAACATTGATTGCTTAACAATTTGTCTTGGTTTGATTGAGTCATTAATTGGGCGAAACAAGAACTTAAAAGAGTGGATCTTGGGGTTTTTAAATTGGTTGCTTCACTAGTTTAGATTCAACAGTTTTATTGTGCTACATTGTATTACATATTAAACTGAGACCCTAATTACTTATTGAGATAGAACTAATTCAATAATTTCAGTGAACATTGTGGTTGAAAAGATTAAGCACGGTTTGTGGAGTCTTTGGTTTCAAAATTGTATGTTAGAATTTTATGAGGATTGATTTACAAGTTTAATTAGGTTAGTCTTTTGATTACTGTTAGTGATTGCAAATTGTATTGTAAGTTATGCTTTTGTTTACTATAACTGATTGCAAATTTAGTAAGGACAAAATCATTGATAAAAAAATTGCAGGATTATTTTGATTTAATGATTATGTTTATTTTGTGTTTGCTTTTAGTTTTTAACTGTCGAATCTTGTTTTCACATACATGTTGGCTAATGACTTGTGATTTGACGCTATTATTACACAGATGCTATGCTATTATTATAGTTTTCTAGCTATCAATTCTATGCTTTTATTATACAGATGCTTGGTAGCTCACTTGGAAACTAACATGTGATTTGATCATATGAATAAATATTAAAAGAAAAGCTTGTAAATCTTATATCGGCAATTACAATTGTCAAATACAAGATGAATATTTTTAAATGTATTTTTAACTGTGTTTTCACTAATTATAGATTTCATTAATTTTTTGTAAAAATTGGCAAAAAGGTCCCAAATCCGAATTCAATCCGAACTAATCCGAATCCAAATTTCATCTAAATCCAAACTCAATTTGAACCGATCCAAATCCAAACTATCTGAAATATTCATCAGATCTGATTTAGGGCGCTTTAGGATTAAGGAGGTGATGAAATAAGTCACTTGTGTTTGTAGATGAAATAAGTCGCTAATTAAAAAGCAACTTGGTGTTTGGTAAATCTGTCTTTATTACGATTCTTGCCGAGTTTAAAAAGCAGTGTACATGCGTTTGGTAAATTTTATTATAAAAGTGTTGTTTTATTATATAAAAACCAAAATAGACATAACTTTAAATTATTTTTTATTTTTAGAGTATGTTTAATAAAGTGTTCAGACATACTGTTTTCTAAATACGTAAAATTACATAAAATAAAAAAAATCAACTAAATAAAATATAAAGAACTTCATAATCTGTTACAAAAAATATGATAAAAATTCATGCTAGATAGTGGCAATAATATGATATCTAATGATTTATATATTAGGGTTTATGGATAAGTAAGATATAACTGTCTTTTTTTTAAATACTATAGTTATAATACGAACTTTAAAAAGATGTGGTTGCTTGTTTAATAAGCTGCTTATGAAAAGCAACTCCCTATCTACTTTTAAAAGCTGCTGTCAAAATGGAGAAAATTATAAAATAAACTACTTTTACAAAATTTACCAAATACTATTTTTATAAAAAATTATGAAATAAGCAGCTTATTGAATTTCAACCATAATCCCAAACGGGGCCTTAATTCGGATCGAATTTGAAGTTTGGATTAAAATCAGATGGATTTTTTTCCAATTCGAATTATCTGAAATCCAATCGGATTCATCCAAATCCAAAGTTGCCCACCGTTAGCCCCTTGTGCGTTTCACTTGCAATTCTCTATTATTCTTTGACTTAAAAATTTTAAGAAAAAAACAGGGTTTGTCTTATGTAAAATATTAAAACTTAAAAAAGAAAGAGAGAGAATTGCGATTAAACAAGCAACGCCTTTTTTGTCCCATACAATTCTTGAAAATCTTAAGAAAACTTAGAATTATTCTTCAAAAAATAAAAAATAAAAAGCAAAAAAATAAATAAATAAATAATTTGTGCCTCACAATCACTTAACATATTTTTTGGTAGTTCTATTTTCACAGAGTCATTGTGGGTAGAAAAATTTTGTGTGCACCATCTCAATATATTAAGATGGTGTGTATATCATATCAAAAAAAAAAAGAAAAAAGATGGTGTGTATATTTAATAATGACTTGTCATTTAATGAGTTGGAAAATGCTGAAGAGCACAAAAGTGCCGAGAGAAACCTGAGAGAAATGACAATATGTAGTGTCATTTCCTCTCTGCAATCATGCTCTTCAGCTTTCAACTTTTCAGAGTTCTGTTATTGCCTGGCTTTTGCCTTCTGTGACTTTTGTGCAAGTTTAAACGCTTTTTTATTTTTAAATGCACGTGAACGTGCTTTTTTATAATTGTCAATTTGTGATATTGTGATTCATGAGGACAATCAATGTTAAGGCATAGAAGTTTGCAGTACTTTATTTTATTTATGCAGAAAAAAAAGTAATTAATTTTGTTTTTCTGTTAATTAAAAAGTACTATTTTTTTTAAGGGACACATATGCTTTAGGCATGCGTTGCTTTTCTAACTTGCTGTAGCGTGAGATTTGTGCATCCAACCAACTTCAAGATTCGACGAAACGTATGCTTAACTTGTGGTTATGCCACCTATAATACCATAATTTTTGCCTTTACATAAATGTGACAAGAGCAATAATATATGTTTTGGCAGCTCATTGTATTATTTTCTGTGTATATGATGGATTTATCATATGATTTTTGTACCCATAGCCAAGTGATATGCCCATCTTCACCAGAGACTTAAATCAGATTGTTGTCCAGAGTCGTGAAGAAAACTGAGAATGGTAAAAGAAGAATTCAAAGTTTTGATTCTCTAGAGCATGAATTGTGGTGGAAATTGAAAAGTTATCATGCCTTGCAATATGGGACTGCATTTTACTTTGATTGATGCTTTGAAAATATGGGACATGTAAAGAGGCTACCACAAAGCTCCTTGTGCAAGCGAAGACCAAGGTCCAAGAAGAACAGATGCAAGAATTTACAATACCACATATAAACTATTTTATTCATATATAGTGAGTTTTATCAGGTTACATATACATGAAAAAGTTTTACATCACTTACTTCTAAATCAGCCAGATATTGCTTAAATTTACACACATAAGAAGTTCTATGACTAATACAAATAGGCAAAAACATCATTACCCATGCTGCCTTCTACTATTCTCTGATGCAACCTTCAGCAAAGTACAACATTTTTCTCATTGTAAAAACAGTATCCTCCTTCGCTTCCTGGGATGCAACCCGCAAACTTCCTGACTTCTGCACTGAGAAATCTACAATTTACATAAACAAAAGGTTCCATTAAATTACATACCAAGCAGGATAGTCGGATTAAAGATCAAGAAAGATCAAATACAACAGCACTGTTGAAGTTGAATTCTCGCCTTCTCCAATGCTGCCTTTACTGCAAAAAGCTCCTCTTCCTTCTACTTACAAAGTTCCAAAGCTTCTTCGGCTTTTTCCATGCTTTTCTTGGACTCCAACATATCTCTTGAAATAATATCTACACGAATCTATATCATTTGGTTAAACTCAAACGGTGGCTTCAAGCTTAAAAATATTGCCTTTGAGTGAGTTAAAAGCATCAGCATTACTTACTTGAGTCAAACAAAAAACTGTATTCAGAATGTAAATACCCTTAAGTTGCACTAAAATCAGTAGACTACAAATCAAAACATACTGGCTACCAACTAACTACAAATAATTAAAGGACAAAGGCTATACATACCTTCTTGATAGGGCAAACAAAGTAGCTCCGACCTGCATTCGGCCCACTAAATTTCTTTTCTTTCTTACAGGTTCCAGCTCCACAAGAACACGTAGGATACGATTTCTTACCAGCATCTTTCACTTCGTCAACCCATTTGAAAAAATTACGGCCCTAAGAAAGTAATCAAAATGAACCCAACTTAAAAGAAATACTGATATTATTGCAGCATTTTCAGCTCATAAACTAGCAAGAAACTAACCTGTAAATGGCATGAGTAGAACTTCCCGTCAGGGTTTTTCACTGTTTTTGAGACTTTTACCACACAAGGCCCTTTCCTACAGAGGCACTGAATCTCCAGATGATCACGACTGCTGCCGGCGGGTCCGCCGCGGTGTACAGACGCTGGTGATTTTCTCGGAGATATAGAAGGCCAATCTCTTGCCTAGTGGCCTTGCTTGCCACAATTAAAGCACAAACCTTTCTGGATTTTTCCACTGAAGAGCCTTTGGTAGGGTGAACTCAGTTTTGGTGTCTGATTTAGAAGCCAAATGAAAGTGACTCTGAATAATGAATGAATAATCAATGAAAAAGTATCAGGCTAAACGATAAAAAGTAGGAAAATGCTGAAGAGCACGAAAGTGGATCAGAGCAAGAGGAGAGAGCACCGATGATTGGATCTGAGCAACAGTAGAGAGAGCGCTGACGATCTGCAGCTTCCTGTGCTGAGAGAGGGAGAGACGGAGAGAGGAAGGCTGAGTTTTTTTAGAGAGATGGAGACGGTGTTGTGGAGAGTTCAGAAGAGCGAGTTGGAGAGACAGAGAGGACGGAGAAAGAAGATAGAGACGTAATGTTTTTTTTTTTAATACCGATGCTCTTTTTTTTCGGTTATTTTATTGTTTTAGGAAGGCTGAGAGAATGCGTTGAGAAACGGCAGCACAAGTTGCCGTTTCTCTCAACATTCTCTCAGCCTTCTCGCTAAATAACAGCACTCGAGTTTGATGAGTGATGAGATTTTTACTAAGATAGTGCCCCTGTCAAATAATGACATGCCATTTAGCAGGTTTTGTAGCCTCAATGTAGATCCCACTTGGCAGAGTAAAAAAATTTTAAAATAAAAAATTGTGGATGAACCCACACCTTGCTAAACAAATCAAACATAGTCGGGCCTTTCAATTTAATAATATAATATCCAAGCATACAAGAAATTGTTATAGGTCGATTAATTCAACCCTAATTTGCCAGTCCGAAAATAATAACTTCAACAGTAAAATATTCTAATTTATATTATAGATAGGAGTCCCGTCTAATTCTATTCATTTTGGTAGTTTTAATAAAAAAATTTAAAAGTAGAATATAACAACTTGTCACACAACTTCGTTACATTACTAAATAATTGCATCTAAAGTTTTAACTAAAATCCAAATTGATGCAGTGCTGAAGAATATTAAATATTGTTCTAGCGTAAGTTTTTTTAACTTAAAAAAAAAGAGTTCTCACGGGAGAGGAAAAGATCTTGTGAAGGTTGCTGGCGAATCAAACTCAGTAGTGTTAAACGACAGCGTTTTGTGTGTGGAGTGTTCGTTAAAGTCACATGGAGAAGCACGTTTCACTTATAATCTGTTAACATCAGAACGGCAATTACTTCAAGTCGTTTTGGCCATTACTTAAGTGATGCACGTGATAGTCATGTGTATAAGCTTTAGCTGAGTTCAATAAACCGTTGTCTACATGTCACCAAGCTGCGCAATCCGGCTTTGGGAATTTGTTACTGATGCAGTTATAAAGCTGAGTAACGAGGCACCTTGTGATAACTGATAAGTATTGTTAGCAAGTTAGAGAGAGACATTAGAGAGACAAGGCCATATTCAGTTCTCTGTAGTCTCGTGTATTTTGTTTTGTAATAGTTTTCCATTGTTAATCAATAAAAGCACACTAAAAAGCTTCTCCCGTGGATGTAACCACGTAAATCTTTCTCGGTTTCTTTTTGGTGATTGGTTTTGGTTGGTGTTGCCTTTCTTTTTATCTGATCTTTTGAATCTTGTCAGTTGATCTTGGTGTTCAATTAGGTGTTTCTAGATTCAATCATTCAAGTGTGCAACTTGATCTTGATATGTTCAAAGGTCCAGGGCCGTGATTGATCATGTAAAGAATACAAGCAGATCAATCACTACATATCTCAATTGAGGAAATAAGCCAAATATTATTGATGAAAGATCTTTAGCTATTAAATCATAGTCTTATTCAAAACGAGAAATAATCTAAAATCCTACTTAATTATACTACAATTTTAAAAATGACTCAAATAAACTTATTAAAATAAGATAAATCCTAATAAAATAAGAAATATTGAATTGACTCAAAATACTATAATTTCAAGTATATGTGATTTTTAAAGTACCTTTTAATTAAATATCAAACAAAAGAGAATCAAACCTAACTATCTTTAATTGCCCAGAAACTTCTTTGTATCCTACATTTTGAACAACTTAAGTCTCACCTCAATGACCTCAACTAAGCGAACCTGTTGAAATAGCTTCAGCTTATTTTATTGATTTATTATTAAGTTTTTTTTTGATTTATTATTAAGTTTTTTTTTTTTTTTTTTGGTGAAAGAAACAGCTTCAGTTGATATTAGGTTTTCATTTCTTGGTTATCACTTACAAAATCCTTTTTTTTAATATTTTTTTTCACTGAGAGAATAATCTTAACTGTAATTTTCATACAATTTTCAAGAATTGCAGAAAGAAAAAATTGTTGCTGGGCATAATTTGGTTGAAGAAGGAAGTGCATTAAAATCTCTCTTTCTTTTTTTAAGCTTTAACATGTCACTTCACCTTTTTATTTTTTGAGTCATATTTTTATTAGAGTTTTAATGGTATATAAACGATTGTTAGCCATTGGATTAAACTGAAAAAATTATTAGATTTTGATGTTTAGATTCCACTATGACTTTTGTGGGATTGTTACCTCATTAAAATTGAGATCATAAGTTTTGAGTCTCCGTGAATATTTTCCCTCCTACAAATGTAGGTAAGGATAAATATCTCTCTTATAAATGAGTGCAGATTTTAAAGTTAGTTTGGATAAACCTTTAATATGTAGACCGTATTACAATATATATGTTTAGATTTTTAATATATTTCATTCTGTAGTATATAGATTCTAACTGATTATATATAAAAAAAAATATTATTAAATATAGTCTACTATAAATAAATATATAGGGTTGTAATTTCAAGAGTTGATTAATTAACCATCATATAGTGGGGTTATGTATCTAAATCTCTAGTCGTAAAATTATTTGGGCTAGAGCTTCATCTAGTCTCACCGTAACGTGCGTCAACGAATTAAACGTGTTTCACGAGCGTTGCATCAGCGAGTGTTGTTTATTGATAAACTTCAACTTTGTTGCAAGCTTGCTAGCTTATAGACCTGCCTGTTTTCAAAGCAAATGATCATAAAATATCTAATTGAAAATTAAACAGTCTAGCAAGCTAGGCGCCATTCAGCAATATTTAACTCACGTAAGAAGTGCTTAATTAATGTTATTTGAATATTCACCACCTTTTGAAATTTTCAATCCTTTGGCAAGTTCACAGGACTTACAGTACGAAGTCTATCTTTTGAAAATCAATTCAGCTAATATCAATGAATTGTAATGTCAGTGTCAAAATTTTATAACTTACTTGGTCTAAGAAGTTTTTGCTGCAATTTCAAGAAAAGTTATTTTCACTGTCACTCTCAACACGGTTTCTAATTTTTCAAACTCTCTTCATTTATTTTAAACAAATATAGAGTAATTCTCCGGCGTGGACACCCGTATTTTTTATAATATAAATATAAAGTATTACAATGATTTCAAATTCTCTTACAATGTTGTAAAATGGTTTTTTAGTAGTTTAAAACGATGTAAAAATATTTATACTACTGTGAAACTCTTTACCATTATGCACTCTATTATATAATGGTTTTGAAAATTGTATTGAAGCTTGTGTTAAGAAATTTCATATGATAATTTTTATATGTCATGGATTTATGACATATTATTTGTCACGAGCCTGATAATTTTTTCATATATGACAAATGTGTATCATAATATTTACGTTTTCTACATTTCCAAACTATTTTCGTTTATTTTATACAAACATATATACACCTCGTGGTGTTCCATTTAAAATAAAAAAAGCGAAACAATAATGGTTTTTTGCCATCATGCACTCTATAGTCTATTAGATGATGGTTTTGAAACTTTTTTGAAGCTTTGTGTTAAGAAATTTCGGATGATAATTTTTACGTGTCATGGATTTATGACATATTATCTGTCACAAGTTTGTTATGCATATTTGGTTAATTTTTTTATATATGACAAATGTCTATCATAATACTTTCCAAGAATGACTAATATTTATCATATGCTCAATGGGAAAAAGTCACCCAAACCCCCAAAGTTTGCTTAAATGATCACACAATAACTTTTAGTTTCATAAATAGTCTAACATACCTCATTTTTACTATTATACCATTTGAATGTAATAACCCAAAATTGACTTTAAACTTTTATAATAAATACAAGTATAATATTAAATAATTAGTATATAAAATGATATATATTTCATAAATTAGTTTGACTGTTAAACAAACTTATTTTATATTATTAATATGTCAGATATATTTTAACAATAATAAAATTTGTTTGAAAGAATTTTAAAATAATTATATCTAATGTTCAAAATAACGTACAAAATTTATGTATTTTATTTATAATATATCTTGGGTTAATTACCCTTGAATGACACATTTTTTGACAAATTTAAAAAGGTGACACATTTTTTAAAAATACTCGAGCTGATGACAAATCCGTTAACTCTAATGGGAACATCAACAGGAACAATAACTTTAATAAGAAATGACGTTTTTGCCCCTAGAGTTAATTATAAAATGACATTTCTACCCTGCAATAGTCATAAAATGACATTTCTATCCCTCCAATTAGTTATAAAATATGTTTCTGCCCCTACTCAATTATTTTTAATTTTTTAAATAGAAAAAATTATAAAAAATTACATCTAAGTCCAATTAACAGGCTTTTTTTGTTAAATCAAACAAATTTTTTTTAAAAAAAATTCTTATTGAATCAAAGAAATTTTCTTATTAAAGTTAACAACAAAATTTGATTCATTAAGAAATTTTATTAAAAAAAATTTGTTTGATTTAACAAAAAAAAGCCCGTTAATTAGACTTAGATGTAATTTTTTATAATTTTTTCTATTTAAAAAATAAAAAATAATTGAGTAGGGACAAAAACATATTTTGTAACTAATTGTAGGGATAGAAATGTCATTTTGTAACTATTATGGGGTAGAAACGTCATTTTATAATTAACTCTAGGGGCAAAAACGTCATTTCTTATTAAAGTTACTGTTCCTGTTACTGTTCCCATTAGAGTTAATAGATTTGTCACCCGCTCGAGTATTTTTTAAAAATATGTCACCTTTTTAAAATTTGGTGAAACATGTGTCATCCAGGGGTAATTAACCCATATATCTTTAATATTGTATCTATATTTGGAATAAATTTTAAAGTCAATTTTTGGCTTAATGGGATTTGGTATTAATAAAATCTGTCAGGACAATATTAAAAAGTAATTTGCATAGTAATCTATTATTTTGTTAATTGTATTTATTCTAATATTATATTTTTATTCAAACGTTATTTTATTTACTATATTATCTTAATATTTTATTTGCCTTTATTATAAAAATTTTGAATATAGTTAAAGGGTCTTGTATCTTTTCTCCTATGCGAATGACATATAAATAAATTTGGCAGAAATTCAAAGTGTCAAATGAATTTGGTATGAATTCGAAAGTAATTCAATGAGTATTGATATTTTATATTATTTAATTATTGATTAATTTTAATTAATCACTATATATACATAATTTGATTTTGATTTTGAAATTTTTTTTTATAGATTATTATTATTCTTAATTAACTTGGCATAATTCATACGACAGAAATATTGTTTGGAAGAACCATTTCTTGTTTTCTAAGATGATTCGATTTTTCCTGTTCAATCTAAGCAAAATATGTATAGAGCTTAATTGTTATGGCTCCTCTTTTTCTATCAAAGAATTTCACTATTATTTTGCTCCCAACTATTTCAATTCAAGCCCTTTTGAAAATGAACTCAATTCTCATTTGTTGTGCAGGATAATATTGCCTAACAATTTTTTTTTTCAAAAAAGAAAGAAGTAAGGTGGATAAAACTCAAATAAAATTTTTTATCCGACCTCCAGGGTAGACCCAAAACTGTATAGTACCCCGTGCTAAATGAAAAATTAAAAGATTATATTTTAAAATGAATATGAATTTTCATAAGATGAAAATACACCTAATAAGAGGGTCATTAGGGAGCCTCCCCCTTAGAAATGCATATGCTAAACAAAAAAAAAGACTAGTAATAAAATTGAATTCAAATACAAAAATACTATTGAAGTTGGTAATTTCGCTGCTTCAAGCAATAGAATTTCTTACCTTGATTGAGAGAATAACTCGAGAAAATGGACTACTAGTGAAAGGGTTGGGCAGTGAGTTAATTGAATTCTAAATTGTGTCCCAACAAATATCACATTTATTTATTAGATGATAAAATAATAATTTTATAAATTATAAAATTTGTCATTTAATATCTAATAGATAATTAAAACGTAGTATTAAGAATCAAGTTAAGATTCTAGCATTATTGATAAAAAAAAAATTGACAAAATTTATAACTAGAGTGCCATTTTTGTAATTTTAAGGACATTTATTAACAATTTTCTTTTGTTAGACCGGGCACTCGTGAGTCTGCCACTGTTTAACTCCGCAAATTCGAACATAGGTGGTCAACTAAAATAATATATTAAAACCCACTCTGTCAAGTCAATGGTGCATTAAAATATATGTACATTCGTATATAAAATTTAGTTTTCAAAAAATATATACATACTTTTTCATTTTCGAACTCAGGTTTAAATTGGGTAACCCAATCTGATCATTGATCTTCATAGAATCTTATTCAGTTTTATGGTCAGGAAACTTGCAGGATAATTTAGACTGGCCTGAAATCCACCAGTTTACTTGAGGTCGTGGCTGGCCTGAAATCTTTTTCAGCAATAATTTACTTGCCAATGCACATGTCAGTTTTAGACTGGCCAGCATTTTTGGATAATTAATTTACCAAACAGGCCAGGATTTATTTATTCCATTTACAACGTAAGGTAAATCAACTGGTAAATTGTTCTAGCGGCTAATAGTTGTATCTATTTAAGCAATAATACTTAGCCAAGGCCAGTTCAAAAAACAGAAAATTAAAAATGAAAATAAGAAAATTCAAACATTAAAAAATCTTTGAATTTGAATGTTGTACAACTTAAAGCTTATAATTACCCTGGGAACACGGCTGGCACATTAAATTTTAGTAGCATGCAAGACCATTTCAACATCCCTTTAACTCTCTGACAAAATAAATCAGCCGAAACAAATCTGAAAGTAAAATCTACGGCAAGAACTTCCAGGATTGAAGTAAAATCTACGGCAAGAACTTCCAGGATTGCACTAAAGCTCTGGAATTTTCTCAGCTATCCGTTGAAGGCACTAGGGACAGAGCTTTTACAGATACTTAGGGGATAGAAGAAAATCTAGATAGATGAATGGAATCAGTTTTTAGATTTTACTTTGTCATGTCAAAGGTTTAAGTATGATCTTTTTTCCTGCAATTTAATTTCATTGCGGCTAAAATAAGAGTATGTCAGTCAATTATTTCGAGCAATCAATCTTATTTAACAAGATATAAAAAGAAAACAGATATGTAAACAAGAAAACAATTTTTAATGATTGTAACTCTAGCTATGCAAATATAACTTTGCCTAGAAAAGAAGTGGGATTTGGAGGAATTGGGATTTCCACAGTTCCTTCCAGCATAAGTAAAACCTTCTTCATCGATGGGCGGCGCGATGGTTCATCAAGAATGCACCAGAGTGCAACTTTGATCATCCTCTCCATTTTTTTTTTTATCAACCTCTTCACCTTCTACTAGTTGGCTAAGGTTACCACTCTCGAAACACCGGTAAACCCATTCTTCGAGAATAACTTGATCCTCCGGAAGATTCTGATCTAAGCATCTTCGAAGACAGATGATCTCCAGCAACACAATTCCAAAGCTGTACAGATCTGCTTTCACCGTAATGGGCAGATTCCGGTGCCATTCTGGTGCGACATATCCCCTCGTTTCTCTGATTCCTGCAAAAGTTCTAGCCTGGTCTGGCTTTGTAATGAAACCTGAACACTAATCACTCAATCAGATCAACTAATGAACTATAATGGATCAAGATCAGCCAAGAACAAAGAACTTTGACACAAATAACAAACAAGAATGAATAAGAATAGAGGAGAAACAAGAAAGACACAAAGCAGAATTACGTGGTTCGGTACAAAAGTACCTACATCCATGGCTGATAATTGCCTTTCAGGCTTGAGGCTTTATTGTTGATATTTATTACAACAGATTCTTGAGTTTATAGAGAACAAATTTCTCCTATGGAGAATTTTCTACCACTCACTCAAAACTCCTCTAAATCATCAACAACTAAGGTGCTGCACTAACCAGCTTATGCTTCTTTTATACTTTTTAACTCCAGAAGCTTATCACAAGGCTGTTGTAACAGCTTTCACCACTAAGGGCCCCACTCACGCCAACTCAGCATAAACATAACAGAATATAACTAACGTAGGCTTCACAAATCTCCACCTTAGTTTTATTCTGTTTTAGCTTTCCCAAAACCTGCATCAGCAACTGACAGCTTGAATCACAAGCTTATGACTCCAATCAAGCCCAAAGAGCTTTTGAACTTGACTGCACGAAGAGGTTTTGTTAACATGTCTGCTAGATTGACTTCAGTTGGGATTTTGATTACATTCACCACACCTCTGCTAATCTCATCCCTTATGAAATGCAACCTTACATCTACATGTTTTGTTCTTTCATGATACTTGGGGTTCTTACTCAACTGTATAGCACTTGAGCTATCACAGCTGATTGTGACTGCAGTTTGTTTCAACCCCAATTCAGAGACTAAACCCTTGAGCCATATAGCTTCCTTTATGGCTTCTGTAAGAGCAATATACTCTGCCTCAGTTGCTGAAAGTGCAACAACTGACTGTAAAGATGCTTTCTAGTACATTGCTCCTCCAAACAGTGTGAAGACAAAACCAGTAAGTCACCTGCAAAGTCTAAATCTACATATCCTAAGACTTCACTAATAGCATTGTTAACCCTTCCAAACATGATGCCATGATCTGTGGTTCCTTTAAGATACCTCAGTACCTACTTTATAGCATTCCAATGTTATTTATCTGGATTCCCCATAACTCTGCTTACAACACCAATACCATGTGCAAGGTCAAGTATGAAATAAACCATAGCATACCTGATGTTGCCAACTACACTGGAATATAGAACACCCTTCATATAAGTAACATCATCATCTTCCACTAGCTCTTGCTATTTGGAAAGTCTGAAATGTACAGCTAGAGGTGTAGAAACAGGCTTGGAACAGTTCATTGTAAATCTATCAATTACTTTCTTAACATAACCAGCTTGTGTAAGAAACAAGGTCTTGGCTTGCCTATCTCTTACAATTTGCATGCCAAGAATTCTAGTTGCAGCACCTAGGTTCTTCATTTCAAATTCAGAACTGAGTTCTTCTTTAAGACTCTCCATTTATTCTCTTTGTTTGCATGCTATAAGCATGTCATCCATATAGAGGAGAAAATAAAGACCAGCACCAGGGGCGGACCTAGCTAAGGCCTATAAGGGTTTTAAGCCTCCCTTGAGTAATATTTTTCCTTTTAAGTATACCCCAAATCTCTTTTGAAAAAGACAATAAAAAAAAATTTCACCAAGTTTACTTATTTTAAATTGTTTGTGGTTCAGCGGTAAAAGTTATATTTTGGATCTTTGGAGACCTTGGTTCAAATCTATATAACCACACAAATTTATTTTTTAAAATGTTGATGGGGATTTTCTTCAATTTATCATTATACTTTTTAAATTTAATAACAAAAGAATAGAATTTGAATATTTATGCAAAATTCCTTTAATTTTATTATTATTGCTTTTTAAATTTTAAAATAAAAGAATAAATTTATTTAAGTAAACAGTAAAAAAAAATCCCCCAAAATTGAATTGAAATTTTTGAACCAAGCCCTCCCTAATTTAGGTGGCTGGGTTCGCCACTGACCAGCACCAGATGCAAGATTCTAAAGTATACACAGCTGTCATATTGGCTTCTGTAGTAACCATGAGTAAGTATAAACTCATCAAACCTTAAGTATCATTACCTCAGGGACTGCTTTAACCCATATAAACTCGTCTTCAACAAATAAACTATTTCCTATGCCCCTTCTTCAGTGAAGCCCTCTGGTTGAGCCATATGAATTTCTTCTTTAAGATTTCCATGCAAGAAGGCATCCATTCAATCCAATTCCAAGTCAAAGAATGTTGTAATGGCCAACGGATAATAGAGTTGTGCTTTACCAGAGGTGAGAACATTTTATTAAAGTCTACTCCCTCCTGTTGTGTAAACCCCTTAGCCAAAAGCCTAGCTTTGTATCTAGGAGGCTCAACAACTGAAGATCCCCCTTTGAGTTTGAAAATCCACTTATATCCCACCAGCTTCTTATTTGGAGGTTTTTTTACTAAGATCCAGGTATTGTTTTTCTTCAAGGAAGCTATTTCTTCATTCATTGCCGCTACCCACTTTGCCTTGTCCTTGCTGTTCATAGCCTTTTTGAAGTTCTGAGGTTCTTCACCAATCACTTCATCAGCAACCACCAAAGCATAGGAAATAAGGTCTGCAATGCCATATCTTTTCGGTGCTTTTATGACTCTTTTTTCTGTCTTTTGTAAGTTGATAGTTATCTAAGTTTGACGTTTTTTTCAACATCTTGATATAGCTTAGAATCCCTTTCATTTTCACCATGATTTCCACTAAACTCCACCTCAAAATCATATTTGTGTCTGTCATTAGGATTTGTAGTTATGACTTCTGTTTCAACCTTCTGCTGCAACATAAAGTCTTCATAAAATACAACATCCCTGCTGATGAGAGTTCTAGATGGCTTCCCACTGATGCACCAAATCTTGTACCCTTTTATGCACTCTATATACCCAATAAAGTATCCCTTTATAGCTTAGGGTTCAAGTTTACCTTGGTTAATAAGATCTGGTGGTTTACCAAACCAGACTTCTTGAGGGGTTCTGAAATCCAAGGCTGATGAGGGGCTTCTATTGACTAGACAGGCTGCTATTGTAACTAGTTCAGCCTAGAAATGCTTAGAAAGGTTTGCATTAAACATCATACACCTAACCTTCTCAATTAAGGTCATATTCATCCTTTCAACAAGCCCATTTTACTGTGGTGTATGCCGCACTGTTTTATGCCTTGCAATGCCCTTTATCTTGCAAAGCAAAATTCATCTGACTCATTGTTGCAATATTCCAAACCATTATCTATTCTTAGCCTTTTTATTTTCTTGTTAGTTTGATTTTTCATAGGTGTTGTCCACTCTTTAAACTTCTCCAAGGCTTCACTTTTTAAGCACATAAACCCACACCTTTCTTAAGAAATCATCTATGAAGGTTATGAAATATCTAGCTCTACCATGTGATGGAACCTGTTAAGGCTCCCAAAGGTCTAAATGAACATAATCTAAAGTGTGTTTGGTCTCATGTTTCCCTCTGTTGAATTTTTGTCTAGTAGCTTGAGGCAACGTTTTGTTAGATTTCGCTCTAACTTGGGTTCTCACAAAGCTCATGTCTTATGCTGCATCATAACTTTCCAAAAGACAAAAATTTCATGGAATTCTAAGGGAGATATCTGATCACTACCAAGCAAACCTTGTTTATGTAATTTGACACGACTTAAAAGTGTATTATTCTCAAGTATAAAAGTGTCTTGTTATAATATAACCCGGTGAGTCCGGGGCAGAACCACAGGGAAAGGATTTAAATTTATTTATTTTAATTTTTCTGAGAAAACAAAGTAAAATTAAAATATATGTAAATTAATTTTAAGCGAAAATATGAAATTAAATTAGTTAGGGCTATGGATCCACTCTTAGTAGTAAATACAATTTAACAAATTCTTTTTATCATATTTTTATTTGCTCAAAGGATTAATTATATAAATTATCATTATTTTCCGATTAATTTTATCATCGATTAAGTACTTAATGTGCCAAAATTTAATTTGTCTACAATAAGTCAAAATACAAGTTTGCCATAATTTATAGTAAGATATTAAGAATTTATTGTGCCAAACTCCATTGTTTGTCTACAATAAATCAAAATTCCAAAATATAAAATATGGGTAGAATTAAATAGAAAATAATTTAATTAATATAATCAAAAATAGAATTTGATTAAATCATATTTATTTTCTAAGAGTTTCACCTTACCCTAACTATAATTATTTAGCTAGACATAATTGAAATAAGAATAAGTATTAAAACTAAATTATACATAATTAAAAGAAATAAAAGCAACTAAAATTGGAAATAAAACTATATTTATTTATGAAAATAATTACCAAAAATATTAAAAACACAATTGAAATTTTATAAATATAAATTACAGAGAATTTAGGAGAAAAATTGGAGAAGAAGGGATCTCCCAATACATAAAAATGAGGCTATATTTATAGGAAAATTCGTTCATAATCCAGTGCTTTGCGGTCCATCATAAGCTTTATGTATGCACTCCACACAACCACTAGATCAAGATCTGAAGGCTGGTCAAACTTCAAAAGTCAACATGACACGTGACATCATTTGAAGCGTCCGATTTAGTCAAAGAACGGTTGAGATTTGGCGGGTTAATGGACGGATCGGGTCAACCCAAATACAAAGGTTCAGATCCTCCAACCCAACTCACCAACCATAGTCACGTGGCACGATCGTAGCCATTGAATTATAAACGGCTAAGATTTGGTCAAAGTTGACAACTATCCAGCACACTCATATCTATGGTAAACTCATTCTTTTTTTTATCCAATAGTATGCTGCCACATCATCGGTCAATGCCACGTTAACATACTGTATATGTGAATGGTGTCGTATACGTGAACAGTACCGTATACGTGAATAGTGCCGTATACATGAACAGTACATATGACCTTTATGTCTCTCCTAAGGTTTTCGGACCTCTGGATTCCAAATTTGACATCCGTTTATCTATTTGGAGCCTCGAATTGCGTCAAAGCATTATTTTACCTAATAAACACACAAAAATACATAATATCAAATATTTAAAGTGATAACTAGAAATTCAAAAGATATTATATAATTACAAATATAAATTATAACATAAGCACAAAATACCATTTAATCACTAGATAAACATACAATTTTTAACACTAATCACATCCCCCAACCAGCTTATTGCTATCCCCTAGCAATTAAAGCGCTATATTAAATTAAGATTTACAAAATTCACCTGTAAGTTAATAGTTGTTCATCTAACCTCTAAACTACCAAATAAATAAATTCTCCTAAATTTCTTTAGTTTAGCTAATTGTCATTCACTCATTATCTAAGATATCATCAAATCTTTTTTTGTGCTCAAGAAATTAACACAATACTTATGGGGCACCATCAAAAGAAAACAACACTTTTGCTCTAAAGATTCATCAGAGATACTATATTTATTAGGTAGTTGATTATTCACACAATTTAAAATATTAAAAATTTAATCCATGTAGCGAGCTTTGGGCCATTGGCTCCCAGACTACTTGGTCTTAGGGCACTAAGTGTTGAAACACCCCTACGGACTTACTCGGATTATTTAAAATAAATAAGCAACTAACATATTTGTCACCCATGTAGCGAGCTTTGGGCCAGTGGCTCCCAGACCAGTTGGCCTTAGGGCACTAAGTGTTAAGACACCCCTATGGACTTAATTACTCGAGTTCCAGAGAAAAACAACATACCTGTCACCCATGTAGCGAGCTTTGGGCCAGTGACTCCCAAACCAGTTGGCTTTAGGGCACTAGGTGTTGAAACACCCCAACGGACTTAATTACTCAGGTTCCAGATATAGCGAAATTAATCATATTCAATTTTTTTTGTTTTTGTTTTTGTTTTTTTTTTGGCTTGAAATATATACATTTTCCACTACCTTATATTGTCTCCAATGAATCAAAAGAACAAAATTATTGCAAAAATTTTAACTTACAACCCACTAGCATACATCATAGTGTGTGTGTGAAGAATGATTTAATAATACATGTTTAATGAATAAATGACATAATTATATAGTTAATGATAATCAAATAGAGAATTCACGAATTTGAGTAATTCAAAGAATAGGGAACAAAAACAACTTACTATGAATTTCAAAATCTAAATATAATACGGACTGGACTATTAGGATGCGTCTCAAAAGTAGTGACTCTTTACTCAGCCATCCTAGACAAAAAAAATTTTGTTGTTTTTGGATTTTTTTTTGAAAAATAAACAAACACACGTATTTACAATTTACGTCAACTATCCCTACCCCCTAACCTATTCTAAACATTATCCTTGACATTATATAATTTAAAAACATTAATGTAAAAATGCGAAAAATAAAGGAAACATAAACATAAAAGGGAAATTAGGAAAAATCATGCATGTCTTTGCTGCTGAAGCTTAAAAGAGATGACAATTTTTTTTTTAAGAATTTAGAAATAAAACTCTAAGACTAAGAAGATGCGTTTCTAGAGTCACTAAACTCTATAATTATGCCATCTTCGACTGAAATTTATCCAAAGTTAGTCTTTACAACACTAATTAGTAAAAACATCACTAGGACAGACACATTCCACAACTGTCAACTATTCCTTCCCCCCAACCTGGATGAGACATTGTCCTCAATGTCTTAAAGGAAAGAAGTAAAGTTTAGAAGGCATCACTTAAACACTAAAATAAAAAATATTTACAAACTGAGAGTTAAATCTTATTTGCACTTCTTACTACTGCTACTGCTACCATCATCGGTTGACCAATCCAACGCCAATGTCATAGAATCTAGCTCTGGTTTGTAAGCTTGTAAAAGATCAAGTAACTCATTAGCAGTAGGAGCACAAATAAAGAGCTTTTTAACAGTAGGTGAAAAAAAATGATTCTTAATTGCATGGTTAATAAAGGTTAGCAAGCCATTATAAAAATTATTAACGTTTAACAAACCGATGGGTTTTTGATGATGTTCAAATGGGCCCATGATGAAAATGTAATTAATGCCTCTAGACTTACAAGATCTCCTAGTAAGAAAATAAAAGCATCAGCATGATTTCGCATTTCGATTATTCTCTCTTGCATACCTGAGACGACTAACTCTTCTCCAATTGGTGGGCCATGTAGGCATCCTAAAGGTTTTAGAGCTTTTGGAATGATGCCTAGCACTTAGCCTCCTCTAGTAAAAACAGCTTCAGAGACAAGCTTTGATAACCCTCGGTCACCGCCTCCATATACCAGGTGTAGTTTTCTCTCTGCTATAGCACAACCAAGATCTACAGCAGCTTGAACAAACTCCTTGTACAGTCCATATCGAAACCTAGAAAGCACACAAATATTTTTTAATTGTCTAATTGAAGTTGCTGCCATTGGAACAATCTCAAAAATAATTTGTGAGGGTTTGAAAAAGAAGCATATATTTAAAGATCTTGATGACAAAAATAATGATACACAGCTGTAAATGGGGCGGTGTATTTGTCAAATGACAAATGAAGCTTTGCCTCTTTATTCAAAAGCAAATAGTAAAAAGAAAAAGCAAACAGTAATTAGACATAAAATCAAATCATTAAAAGTAATAATGCAAAAGATAAAAGATATAAAAGGAAAGGATATTTACTGGTAGTTGTGATTGTGGCTCACATCTTCCTTTGGTGTTACGTCCAGTAACGGCTTGAACGCCCTCTATGGGTCGAGGATAGGCTTCCCATTTAGTTTTCTTATAAACTAGCAAACAGGGTCTTTCTGAGTCAGATTCCCAAGACTAAATTGTGCACTTTCTTTTTAGTATCCTTCATATTATCAATTTTTGGATTATCAATTTTCTTCTAAGCTAGCAAACATCGTTCTTTGGATTATCAATTTTTACGGCCCCATATGGATATACATTTTTCACAACAAATGGGCCACTCCTCCTTGACTTTAACTTCCATGGAAACAAGTGAAGCGAGAATTACAAAGCAACTCTTTTTGACCAATTTTAAATGATTTTTTTCTTTTATCATGAAAAGCTTTGGTTCTTGCTTTTATAATTCTTAAATTTTCATATGCTTCATTCCTTATTTCCTCATGTTCATTCAATTGCAATTTATGAACATTACCAGCATCTTCAAGATTTGAATTAAAGGTTTCAACAACACAAACCAATTTATTCTCAAGTTTTGGTTCGTCCATTTTTATCGTCCTTTCAAGTTGTCATGTGTCTTGTAATTAAAAACTATCATCCTTAAGCATCTGCATAGAATCAAGTATAGAGCATGTATTAGTAGTATTACATTTCAATTCATTACTTGATTCAAATGAATCAGTAAAATAAGTTTCCATAGAGGTTGTAAGTTTCTCATCCTGGATGTGTTCTTCGACGATTGAGTTAACCAATTCAGTTTCTTCATCCTCATTATCATCATCTTTTTCATCATGAGGTTGTTTACACATATTGAACACATTGAGTTGTAACGTCATATTACCGAAGGATAAATTCATCACTCCATTCCCACAATTAATCAAAGCATTAGCAGTTGCTAAAAATGGTCGACCTAAAATTACAGGAATTGATTTGTAATTATTCACAACAGGTTCAGTTTCCAAGACAATAAAATCTACAGGATATATGAATTTATCAACTTGTACTAAAACATCTTCCACTATTCCTTTTGGTACTTTAACTGATCTATCGGCAAGCAAAAGTGTAGTTGAAGTTGATTTTAACTCACCAAGATTAAGTTGAAGATAAACTGAATATAGAAGCAAACTAACACTAGCACCAAGGTCTAGTAAAGCATGTTCAATTTGGTGGTCACCAATAATACAAGAAATAGTAGGACAACCAGGATCTTTATATTTTAATGTATTACTAGTAGATAGAATGGTACTTACCTGTTCAGCCATGAACGCTTTCTTTCTTACCTTCAATTTCCTCTTGACAGTGCATAAGTCTTTCAAAAACTTGGCATATGAAGGTATCTGCTTAATGGCATCTAACAGAGGAATGTTAACTTTCACTTGCTTAAAAATTTCATAAATTTCAGAAGAGTGGTTTGATTTCTTTGGTTTATTTAATGCGTGCGGAAATGGTGGTTCAGGTGGAGCAATAGTTATTTCTTCACTAGGTGTAAGTTTATTTAAACCTTCCTTACCCTTTGAATTTTCATCATCTTTGTCTTCACAAGGTTCAGGAATAGGTCTGTCAACAACCTTACCACTACTAAGAGTTATAACTATCTTGACTTGGTCTACGGGTAGATTTTGTTGATTTTTAGGATTTAGTTGTGGTTGAGCTGAAAATTTACCTCTCTCTTGAATTGTGAGTGCAGAAGAAATTTTAGCAAGAGTATCTTTCAAATCAGAAAAAGTTTGTGCATTTTGATTGTTAATAACATCTTGCTTTCTAATGAATGTATGCATTGTATCTTCCAAAATTTTCCATGGTGGTGGAACATATGGTGCATAAGGCTGAGAATTTTGAAAATTTTATGGAGGTGGTGCTTGTGAAGATTGTGCATTATTATTATTCCTCCAACTAAAATTCGGATGATTTTTCCAACTAGGATTATAAGTCCGTGAATATGGGTTTGGCTTATTAAAATTGTTAATGGCATTAGCTTGATCATGGAGGCATTCTTTAAGTGCAGGCAGAGTGGGACAATCTTGAGTGAAATGGTCATTAGAACTACAAACATTACATGCAATTTCTTGAACAGATTTTACTTGATCACTCTTTTTACGTTCTAAGGCTTTAACCTTCCTAACTAGGGATGCAAATTTTGCTTGTAAATCATGATCTTCCTTAAGATTATGGATTCCTCCACTGGATGGAGATGGTTGTGGTTTATTTGACAATTCAAAGGCTCCAACAGTATCCCAATATTGTGCATTTTCAGCTAATTGGCCAAGGTAATCTAGTGCATCTTCAGGATTTTTATCCCTAAACCTATTACACACCATTACACATCATTTTAACAACTTTTCTACTTTGGGGTATTAAGCCTTCGTAGAAATAAGTGACCAATCGCCAAGTTTTAAAACCATGATGTGGACATATATTAAGTAAGTCTTTAAACCTATCCCAACATTGGTACAATGTTTCTCCATTTTTTTGAGTGAAAGAAGTGTTTTGCCTTTTAAATGAATTGGTTCTATGAGGTGAAAAGAATTTTTTCAGAAATTGTTCTTGCATGTTATTCCAAGTTCTTATTGATCTAGATCTAAGATTTTGTAGCTAAGTTTTAGCTTTATCTTTTAATGAAAAAGGAAAAAGCTTTAATCTGATTATGTTCATGCTACAATTTTGGTCTGTGTATGTATTACAAACTTCCTCAAAGTCTCTTAAATGCAAGTATGGATTCTCATATTATAAACCATGAAATGTTGGTAAAAGTTGGATAATACCTGGTTTGAAGTTGAATCGAGATGCCTCAGGAGGAAATACAATACACGACGGTGCTCCAGTTCTGATCGGATTCATGTAGTCTCTCAACGTTATTGGTTGATTCTGATCACGTGCATCTTGCTAAGAGTGATTGTCGTCTTGATCAAATTGTAGATTAATTTGATCCAGAATGTTTTCTTCGTGGATCTCTTCCAAGATTGGTGGCGGTAATTGAGATTTACGGATTAATCTACTACTTGAAGATCGAGACCAGTGTCTCATACAATGATGATGATGTGTGTGTGCGTGAAATTATATTACAAAAATATTATACAACAAATAATACAAGATCTAAATGAAAATTACACAAATTAAAAATGCTAAATAAATAAAAAAATAACTAATTACAAAAAAAATTAAAATTAATAGTTTCGGGTGGTGAACCAACCCTTTAAACTAATTGCAGAAAAAAAATACTGAAATTTAAAATTAACAGTTTCGGGCGGTGAACCGACCCTTTAAACTAATTGCAAAAAAAAAATACTAAAATTTAAAATTAACAATTTCGGGCGGTGAACCGACCCTTTAAATTTAAAATTAATAGTTTCGGGCGGCGAACCGACCCTTTAAACTACTAACATAAATTAAAGCAAAAAAAATAAAAAAATTAAATTGCTGAAATTTAAAGAAGTTAGAAAGTTATGAGTTAATAATTAGTTTGTTTAGTCCAAATTATGTCCAAGATTTAAGTCTAAGTTTGATTATTATAAGAAATTTCGCCCAGGGACTGATTCGTAAAGTTTTTATAATTTTATGGTCGTACTGCAATTTATAGAGTTTAGAACAAAGCCATGTGGGATGAAAATGAAGATTCTAAAAGTTTTGTGGGTAGAAGAGTATTTAAGGAAAAACATAAAAAAATTTAAGGAAATGAAAGGAAAAACGAAAATAAGAAAAATAAATACCTTTCCCCAGCAACGGCGCCAAAAACTCCAAAAACTTGACACGACTCAAAAGTATATTACTCCCAAGTATAAGAGTGTCATGTTATAATATAATCCGGTGAGTCCGGGGTCGAACCACAGGAAAAAGATTTAAATTTAATTATTTTAATTTTTCTCATAAAACAAAATAAAATTAAAATATATGTAAATTAATTTTAAGTGAAAATATGGAATTAAATTAGTTAGGGCTATGGATCCACTCTTAGTAGTAAATACAATTTAACAAATTCTTTTAATCATATTTTTATTTGCTCAAAGGATTAATTATATAAATTATCATTATTTTTCGATTAATTTTATCATAGATTAAGTACTTAATGTGCCAAAATTTAATTTTTCTACAATAAGTCAAAATACAAGTTTGCCATAATTTATATTAAGATATTAAGAATTTATTGTGCCAAACTCCATTGTTTGTCTACAATAAATCAAAATTCCAAAATATAAAATATGAGTAGAATTAAATAGAAAATAATTTAATTAATATAATTAAAAATAGAATTTGATTAAATCATATTTATTTTCTAAGAGTTCACCTTACCCTAATTATAATTATTTAGCTAGACATAATTGAAATAAGAATAAGCATTAAAACTAAATTATACATAATTAAAAGAAATAAAAACAACTAAAATTGGAAATAAAACTACATTTATTTATGAAAATAATTACCAAAAATATTAAAAACACAATTGAAAATTTATAAATTAAATTACAGAGAATTTAGGAGAAAAATTTGAGAAGAAGGGATCTCCCAATACATGAAAATGAGGCTATATTTATAGGAAAATTCGTTCATAATCCAGTGCTTTGTGGTCCATCATAAGCTTTATGTATGCACTTCACACAACCACTAGATCAAGATCTGAAGGCTGGTTAAACTTCAAAAGTCAACATGACACGTGGCATCATTTGAAGTGTCCGATTTAGTCAAAGAACGGTTGAGATTTGGCGGGTTAATGAGCGGATTGGGTCAACCCAAATACAAAGGTTCGGATCCTCCAACCCAACTCACCAACCATAGCCACGTGGCACGATCGTAGCCATTGAATTATGAACGGTTAAGATTTGGTCAAAGTTGACAACTATCCAGCACACTCATATCTATAGTAAGCTCATTCTTTTTTTTATCCAATAGAATGCTGCCACATCATCGGTCAATGCCACGTCAGCATACTGTATATGTGTACGGTGTCGTATACGTGAACAGTACCATATACTTGAATAGTGCCGTATACATAAATAGTACATATGACCCTTTATGTCTCTCCTAAGATTTTCGGACCTCCCGAATCCAAGTTTGACATCCGTTTATCTATTTGGAGCCTCGAATTGCGTCAAAGCATTATTTTACCTAATAAACACACAAAAATACATAATATCAAATATTGAAAATGATAACTAGAAATTCGTAAGATATTACATAATTACAAATATAAATTACAACACAAGCACAGAATAGCATTTAATCACTAGATAAACATATAATTTTTAACACTAATCATAATTCCCTCAACCCTCTTTCACTTATATGGGCTAACCTCATATGCTAAAGCCTAGGCTTATCGCTGCTTATAGTTCTGTGACCCCTAACACAGGTGAAGGTCCAACAAGAACATACAGCCCATTCTTTCTAATCCCTTTAATAATGACAAAACCCTTTTCTATTGCTTGAATTTCTCCATTTTCAGCATTAATACTGCAGCCTAACTAATCAACCATCCCCAGAGATATAAGGTTCCTTTTAAGGTCTAAAACATATCTCACATTACTTAAGTCTTTGATGACACCATCAAACATTCTTAAGCTAATGGTTCCAATTCCAGCAACTTTACAAGCTAGATTATTTCCCAACAGAACTTTACACCATCAGCACTTACAAAGTCTTTAAAGAGGTCTTTATTTGGGCACATATGGATAGAATATCCAGAGTCAAGTATCTACTCAACTATTGGGTGTTTTTTTGCAACCACCAGAACATCTACACCTTCTGAATCTCCCTCATCCTCTGAAGTTATAGCAGCATTTCCATTTGATTCCTTTTGAAGCTTTTGAAGCTTCTACTTTTTAAAGCAATCCTTTATGTAATGCCCTTCCTTCTAACAAAAATAACATTTCCTCTTCTTTTTCTTCTTATATTGTTTATCTTTCTTACTGACATTCTTTTGCTCTTTATTATGCTTCTTCTCTGGCTTTACTTTGACAGAAAAAGCTTCCCCATAGCTCTAATCTTCCCCATTAGATATTTTCTTCAAATCCTGTGATTCCAAAGCACTCTTGACATCTTTTAAAGTGAGTGTCTGTCTCTCATATAAGAGGGTATCAACAAAATGCTCATATGAATCTGGTAGAGAGCTTAGCAGAATAAGTGCTCTGTCTTTATCTTCTAGGTCAATGTTATCCAAGATCAGCTTATTAAACTCATCTAGATGATCTTTTATAGCAACTCATTCCTTTATAGAAAATGTATACAGCCTCCTCTTCATGTAGAATCTTTTTGTTAAAGATTTCTTTAAGAATAATTCTTCAAGCTTTGCCCATACACTAGATGTTGTTTTTTCTTTAGCCATCTCCCTCAACACCTCATCAGATAAATGTAAGATAATAGTTTTGTGAGCTTTGTTATTGATGCCTTTCCGATCTCCACCCGAGCTTGAAGAACCTTCTCCCTTTCCTTTCTTAGCCTTTAGATTTACATCTTCATAATTAAGAGCACTATCAATCCCTTGCTGAATAAGAATGGCTCACATCTTGATACTCTATAAGTAGAAGTCATTCTCACCATTAATTTTTTTAAGGTTAAACCTAGTGCTAGCAATGAAAGATCAAGAACAATCTAAGGAAATGGGCTCTAATACCAGTTTGTATTGAAATCTGAACACTAATCACTCAATCAGATCAATTAATGAACTCTAATGGATCAAGATCAACCAAGAACAAAGAACTTTGAAATAAATAACAAACAAGAATGAATAAGAATGTAGGATCAACAAGGAAGACACAGAGCAGAATTACGTTGTTCGGTACCAAAGTACCTAAATCCACTGCTGATAATTGCCCTTCAGGCTGGAAGCTTTATTGATGATATTGATTACAACTTATTCTTGAGTTTACAAAGAACAAATTTCTCTTATGGAGAATTTTCTATCACTCACTCAAAACTCCTCTAAATCATCAACTAAGGTGCTGCACTAACCAGCTTATGCTTCTTTTATACTTAACTCCAGAAGCTTATCACAAGGCTGTTGTAACAACTTTAACCATTAAAGGCTCTACTCACACCAACTCAGCAAGCCACCTCAGTATAAACATAACAAAATATAACTAACTTATGTTTCACAGGCTTCATTAACTTCGCCAATCCAAATTCTGAAATTTTTGCACACCTATTCTCATCCATGAGTATGTTTTGAGATTTTATGTCACAGTGGATGATCTGAGTCTCACATTCATCATAAAGGTACATAATTCCTCTAGCTATATCACGAGCAATCTTATTCTCTCAACCCAATTTGGTTGTTTCTCTAGATTTAAGAGAATATCTGCAAGAGAACCATTGTTTATGTACTCGTAAACCAATATCTTGTTCAATACCTCATTGGAATGTCCAAGTGGACAGACAAGATTCTGGTGATGAGTCCTCCTGATAACTTTCATCTCTGTCTGAAATTCTATTTCCCCTTTGACTAACACCTTCTCTAATCTTTTTACAACTACAAACTTGCCAACTGTTAATGCCCATTTATAAATTGTACCAGATGATCCTCTACCAACTTCTTCCTTGAATCCATATGTTATTTTCTCAAGTTCTGCATAAATAAATGCTAAAGGAGCTATATCCTCGCAATATCTAACACTGCCATTGCCCAGAATTCATCTGTATGACCACACTCGGTATCTGTAAATGACAATTCCAAAAGTGAGCGCTGAAATAAGAATGAAAACAAAAATAAATAAACAAATGATGATGATGTCTTTCTATTAATTAAGCTCACTATGTAGAGCAAAAAAAAGAGAAGCTCAAGCTAAGGAAGATTAATGAACATATGACGACAGATAGTTGTAAGCAAAGTGATAGCTCAGTTGCCAGCTAGGCACAAGTTGTTAAAGTTTGTTACAATTTATTTCACTGTTCTGAAGTTTAGCGTGTGCTAATTAGTTTTAGTTAGTTATAATATTACAGCTTAAGAATTTTGTATAAATACAATGTACTTGTAACATTTTCATTAAGTAATTAAAAAATAGAAGAGTTCTGGAACATTCACTAAGAAAATTTTTTGAGATATTTTCTTAGCTACCAAACAACTTCAACTCTGTTTTCCTTCATGGTATTAGAGCCAAAATGGCCAGTTCAAGCAGTACAACATCAAATCCAGCTTCAGTGCAAACGAATCAAGCTTCATAAATCTCTTATTCTTTCAATACTCCAATCAAACTTGATTGATCTAATTTTTTACTTTGGAGAAAACAAGTTCCTACCTCAATAAGAGGTTATCGACTTGAAGAATTAATAACTTGTGATCAAATTATACTAGACCAATACATTTCCTAGACAGCAACTGATGGATCGGTACAAAAAGTTGATAATCCTACTTACATCAATTGGAAAGCTCAAGATCACACTCTACTTGGCTGGTTTTTATCATCCATCAGTAAAGATATTCTAAGTTCTGTTCTTAACTGTGATAATTCATATGATGTATAGAAGTCTATTAAAAAATAATTTGGAGCTCAATCTGAAGCTAAGATAATGCAACTTCGTTATGAGATGAATGTGCTTAGAAAGGATTCCATGTCTATTGAAGAATATTTCTTAAAAGTAAAAATACTTGCTGATAAACTTGCTTGGGTTGGTAGTCCTATGTCAGAAAGAGATCTGTTAATGCAAGTTTTGAATGGATTATGATCTGGTTAATTAGATCTTGCTTCTGCCATCACTGCTAATAAAATGTCATATGATGATGCATATGTATTACTTTTGACACATGAGGCTAGATTAGAAAAAAATCAAACATTAAACCAGTATTCAATGCAAATTATGGAATGGTGAACCCTAACGATCCTCTAGTTAGAGGTAATGGTCGAAGAGGAAGTTTTGGTTATGGTGGATATCAGGGACATTTTCACAATGGAAACAGGAATTATAATGCTGGAAGATGATTTTTCTTTCAAACATATCCTAGAGGTTATCCTCTTGGTGGCACTAATTTTGGTAGAAGAAACTCATCACAGATGCAATTTCATAAATCAGTATCACATTCCAGACCTTCTTTTAATATGCCTCATGGTTAAAATCTTATGTCTAATGGAGATGGATTTGATGACAACATTCCTATATGTCAAATTTGTCATAAGTTTGGTCATACAGTTGATGCTTGCTAGCATAGGCACATTGTTGAGATGGGGCTCACCTTATAAGCTCAATCACAATTGCCATTCAAGTTCTGGTGGGATGCCTTTCATATAGCTGTATATATCATTAATAGACTACCCTATGTTGTTCTCAAACTTTCATCACCATATAAGAAAATTTTCAAACAAAAGCCTGATTATGACATGCTCAAGTGTTTTTGTTGTACTTGTTGTACTTGTTACACTTATTTGAGGGATTACAATAAAAAAAAAATTGACTTTCATTCTAGCAAATGTATTTTTCTTAGTTATAGTCCATCACATAAAGAGTACGAGTGTTCAGGTCAGCTCTATATAGCAAGACATGTCATTTTTTATAAACTTACATTTCCTTATTCCACTGATCCTGTCATTCATAATCCAACTAAATCTTCTACTTCTTCCTCTTTTTCTTATTCATACTCTCTTCAACAAGTATATCACCTCTCCACTTTAACTGTTATACAATCCTTCTCTAATAATAGCATTGTTCATCTTAATTCTGCAAGTTCTGACAGTAGCAGTTTAACTCATTCAGATAATCCTGCAAAATTAACAGCTGACCACCATTCACAGCTAATTACTTCATCCACTTCTTTATCTCCAAATGCACATCAACCATTTACTACCCTTATTCAAACTTCATAACAACCAGTATCTGCTTTTAATAATACTCAATCATCATCTCACCTTACACCTGATATACACTCTAACATCCATCCTATGACCACCAGAAGCAAATCAGGTATTTTAAAACCTAAAGTTTATACAACTTTTCTTACTCATAAAGAGCCAGATTCAGTTTAGGAAGCATTAAATGATCCCAGATGGCTGAAACCTATGCAAAATTACTATGATGATTTTATTCAAAATGGTACCTGGTCCGTAGTGCCTAAACAAGTTGACTATAAAGTTGTTGACAACAAATGGGTGTATAGAGTGAAATGCAACAATGATGGGAGTGTGTCCAAGTATAAAGTTCGATTAGTTGCTAAAGGTTTTCAACAGTTTCCAGGGGTAAATTACTTTGAAACCTTTAGTCCAGTAGTGAAATCAGCCACAATCAGAGTAGTATTAAGTTTAACAATGATGAATAAGTGGATCATAAAGCAAGTTGATGCCAATAATGCCTTTTTTATGGAGAATTGACAGAAGAAATCTATATTTCACAACCACAAGGCTTCATTGATAATACAAAGCCTAATTTTGTGTGTAAATTGCATAAATCACTGTATGGACTCAAACAAGCTCCTAGAGCTTGGTATGATAAGCTAAAAAGTTGCTTGTTGAGTTAAGGGTTTGTTAACACCAGTTCTGATACATCTCTATTTTTTTAGAAGGAGTTAAACCTCTATGATCCTTGTCCTTATCTATGTTGATGACATCCTTATTACAAGTCCTGGCAATACAAAATTAGAAAGCTTTATTGTTACATTTAGCATAGCTTTTGCCTTAAAAGATCTTGGAATTCTATCTCATTTTTTTGGGATAGAAGTATTGTATGATACATATTGCATTTTCCTGTCCCATCAAAAATATATTAAAGATTTGTTAGCCAAGGTTGATATGCTCAACTGTAAGGGCATTGATACTCCTTTGAGCACAGGCTTGAAATTACAAAAAGCTGTTCAAGGAGAACTTGGTTATTTTCTTGAAGATCATACTCCCTACAAAAGCATTGTTGGGGGAATGTAGTATCTAATTTTGACAAGGCCTGAAATTGCATTTGCAGTTAATAAGCTAAGTCAATATGTGTCTACTCCTACACTACAACATCTCATGGCTTGTAAAAGAGTTTTGAGATATTTGAAGGCTACACAAGACTATGGTTTAAAGTTTATCAAAGAAGGCAATTTGAAGCTCACTAGTTCTATAGCTGCTGATTGGGCATGTGATTTGGATGATAGGAAATCAATGAGTGCATACTGCATCTACTTAGGCAACAATATGATCTCATGGTCTTCTAAAAAGCAATATGTCATGGCAAGATCAAGTGTAGAGAGTGAATATAGAGCTTTGGCAGCAGCTAGTGCAGAATTAACTTGGCTACAATCTTTGTTCATTGAGATTGGAATCTGTTGCACACAAAAGCCTACAGATTAGTGTGATAATGTTAGTGCAATTGAGTTAGCCAAGAACCCTGTTTATCATTCAAGGACAAAGCATATTGAAATTGATATCCATTTTATCCGCAATAAAGTTCTTGCAGGAGAGCTAAACATCAAAATGTACCAAGTGCAGAACAAGTTGCAGATATAATCACAAGCCTCTCTCATTTGAACAGTTCAATTATTTAAGAGCCAAACTCAATGTTCATCCTTATCCCTTGTATTTGAGGGGGGTTGTTAAGGAAGCTCACTGTACAGAGAAGAAGAAGGAGAAGCTTAAGCTAAAGAAGATTAATGAGCATGTGACGACAGATAGTTGTAAGCAAAGTGGTAGCTCAGTTGCTAGCTAGGGACAAGTTGTTAAAGTTTGTTACAATTTGTTTTAGAGTGCTAAAGCTTAGCGTGTGCTAATTAGTTTTAGTTAGTTACAATATTGAATCTTAGAATTGTGTATAAATACAATGTACTTGCAACATTTTCATTAAGCAATAAAAAAAGAGAATAGTTCTGGAGCATTCACTTAGACTACTACAAAATGGGCTTTTTATGACTGTTTTAAAAGACATAAGACGTGACATTAAAAGGGGTAGACTTTTTATGACGGCTCAATAACCATCATAAAATCTCTATTTATGATGACGGTTAATTAAATTAACCATCATTATTTGCCAATATTCATTGGTTTTTTTACCAAAATTCATTGGTTTTTAATGACCAAAAAAATCATTAATTAATGTACATTTCTACATAACTTTTAATGACAGTTTTAGTACAAAATCATCATTAAAAAAAACCATCATTAATGTACATTTCTACATAACTTTTAATGACAGTTTTAGTACAAAATCATCATTAAAAACTTGCTTTCAATGACCGTTATTGGAAAAAAACCGTTATTAAAAATTTACTTTTAATAACGGTTTTATTCATAACCGTCATTAAATGTACACTTTTAAAGACGATTTGCTTATGAAACCGTCATCTTATAATGATCTTTGATGACTGTCCTTATATAAGAACCGTCATCTTTTGCATGAGTAAAAAGAAAAAAATAGCAATTTAAAATTCTCAAATTTTGTAAATTTTCACTACAATTAAATTTCATACATCTTTTATCATCCATTATCCACAATTGAAGCAACATTTGCAAATTTCAATTTACATTACACATTGATATAATTATCATTTACATACAGAGTATTCAAATTCATACAAGCTTAATTATAATAGTTTAGCACCTAAATAACCTTGATCAAACTAACTCCTAATAGTGAAAAAATTTACTAAACAAATTCTCAAATAAAATGCAGTATCATATAACTACACAAACAAATATAAACCAAAAAGCAAATGGAGATCATATTTTGTGCTTACATAAGGTGGTATTGGAACTTGGAACATTTATACCCAACCAGCAACCTTGCCCCTCAGAAACTGAATCCGTAATGCTCACAATTATACACATAGCATGCTTTGCAAAGCAATTCTTGTCTTGCAACTAAGCAACTAGGCTTATTAAATCAATGCTTATTGGAGCCCGAGTATGTCCATTTTCATAGGTTGCCTGCAAAGAACAGAAACAGAAAATTCAAATCAAAGGTAAAGCTAAACAAATTAGCTTTTAAAGTAAAGAAAAAAAGCAAATCCTCAAAAAATCCCAAGTATCACCATTTTCATTGATTGGTTCAATTTTATGTTTACAGGCACTCTATTTTAGACATGAAACCAAAAAAGTTCTTCATTTGTTGTGCATAAGAATAAATATGAAAACTAGTTCTTGTCAACAGTGGAAAAGTAAAATTCATCATATAAGGAAACCTCAAGCACAAAACTAACCTAGTGGATCGGATTTCTTTTACTGCACACTTGTAGTGCCAAAAGAACAAATTTTATCCAATGAAATCCAAGACTTGTCCGTTGTGAACTCAAAAACAACAAATTAAAGCTTGAAGTTTCAATTACTACCTTCTAGCCAAACGTGCTTGGATGTTCCCGTGCAAAAATTGAACCGTTTATTACCAAAAAAAATAAAAGGAAATTAGTTTGGACATAAGAGCAAAAAACAATAAAATATATCTTCATGTTCATCAAATATGTATTTAGGAAAAAAAATTCTAGAAATTAAACTGATCACATATATTCACATCTATTTTGGCTTCTCAAAAAACTGTGAGTGAGAATGTGATTACACAAATTGTTTCATCAACCACCTTCAGAGAGAAAAAAAAAACATGATTTCTCATTTTACAACAGCATGCAGGAAGGGAAATTAGAAAGCAATTGTTTTGATTACATTTTCTATCTAAATAAATGGAACCAAATATTTATTTATCAACACGGGATGAAGTCATTTCAGCTAGATGTATCTCTTTTTACAAACTATCTAGATGTACTAGAACTATTGTTTATGAAATTATAATTATAATATAAACACATGTGGATGCATGTGATCATCATATATGAAAGGAATTTAGATCTATTTCAAATAGATGTAGGGAATATTAAAATCCTAGAATTAATTAATTAACGACTTAATTAATTAAATTCCTAAATAGAGCAAGGCCTAAGAAAATCTCCAATATAATTAACCTTATTATATTAAAAACATAAAATTAATTAAACTAAATTAATTTTCAAAAAATACTGTTCACAGTTGCTATTGATAGTACTGTTGATGAGTTCTGTTTATGAGTGCTGTTTATGGGCTACTGTTCATCCGCATAAAAAATATTAATTTTGTCAAAACAATAAATTGTAGAAATTAAAAGGCACGAAGATTTTTCCGTGGTTCAGATTAATTAATCCTACATCCATAAGGCCACACTTAGATGAAAAGCAATTCACTAAGTTGAGATGTTACATCCTATGGATTTACCAAACTTAAGACTTTCACTTACAGCTAACTCAACCTTAGACTGAATCTGCTTCTCTTGAATAACCGCTACCCTGCTTGATCCACAATCTTCAAGGAACTTCGCAAAGTGATCAATAGCGATTCTTTAATTCTTCAATGTCTAGTGATCCAAGATCCACATAGACTCTCCGCAGAGATGAACAAAAATAGTCTCGTTTCAAGACTTTGAATATAGAAGACAATATAAGTAAATCAACATAATTTCATGTTCCAAATTCGGCTTCTCTGCTTTATGCTCTGTGTTGTGCGTGCGTTCAATTGTGAAACACCTCTTTTTATATAGGCACTACGGTTCCATAAAATCACAAGTCTTAAATGACTTGGATTCTTTCCAAATCAGAATTTCTTTCCTCTTATAATTCTTATGATCCTAAATAGGAATAAATCTGATATTCTTGTCTTGTTTGTCTCCTAAGGAACTTCTGCTCTAAATAAATCCTACACACCAATTATAGAATCCCACCATTAATTAGCTTGCTAAATTAGACATCTAATTAAACTAGAAAACAAATATTCCTAATAAATTGTAATCGCACTAAATTAGGGAATTAATAAATTAATCCCTGTTATAAGATATGCAATAAAAAAACAATTTAACTAGACTTGTCATAAGATGCCAACTCTATAAATAATGAACTTAACAATATATAGACACACACACATACATGCCAACTCTATAAATAATGGACTTAACAATATACAGACACACACACACACACAAATTACAAGATTGATTGACTGGGACGATGGATCTATGTATGCATGCAATTACTCCTTACTTTTGTAGGACCTATCCTTCTCCTTCCTCTGTCCTCTAAGAATACTAGAAATCTGCAAACCTCTACTGAATGCTTGTTGAACAGTATTTTGTTTGAAATTCTAAAACAAATGGGAACCACACCAAGAATGCAACAGGGGTGAATTGAAGCAATCCCATTACTATTCCCCCAATATATGTGCAGTACCAATCTAAACAAAAATTAATATTTTTTTATTTCAAAATCAAAAATCAAAACTAAAAGGTTCACTAACCATGAATGAACAGCAACAGCGAGCCACTCACCTGGTTTCTTTAACTATAGAGAGGATTGAACTTTGAACAATAGAATGTGTTTTCTTCGATGAGCAACCGGCACAACTTGACTAACCATGAGCGAAACAGCGAATGATTGCAACGATTAGGGTTTCTTTAACGTGACGGCGAGTGAAGGTTTTGATTTCATGTAGCTAAGATTTGGGTCTTCTTCAATGACTAAGGTTCAGGTCTTATTCGGTCAGAAAGGGGTTTAGCTATGACTTAAGACTCCAACGCGACAGAGAGTAATGACGGCGAAGGATTTCAATTAAACATACCCAAATCCTAACTCGAACCCTTAGAATCAAACATAATCCCACCAAAATCAAAGAGTTTACTAGCAATGACCATGGAGAAGAGCGAATGAGCGATTGAAAGCAGGTCCAAGAACAAGTCTAAGAGAGTGAAGTGAGCAAAATGGCAAGCGAGAGTGATCGATTTCAAGCAAAATAAAGAGAGCTTTTAAGCAAAGGGAGAGTCGCGAGAGATTGAAGATATGAAGAGAGTGCTTTTTCAAGTGTTTAAAAATAAGGAAAAATCGTGTTTTAACATGACTGTTTTAATAATAGCCGTCATTAATTAATAAAAAAAATCAATATTCAATAATGATGGTTTTTTTCAGAACAGTCATAATATGTCATATTTCGAATAGTTTTTAATGACGATTTTGGTCCAAAACCATCGTTAAATGTGAGATTGAACCCGATTTTTAACGACGGTTTTGAACAAAACTATCATTGATTGTTTATTTTTAATGATGGTTTTGAACAAAATCATCATTGATTGTTTGTTTTTCATGACGGTTTTACAAAAAACCGTCATTAAATGTAAGATGGAACCCGATTTTTAATGACGGTTTTGAACAAAACCATCGTTAAAAATTAAATTATGAAAATTAAAGTATAAAAATTATCGGTTTTTTTTAAGTAATACATTAAAATTAAATAAATTATGAAAATGAACTATTTAGGAATGTTCATTTAATTATTTTTTATTTATATTATCATTAGATAAGATATAATATGGTGTTAAAATAACTATATTTTAACTTATTTATTATTAGCAAGTAAAAATATCACATTTACCAGTTTAATTCTTTAATTAAATAAAAAAAAAATTTGGGATTGCGAATTTTTACAGATTTACATAAGTAAATCTACATCCAATCTATTGACTGCGGATTTACAAATTTTTAATCCAATCCAATCCACCAATCCATACATTGGATTTTCACGAGTCGGATTTTTGCGGATCAAATGGATTAAGTGAATCAGATTGGATTGTAAACACTTCTATGAGCAAGCAAGGCATCAGATTGATAGAAGCCACCAAATTTGTTTGTGTGTCGAAAGCCTTTTCTTATCTTTTTTTTTTTTTTTTTTTGTGATTTAAAGCATCAGCATCTAACACGTTAAAAAGCCCACTGCCAAATACGATATAAGTTGAAAAGCTGTACGAAAAAATGGTTTCTTTTTCAATATAATAAAATGAAGGTTTATAAGAAACCATCATTTAAATATTAAATAATAATAAAAAATTATTTAAATATGAAATATCAAAATCAAGTTAAAGATAATAGTATATAATGACCGTTATTATAACAAAATCGTCATTGTAAATACAAACTTTTAATGACCGTTTTTATATATAACCGTCATTAAAAGGTAGCCTTATATTTAATGATGGTTGTATAAAATAACCGCCATTGTAAATATACACTTTCAATGACCGTTTTTATATAGAACTGCCATTAAAAGGTAGCCTTATATTTAATGACGGTTGTATAAAATAACCGTCATTGTAAATATACCCATTTAATGACCATTTTTATATTAAAAGGAAGTGTAATTTTAGGCTAGTATTTAATGACAGTTGTATAAAATAACCATCATTATAAGTATACACTTTTGATGACCGTTTTTATATAGAACCATCATTAAAAGGAAGTGCAATTTTAGGATAGTATTTAATGAATGTTGTATAAAAGAACCACCATTGTAAATGTATACTTTTAATAACCGTTCTTATATAGAACCATCATTAAAAGTTATGCTACATATTTAATGACGGTTACAATTAAAGAATCGTCATTGTAAAGCTAAGATATTATAACCGTTCATGTAATAACGGTCATCAAATACTTTTAATGATGATTTTTAATAAAAACCGTTATAACATATGGGTCGTTATTTTGCATTTTTATAGTAGTGTGAGAAAATTTTCTGAGATATTTTCTTAGATACCAAACAGCTTCAACTCTATTTTCTTTCACTTTTCAGAGTTCTTTCTTACTGCCTTCTCTAGAGAATGGTGCTTGAGGAGATGATGAAGTAGCATCATCTACTTTTATGAAAGCAATATTTGAATCACGCAGGTTTCTTCTACCAAATTTCAAAGGAAGCCTTTGCATTGTATTCCTCATCCTTATACAGCGCAGCTTCACAATTACAGTCCCCCAAACACGCTTGTTTGCACTTCTTTTCGGTTGTTTCCGACAGAACAGAGTACGAAACATCTTCCCACTCACTGTTCTTCAGTTCTCGAATAGCTTTGTTTCCGCAACTTTCTGCTATGTAATTCCGTTCGCAGCCAGAAGTCCAATTGCCTTGGCGGAGTGATTTCCAAGGACTTGGCGATTAATAAAGCTACTTGATAGTATGTTGATTTCAATAAGAGGGTAACTGGCAATTTTATGTTATTTTTCCGCGTTAAAGCAGAACAATTGCGGCCATGAATTGAATTTTCGGTAGACTTTTGATGATTTAATAAGGCCGCTCGATCTGCAAGGGTTATGGCATTTCCGAATAACTTTTGGTAGATATATCATGTATATTGTTGAAAAATTCAAAATGTGGTGGCGTACGTGGTGCATAAAAATTAAATGATAAAGAAATTAAGCACTACTTTGTAAGGATTACTGAACAACCTTAGCTAGTCTATTTGATTATCAATTAAGATGTATATTTTGTTTTTGATTTATTATAATTTTATAGATTTGTTACAGTCTGAACTTTTTTGGATTAACACAATAATCCAATTGTAATCATATTTTTACAGTTTGAACAATCTTAAATTTTGCCAACAGTAACTCAACTCCTTATCCATATTTTTAGGACAGGAGATTGAAATCATTTATTCTAATTCTATGATACTCCTAATCCATACTCTTAGGATAGGAGATGGATATGATTTATGGGTTGCTGTAATTTTTTTTACAGCATCAATAATGTAAGAAATATATATCACTAGATTTAATCAACGGTGCATATTATTTTCATTAATAAAAAAATTTATTTATTTTAAAAATAATATAACCGTTTAAAAGGATTATTTTAAATTTTAAAAAATAAGTAAAAAAGATAAAATAGAATACAATATCTAAAATTCTTTTATTTGAAATTGGATTCTTCACAAGTATTGTTTATCTAAAATTCTCTTTATTTTGTTAGAAAAAAAATTCTGTTCGTGCTCCTGCATTTTTTGTTATTTTTTTTATTTTTTTATTACGTATGGGTCCATTTGGTTCAGATGAATCTTCAAGTACAAGGAAATAATAATTCTAATGTACATTTACTATAGCTAGTGGGATGTTCTATTGATTGCATGGTGAAGTTAATTGATTATTTGAATCAGTTTCTGGAGGTTACATGCAAAAGTTCCGGTAAAAAAACCCCTATGCAGCAGAAACAAATGCGAGTTTTGCAATGAATTTAATCAAACATGAAATTGGATACTGGGAACCCTCGTGCTTTGCATATTGAAGCAGTCAAAGAAGGTGAGGAGCCGTCAATTTTGGCCCTGATGCGGTCCTTCTGGATTATGGCACTGGCTGGAAAGATCTCAATTGAACAAGCAGTAGGGTCATGATCATGAACTCGATGATTAACATAGATTACATGCATCTCGTTCTGATAACTTATATTAATATGCTATAAAGTTAATATTAATTTAAAATTAAAAAATTAATATTTACCTATTATATTAAATGAATGATTAAGATTAAATTAATTAAATCTAAGGGTCCATACACTATTGATGCAACATCATAGAGAAATCCATGATTTATTCTAATTTTGTAAATATATTAGCCGAACCCTAACTCAGCTCCTAATCCATAATTTTAGGATAAGAGATGGAAATGAGATCTATAAGGCTCGAACTTATCCCATCAAAATGTTTGAGGGCATGAGTTACACCACTCGGCAACTAGGCCTAATAATTAAGACGAATAAGGTTGTTTTTTTAAAAAAATTAAAGTAGTGCTAAGTTCTAATAAATGTGATGTTTGACTTGTCATTAAATTATTGAAAATTCTATTATGCTATGATTAAAATTACGGTATCAATGCCGTGATAAACATAAATTTTGTAAATTATATATATATATATATATATATATATATATATATATAATAAATAAAAGGTAAAATAAATAAATTAATATAAGAATGGTAAATTGATGTTTTAAAATTGTAAATAAAACATACACTTGTAAAAATAACATAAAACTTATAAATCAATATTAACCTTTAATTTTTAAAAAAATGGTTTATTTATTTAATTTATTTAAGAAAAGAAAAAAATTACTCATCAATTGAAAACAAAAAATTTGTATTGAAAACAACTGGAATAAATTTTATTCAATTAGTTTAACCATAAATTCTATATTAATGCTAGGACATTTATAAACTTTTTTTTTTATTTTCTAACATAGTATTTGTTTACCATACATGTTAATTATCATACAAGTTAATTAAGCAAAATTGTTTTTTCTTGATGTGGATCAAGCCAAAATAAAATAAAAAGATATTCTTATATTTCTAGAATATATATGAAAGATTAATAAAATTGAATCTAATTTTTAGTTTTATACATATTTTATGCAGTTTCAAACTTTGCTTCTTATGTATACTAGAAGATCATTTTGGGGTTGCTGTCGTGGAGGTTTAGAAGGATCAAAATCACTTATCTTACAAACAATTTTGAAAAATATACAAAAAAGTTTCTCAAAATTTGATTTTAACAATAAATTTTATCCTTAATAAAATTTCACATATATCATCACATATATTTCATAAATTCAAAATTGTCATTATTCAATTTAGAAATAAAAACAGTAAATATATAAGGTAATCATTATTATAATGAATTTTTATTTTTCATTTATAATTTTTTATTTTTTCCAATAACTCTTATAATACTTACATTTACATAATTTATATGTTATTTTACACTTAATATTGATTTATAAGTTTTATTTTACATTTGTAAGTTTATGTTTTGTTTATCAATAGTACATCATTTTACCACTCCTATGTTAATTTACTTGTTTTACATTCTATTTATAAGTCTTATGTTTTAATTACTTAATTTATATTTTATTTTACACTTAATGTTGATTTATAAGTTTTATATTACATCTGTAAGCTTATGTTTTATTTACCAATGCTATATCAATTTACCACTCCTATGTTAATTTACTTATTTAACCTATCATTTACAAGTCTTATTTTTATTTACATCATTTATGTTTTATTCTAAACTTAATGTTAATTTACAAGTTTTATGTTATATCTATAAGTTTTTATTTAATTTAATAATAATACATCAATTTACCATTCTTATATTGATTTACTTGTTTTACTTTCCATTTACAAGTCTTATGTTCCATTTGCATAATTTATATTTTATTTTACACTAATATTGATTTACAAGTTTTATGTTATATCTATAAGTTTTTATTTTGTTTACCAGTGGTAGATCAATTTACTACTCCTAAATAAATTTACTTGTTTACCTTCTATTTATACGTTTTATGCTCCATTTATATAATTTATGTTTTTTTATATACTTAATGTCGATTTACAAGTTTTATGTTAAATTCACATGTCTTATATTTCAGTTACACAATTTATATTTAATTACGGTATTAATGCCGTGATTTTAGTCGCGGCATTATAAAATGACCCAATGTATATGGAAAATAATTATCACATTGACCAAGAGATCAACACATCAATTTCTTTTATTTTTTTTTCTAAGGACTTGGCGGAATAATTTCAAAGTAGCTTTATTTGAACATACTATCAAATCAAATTTTTTTTTTTTAGCAACACTTTTATCTACAATTTTTTAATTTTTACCACAAATCTCTCTACAATTTTCATAATACTAAATTACTTCCATTACATCAAAATTTTTCAAAAGAATTTTCATTTTAACCATAAAATAACCACTTTTTTCTCAGTTTTTAAATCAAATTGTAACGGAGTATTATGAAAATTAAACTTGTAAAATCCCCCAAAATAAGATTGTAGTGGGCTGTTTTTCCTCACTTTATTTCACAACTTTCAAAGTATTTTGAACTTTTTCCACCTGACCTCCTCGCCACGGCAAAGTCGGATTAGGATCCTCTCCTTATCTGATCTTCTCCTGAGCACAAATTAAGTATTGATTGGTGGTTAATAAATAAAAAAAATAAAGAAGTTAAATCATATCCATACACTGTTACTACATAACACATGACAAAAGATTATTAAAAGCTCAAGAGAGCTCAGATTAGGAGAGGATCCTGATCCGGCAAAGTCTTGCAAGTGTAACGCCCATGCCACGTGGGGACAGTACTGTTGAAAGTTCCAATTTAAGAACGAGACTTGACTTGGTTGACTTCGGTTTATAAATTTATATTAAAATGAATCCCATCTCCTCATTCTTTCGTTTCATCCCCACTATCCACACAAAAATCCAAAAAAAAAAAAAAACCAAACAAAGATGCAGACAGCTCATATTCTTTTCATGATCTCAATCATAATCTTTATTTTATCATTGGGATGTTTGACAAGCTCAAAAAAGACACTCAAATATAAGCATAGGCTCTTCTCTTTCACACACCGGGAACTCATCATGGCCGTCACTGTCCGGCCTCTACGCCTTCGGATTTTATCAGCCAAGAAATGGCAGCAGGTATTACGTTGGAGTTTTTCTAGCCGGGATCCCTGAGAAAACTGTAGTGTGGACTGCCAATAGAGATGATCCGCCAGTCTCCAGCAATGCTACCTTGATCTTCAATTCTGAGGGAAGAATTGTCCTGCGTTCAGGAGAACAAGGCCAAGATGCCCTAATCGCCGACGATTCTCAGTCTGCATCTTCTGCTTCCGTGCTTGACTCTGGCAACTTTGTGCTTCGCAATTCTGATGGAAAAGTAATCTGGCAAACTTTTGAGCATCCGACTGATACCCTTTTGCCAACTCAACGTCTTACAGTGAACACAATGTTGTTTCCAGGGATTTCAGAAACCAATCCATCGACAGGGAAATTCCTGCTTATTATGCATGGTGATGGAAACCTGGTACAGTATGTGAATATAAATCCGCACAGAACTCAACATGCTTACTGGGCATCTAATACAAATAATAAAGGTGATAAAGTGAGCCTAAATCTTGATGAAAACGGCCATCTTTTCCTGATGAATACAACCGGCGTCAATATTTTCAATTTGACCGGCGGAGAAAACCCAACAAAAGGGATGATGTATTTGATGAAAATTGATTCGGATGGGATATTCAGATTGTATTCTTACAATTTGAGGATGCAAAATAGTATGTGGCAAGTTGTATGGGAATCGACAAGTGATAGATGTGACCCTATTGGTCTTTGCGGGTTTAACAGCTTCTGTGTTCTGAACGATCAGGCACCTGATTGCGTATGTCTTCCAGGATTCGTTCCAATTAGCCAAGGCAATTCGACTTCTGGCTGCGAACGGAATTACACAGCAGAAAGTTGCGGAAACAAAGGTATTGAAGAACTGAAGAACACTAAGTGGGAAGATATTTCGTACTCTGTTCTGTCGGAAACAACCGAAGAGAAGTGCAAAGAAGCGTGTTTGGGTGACTGTAATTGTGAAGTTGCACTGTATAAGGATGAGGAATGCAAAATGCAAAGGCTTCCTTTGAGATTTGGTAGAACGAACCTGCATGATTCAAACATTGCTTTCATAAAAGTAGATAATGCTGCTTCATCATCTCCTCAAGCACCATTCCCTAGAGAAGGCAATAAGAAAGAACTCTGGAAAGACATCATCATCATTTGCTTATTTGTGGCTGTTGTCATTGTTATTTCGGCGGTAATTTTTGGAATTGTCATTTAGAGATACCGGGTGTGGTCATACAGAAGAATTCAGGCCAATCGCAGTGCCACATATTGCGAGGATATAGCACCTTTATCATTTAGTTATGCAGAACTTGAGAAAATAACAGATGGATTCAAGGAAGAAGTTGGTAGAGGATCATCTGGTAAGAGTTTATAAAGGGGCATTGACCAATGGCAAGTTTGTAACTGTAAAGAGATTAGAGAAGGTGTTAGCGGAAGGGGAAACAGAATTTCAGCCGAAGGGCATTGACCAAGGTGTTATCAGATGGACTTATCACCGGAATCTTATCCGTCTACTTGGTTATTCCATTGAGGTATCGAACAAGATCTTGGTTTACGAGTACATGAGCAATGGTTCTCTTGCTAATATACTCTTCAATCCAGAAAAACAACCAAATTGAGTTGAAAGAATGGGAATTGCTCGTGATATAGCTAGAGGAATTCTGTACCTACATGATGAATGCGAGACTCAGATCATCCACTGTGACATAAAACCTCAAAACATACTCATGGATGAGAATAGGTGTGCAAAAATTTCAGACTTTGGATTGGCGAAGTTGATGAAGCCAGACCAGACTAGAACTTTTACAGGAATCAGAGGAACGAGGGAATATGTTGCACCAGAATGGCACCGGAATCTGCCCATTACGGTGAAAACAGATGTGTACAGCTTTGGAGTTGTGCTGCTAGAGATCATCTGTCTTCGAAGATGCTTAGATCAGAATCTTCATGAGGATCAAGTTATTCTTGAAGAATGGGTTTACCAGTGTTTCGAGGATGGTAACCTTAGCCAACTAGTAGAAGGTGAAGAGGTTGATCGAAAACAATTGGAAAGAATGATCAGAGTTGCACTCTGGTGCATTCTTGGTGAACCATCGCTCCGCCCATCGATGAAGAAGGTTTTACTTATGCTGGAAGGAACTGTGGAAATCCCAATTCCTCCAAATCCTACTTCTTTTCTTAGTGCCATCTAGGCAAAGTTATGTTTGCATAGCTAGAGTTACATTCATGAAAAATTGTTTTCTTGTTTACAATATCTGCTTTCTTGTTATATGGTGTTAAATGAGATTGATTGCTCGAAGTGATTGATGGACATACTCTTATTTTAGCTGCAATAAAATTAAAATGCAGGAAAAAAGATCATACTTAAACCTTTGACATGACATTGTAAAATCTAAAAACTGATTCCATTCATCCGTCCAGTTTTTCTTCTATCCCCTAAGTATCTATAAAATCTCTGTGCCCAATGCCTTCAACGGATAGCTGAGAAAATTCCAGAGCTTTAGTGCAATCCTGGAAGTTCTTGCCTTAGATTTTACGTTCAGATTTGTTTCGGCTGATCTATTTTGTCAGAGAGTTAAGAGATGCTGAAATGGCTTGCATGCTAGTAAAATTTAATGTGCCAGCCGTGTTTCCAGGGTAATTATAAGCTTAAGTCTTCAACCACTTATATGTGCAACATTCAAATTCAAAGATTTTGAAATATTTGAATTTTCTTATTTTCATTTTTAATTTTCTGCTTTTTGAACTTACCTTGATCATTTATTATTGCTTGAATAGATAGGACTATAAGCTTCCAAAACAATTTTCAAGTTGATTTACCTTATGTTGTAAATGGAACAAATAATTGCGGCTTTCCAATATTCACTTTAATTCAAATTCTAGAATATTTTATTTGTTCTTTAATATATTTCATAATATTTTAGTAATTATGGCATCAGATTCAAATCATGTGAATAGCATAATACTTTTCGTCGAATTTTAGTAAAATTATATCATTTGAAACTCGAAGTTCAATACAATATTTCCCTAATTTTAGTAAACCTTTAGAATTTGTATATTTTAATATGGTTGGAATTTGCATCTTTGTTATTTATTTATGTTCATTTAAAATCTAATATTTTTTTATTCAATAAATTCCTTGACCCGCTAAGGCCAAAATGACCTTACCAAGCAAACATAACTTTAGTCAATAATAGTCGTGGAAAAAAACGTTGTGAAGTCTTGGTCTACATAAGATTTTTGCTCGATGGCTCTGTTTTTTTTTTTTTTTTTCTTCCTTCCATATGCTAAATGCAAGCACGATCGCATTTGCTGGTCAAAGCTAAATGACTTGCATGGTACGTTTGATCATTTTTTTTTCCTGTACGGAATATGATGCCCAAGACTCAAGCGTTTGATCTTAATTATTCTTCCAATAAACAAGAGAAAGGATAGCTAAGTATATATAACTTTCTTATAAACTACAAACGTTGAGAGTTGAAAATCTAGAAACCGTGTTGAGAGGGACAGTCCGTGAAAACAACTTTTCTACTAAAAGCTTTCATAGACCAATTAAGTCGTAGAAGAATATGAGCTTAATTTTATATTTTGGACACTGACATAACTATGTCATATTATTTTTTCTGTTATAAAATAATTATAATTATGTGGATGTTCATCAAGCATACTATTTATCTCCCCACTATCAAAGTTTTAACTTTCTATAACTCCCATGATCTCCCTAAATTAGGGATCATTATTTCTTGTATTATGATCTATTTTATTACTTCATAATCATTATATCACTATAAAAGGAAGCATTTGCTTCTTATTTGTACATATATGAGAGTGAATAAAATTCCTCTCTAGACAATTCTGTCTCTTATTTGCTTTCTCTCTTTCTCTTGATCTATTGTTGTGGTCCTAATTGATAAATTTTATAACACGTTATCAGTACGAGTCTCTAGCCACAAGAGATTGATTTTTGTCCTCTTTAAAATAAGGTAATATCTCTCCTTTGATCTTACTCTTAAAAGTATGAGTTGAACTATCTTGATTTTGTCTAAAATCATATTTATATTTATATATGCATTTTGATGATTTAGAATAATGCATCAAGGTATTCATACTTTTATTATCATTACTTATATTGTTATTGTTTGATATTTCTTACTCTAATATTCAATTGCTATTATATATTTTGTATTATTGGAATTAAAAATTTCACCTTGAAGTGTGAATATTAAAATCCTTGGAGGTTGAATATTATAAACAATGAAAGTAAATTAAGAATGTATCCCTGAAGGATTGCATTATATATATAATGAAAATTTTCTTTCGATATCTGTTCCTGAAGAACTAATATCAATATTATTATGTTATTCACCAATATCTTATTCATGAAGAATTTATTATATGTCTCCAAAGGACTATACAAATATTATAAGTTCATGTATATGTCATGTAAGACTATACAAATTTCCTTCTCCATATCTCCCAGAAGGAGTTACAAAATGAATATTACAAGGCATATTGCTTCCTTGAAAATTTTGAAGAAAAAATAACATAATATATGGAAAAGTCCAAGGATTGAATTATCATAGTGATTTATTTTATCTTCTTGAAGGAACGAAAATTGAATATCCAAAAAGATAATTTGTTTCTTCGAAACAATTTAAATGAAATATGAGACTATCAAAAGATTGAACAAAAGCTCATGTATGATTTTCTTGTTTTATATGTATGTGAGGAGAAAATCATCAAGAACAAATATAAAGAGAATATGTGATATGTGTAAATATTTTATAACTCATTTATGCTCCTGCAGTGGCAAATTGAGATTGTCAATACGTATATTGAAGCCATTGTTTCTCTTTATATATGAATAAAATATTAAGCTTTTGATGTAAATAATTGGTCTCATCTTTCTAGTGATATATTTTCATTCCTTGAAGCAAATGTTTATTTGATAATTGTGGGATTAATGCTAGACATGCCATGACTAAAGTTATCAACATTACAATGATCACCATTTAAGTATTAATGATTGCAATATATATATTGCACAACCCGAAGTAGAACAAATTTAAAAATCAAAATAATTTGTAAGGAACTAGAAGTTCAATAAGTCTAGAGTTTCTTACATAGTTTGAAATGATAAATTTACAATGGTAAATTTGCAAATGAGGCTAATATTATGTATCGAATTATAAAAAATTCATAATAATTTTAATCAAAGAGCCAGAAGATTCTCTTGATTATTGATTTTTGTTTAAATCAAGTGAAGATGAATTTATAGAAATAATTTATTATTTGTCATGATTCACCATTATTTATGCTTAAATATTTTGTATCATATTTTATGAAGAAGTCATCCCATCATGAAGGGGAGGAAAGCAAAACGTGATGGATGATTTGATGTTATTATGAATCACTTTATCTCATCTTAATATTGATGTAAATTAGTTTGAACTTGAAGTTCAAAATGATTATTGTACTATGTGCATTGTTAATCAATTATTGGATGAATTTATTAATATGTGAAAATGAAAATTCACAAATAGTATATGATTGTGGTTTGATATATATGATGTTCTTGAAGAACGAATGGTGATAGACAAATAAATATATGAATGCCTGAAGCATGTGATAGATCAATTAGTACAAAAATTTAATTCCCGGGAAGTTGAAATGAAATAATTTGGCGCTCCTAAAGAGACCATATTTGCATGAATAGCAAAATATTATTTGATCTGTATTAAATTATTAAATATTTTGTCCCTGGAGAGACATAATGTACCAACTAGTAAATAAATCTCAAATACTCTTGAAGAGGTAAATGGTGAGAAATAAAGAGATTCAAATTGCCCTATAAAAGAGCGTGCATATTGAAAAAAAAAAAAAAGAGATCTTTAGCCCTTAGAGATGCATATGTATTAGAAGCTTCAAAAAATCTCAATTGGGCATAGATATTGAAAATGAGAAATATTTAATTAATGTTGGTACTTGGTGCAAGAGAAAAAATTGAAATTGACTTAATATTTTTGTCAATAAAATTTAATTGTTCTGATAAAATTTTCAGAATCCTGAATCACAAAATGTGAAGATCATCAAATTATATGATTGGCTAAATTTTCTTAAATATTCGGATCTGCAGTCCATACGTTATAGAACGTGAAATTAATTAACAAATTTTAAAGAATTTGGACTTGTAGTCCATACGCCTGAAGTCGTAAAATTTAATTTTGAACTATAGTATATCAAAATGGAAGAATCTATGTATTTATCCTTGAAGGATAAAATGCTTGAAACAAGTACTTAAAGTACTAAATCAAAAAACTTGCACCTTATATATTCTTAATAAAACTATAATCATACTCGTATATATTATAGCAATCTAGACTTATCAAAGTGTAATCACTTGAGTGAAAATTTGTTATAAGTGGCAAATGTCATTATCCACTTTACTATGTGATTTTGTTAAAACTAGAAATTAAATTTGCAATCTTTGCAAAATGAGTTAATGATTTCATCGGGAAAAGACTCCTAAAGAGCTTATGAATTTATTTCTTTTAAGAATAAAATTCAAGATGAAAAATATAAAAATGAAAGAATTCCTTTCAATTTATGAATTAAAATTTATCAAGTGGAATACTGATATTATTGAAATACTAGAAGTATTTCTTATTTAAAAATTGATATACTTTAAAATTTGTAATATATGTCTTGGTCCCGAAGAACCATATTTTATTGCAACTTATGACTATAAAGGCATTGAAAAATTGCATAATTGTAAATTAAATTATGTTCAGCATAAACTTGAAAATATCAGAATAGAGTGAAAAACATATCATATTTTTTCCTTGATATGGATGCTAAAGCTTAGTTTTATTCAAGAAGAATATCAAAATTATGAAGATGTATACATGACGATATTCTTCAATCAAAATGATGGTATCTCCAATTTATTTTATATATTTAAGCTTTTAAAAAATGGTGTTGATCCTGTAAATTGTTTCACCAAATTAATTTAGTTACAATAAATTATGAATGATATTTGAAGCACCCATGTCATTTTGAGGGGGAACATATTTAACAGAGGGAGTCATTGATATAGAGGACTACATGCACTGTACTCTTTTTCCTTCACTAGGTTTTTGTTCCATTGGGTTTTTCCTAATAAAGTTTTAATGAGGCAGTTTGCACCTCCTTAAGAACTAATGAATAGTATACTCTTTTTCCTTCGCTGGTCTTTTTCCCATAGGGTTTTTACTAGCAAAGGTTTTAATGAGGCATATTCTTTGTAAGATGAACATCCAAGGAGGAGTGTTATGAAATAATTATAATTATGTGGATGTTCATCAAGCATACTATTTATCTCCCCACTATCAACCTTTTAGCTTTTCATAACTCCCATGATCTCCCTAAATTAGAGATCATTATTTCTTGTATTATGATCTATTTTATTACTTCATAATCATTGTATCACTATAAAATGAGGCATTTGCTTCTTATTTGTACACACTTGAGATTGAATAAAATTCTTCTCTGGACAATTCTGTCTCTTATTTGCTTTCTCTCTATCTCTTGATCTATTGTTGTGCTCCTAATTGATAAATTTTATAACATTTTCTTCGTTTTTCTATTTTTATTTTTTCTTCATTGATATTATCTATTATAAAGCAATCGATTTGAAATGTTATTTATTTAATGGTGTTATGAATCATCTTATAAATGATGATATAAAAAATTAATTATTACCCGATAGATAGTTTTTAAATTAAATTGTAACGGAGTATTACGAAAATTAAAGTTGTAAAATCCCCATAAAAAAAAAATTGTAATGGGCTTTATTCCTCACTTCAGTTCACTACTTTCAAAGTATCTATTTTGAACTTTTTCCACCAAACTATTCTAAGGCATAGGGATGGCAAAATCCTCCACGGGTTTGGGGCTCCATGGAGCCCCACCCCAAATGGGGTGAATTTTGAACAATTTTTGATAAATGGGATGGGGAATGAGAGAAAAATAATCCCCAAATTCTTAATGGGGTGGGGTTTGGTATTGTACTCCCCACCCCACTATATATAAATATTTAATTTTTATTTATCAATTATAATATTAGTTAATAAATTTTTTTTTATTTTTACCTAATACAAATAGGCTATAATTAAAAAGAAAACCCTACAATGTAATTCTTATTCAACCTTAAAACATTGAATTATTTATAAAAGAATAATAAACCTTACAATCATAGACTATATAAATATGATAAAGAGAAGATGAAACCGTTAACAAAGAAGAATTTGAAATATTGTTATACATTTTTATTATTTTAGTTATTATTTATAAAAATATTTTACAGTTTTAATATCATTTTAAGATATTTTTTCAAATTTTTATAAATTTTTTAATAATTTAAATACTTTAGATCATAGTAATGATTTTTCTTTAAGTTTTTAATTTTTAATTTACTGAAATTATGTATCTATGTCTAAAATAAAATAATAAATAAAAAATGGGATGGAGATGGAGAAATCATTTTCCACATGAGAATTTTCCATCCCCACCCCACAAAATTTATTAGGAAATACGGTGGAGAATAAGACCAAAATTTTTTATTGGTAAGCCTCCCCACCCCAACCCCAACCCCACTCCATTGCCATCTCTAATAAGGCAGCTTCCTCTGCACCTCCTCACCTCCTCGCCACGGAAAAGTCTTGTAAGTGAACGCACATGCCACGTGGCGACGGTACTGTTGAAATTTCCAGTTTAAGAACGAGACTTGACTTGGTTGACTTCGGTTTATAAATTTATATTAAAATGTGAATCCCAAGCTCCTCGTCGTTCCATTTCATCCCCAATCTCCACACTAAAATCTAAAAAAATAAATGAATAAATAAATAAAGAAAGGACAAAGATGCATAGAGTTCATATTCTTTTCATGCATTCAATCATATTCTTTATTTTATCGTCTGGATGTTTTACAGCCGCAGCTCAAAAAAACCACTCAAATATAAGCCCAGGCTTTTCTCTTTCACCCACCGGGAACTCATCATGGCGGTCACCGTCCGGCCTCTACGCCTTCGGATTTTATCAGCAAAGAAATGGCAACAACTATTACGTTGGAGTTTTTGTAGATGGAATCCCGGAGAAAACTGTAGTGTGGACTGCCGACAGAGACAATCCGCCAGTCTCCAGCAATGCTACCTTGATCTTCAATTCTGAGGGGAGAATTGTCCTGCGATCAGGAGAACAAGGTCAAGATTCCATAATCGCCGACGATTCTCAGTCTGCTTCTTCGGCTTCCATGCTTGACTCTGGCAGCTTTGTGCTTCGCAATTCTGATGGAAAAGTAATCTGGCAAACTTTTGAGCATCCGACTGATACCCTTTTGCCAACTCAACGTCTTACAGCAGGGACAGAGTTGTTTTCTGGGATTTCGGAAGCTGACCCTTCGACAGGCAAATTCCGGCTTAAGATGCAGAATGATGGAAACCTGGTACAGTATCCCAAAAATACTCCGGACACAGCTCCGTATTCTTATTGGACATCTTTTACGGATGGAAAAGGTGATAATGTGAGCCTAAATCTTGATGAAAATGGCCATCTTTTCCTGATGAATACAACTAGCTTCAATATTAGAAATTTGACAGAAGGAGAAAATCCGACGCAAGGGATGATGTATATGATGAAAATTGATTCGGATGGCATATTCAGATTGTATTCTTACAATTTGAGGAGGCAAAATAGTACGTGGCAAGTTGAGTGGGAATCGACAAATGAAAAATGTAACCCCATTGGTCTTTGCGGGTTTAACAGCTTTTGTGTTCTGAACGATCTCACACCTGATTGCGTATGTCTTCCAGGATTTGTTTGGGTTAGCCAAGGTAATTGGACTTCTGGTTGCGAACGGAATTACACAGCAGAAAGTTGCGGAAACAAAGGTATTGAAGAACTGAAGAACACTAAGTGGGAAGATATTTCGTACTCTGTTCTGTCGGAAATAACCAAAGAGAAGTGCAAACAAGCGTGTTTGGAGGACTGTAATTGTGAAGCTGCGCTGTATAAAGATGAGGAATGCAAAATGCAAAGGCTTCCTTTGAGATTTGGTAAAAGAAACCTGGGTGATTCAGACATTGCTTTCGTAAAAGTGGATGCTACTACATTGCCTAATTCTGGAAAACCTTTCCCTAGAGAAGAAAAACAAGAACGGAAAGACATCGTTTTCGTTTCTTGTATATTTGTTGCTGTTATCATTCTTATTTTGGCGACTTTTGGAATTTTCATCTATAGATACCGTGTCTGGTCAAACAGAATAATTTTAGGCAATGGCAGTGCTAGATATTGTGAGGATATTGCTCTTTTATCATTTAATTATGGAGAACTTGAGAAGATGACAGACGGATTTAAGGAGGAAATTGGCAGAGGATCATCTGGGACAGTTTATAAAGGGACAATGACCAATGGCAAATTCGTGGCTGTCAAGAGATTACAGAAGATGTTAGCTGAAGGCGAAAGAGAGTTTCAGACTGAGATGAAAGTAATCGGCAGGACTCATCACCGGAATCTTGTTCGACTGCTTGGCTATTCCTGCGATGTATCGAATCACATCCTGGTCTACGAGTACATGAGCAATGGTTCTCTTGCTGATATACTCTTCACTCCTGAAAAACAACCTAATTGGGTTGAAAGAATGGGAACTGCTTGCGATATAGCTAGAGGAATCCTGTATCTACATGATGAATGTGAGTCTCAGATCATCCATTGTGACATAAAGCCTCAGAACATACTCATGGATGAGAGTAGGTGTGCAAAAATTTCAGACTTTGGATTGGCGAAGTTGATGAAGCGAGACCAGACTAAAACTTTTACAGGAATCAGAGGTACGAGGGGGTATGTTGCACCAGAATGGCACCGGAATCTGCCCATTACGGTGAAAGCAGATGTTTACAGCTTTGGAATTGTGTTGCTGGAGATCATCTGTCTTCGAAGATGCTTAGATCAGAATCTTCCGGAGGATCAAGTTATTCTCGAAGAATGGGTTTACCGGTGTTTCGAGAGTGGTAACCTTAGCCAACTAGTAGAAGGTGAAGAGGTTGATCGAAAACAATTGGAAAGAATGATCAAAGTTGCACTCTGGTGCATTCTTGATGAACCATCGCTCCGCCCATCGATGAAGAAGGTTTTACTTATGCTGGAAGGAACTGTGGAAATCCCAATTCCTCCAAATCCTACTTCTTTTCTTAGTGCCATCTAGGCAAAGTTATGTTTGCATAGCTAGAGTTACATTCATGAAAAATTGTTTTCTTGTTTACAATATCTGCTTTCTTGTTATATCGTATTAAATGAGATTGATTGCTCGAAGTGATTGATGGACATACTCTTATTTTAGCTGCAATAAAATTAAAATGCAGGAAAAAAGACCATACTTAAACCTTTGACATGACATTGTAAAATCTAAAAACTGATTCCATTCATCCGTCCAGTTTTTCTTCTATCCCCTAAGTATCTATAAAATCTCTGTGCGCAATGCCTTCAACGGATAGCTGAGAAAATTCCAGAGCATTAGTGCAATCCTGGAAGTTCTTGCCGTAGATTTTACTTTAACATTCAAATTCAAAGATTTTGGAATGTTTGAATTTTCTAATTTTCATTTTTAATTTTTTGTTTTTTGAGCTTACCTTGACCATGTAGTATTGCTTGAATAGATAGGACTATAAGCTGCCAAAACAATTTACAAGTTGATTTACCTTATGTTGTAAATGGAATAAATAATCCTGGCCTGTTTGGTTAATTAATTATCCAAAAATGCTAGTGATTTTAAAACTTACACGTGTCAGTTTCCTGACCATAATACTGACTGTGAAGATTACATGATCAACTTGGGTTACCCTATTTAAAACTGAGTTCGAAAATGAAAAGGTATATACGATTAATAAGTATGTTCACTAGCAATTATCGATTCTCTTGAGAGATTTTATAGATACTTAGGGAATAGAAGAAAAACTGGACGGATAAATGGAATCAGTTTTTAGATTTTACATTGTCATGTCAAAGGTTTTATGCAGCCCTGTTTTGTCTTTTATTTTTTTAACCCCCTACTTTCTTTTTTATTTATAAATTTATGATAATTTTATTTTTTCATTATCTTTTCCTCTCCTCGCTATTCCAATAATCTCCCCCCTCTTTTCTCTATTTAAATATTAATTAACCATTAGGTAGCAACTCCTTTCAAATAAAAATATCATTAACCAATCAATTACCTCAATTATTTTTGCATCATAACCAAGACAAAATACAGTAACTTGAATTAAATATTTGGGTGGCAATTGTGAGGTCGTAGCAATTGAGTAAATTAAAATAATAAATTAAATCTATCAATTATAAGTGATTGATATCATATTGATTTAGCTTTACGGATAAAATTTAATTTTTATTATTTTCGAGTAACTAATAACTTTGAAATTAAATTGTATTGTAATTATTTTTATTTAAAGCCCAGTCTATATATATTTTAAAGTGGCAACCAAAGTGTAAGGAAAGAAGATAAATACGTAGTTTGTATAATTATTTATTTAATATTTTATTTTAGTAATGTCATGCTAGCTTTATTTTTTTAAGTTAATTTATTAATTAAATTTTAATCTTTATTTTTTTAAGTTAATTTATTAATTAAATTTTAATGTCAAGTCATCACTTATCTTATTCCTTAGATTAAAAAAAATAAATAGAGAGTTAGGAATTGATGTTCAAGTTTGTCAAATTTTTAAGTTGAAACAGCCAACCTATTTTTTAATTGTTTAAATTATTTATAAATTTGAAACAATCTGAATTTATGTATCAAAATATTGAAACATTTGATTTTTTAGAATATCAACATACAATAGAGAGTGTAGTGTTAATTACCAAACTATAGCATTCTACCATTGAAATTACTCATACATTTCTAATAGTGACAGCACAAGAAGGCAATATAAGGGTACCGTGCAACAGTTGCACGGTAACTGGACCCGTTCAAGCAAACCTAACTTTAGTCAATAATAGATGTGAAAAAAAAGATGTGGTGTAAATTAACGTTGTGAAGTCTTGGCCTACATAAGACTTTTTCTCGATGGTCTTTTTTCTTTTTTTTTTTTCTTCCATATGCTAAATGCAAGCATGATCGCATTTGTTAGTCAAAGCTAAATGACTTGCATAGTACGTTTGATCATTTTTTTTGTGTGTGTACGGAATATGATGCCCAAGACTCGAGCGTTTGATCTTTAATTATTCTTCCATTAAGCATGAGAAAGCATAGCTAAGCCAATATTGTTTTGAAAATCTAAAAAAACACTCCTCTCTCCACCAAGGTGTACATATTTCGTATAAAACATTGAGAGTTGAAAATCTAGAAACCGTGTTGAGAGGGACAGTGCATTTAAACAACTTAATTTTCTACTCAAGTCGTTAGCAGGATATGAGCTTAATTTTATATTTTGACACTGACATAACTATGTCATATTATCTTTTCTTCATTTTTCTATTATTATTTTTTCTTCATTGATATTATCTCTAAAAAAATTATGGACTTGAAGTGTCATTTATTTATTGGTGTTATGAATCATCTTATTAATGATGATACAAAAAATTAATCATAACCAAACATATTAAGATTCTCTTATGATTTCATCTTATACATAAAAAATTCAAGTGGTAATTACTGATAATAAATAACAATAAATAAAGAAGTTTAATTCTATCCCTATACTATCACTAAAAGACGTATGAGAATCTTCAAAAGCTCGTGAAAGTTCATATCAAGAGTGGATCACAATCTATTAGGTGCCTTTCCCACTTAATATATAACTAATAAAGGATTTACTAATTACTACTGAACATATGACAATAGATAGACATTCATTAGTCCGCATTGAAAACAAAATTATTGTAAGTGTTTTCACCAAATTTTCATTAAGATCCGAACCAATTGAGTGGTTTTCACTGGATCCAACTCATATATGATTTAAATAAATAAATTTATATTTGAGGGGAGCTTATGCTAAGTTTAGGTTTTGGTATGTTTTTTTTTTTAATGTTTAGGGTAGGTGGTTGTTGTTAATTTTATGCAATAGGTGTTAGTGCGCAAGTGTATACAATAAGTAATAAAGTGATAAGTATAGAAATCATCTTCACAAGGATTGAAGTTATCAAACTTGCTACAGCAGTCTTTATTTAATTTAATTATTAAAGCTTTAATAGAAATAGATTAAAAATTACTGAATTAAATTTCAAATAAAACTAAACAATTAACAATTAAGAATTACTAAAATAAATAGACGTCAAACACAAGGGAATATCATTGACTATGAAGTAGTTAGGGATCTAAACTCACTTAATGACTAATGACTTGTATAACAAATACCAGTTCAGTTGCTACAGCATCAACTACAGCACTTGGTAGAATCCTAATGCATCATCAACTGTCGCCTGTTGGATATCTTATATCTATATGCTCCCTAATAGTGACCAATTGTTAAGCCAACATCTAGATATAGCATTAAATGTTCTAAAATTTATTAATTAACCCTACAAGGTGAATCTCTATGTCTAGTTCTTTCACTAATTCTAGATCAAGCATAGGCCTATTCAAATTGACATTAAATCAATTAAGGAAATCCAATCTAAAACCATGTATTGCTTTGATTTGTTCCACTAAGTAGTCCTTTTTGAGGATCTAACTTAGCTTGTATCCACTAAATGGGTGGTCAGCCGAAATAGGGAATTAAATTAAGCATACAAAACAAAGTGTTGGAGCAAACACAGAGTAACAATAATATAAGTCAATTCATCATTAAATTTGTTTAGAACCCAACTATGTTAAAAAGTTAGTTCATACTCAATAAAGAAATAAAAACTAAAATCAGTTCAGCCATTAAATTCAACATCAAGAAAAATAAACCAAGAAATTAGAGAATAATGAAACAAGAATTGTGCCAAGGAATCTTCTTGGACGTATTGCAATTAGCCCTTCTCTTCCTTAGAACTCCTCTGTTGCAGCTCTTGAATTTTTTTCTCTCTAATTTCTCATCTCCCTAATGCTTTAGGAATTATTGTGTGAATGACAACTCTCCTCCTTTTTTTCTTGATTTGCACTCTTCTTTTATAGCATGCTACTTAGGGTAACTCCTCCAAAGGTTAAGAATCGTGGTGAATCTGTATTATGCTTGCCTCACACGCTAAGTAATTCACTTGCCACAACTTGAATTATTTAATATGCTTCTTAGTTCTTTACTATTCCTTTTGGCTTATCCCACGCTTATCTTGAATCATAAATAAGAACAAATAATGAGCTAAGTCTTTAAATTAATATAACGTGCTTATGCAAAACATATTAAAAATTGATGTAAAAGCTACTTACTCTCTAAGCATATAAACCTAAAAGTGCTAACTCTCATTTCAACATTATTTATGAGGTACTGTTGTTAACTTGAATTATTTAATATGCTTCTCAGTTCTTTACTATTTCTTTTGGCTCTATTGTTACAGCATCCATCTATAAAAATTGGACAATTTGTTCCCCTACAAAAAAATCATAAATAAGAACAAATACTGAGCTAAGCTGCTTTAAATTAATATAACCAAATTTAAATAAGTGCTTATGCAAAACATGTTAAAAATTGATGTAAAAGCTAAATATTACTCTCTAAGAAATCATAATTTAAACCTAAAAGTGCTATGATAACTCTCATTTCATAGAGTTATCTTGGGTTGAAGGTGAAGTCTCAACATGTTCCATGGGCTAATTTGGTAAATTTATTTTCTTCTCCCCTGGTTTAGGGTTAGATGAGGTACATGTTGTTAATTTTATACAATGGGTTGTCAATGTGGAAGTGGACACAACAAGTAATAAAGTGATGAGTATTGAGATCATCTCTACATGGATTGAAGTTATAAATTCTACTACATCAATCTTATTCAATGCACTTGCTAATGATTTAATAAAAGTTAATTAAAATAAATAAATTAAAATTCAACTAAAATTAAATGAGTAATAAATTAAGAATTACTAAAATAAGCAAAAGTCAAACACAAAGAAGTAATCAATGATTATTGTGTAGTTGGGTATCTAAACTCACTTAATGAACATCGACTACAGCACTGGGCAGATTCCTAATGCATCCTCAGCTGTCGCCTATCGCCTGTTGGATATCTTATATCTCTATATTTCCTAACAGTGGCCAATTGTTAAGCCACATTTAGATATAGCATTACACGTTCTTGAATTTATTAACCCTACAAGGTGAATCCCTATGTCTAGTTTTTCACTAATTCTAGATTAAGCATCACCATATTTAAATTGAAATTAAATCAATCAAGGAAACCCAATCTAAAATCAAGTATTGTTTTGATTTGTTCCACTAAGCAATCCTTTTTAAGGATCTAACCTAGATTATATCCACTAAATGGGTGGTCAGCCGAAATAGGGAATTAAATTAAGCATAATCAAAACAAAGTGCTGGAGCAAACACAGAGCAACAATAATATAAGTCAATTAATCATTAAGTTTGTTTATCGCCCAACTACATTAAAAGATTAGTTCATATTCAATAAATAAATAAAAACTAAAATCGGTTCAGCCATTGAACACATCATTAAAAGAAATAAAATAAGAAATGAAAGAATATAAGGGCAAGAATTAAATCCCGAGGAGGCACTCTTGATTGTGCTGCGATTTGTACTTTTTCCTCCACTAAACTCCTCTGTTACAGCCTTTAAATTCTTCTTCTTCCTTTGTTTCCTTAATGTGCAAGGAATTTTTTGTGTGAGTGACGGCTCCCCCTTTTCTTGATGCATAATCTTCTTTATATAGCGTGTGACTTACGGTTACTCCTCATAAGGTTAGGAATCATAATGTATCTGTGTTATGCTTGCCTCACACGCTAATTAATTTGCTTGCCATGTCAGTCCTACTTATCCCACAATCGTCTTGAGTCAGCCATGTGTTTGTGTGCTACAGACTTGCTGTAGCAACTCTGCAACATATTCACTATAGTAACTTGAATTAATTAATCTGCTTCTTAGTTCTTTGCTGTTCCTTTCTGCTCTATTGTTACAGCATCCCTCTATATAAATTAGACAATTTGATCCCCTACAAAAAAATGCCATAAAAGAGAATAAAAAATGAGCTAAAATGTTTTAATTTAATATAACTAAATTAAAAAAAAGTGCTTATGCAAAACATGACTAAAAAGTGATGTAAAAGAGAAATAATACTCTCTAAGCAATCATAATTTAAGCCCAAAAGTGCTATGATAACTTTTATTTCATAGAGTTATCACACCCCCAAACTTATACTATTAGTTGTCCTCAAGTAATGCAAGCTCACAATCATACAAATAACAACTCAGCTCTGCCATCTAGATTACTTTTAACTCATCAGCCCTCGGATAAGATATCACTATTAAACACACAAAGTTACCAACAGCAGATCCATCTCTAGACTTAAGTTCAATTTTGTCCAATGTGTGTGTGTGCTGCTCTGACCAAATTAGGAATTGCTGCAACAGTATTCACACAACAGATATTTCAAGAAGATAAAATAATAAGCACAATTGTATCTATAGAGGAACAAAGTTTATAAGGCTCTACAACCGTGCTACAGCATCATAAATTTTTTTTTTAAGTCACCTTTTAGTATACATATACTTTTCATGTGAATGCCGAATAGGGTTACTGCTGATACCCAATTACTTATTCTTTATACACATCAAAGTTGCTGCAGCAATGGCATCTAAGATGCTACAACATAGTCAAGGTTGAACATAGGGCTTATGAATAGACCTGGCTACTTAGGTTCCAAGACAGAGGTTTTTCATAAAAGTTGCCACAGCAATGCTCATAACTTATGTTGCCTTTCTACACAAATCTGCATATGGGGTACATACTCAGCCTTGGCTACTCGGCAACAAGGCCATTGAAGCAAGAATTTATTCTATTTCTAGCACAGTTGCACTAAGAAAAATTTTCTTCTTCCCCCCAAACTTAAGTCATTCAAACTTTGAAAACATTTTCACATTATTCAGCCTGATGCCGCTACAGCAGACTCACCAACTTAAGCAAAGCTAAATGTGTAAAGACAGAATACCCCCTTCATCCATTACTGTTACTACTAGAAGGTAATTCCTCTTACTTTCATCACACAATTTATCCTCATTGGGTTTGTAATTAAAGGTATAGATTCTAGACAAGCAGAGCTGCGCATTAACACACTCAACACAAGCACCTTTATTCATGATGACATTACATTACATTATGATACAACCCCCCCAAACTTGAGAGGTGTTATGTCCTCACAAGCACATAACATAAAACAAAACATAAACACATAGCAGAAATTGAAATGAAACTGCACGAGAAATGAAACACAAACACTTAAAAGAAAATAAAAGAAAAATTAAAAATATATTAAGTTAGCTGATAAGGAGTACTCCCCTGTTGTTTGTTTTAATGCTGTAACACTGGTGGAGCAGAGTTACATCTTTTGAGCTCTACTTTGCGGACTCTTCCTAGGAGAACTGAGTGCTGCAGCAGGCTGTTTCTTCTTCTGCCGAGGGCTTGTTTAAGAGGATTCAACAGTTGTGGGCAGTTTGGTCTTCAGTCGCTTGGGCTCTGGGTCTTCTAGGGCTTGCGATGTCACTACCCTTCCAGAGGATGGTGCCCCTTTTCGCTTGTTGGATACCTTTGGTGTTTTTGCTGATGACTTGGTTAGAGTTGTCTTTAATGCTGGAGGTGAAGAGGTTGCTGTAGCAGATGTCTTAACAGTAATGTCAGCAATCATTTTTAACAGAGTTTGTCGTTGTTCTTCTATTGTAGTGCTCTCACGAATACTTTTTTCGATCTCTGCATCAATATCATCTTCGTCCCCTTCCTCTGATTATTCATCTTCCCCAATGATATGTTTTCCTTTTGGTTTACTATAATGGGTTCCTCAGCTTTGTACTCCTCTTCTCGTTCTGCTAGTTCTTCCTTTCCACTCAATTTTTCTTCTTCTTTTTTTTCAGCATCTTCTTCTGATTTAGCTTGCTGGTCCGCTTCATATTCATCACCTTCCTCTATGTCTTCACCTTCTGCTGCTGCCTCTTTTTCTAGAGTTGGTTCTAATTGCTTGGAGAAGTTGAATTGCTATACCAGGGTGTCTGAAAAATCATCATATTTAGTCTTCATAAACAAGGCAAATTAATGCTTTTAGCTCTCTAGATGCTGTAAGTACGCCTAAAATTTTTTATTCTCCTCTATTTGTACAGCCACGCAGTCGTCTATGCTTTTGATTAAGTTCTTCAGCAACTAGTCAATCTCGGCTGTTAACTCTGTTTTGGGTGCTGCATGATGCTCTGGGGTTGCTGCTGCACTTGACTCTCCAGCAATCCGTTCCACAGTCTGGGCTGTCATGACTCCTTCATTTTTTATTCTTTCATCCTTGGTAGAGAATTAAACTCCAGAGTGCTCACAAATGCCAGTGATTAGAGATGGAAAAATTAAAGCAGTAGATTTCTGTTTTCGAATTGAACATTCTCGAATTTTCCTCTCTATCACTTTGCCTATGCTGATTTTCATTCCCTTAATAATGGGATAGAGGAGTAGCAATCTATCTTGAGAGACAGTAGTGGTAGGAGTTATGCGCATAAGTCGAGATTTTAAAATTTTGTCTCAAACCTTAGCTAGTGGTTTGAGGTCAATCTTATGCACTATTCGGGCTTCCTCATTAGCCCACATACTCCCATTAATAGTTAGCGTTCTCAAGACTTCTCCCTATTGTTTATTAGTTATCCCTTCAGTAAATTTTGTGTATTCACATTCAAAATCAGCAGGTAAGTCATCAAAAACATTAATCATGTGAAGGTCCAGAGGTGATGAGATTATGGTCAAAGATATGCTACCATCTTTACCAGATATTTTCCTGTTTTCGAAAGAGGCAGCAAATCAAAGATATTCTATTATCCTTTCTGGATATTTTCATATTCTTAAAAGAGGCAATAAATCAAAGATATGCTATTATCCTTTCTGGATACTTTCCTATTATTAAAGGAGGCAACAAATCCGCTATTTTCTTTTTATTTAAGTTATGTAAGATTCTTTTCTTTTTGTTTAGATTAAGATTATGATTTAATTAGGATTCTTTCCTTACTATTTTAGATTGAGATTCTGATTTGATTTATGATAAGATTTGTTTCCAATTTTGGATTAAGATTAAGACACTATATATTTTGTATCAATTAAAATTAGATAATGTAATTCTTTCCTTAAACGAACTCTTTGAACTTATTAAACGAACTCTTTGAACTTATCGAATTTTTCATTACGTTCAATTTGATTATCAATAGATATTGATTGATTTGTTTCTTGCTTTCGTTAATTTTATACCAAGGTTTGTGTTTTTCGTTAAGCAATGGGTTGTGGTTCCATTCAATTTTAGGTTAGAAACACTCTTGGAGACTATTTTTTATTAGGGTCGCGTCAGTTCTTGGCGTGGTTCGTATCAAGAGGTACCTGAATGTTTCTTACCCATACGTTGCACTAATCCCGTTGCAGCATATTCGCATAAAACTCTTTTACTACAGAGTTACCCATACGTTGCACTAATCCCGTTGCAGCATATTCGCATAAAACTCTTTTACTACAGAGGCATTTAAGTATTGTGGATGCATAAAAAAGTTGCTTCAGCCCAACTTTGCTGCCACTGTGAGCACTGATTTGAGGTTACTACTTGGTTGTTTTGGAATTTCAAAACCTTTCTCTTCGAGCAACTTCCTTTGTTCAATGTACTTTTCATATTTATCTTCGCGCTTATAGCTAAGGAAGCGTTCGGGGTCTTTCAATCTTCCCGCGATCTTCTTAACTCTCAGCATTGCTGTAGCACTGTGAAAGAGTAGAAATATTTTTTTAGAAAGAGATAAAGATGTAATAGTGATAATGAAGAGGTATGGAGAAAGTAAAATAATTAAGGTCTTTATTTACTGAAGGAGAAAGAGGAAAGAAATTTTCTTTATGAAGGAAACCTAATTAATTAAGGATATGGATTTCGTTAAATTTAAAATTGAAATTTGTAAAGAGATAAATGCGGAGATTTTTGGGTTGAAATCTTCTTGATTTTCGCCATTTACTGCCTTACTGACATCACTGTGTCAGTTCTTCAAACGGTAAAAATTTCAGTATTGTCAGGCCAACAGTAAAAATCTTCTGTTTGCTGGATTATTGGATTGACTCGTTGCTGTAGCATCTAGGATCTGGCTACAACATAAATGTTATTATATATTTTTTGTTCAATCATCTGCTGCAACGCTGTAGTGTATGCTAAAGCATAGCTTGCAACATGGATTCTCCCATTTCCATTTCTCTCGTCTTCCTTTTGTGTGATCATTTTATGGCTCCTGATTATCTAACCAAAAATTAAGAAAATAAATAAATTGGATATTGAAGTCTAAAGATAAAATAACAATAAAATTAAAAAAATAAAATAACAATAAAATTAAAATTCTAATGAACCTAAAATTGAAATTAAAATAACATAATACTATAAAAGAAACTTCCTTTCGTTGGGTTGCCTCCCAAGCAGCGCTTGATTTTAGGTCCTTTAGTCTAACATGTCCTATTTGCTTAAATTGGATCTGTCAGTAACAAATCTTCTCTTGGGAGATTAACATTAGCTCCAATGTATAGTTTCACTCTTATTCCATTGACCTTAAATATCTAACCTATTTTTGTATCCTTGAGGTCCACGGCACCATGAGCATAAATCTTTATGAGTGTAAATGGTCTAGACCATCTAGATTTCAATTTTCCAGTAAATAATTTCAAACTAGAATTGTACAGCAATGCTTTTTTACCTTGAATTAAATTTCTTGGCTGAATGCGCTTGTCATGCCATTGCTTAGTTTTCACATTATAAATTTCTGCATTTTCATAGGAAAACAACTATAGCTCTTCTAATTCACAAAGCTATAACTTTCTATGCTCTGCTGCAACAGTTATATCCATGTACAGTTGCTTCACTGCCCAATAAGCCTTGTGCGCTAGCTCTAATGGCAAATGACAAGCCTTTCCATAGACAATCCTATACGGAGACATACCAATTGGTGTTTTATACGCAGTTCTATATGTCCACAAGGAGTCATGCAATCAGATAGACAAGTCCTTTCTATTGGGGTTCACCACTTTCTCCAATATTCGTTTAATTTCTCTGTTGGAGACTTCTGCCTAGCCACTAGTTTGTGGATGATATGCTGTAAAAACCATATGCGTAATCCCATATTTGGTCAGTGCAGCAAATAACTTATTACAGAAGTACATCCCTTCATCACTGATTATAGCTTTAGGAGTCCCAAATCGTGTAAAAATATTTCTTTGAAGGAATTTCACAATTGCCTTTGCATCATTTATGCGTACGTCCATATTTGGTCAGTGCAGCAAATATCTTATCACAGAAGTACGTCCCTTCATCACTGATTATAGCTCTAGGAGTCCTAAATCGTGTAAAAATATTTTTTTGAAGGATTTCTCCACTGCCTTTGCATCATTTGTGGGTAATGCTGCAGCTTCTACCCATTTAGACACATAGTCAACAGCAACTAAAATACATAAGTTTCCAAAGGATGGTGGAAATGGCCCTATAAAATCTATCTCCCACACATTAAAGAGTTCTACTTCTAAAACGTTGGTCAATGGTAGCTTATGCTTTTATGATATGTTTCCAGTTCTTTGGCACCTGTCATAACATTTAACAAATTCGTGAGCATCTTTAAAGATAAAGGGCCAGTAGTAACCTGATTGCAGAATCTTTGCTACTGTTTTGTGGCCTCCAAAATGCCCTCCATATGCTGTAGCATGACAAGCTTGGAAAATACTTAGAATATCTTCGTTTGGGACACATCTTCTTATTAAATGGTTAGCACATAATTTATATAAATATGGTTCGTCCCATGGTAGTTTTTAATCTCATGGAAAAAAATTTTCTTTTGCTGATAATTTAAATCAAATGGTAATAATCCACTGACCAGATAATTGGCAATATTTGCATACCTTGGAAATCCAACTTGCTGTTGCGTCTGGACATGCTATAACATCAGCAGCTGTTCATCTACGAATGTTTCTATGATATCATGCTTGGTCAATGTACTTGCATCTGCTTCCAGTCTTAAAAGATGATCCGCTACTTGATTTTCAGTTCCTTTTCTATCTTTTATTTCTAAGTCAACTTCTTGTAGTAGTAAGATCCATTTAATTAACCTTGGTTTGGCATCTTTTTTAGAAATTAAATAATTAATTGCTACGTGATCTGTATAGACAGTAACTTTTGTGCCTACCAAGTATGCTATATATTTATCAAATGCAAATACAGCAGCTAGTAACTCTTTTTCAGTAGTTGTGTAGTTAATTTGGGCTTCATTAAGAGTCTTGCTGGCACAATGGATAGAATGTAAAATTTTACCTTTTCATTGCCCCAGTATTGCTCGAACAGAGTGATCACTGGCATTACACATCAATTCAAACGGCATGCTCCAATCGAGTGCTACAACAATAGGTGCTGTAACAAGGGCTTTCTGAAGTGCAACAAATGCATTTAAACATTCTTTATTGAAATCAAATGGTTTATCATGCTCTAGCAGTATGCATAAAGGTTTGGAAATTTTTGAAAAATCCTTAATAAATCTTCTATAGAAACCCGCATGCCCTAGGAAACTTCTTATACCTTTAATTGAGGTGGGAGGTAGTAATTTATTAATTACCTAAGTTTTTGCTTTATCCACTTCTATTCATTTTCTAGAAATTCTATGTCCTAGAACTATCCCTTCTTGTAACATGAAGTGGTATTTCTCCCAATTCAGTACTAGATTAGTTTCCTTACATCTTTTAAGTACACTTTCCAAATTGTACAAACAATCTTCATATGATTCTCCAAACACCGAGAAATCATCCATGAACACTTCAAGAGTTTGCTCCACCATGTCTGAAAAATGGACATCATGCACCTCTGAAATGTTGCTGGAGCATTGTATAAACCGAATGGCATCCTTCTGAAAGCAAAAGTTCTATATGTACAGGTGAATGTAGTTTTCTCCTGATCCTTTAGTGCTATAGCAATCCGACTGTAACCCGAATAACCATCCAAGAAGCAGTAATACTCCTTTCCTGCAGGTCTATCTAACATCTAATCTATGAAGGGTAAGGGGAAGTGATCCTTTCTTGTAGCCTTCTTTAACTTCCTATAATCCATACAAACCCTCCATCCCGTCACTGTTCTTGTAGGAATGAGTTCATTTTTCTCATTTGCCACCACTGTTACACCTACTTTCATTAAAACACATTGCATTAGATTTACCTATGAACTATCTAATATTAGATAAATGATCCCAGCATCAAGCCATTTATTATCTCCTTTTTTTACTACCTCCTTCATGATCGAATACAGTCTCCTTTGTTACTCTAGAGAATTACTGTAGCAATATTCCAACATAATCTTATGCATGCAAATTGAAGGTTGATTCCTTTAATGTATGCCACAGTCCATCCAATAGCCTTCTTGTATTTCCCTAATAATGCTGCCAAGCCTCTTTCTTGTTCTGCATCCAAAGAAGACGAAATAATTACTGGAAGTGTATTATTATCACCAAGATAGACATATTTTAAATGTATAAGGTAGATGTTTTAATTCTAAAACAGGGGATGATTCAATTAATGGTTTAGAAGGTTTTACTTCCCTATTTGAAAGATCAAAAGATTTAAATTGCTTGATTCTGCCAGGTTGCTTTTCTCCTATCCATGTTATGTCAATCGGTTCAACTTCTTCATCTTCTAATTCTTTAAATATTTCAGCACTGTCCTCTGTTTTGCTGCAACAATCAGTGAATATTGCTGCTGCAACAAAATCCACAACACTAACAAAGTTATAGTCTTCTACATCATCTGGACTCTTTATAGCATCAAGCACATTTAATGTAACTTGCTGGTCATTGACTCTCATAGTCAATTCTCCTTTTTGGACATAAATTAAGGTCTTTCCCATGGCTAAGAAGGGTCAGCCCAAAATGATTGGAACTTCTTTATCTGCTTTAAAATCTAGCAGTATGAAATCAACTGAAAATATGAACTTATCTATTTTCACTAGTACATGTTCAATTTTTCCTTCTAGATAAGTATGGGATCGGTCGGCCAATTGTAAAGTGACTGTTGTGGGTCTAACTTCTCCAACTCCCAATTGTTTGAATATTGACAATGGCATAAGGTTTATGCTTGCTCCTAAATCACACAGTGCCTTGCCACTATATCTATTTCCTATAGAACATGGAATTGTGAAACTATCTGGGTCCTTCAATTTTTTAGGCATCTTATTTTTAAGCATGTGACTACATTCTTGTGTTAAAGCATCTGTCTTAACCCCCTTTTCTTTGTCAAAATCTCTTTAAAAATTTTTACATAATTTGGCATTTGCTCTAGTGCTTCTATAGAAGGAATGTTGATATGTAATTACTTCAGTACTTCCAGGAATTTAATAAACTATTTATCTTGTTTCTGCTTCTGAAATCTTTGAGGGAATGGTGGTGGATGTCTGAACTGCTGAGCTGTAGCAGGTTGTGTAGCATGATCTCCATTGCCGTGTTCTGGGTTAGTGCGGCAACATCTGTATGATCATGCACTGGATCTTCAGTTTTTTTAATTGCGATAGCATGGCTGTTTCATCAGTGTGTGTTGTGCATTGGAACATAATGGCTCTTCTGCAACTTGAGTTTTTTCTTGGTCCAAGGTAGCTTCAACTCTCATTTTCAGTAAGCCTACTGGTATATACACATCTTTTTCTGATCTCAAGTTGATTACTTTACACTGCTCATTTTCTTCTCTCCTCGGATTCTTTGTATTGCATGGTAAACTACCCTAAGGTCTGTTACTTAATGCTATAGCAAGTTATCCTACTTGATTTTCTAAGTTCCTTAAAGACACTGCTTGACTCTGAACAACCGCTTCATTTTTTATAATATACTCTTTCAGTAATGCTTTAAGATAGCTGAATTGATTATTACTAGTGCTTCTTTGACCTTGGCTTGGCTACTGAAATCCAGGTGGTGGTGCAGTATTTTTCTGTCCACTAGTTACTATAGCATGCTGATTTTGATGCTGATTATTCCGTGAGAAGTTTGGGTGCTGCCTCCATCCAGAATTGCATGTATTTGAATACGGGCTACTCTGATTTTTTCTGTTGAAATTTCCCACATAATTAACTGAGGCAGGATTTCCAGGGCAACTATTGAACAAGTGTCCTTCTCCACAATAAACGCACGTTGCTTCAGCAACTTGATTAACTGTTGCTGGAGCAGCGAACATAACCTTCACCATATTTGTCAACGAAGCTACTTGGGTTGATAGTGCTGTCAAAGCATCTATATTATGCACTTTTACTGGTCCTATTGCTGCAGCTTGTCTGTTAGATGGCCATTGATAATTGTTGTTAGCTATTCTAAAATCTCATAAGCCTTGTTGTAAGACTTATATAATAAAGCTCCATTAGCTGAAGCATTTACCATTAGTCTAGTACTTGGGTTCAAACCATTGTAAAAGGTTTCTAATTTGATGCAACAAGGAATACCATGATGAGGACATTTCTGTAGCAACTCCTTAAATCTCTCCCATACATCATATAAACTTTCATTTTCCAATTGGTGGAAAGATGTGATTTCATTTCTCAACTTTGCATTCTTGTTCGATGGGAAGTACTTCATCAAAAACTTGTCAGCCAAGTCATTCCATATGGTAATGGAATCTAGTGGTAAAGAGTTTAACCAAGCTCTTGCTTTGTCCCTCAAAGAGAATGGGAAGAGTCTCAACATCAATGCTTCCTGTGACGCTCCAACAATCTTAAAAGCATCACTCACCTCCAAAAATAGCTTGAGATAGAGATGAGGATCTTTTTATGGCAATCCATTAAACTATCCCATAGTCTACAATAATCTGAAACATCACTGGTTTGAGCTCAAAATTAGCAGCTTGTACTTCAGGTCTGATTGTCCCAGGGTTAATGCCTTGAGGAGTTAACATTGCATAATCTCTAATAGCTCTGTCTCTGTCGCCTGCCATAATAATAATATTATTATTCCCTAGTTGCCCTTGAATATTCTGACCTTTTTTACCTCCATCTGCATTAACGGGTTCAAGTAACCCTTGTTGATTTAGATCTCCCAAATTCTGCAATTCTGCCATGTCTGAAACATATTCTCCCAAATTCTGTAATTCAGCCATGTCTGCAAAAGATTTAGATTTTTATGCTCTCTTCTCAAACGCCTTGTTGTTCTTTCTATCTCTAGATCAAACTGATATTCAACTTATTTATATTTGCGCATGCAAGGGTTGCTAGAACAATCCTGTCAACACAATAATCAAACAACTAAAATTATCACCGAATAAAATTAAATTTACCAGAATCAATAAACAATCAATCCCCGACAGCGGCGCCAAAAACTTATTGTAAATTTTATGCAAGGGGTTGTCAGTGTGCAAGTGGACAGAACAAGTAATAAAGTGATAAGTATTAATATCGTCTCCACAGGGATTGAAGTTATAGATTCTGCTACAGCAATCTTATTCAATGCACTTGCTAATGATTTAATAAAAGTTAATTAAAATAAATAAATTAAAATTCAACTAAAATTAAATTAGTAATAAATTAAAAATTACTAAAATAAGAAAAAGTCAAACACAAAGAAGTAATCAATGATTATGGTGTAGTTGGGGATTTAAACTCGCTTAATGAATATTGACTTGTTTATCAATTTTTAGTTCAGTGTCGCTACAGCATCGACTACAGTACTGGGTAGATTCCAAATGTATCCTTAGCTATCACCTATTGGATATCTTATATCTCTATATTTCCTAACAGTGACCAATAGTTAAGCCACATCTAGATATAGCATTACGTGTTCTTGAATTTATTAACCCTACAAGGTGAATTCCTATGTCTAGTTCTTCACTAATTCTAGATTAAGCATGGCCCTATTCAAATTGACATTAAATCAATTAAGGAAACCCAATCTAAAATCAAGTATTGCTTTGATTTGTTCCACTAAGCAGTCCTTTTTTAGGATCTAACCTAGCTTGGATCCATTAAATGGGTGGTCAGCCGAAATAGAGAATTAAATTAAGTGTAATCAAAACAAAGTGCTGGAGCAAACATAGAGCAACAATAATATAAGTCAATTCATCATTAAGTTTGTTTATAGCCCAACTACAATAAAAGATTAGTTCATATTCAATAAATAAATAAAAACTAAAATTGGTTCAGCCATTGAATACATCATCAAAAGAAATAAAACAAGAAATAATAGAATCTAAAGGCAAAAATTAAATCCTGAAGAGGCACTCTTGATTGTGTTGCGATTTGCACTTTTTCCTCTACTAAACTGCTCTGTTACAGCCCTTGAATTCTTCTTCTTCCTTTGTTTCCTTAATGCACAAGGAATTTTTTGTGTGAATGACGGCTCCCCCTTTTCTCCTTTTCTTGATGCATAATCTTCTTTATATAGTGTGTGACTTACAGTTACTCCTCATAAGGTTAGGAATCATAATGTATCCGATTCGTGCTATGCTTGCCTCACACACTAATTAATTTGCTTGCCACGTCAGCCTTACTTATCCCACAATCATCTTGAGTCAACCTTGTATTTGCGTGCTACAGACTTGCTATAGCAACTCTGCAACATCTTTATTGCAGTAACTTGAATTAATTAATATGCTCCTTAGTTCTTTGTTGTTCCTTTCTACTCTAATGTTACAACATCCCTCTATATAAATTAGACAATTTGATCCCCTACAAAAAATGCTACAAAAAAGAACAAATAATGAACTAAAATGTTTTAATTTAATATAACTAAATTTAAATAAGTGTTTATGCAAAATATGAGTAAAAAGTTATATAAAAGATAAATAATACTCTCTAAGTAATCATAAATTAAGCCTAAAAGTGCTATGATAACTCTCATTTTATAGAGTGATCAGTATACTAAGTGGTGAGCTAAAGTAATACGCATTATAAGTTGAGGTGGTCATATAGGGATAATAGGGAGAGCTCAATGGAGCCCTGTAGGAGATTATATGGGGGCTAATGTTTGGTTAGGTATAGCTCAAATGTACTTGAGGGATAGCTCAGGTGGTCTCATAGAATACTTAGCGTAACTAGTGTAGACCAAATAAGCTCATACGTGAAACACAATCTTAACCTCAAAGTGAAAATATAGCAAAATAAACATAAATACAAAGAAGACACAACGTTTACGTGGTTTGGCCTTTGGCCTACGTCCATAGAAGCAGTCATTACCAATCAAATATACAAATGAGAGGTTACATAAGATTTTACATTATCCAAAATGAATAATATAAGCTAAATAGCTATATAGAGATGTTTGGTGTTGATAATGATGAAGATGGTGAATAAAGATATGGAGACTGATAATATGGTAGAGAAGATGATGAAGATGAAGAATAGAATGGCCTCCAAAAAATGGAGAAGTGGGTAATGATCTAAAAAATGGGGAGAGAGAGAGTGTGTGTGTTTGTGTGTATGAGAGGAGAGTAGAGAGAGGAGGAGATGATAAGGGAGTCACTAATATGGGTTGAATGAAACATTTATATAGTGGAGGCTAGTGGTAAGAAGAGTTGTTAAAAGTCAGAGATTCTAGCCTAATTTTGTGTACATATATTTATTTTTTCCTTGTATAGTTTATTTTTTTCTTAATTTCCTATATGTTCCTTATATAGCCTAGTTAAAGTAGTATATAATGTAAAGATTGCAACTTCTATGAATAAGATATATTTTTCCAATATTTTTTCTTATGGTATTAGAGCCCACGTTAGGGTTTCTGGGCATCTTTTTTGTCAACAACTTTTCAGCCACCAACATCATTGGGTTTTATCTTGTTCTGTGACTTTAAAATTCTGATTTAAAATGTCAAATGTGAGTGAATCTAGCTCTAGTGTCAACGTTAAATAGGTTCAGGCCAATAGTTCTACTGACAATCCTTCACTGCATATTGCAACTCACAAATTGAATGGCCAAAGTTTTCGGCAGTGGTCACAATGTGTGAAGTTGTATGTGAAGGGAAAAGGGAAAATGGGCTATCTTGATAGGTCAATAGACATGCCAGAGGCTGACAACCCTTTCGTATAAAATTTAGGATGAAGAAAACTCTATGATAATGTCATGGCTTATTAATTCCATGGATCCTTACATTAGTCAGTCATTTCTTTTCTTACCATCAACATAAGATTTGTGGGATGTAGTCACAAAGGCATATTCTGACCTTGGGAATACTGCACAGTTGTATGAACTTAAGTGTCGTATTCATAAAACCAAACAAGGAAGTGACATTGTGACTGCATATTACAATATCATGAATAGCTTACGGCAAGAATTGGATTGTACTATGATGGAGAATAGAAGTGTGGAGATGACAGTAAAAGATTTAAGAGGTTACAAGTGAATGAGAGAGCGTTTGAGTTTTTGGCTGGTTTGAATCCAGATTTGGATGAAGTTAAGGGACGAGTACTAAGCAAAGAACCTCTTCCCATAATTAAGGAAGTCTATGAATATGTGAGAAGAGAAGAAATTAGAAGAAAAGTAATGATGAATATCCCTAATATTGATAATTCTGCCTTGATTAATTGTGCTATTAATTCAGCATTGGTAAGTGAACAAAAGAATATAAGCAAGAAGAAAGATGATAAAGATAAACTTTGATGTGATTATTGCCATAAGTCGAGGCATACCAAAGAGTTTTGTTGCAAGCTCCATGGGAGGCCACAAAACTCAGGGAAGGGTAACAAGTCTTTTAGACAAAATTCAAAGGGTTTTTATGCTACAACTGATAACGCCAATGCAAACTTAAGAAACTTAGGGAATCAAGGATCAAATCTGTTCACTAAGGAATAACTTAAGCAACTTGTCAGTTTCATAAGTCAAATACCTTCTTCTAATCTAGCCCAAACAAGTAATTTTCTAAATGCTTTCAACATCTCTTCAAATACTTCTTGCCCTTGGATCATTGATTCAGGGGCAGTCAATCATACGTCTGGTTTGTCCAACTTATTTTTTACTTACATTCCTCTTTATGGTAAATAAAAGGTGAAAGTTGCTTATCAGTCTCTTTCTTCAATAGCAAGAAAAGGTTCAATTTCAGTTTCTAAAATAATAATCTTAAAATTAGTGTCGTACATCCCTAATTTGTCTTGTAATCTTTTGTTTGTTAGTAAACTTACAAAAGTCCTTAACTTTATGGCTAAATTTTCTCCTTCCAATTGTGAATTTCAGGATCTGTGTACGGGGAAGAAGATTGGCACTGCTAAGGAGGTGGATGGACTTTATTATTTGGAAGAGGAGCTTAAAGCTTTGAGTAATCTATCATTAGTTGACAAAATTGTTTCTCAAGTGCCTAGTGAGAATGAAATTAGTTGTTGCATCTCAGATTAGGATACCAAATTTTTCATATTTAAAGTTGTTGTTCCCATCGTTATTTAAGAATAAAAGTGACATTAATTTTAAATGTGAAGTGTGTGAATTTTCCAAACATTATTTTACTTATTTTCCTACCTAAACTTACAACCCTTGTCTCTTATACATAGTGATGTATGGAGTCCTCTCCGTTTTGTCAATATTTTTGGGGCCAAGTGGTTTGTCACTTTTATTGATAATCATACTCGAGCTTGTTGGGTGTATTTACTAAAAGAAAAATCTGAAGTGTCTAAAACTTTTCAAATCTTCCATAAAAAGGTTCAAACCCAATTTCAAGAAAAAATATAAGTGTTTCAAACTGACAATAGAAAAGAATTTTTTTTCTTCCATGTTGGGAAATTATTTAACTAAGAATGGAATTGTTCATCCATCCTCTTGTGTTGATGCTCCCCGGCAAAATGAATTTACAGAAAGAAAAAATAGACATTTACTTAAAGTTGCCCGATCTTTGATGTTTACTATGGGGGTACCAAATTATGTGTGGGGTGAAGCTGTTTTAACTACTTATTATCTCTTTAATAGATTGCCTACTAGTACTTTGAAGTTTAAAACTCCAATTAAACTTCTACAACAACTTTATCCCATGTCTTAGTCCCTTAGTTCTCTTCCTCCTAAAGTGTTTAGGTGTGTTGCTTTTGTTCATGATAAGAATCATTACAAAGTAAGCTTGATCCTAAGTATCTCAAGTGTGTGTTTTTGGGTTATTCTCCTACACAAAAAGGGTACAAGTGTTTTCATCCCCCAACTAGGAAATATTTTGTAACCATGGATGTGACTTTTTTTTTTTAAATTAAGCCTTATTTCTCCAAAACCTCTCCCTAATATAATATGGAAGATCACTTTTGGGAGTTTTTCTCCCAAAATCCGCACATTCAGGTGAGCCACCTTTTAGTCATCATACCACAAATTCAACTCCTCCTTTGAGAGTATGCTCTCCACAAAATATGCCACCTACCAAATCTAATTACAATCAGCAAGAAGAATAAGAATATTCTTCCCCACAGAAATAGCCTAACCCAAGTGATGACCAGCAAGTGTCTTTAGTAATTCAACCATCCACTGCATAAAATCAAGAGAATGCTCAAAAGCTAAAGGTGTATTCTGGATGAAATAAAACTATTTGTACATCTTCTAATTGCCAGATTTCTGAATTGAACATAGAGTTCTTGGAAGACATAGGTAATGTTTAATCTAATTTTGAATTACATTTAAATTCTCTTCCATCATTTGGTTTGGATTTAGATTTTCTTATCACTCATATAAAAGGTGTTAGATCTTGCACTAAATATCCTATTTATAAGTTTGTCTCTTATCATAGATTGTCACCATCATTTAAAGCTTTTACTACTAATCTATCATCTGTAACTACTCCTAGAACAGTTAAAGATGCTCTTGCAAATCCAAAGTGGAGAGAAACGATTTATGAAGAACTAAGAGCATTGTATAAAAATAAAGCTTGGGCACTTGTAAACATGCCTTCTGGAAAGAAAACTGTAAGTTGTAAATGGGTATTTACAGTTAAGCATAAGGCTGATAGATCAATTGAGAGATTCAAGTCTAGCCTGGTGGCTAAGAGATATACTCAGACATATGGAATTGATTATCAAGAGACATTCGCCCCTGTTGCAAAAATGAACTCTATTTGGGTCCTATTGTCACTTGCTACAAATTTAGAATGGCCATTACAACAGCTAAATGTAAAGAATGCACTTCTCCATGGAGATTTAGAAGAGGATGTGTGTATGGATCCACAATCAGGGTTTGAGAATATGTTTGAAAGAGAAAAAGTTTACAAGATAAAAAAGTCTTTATACGGGCTCAATCAATCACCTAGAGCCTAGTTTGACAGATTTGCTAGATTTATTCTCAAATATGGATATCGAAAAAGCCATAGTGATCATACCATGTTTATTAAGCATGGTAAAAAAGATAAGCTCGCTATCCTTTTCGTGTATGTGGATGATATTATCTTGATTGGAAATGACAGAGAAGAAATTGAAAGACTTAAGAGGTTGTTAACCAAAGAGTTTGAAACTAAAGAAACTAAAGACCTCAGTTTTCTAAAATATTTCTTAAGAATTAAAGTGGCTCGGTCTCAGAAAAGGATATTTTTGTCACAAAGGAAATATATTTTAGATCTCTTGAAAGAAATTAGGATGTTAGGATGTAAACCTAGTGATGTTCCTATACAATTCAATTATAGACTTGGGGCAACTACTAAAAGCATTTTGGTTGACAAGGAACAATACCAAAGGTTAGTTGGAATGCTAATCTATTTGTGTCACACTCGCCTAGGCATTACATTTGCTGTAGGCATTGTGAGTCAATTTATACATTCTCTTAATATGGAACACATGGAAGCGGTGGTAAGGATACTGAAGTATTTAAAGACATCCCCAGGAAAATGCATTTTATTCTCTAAGAATAATCACCTGAAGGTTGAGGCATATATAGATGCAGATTGGGCCGGATCCTTTGTTGATAGAAAGTCAACATCAGGTTATTGTATATCAGTGATTGCAAGATCAAGTGCTGAAGCTAAGTTTAGAGCAATGACATTGGGGATTTGCGAGCTTATGTGGCTGAGAATGTTTCTAATGGAGTTCAAGGTGTGGAAAACTAAGAGACTGTACTGTGATAATAAAGTTGTCATTAGCATTGCTCATAATTCAGTCCAACATGATAGGAGAAAACATATTGAGATTGATAGGCACTTTATCAAAGAGAAGCTAGAGAGAGGTCTGATATGCATTCCATATGTTACTATTCAAAAGCAAGTGGCTGATATTGTCACTAAGGAATTATCAAAACAAGCCTTTCAATCACTGAATTTCAAGCTAGGAATGATAGATATCTTCGAGCTAGCTTGAGGGGAGTGTTGAAAGTCAAATATTCTAGCCTAATTTTGTGTACATATATTTATTCTTTCCTTGTATAGTTTATTTTTTCTTAATTTCTATAACTTCCATATACAGCCTAGTCAAAGTGCATAAGATATATTTTCCCGATATTTTTTCTCAAGAGTGCATAAAAGTTAGGGTTAGATGTCATTCTTAGATTAAAAGAAGATAATTTTTTTAGGGCTATGTGTCATATTTAGGGAAAAGGGATAAGAATATTCCCTTTATACTACGTTTATTCTTTCTAATAAATATATTGAAGTGTCCAATCATAACCATTGATTTCCAAGCCCATCCAATGTAGTAAATTCTTCCAAATGGCATCTTTATACTACTCTAAGTATTGTGCTCATTTTATCCTTGTAATTATCCACATGTCATTCATTCATTGATCCAAAAATATCCTTCAAATTTACCTCCAAACAAGATCACCATAGTTTCTTGTTTTGAAAGAATTGAAGCACAAGAAACTCAAAGTAAACATTTGGTCTTAATGACACGTGGCTACTATCAGTTGCTTGTTCACTTGTCTTGTAACCACTTGTAACCATTTGAGAGCAAATGAGGTAATCAAGTGAGCTCAACCCCCTAAGCAAAACAAACATTGGCGAGAGATATCTTTTATGGTGACTTATTTTGGAGTTTCCTTAATTTTATAATCATGGCGATTCCCTCAAGAGCTTTTATAGTCCTCTGATCATAGCGATTTATTCAAGAGCTTTCTTAGCCCTATGATGATGGCGATTTACAAAGGAGCTATCTTAGCTTTCTTATCATGTCAACTTATTCAGGAGCATTCTTAGCCCTCTGATCATGTCAATTCCTTAGAAGCCTTCATAGCCCTCTAATCATGGCGATTTCCTCAAGAGTTTTCTTACCCCCTAATCATGGTGATTTATTCAGAAGCTTTCTTAGCTTTTTGATCATGGAAATTTATTAAGGAGCTTTCTCAGCTCTTTGATCATGGAGATTTACTCAGGAGCTTTCATAGCCCTTTAATCATGGCGATTTACTTAAGGCTTTCTTAGTTCTCTGATCATATAACGATAAAAATGTGGCTATAAAGCATAGCGATACAAACAAATTTGATGGGAGAGGAGTTCTCAATCCCATATGTAGGTAACCTTACTAAGGTACCCTCTTATTGGTGATTAGTTCATGTTCACAGCTCTTTCGTAACGATCAATATAAGTCAGCTGAAATAAGAATAGCTCAGGGTATCTAAAGCTACACTATAAAAGTTAAACATTCTAAGTCATAAATGGAGATAAATAACAATCAATAAATCATAATAAATGAAGAGTAAATCATTCATTCATAATCAAATTGTGATAAAGATAAATCATCCACATAAATTATCAATGTAAGATATATTAGAGAAGACAAGTTATTGCATCTTACTTCAATCATAGTAAGGATCTTAGCAAAGTGAGCTATATTGTGGTGATAAAAAATAAATCATCCATATAAAACATTCATGTGTGATAATTGAAGAAAGAGAAACTAATACACCATATATTATAATATATAGCTACAGGCAAGTCATGCAATCACATCATTGTGAGGATTTTGGGTAAGTAAGCTATACGCTTTTAATTTTTAAGGAGATACTCAAATCTCTCCAAAACGCAATATTTACAAAACATACATTCACAAGTAAACCTGATCATTGTGAGGTACCTTCATGGTCCCCACAAGGTTTTCACACAAAATTTACAAACAAGCATTTACAAGTGAAATTGACCACTGCAGGGTACCTCTAAGGTCCCACAAACTCTTCACATAAAATTTATAAATAAATGAATATATCTATATATATTGTTCCGATTTAGTCTGGAATTTTAAACTCTAGGAAAGTCCGGAAAAGTTATTAAACCTTGTGATTTATTAGGTTTAAAACTTAAAGCGGTCTATGTATTTTTTCGGACTTTTCCGCACTTTAAAATTCCTGACCGCATGTTAAACATCATCACTTCATGTATTTCCTCGCTTAGGTAGCCCAAGGCTCCATTCCAGCAAGTTGTTGGGGAATTCAGATATTACATTGGCGATGACTTGAGTATGGATAAATGAGTGATATTTGGTTTTTCTTGAGCACTCAAACTGAACTCTTGATCGGGTAGCTAACTACCATCTAATAGAGTGCATGATGGCAAAAAATCGTTATTATTTCACATTTTTTAAAAATGGAGCTCCACCAAGGTGTATATATATTTTTGTTTAAAATAAATGGAGATAGTTTGAAAATGTAGAAAACATAAATATTATGATAGACATTTGTAGTATATGAAAAAATTAATCAAATTATGCATATCTGGCTCGTGACAAATAATATGTCATAAATCCATGACACATAAAAATTATCATCCAAAATTTTTTAACTCAAGTTTCAATAACATTTTCTAAAACATTGTATAATAAGGTATATGATGGTTAAAAAGGATAATTGTTTCGCCTTTTTTTTTAGATGTAGTTCTATAAAATCATTCTTAAACACGAGTGTCCATATGTTTTAAAATATAGATTTAGAATTTCACAACAGTATCAAATATTTTTAAATTATTTTAAATTATTGAAAAATTATTTTATAATAGTATAAAATATTTGACACCATTATAAAATCTTAAATCTATATTTTAAAAAATACTGGCGGTTATACTAGAGGACAACTCTATGTTTGTATAAAATAAAGAGGAGTGCTGGCATCAGTCGCTAGCTTGCTTGGTCGACATTTGTCATATTTTGATTTTTGTTTGATTTTAAATCAATGATAAAATATTTTAGTTTTATTCTAATATTATTATTCTTTATGAAGAGGGAATTTACCACAATATCCTCATCTCTCTCCCTCTCGCCAAGTTTTTTTTTCCATCTTATTATCCTACCGCTGCAACTTCCTTTTCTTCTTCTTCAATTTATTTTCTTTCTTTTTTTATTCTTTTGAAAGCTTGAGAAAAAGGGACAAAGTGAAAAAATTTTAAAAATTAAATTCCTTTTTTAACAAAATTTTATAAAATATTTTAGAAAATAAATAATAAAATTATCCAAACCATGTAGATCCGATTATACACAAAAAAAAAAAACAAATTTAAAATTGAATAAATGAAGAGATGGTCATCTTTTAAGCAAGGAGAATATTTGTTATTTATTTTTTTCAAGCGTTCATAAAAGGAAAAAGTAAGGACAAGAAATTTTAGAAGAAGAAGAAGTTGCAATGGCAGGAGAGAACCAAGAAAAAAAACACTTGCTAAGACGAGAAAGGAAACATTAAATTAAAACTAAAAGTTATTAATATTTTAACATTAATTTAAAAAATTACACACAAATCACAAATAAAACACGTGTCAGTAAAGGAAGCCAGCGACTGTCGCTAGCGCTGCTCTGAAATAAACGAAGAGAGTTTGAAAAAGTAGAAACCGACAAACCGTGTTGACAGTGGCAGCGAAAATAATTTTTCTTGAAATTGCAGCCAAAACTTTCTTAGACCAATTAAGTTAAAGAATTTTAACACTGACATTACAATTCATTGATATTAGCTGAATTGATTTTCAAAAGTTAAGACTTCGTTCTCTAATTATTGTGAACTTGCCAAAGGATTGGAAATTTCAAAAGGTCGTGAATATTCAAATAACATTAATTAAGTCTGAGGATAAAATACTTAAATTAAACTTATATTAAAAAATTTTAGTTTTTAAATGTGATAATAACACTAAGGTGGCGTTTATTTTTTTATCTAAAATTTGAATAGACCTAAATTGTTCTAAATTTTGAATAGACCTGAATGTCAGAATCTAAATAATATATTTATTTTTTTTTATCTGAATTTTTAAAAATAAGTTTGTTTTTTTTATCTAAATTTCTGAAAATAAGTATTAAGTTATTTATTTTCCCAACTTAAAAACCTAAAAACATATATTTTTACACTTATATCCTTATTAAATTTGAATGTCAAATAAATAATATACATATCTCAAAGAATATAAATACCACAATATTTTAACATATATAAGTAAAACCAAATTCAAGTGAATACATAATGATTTTAAAATTATAATATATAAAATATCATAAGTTTTAAAGTTTATCACAAATTCTCAATAATAGTAATACAAGATGAAATTATTAGTGAGTAAATGTGTATGGGTGGGTTTTGGGATAGAGATGAAAAATAAATTATAAATTAGTTTTTTGAAAGTTAGTATTTACAAAAAGCTTCTCAATGAATTTTATTAAGTCAAAATTATCTAAAAAGTCTTATTAAGTTATAAAAACAAACAACTTTAATTAACTTAATTAATTAAGTTAAGTCACTTTAAATCATTAAATTAAAAAACAAACACCCTCTAAGTCACTAAAAAAATCATGTTTTGGGACCATATATTCAAAAACAAAGTCTCATTAAGTTGTCTATATTAACGATGAAAAAGTCATGTTTTGGGACCGTATGATAAATTAATAAGTTTGGAAATAATTAATTTTTAAAAATTGATCGTTTTTAATTGGTTTGGTTCGAGTTCGAAAAAAATGGACAAAAGCTCAAGCAAGCAAATAAAAAAAATCGAAAAATCAAACCGACCGATTTAGTTTACTTTGGTTCAATTTTCAGTCATGGTGAATTCAAAAATTTCTGAACCAAACTGAAAAATACCCATAAAATTAATTCACTTTGATAATTCTTCTTCCGATATAAACATTTCAAGCCTGACACAGAAATGGGCTTTAGTTCACTCAGGCCCAAACTTCCTATAAATGGATTTTCATTTGGGCCTACTTTGTCAACTATTGAAATGGCTATAATCCCATTCCCAGCTTCTTCGATAGCTGCTAAATCGACTATAATTAATTAGGAAAAGGAAATTTATGAGCTTATATAATATAATATATACATACCCATTTAGATTAATATTTTTATGCTCATGTGAAATTTAGGATGGTGGTAATGTCCGAAGCTCTTTATATGAATGCCAAACATGTGTGTCAAATTCGACTGCAACTTATATTCCATCATGCAGCTTATATATATATATACATGTTATGATTGGTACAAGAAATGCAATTTTGTCATGTCTAAAGAGCAAAGATTTTACATTCAATTAAGTGTTGTACATATACCTATAGCTAGATATCTTTTGTTCATTTACAGGAGAGAGATAGAGAGTATTTGTTCAAAAAATAACAAATAAATTCCTTACAAACATAGGAACTTGTGTCAAAATATTCAACATTAGACACAAGGACCCCTTCATTGTGGTTCAAAATTTAACCACTGCATACACACCTGAATCTTGATATTACAAACTTAATATGCATTTAGCAATTCAGAGGAGGAAGATCTGATAAATCCTGATAAGGTTCTATCTTAAAATTATTCCTAAAAGCCTGACTCCCAAAAATCAAGAGACCAACTGAATATCCAGCAACTGCAGCAAGCAACACACCAATATTAAAGGGATACATGATAGGCCAGTTCAATCCTAAAGGGATACATGATAGTCTGTAAAATCCCTGAAGCAACATTGCTTGGCCAGATTTGATCAATTCACATGCGAGATCCACTCTACTGTCAATGAGATTATAAACCCAAAGATCAAAGCTAATATGTAGCAACTGAAACTTTTTCCTGGAAGATAATCTCAGTACTTGTGCCCCAGAAAAATGTTATATGACCCATCATCATCTTTTCTTTCTGTGTCTTTTGCCGCAGCAAGCTAAGATGGAAAGCAGCACAAAGGAAGATTTATAATAGTGGTACAATCATAAGAGTATACGGGATATTTTTTTATGCAAGTGATGATATATAGTACTTAACACTTGGAAGTTGTACTACCTATAGTGCTCCACTTCATAACATGTAATGGTACTTACTTTAGAAAGTTCAATCAGGCACATATTAGCCGGCTGTGATTAGTCAATTGGCTCTCATTTTATTGTCTTTTATGCTTTCATTTTAAAAGAGGACAGAAATTCAGAATATTTGTGCATTACAATGCAACTCCACTATGATAAAGAGGACAGTAATGCTTTATGGGCACAGTGGTGGGACCATGTTTGTTTACTGCTTTTTCAAAATGAAAATTTGTAGTACAAATCAAAGCCCAAATTTTATTTGGAGGCCATTGACTCATTGATCAAACTGTAAATCATTATTAGCTTTTCAACCTATAGTGGCTATTAGTGATGGTTCCTGTGTGAAAGAAGCCACAACTAAGTTCTTGAAGAGGAGAGAGTGCTAATTTTTATGGAGCTAAGTTGCTATAAACAAGAGAGTGAATGTGACTGAGCTAGAAGGATATTATGGTGCTGTAGAAATTAGAATGGAAGCTCTAGCTATTAAGGAAAAGTTGATGTGTGTCTGGTAAATCACCATTAACCGTTAAATAAAAGTTATTTATTATTATTTTCGGAGTTTTTTTTCCAGTAAACAGTTGTGGGAAAGCTTTTGGCATCTAAACTGCGAAAAAGCTAAAACAAAGGAGCCTTTTAGAATAGTGTCTAATGAAGCTTCTTAAGAGATGGTACTCAATTTAAGAGATTTTAGGTTGTGTTATATCAACTATTCTCTTCTTTGTGAAGGAATGATTTTTCTAATGATTTGACATAGAGAAGGAAAAATGGAGTAAAGACTTTTCTAATGGTTTGACATAGAGAAGGAAAAAGTGAGCAACACAGGAAATTCTTTGCTTCTAGATGAAACGGATATCTTGATCAATGGCTCACAACTAAATAGAAATTTGTAATTTTGAATATAAACTCACTTTATCTGCAGCCGCCATGTTATAAAGTCAAATTAACTTGTGCAATAGTATCTCTGAAAGCTAATTGGCAAATTGTTACAAAATTAAAAAACGCAACCTTCTCCTGTAGTCCTGTGTATTTTTCATGGCACTGAATCCCATTAGCCATTTAAGTCCTCGTATTCATTTTGCAGCAGCGTCAACAGAAACAAAATGGAGAAACAAGAACAACAAAAGGCCAGCCGCTTGGTGTTTGTGTTGTTTCCATTTCAAGGCCACATAAATCCTATGCTTCAGCTTGCCACCATCCTTCACTCAAAAGGATTTTTAATCACCGTCATTCACCCACAATTCAACTCTCCCAACTCATCGAATCATCCTGAATTCACATTCATACCCATATCAGATAACTTACCTGAAAGCCAAGTCTCAGTTGGGTATCTTTTTGGCATCGTTTCAGCTCTTAACAAGAATTGTGGAGGACCGTTGACTGAATGCATTCAAGAAATGTTGAAAGCAGAGGATCCACATGATCGGATCTCGTGTATCGTTTATGACAGCATTATGTACTTTTCTCAAAGTGTTGCTGATCATTTAAAGCTTCCGGGAATAAGTGTTCGTACTAGCCCTGCTACCACAATATTGGCGTTCGCTGTCTTTCCTCGTCTCCATGAGCAAGGTTACATCTCCTTCCTAGGTAAAGTTTGAATATTTCGTCTGAACGGTTAATTTGATAATGAAATCTAGATACATGTACTATTCTTTTTGTCCTTAAATTTGCGAAATGAGTTTAATTGAAACAGAGCAATTAGGCCAATCAGGCTTGTCCTTAAAATTCTTTGATAATAACTTACCTAAATTAGCTTATATTGTTATTGCTGATATGCCAACTGTGCAACAGAATCTATGTCACTGGACCGAGGGAGCGATCTCCTGTCCCTCATGCTTAAGGAGCTAGCTGCTTCAATAAAAAAAATTACAACCGATGATACGTTAGAGGTAAGAGCTGCTATAGCAGATTCAATGAAAAAGTGTTCGGCTCTCATTGTTAACACAGTTGATTTCCTTGAACTAGAAGCACTAACAAAAGTTCAAGAACTATTCTCAGCTTCAGCTTTCACCATTGGTCCTTTTCACAAAGTAGTGCCAACCATTTCTGGTTCTTTACTAAAGGAAGATACTAATTGCATTTCTTGGCTAAACAAGCAAGCTCCAAAGTCTGTCATTTATGTAAGTTTTGGCAGCATAGCTAGCATGGACGAGAAAGAGCTGCTTGAAACAGCTTGGGGGCTGGCCAACTGTGAGCAACCTTTCTTGTGGGTGGTTAGGCCTGGTTTGGTTCGTGGCTCGAATTGCTTGGAACTATTACCAATTAATTTTCAAGATAGCGTTGGAGAAAGGGGTTGCATTGTGGAATGGGCACCGCAAAAGGAAGTGCTAGCAAATGATTCCGTGGGTGGGTTTTGGAGCCATTGTGGTTGGAATTCTACTCTCGAAAGCATTTGCGAAGGCATTCCAATGCTATGCAGGCCATTTTTCGGGGATCAAAACCTAAACATGAGATATGTGTGTGATGTTTGGAATGTAGGCCTGGAATTGGAGGAGTTCGAAAGAGGGAAGATTGAGAAAGCTATAAAAAGACTCATGTTAGATATAGAAGGCAGAGAGATGAGGAAAAAGGCAATAGATTTAAAGGAGAAGGTGGAGCTGTCTCTGAAAGAAGGTGGTTCTTGCTACAATTCATTGAATGATTTAGCTGAGAAAATCTTATCATTCTGACCAAATGAAGATGGAGCTTATGGACCAACCAGTGTCTATTAGTTTTAAGGCTTGAATAATATCCTGGCCTATAGGTCGCAAATTTGAAGTAAAATTTTAAAAGCTTTGTGGATCTTTAGATCATTGATAAATATTATTACTTCATGATATTGATTCTCTTAAATGTTACAATGAAGACTCCTAATATTATGAAGAAAATGATCAAAGGAAATAGACAAATGAAGTATATATAACCACTCGGCTAAAACCATACCCTCACAATTGTGAGGGCAATAGTTTGAGCCCCACAAAAGCATTGTGGAGGTATTCCTTCCTCCATTATAGAAAATAATTGAGTAAAGACAGTCTTTTCACTTACCATATGTGAGTGGAATAGACATCCCTCGAATATAAGAGAGGGTAAAAATCTGGACAGTGCGATTTAATATAAACTAGTCCCATTAATTATCTTATTGTAAATATCAATTATAGTCTAATATAATATCAATTGTAATATGAGCAATAGTCCCATGTAAAAATAAAAATGAAGTATATATAAAGCGAAAGGAGAAAGAAAAAAAAAATCTTTGGCTTTTGACTTGAGGAAACCGACACGAAACTCTCTCTCTCTAAAGAAGGCAATAAGAAAGAAAACCGGAAAAACATCATCATCATTTCTTGTTTCTTTGTTACTCTTATCATTCTCATTTTGGAACTTTTGGAATTTTGCTCTGCAAATACCGTGGCTGGTCATAAGTAATAATTCTAGGCAATGGCAACGCCAGATATTGTGAGGACATTGCTCCCTTATCATTTAATTATGCAGAACTTGAGAAAATGACCGATGGTTTTAAGGAAGAAATTGGCAGAGCATCATCTGGGACAGTTTATAAAGGGGCTATAGCCAACCGCAAATTCGTGGCTGTCAAGAGATTACGAAAGATGTTAATTAAAGGGGAAAAAGAGTTTTACACCGAGATGAAAGTAATCGGAGGACTCATCACCAGAGTCTTGTTCGTCTGCTTTGTTATTCCTTTTAAGTCTCGAATAAGATCGTGGTCTATGACTATACGAGCTATATGTGTGCAATGGTTCTGACGAAACGGAAACACTAAGATTGAAAAGATAGAGAAACCCAAAGTTCCAAATAATGCCTTATATGGACTTTAAATATCATGTATTTATCAAAATATATAAATTTGAAATATTATTATATAATAAAATTCTCCTAACTGAAATAAGGAAAACAAAATAAACGGTAATCAAATTCGATATCTAAAAAAAGAAAAAAAAAACATAAAAATCTTGAAAGCAACAGGAAAATAGAAAAATATCTTAAAATTACAAAATAATTAAGAAAGAAACGAAATTTTCAACTCAATCATAAAAAATGGTATAAGCATTTTAGATTTAGTTCGTCTCGTCGCAAGCTTCGAAACGGTATATTATACTTCCAAATTGATAACTATTGCTCAAGTTATGACTCGAGAATGTATCCTGCTCATCCTACGCAACAATCCTACATCAATACCCCTCACTTGGAAAAAAAACTCGCCCTTGAGTTATTCTGATACAACTCCTCATTATTCGGATGATACTTGAACAAAATAGCCACATTGAAAGTGTGAGAGATATTCTAATTGTCTGATAACTACAGCACATAAACATTATCATTAATCTTCCTTGCCTTACAAAATGGACCATGCTTCCGCTTCTCCAATTTAATGCGAACCTCTAGAAAATGATTACACTGCCGATACGCCATCACCAGATCTCCCTCCTGAAACACTTTTGTGGAAGTATGAACCAGAATCTAAGTTACAGAAGAAATGACATTGTCAGTTGGTCCAAATGTTAAAATACTGACATGTCGTTGAAGTGTTTTTTGACATACTGTATGACATCCAGCTTATGTCGTTCGAAAGCAACAAGTTAGTCATGAGTCACACACGTGATGTCCTGAAAACTTATAAGCGCAAAACGACAGAATGAGCTGCCGTTTGAATCACTAAAGCATATCACATGTCTTGCACGTGTTGAAGGTTGTTAAAATCAGTTAAAGTCAAGCGGGAAAAATTCTGGCTTTTGGTTTTCAACAAACTTTCTGGATTCCTCTAAGCCAGTATATAAGCTCTTAAGACTTGTTATTGGGTGGATTCGATACTTGTAATCTCTCTCTGCAAAAAACTTGTAACTTGAGTTGCTAATAAAGAAAGCCATGTCTCTGTTTTCTCAAGAGGATGTAGGCCATTCATCAATGGCTGAGCCTCTATAATTCCTCCTGTGTCTTTTACTATTTCATCTTTGCTACAAATTGTGTTAGATATTAAGTTTGTCTTGGTTGGCCCTGCAAACTGCTGGTGATCAGTGTGTTGTTCAAATTTCTTGGGGGCAAGATTGCTTTTACTGTGATCTTGGCTTAACAACTTTCCTACACCGATGCTTGTTTGCATCAGCCTTGTACTACACATTAGTGGCTTCCAAGTGAGCTCTTACTTACCCTGTCTGCCATATTATCCATTGCTTTGCTTCCTCTAGCTACTGTTGGCAATACAGCCAGATCATAAACATGGCGTGGCGAACAATTATAGACACCTAAGGAGAGATAGATGTGGTTAGATGTGAGTGGGCTATATGTACATAGGAACTTGCTGTCCTGTTACATACAAGACATGATTGATAAATTTGAGGTTAATCTATAAAATTAATATTGATATGCTAATTCAAAGTTTGGAATATATACTAGTTTGATCAATGGAGAATGAAGGAATTATTAAAATGTTGTGTTTGTTAAGATAGAAAGTGATAGAAATTACAAGGAAATGTATCTAACAGCGACTAGTACAGAAAAACTTTTATGGGTGTTGTTTTCTCCATTTTTAATTTTTATTTGTATATATCTTTTCTAATATATACATACTAAGTTTTTTCCCCTTTGGCAATAAACATATATTTGCAAGACAACATCTAAACACGGTATTAATTATTTGGTTACGAGATAAACTTCAAGCTTGAAATGGTAACGTTACGAGAATTTTGATGTAGAAAGCTAATTTGCATTCTGTTGAAGGTCAATGATTGTTAAATTTTTTTTGTAGAACTAGAATTTAATAAGAAATTGCAATTGAAGCAGGCTTCAAACAGTTTTTAAATTGCAATTTATTTATTTTTTTGTAATCAACAACAAAAAGATGACCGTTATTATGTAAAAACCATTATTAAATTGAACATGCAAATGATAGGTTTTGTTAGAACGGTCATTAAAGGTAGTCAATGAACATATTTGACCGTTATAATATAAAAATCATCATTAAAAAAGATAAACGATGATTAGAACTATAATTAAAAGTAGTCATACTACTCACAATAAGATGATAGTTATAACACAAAACTATCATTCAAGCTCAACATTTAATGACAGTTCTTAAAAACAACAATCATTAAAAATAGATTTTTCTTGAAATTGGATGGAAATTAATGACGGTTCATTAAAAGAACTATTATTGAAAATTAAAAATGATGATGGTTCATAAACTGTCATAAAAAAATAATTCTCCTTTCTAATGTCACTGCTTAAAATGATGGTTTCAAAACTGTGATCTTTACTCGTTTTAAACTGTCATTGTTTAATAATTTTATAGTAGCTAGTGTGAGTTCATTTTCAAAAGGGATTGAATTGAAATAGTTGGGAGCAACATAATGGTGAAATTCTTAATTTGCTAGAAAAAGGGAACAGTAACAATTAAGCCCTATATAGAGAAAAATTAGTGTGAGCACTAGTTTTAAATGGTCATTTTTTAGGGCAAATATCCTCAGATATACACAAAGACCTTTGGAAAAACTCATTTTCGAACGTGAAGTGCCGTCAACCGTCGTCATATTAAGACTTATTGGAAAAGTAGAATTTCCGATGAGTCGTCAAAGAAAAAAATTATTTCCAAGGGTAGTGCCATCGAAAATGAAATTATATACCCTTAGAAATAAGTTAGGATAAACCTAGCTATTTTTATTTTCAAGTGTAACTTGCGCTTGGAAATAAAAGTACACCATTGGAAATATGTTTTTCTTTTTGTTCAATGACCCCCTGTATTTTATTTAATAATATTATTTTATTTTTATTTTTGAAATATATATATTATGAAAGTAACATAAGAAACATAATACACAAAGTATACTAAATGTAACATCATTAATTTTAAAAATTCATAAAATCACATCCATCATTAAAAAATACAACAAAATATAAAATTTATAGTATGTTTTACATTAGAAGTATCCCAAATGTATATAAAAATGATATCATCATATTTTGAATATGGTCAATCATCGTCTAAAACAACTTCTTCATTTTCTGAATCATTTGCCTCAACCACGTCATCCTCATCCCCATCATCATCTCCATCCTCAAAACAATATCCTATGTAAAAGAAGAATTTTAATTATCCGTCAAAATCAGGAACGTTATAACAATATAACAAAGAAACTAAGACTAATAAGAGTTCATACAACTAAAGAAAGTATAATAATAAAAAAATCTATATGTATGAATAAAATCTCCATTTCATAAAACCCAACAATCATTCTCCCAGCCACTTATAGTATAAGCTAGTCCATAATCACATGTTTGAAGATATGGCTGTTTCTCCCCCTTTTTTTCCTCTTTTTTTTTATTTCATTCTCTTTTTATTTGTATTTCATTCTTTTAGGTTTTTAATTTTACTGATTTTAAATTTTACCAAGTGTAATTAAATTTAAAAGAAAAAAATTTGCTAACGTGAAATTATTAGAAGATATGGCTGTGGACTTATGGTTTTGGTAACTTTATTTCAAAGATCGGGCCCAATGCGTGTAAATTTTTGTGTGCTTTTAGTTGAGTCTAGCATGCTTTTTCGACAAGGCAGTCAATCTTTAACCGACGGCCATCTTACACCTTGGGAAAAAGTGCTTATCGCTGAAGGTATATTAACTGTTTGTTGTAGTGGAGGTAGGCATAACACCCCATAATGCTGAGGTACTACTTATTAATTTTATTAATTTCACGCACTATTTTTTTTGCACTCACAAAAGGGTTCTCAAACTTGTTAATTTTAAATTTATTTGGGATTGAATTTGAGTAGCTGTAGTTTTTAAGGTACAAATATTAAAGTGTTTGGTAAATACTAACTATTGTAATTTAAAAATTATATTGATATAATTTTTTACTTATATGACAAAAAAATCTATTATATCTTTAATAATTTTGTTAAAATTATTATTTAAAAATTATATTTACTACATACTAATAACTTTTAATTTATAGTTACAGCTTTTTTTCCACAGCAATCTTAATCCCAAATGGATCCTTCAACGACTAGCTTTTATGCACTAGTTCGATTCTATGAATTAAACTTCATACAGCGTTGAAAATAAAATAAACGATTAGAGTTGAAAGTATATGTCAGCACAAATTAAATCTAGAAACCGTGTGTTGACGGGATCGGTGACAGTCAAAACCTCTTATATGGGAGATAAGATAATTTTGTAGAATTTAATAGCAACAAGCTAAGCAACTAAAAGTCGTTTAATATTAGCTTAATTTTGACAGAAAATATATATAACTGGTCTTTTATATATTGCTTCTTGAAGCAGCTTTGTATTGGGTTTTCCGAAGAGTTTTGATGAAATTAGCTTGATTTTGACTCAAAATTTATAAAACTGGCCTTTCATTTTCATACATTGATATTTGAAGTAGCTTTGAATTGGGTTTTGGAAGACTTTTGACAAAGTTGATTGATTTTGACACACAAATGTATACAACTAGGCGGCTAGTCTTGTGAAGTTTCCAAGTCCTTTGGAAGATGTATAATATTTGGAAATTATTATTTAAAAAATTAAAAATGAATAAGAACTTTGAACAATTATTTAATTATATCCTTTTCATAAATTTTTTTTCTTTTCTTATTTCTTTTAACAATTTTTTTTTCATTTGAGTTTGCTTTAAGATGTATTTAATTTAACTATTTTACCCTTATAGTACAAAATAATAAAATTACTCTAAAAAAATGTGTTATTGTATCTAATAGAATAAGTATTTAGTTTCGTGTTTTCTAATTTTATGCTTTCTAATCTACTTTTTTTAGAAATAAAATTCAATAATTTTACACACCTCACATGTCATAAAAACATTTTGTTAGTTTAATTGAAGAGCAATAATTATACTAATAAAGTAGTATTTATGCATCATTTAGAAAAAAATTATGTTTTGTATAAAAAAATTTTCGAAGTAAAATAAATATTTAGGTATTTTGGTACTTTTCACCTTATAAGGGTGAAATAATAAAATTAAACTTATATCAAAGAAATCTTAGTAGTTAAATATAATAAAAAAAATTAAGTTGGTGAAAAAATAATGTGAACTTATTGTACTCATTTTCTAAAATAATGGGAATTTACAAAATTGTGGGGGGTGGAATTTGGAAATACCAGCAACCTAAACATATATAAGGCATATTTTTCTTAAATTATGTGTTTATATCATTTTAGTCCTTACTATTTGTAGAAAATAGCCAGACTACAAGTTTTCAAAATAGATTTGACTTAAGTTCTCTGCAATTGTATTTTATTTCACTTAGGCCCTTGATAACTTTGATCAGTACAGAGGTAACAAACTATATAAGGCTATTTTCGAGAGCTATATAGAGCGTGTACTTGAGCTTGCGAGAGCTCGAGGCAATGGTGGAGCCAGGCTTGTGATGTAGTGGGGGAAATTTAATTAACTTGAAAAAATTTGGTCTTTACTTAAGGATTTTCATTTGATTTTGCGCCTATTCTAATCATTTAGAGTAACTTTGGTGACGAAAATGTGATTTTCTTTTGTCTTAATTTTTTTATAATTTATTAAAATCTTATGGCGGCAAATAAATTTAAAATTAAAATAGTTAAATAAAAATCCAGAGGCATAAATTGTCATTTCAGGCTTTTTGTTAACTACACCCCACATGAGACCTCTCAAATTTCAAACTGAGTCAGTGAAACTATGCGACTCAAAATGCAACTAAGTTTTATGGAGAACTTAAGCTAGCTAATTTTTCAATTTATGGTTTCTGAAATTCTTTTAACAAACAACAAGGCCTCAAACGATAAATACCCTTCAACTACATTATTTAATATGAAAATCCAAATTCCAAAGAATTTCTTTGACTTTCTCCATGTCAGTACGTGCAAGTGAAATTCACAAGGACGGTCGGCTTTTTGAGAGATTTGACTTTGTGGACTTGGATCCAGGTCGGTTCATATATTTAAACATGAATAAAAAGCTCATGAAAGTTGCTGAAGGAAAAGAAAAAAAAAAAAATTCATTCTCAAAGATGCTTAGATTTCATCTTCTTTTCATGCATTTTCTCGCATTCACTATTCTGTATTCAAGTTTTACGGCTACAGCTCAACAAAGACACTCAAATATAAGCATAGGCTCTTCTCTTTCACCCAGTCGAAACTCATCATGGCGGTCACCTTCCGGCCTTTACGCCTTTGGATTTTATCAGCAAAGCAACGGCGGCAGCTATTACGTTGGAGTTTTTCTAGCCGGGATTCCGGAGAAAACTGTGGTGTGGACTGCCAACAGAGACAATCCTCCAGTCTCCAGCAACGTCACCTTGCTCTTCAATTTTGAGGGGAGAATTGTCTTGCGTTCAACAGAACAAGGCCAAGATTCCATAATTGCAGACGATTCTCAGTCTGCATCTTCTGCTTCCATGCTTGATTCTGGAAGCTTTGTGCTTTACAATTCTGATGGGAAAGTAATCTGGCAAACTTTTGACCATCCGACTGATACCCTTTTGCCAACTCAACGGCTTTTGGCGGGGATGGAGTTGTTTCCGGGGATTTCCAAAACGGATCCTTCGACAGGGATATTCCGGCTTAAGATGCAGAATGATGGAAACCTTATACAGTATCCGAAAAATACTCCAGACACAGCGCCGTATTCTTATTGGACATCTTTTACGGATGGAAAAGGTGATAAAGTGAGCCTAAATCTTGATGAGAATGGTCATCTTTTTTTGCTGAATTCAACTGGCTTCAATATTAGAAATTTGACAGAAGGTGAAAGTCCGACAGAAGGGATGATGTATTTGATGAGAACAGATTCGGATGGGATATTCAGATTGTATTCATTCGATTTGAGGTGGCAAAATAGTATGTGGCAAGTTGTGTGGGAATCGACAAATGAAAAATGTGACCCTATTGGTCTTTGTGGGTTTAACAGCTTTTGTATTTTGAACGATCAGACACCTGATTGCATATGCCTTCCAGGATTTGTTCCCGTTATCCAAGGCAATTGGAGTTCTGGCTGCGCAAGGAATTTCACAGCAGAAAGTTGCAGCAATAAAGCTATTGAAGAATTGAAGAACACTGTATGGGAAGATGTTTCATACTCTGTTCTGTCAAAAACAACTGAACAAAACTGTCGTGAAGCATGTTTGAAGGATTGTAATTGTGAAGCTGCACTATACAAAAATGAGGAATGCAAAATGCAAAGGCTTCCTTTGAGATTTGGAAGAAGGAAACTGAGTGATTCAGACATTGCTTTCATCAAAGTGGATGCTACTACATTGTCTAATTCTGGAATACCTTTCTCTAGAGAAGAAAAAAAAGAACGGAAAGAGATCATTATCGTTTCTTGTTTACTTGTTAGTGTTATCATTCTTATTTTGGCGACTTTTGGAATTTTCATCTATAGATACCGTGTCCGGTCATACAGAATAATTCCAGGCAATGGCAGTGCCAGATATTATGAGGATATTGCTCTTTTATCATTTCATTATGCAGAACTTGAGAAGATGACAGATGGTTTTAAAGAAGAAATTGGCAGAGGATCATCTGGGACAGTTTATAAAGGGACTATGATCAATGGCAAATTCGTGGCTGTCAAGAGATTACAGAAGATGTTAGACGAAGGCGAAAGAGAGTTTCAGACTGAGATGAAAGCAATCGGGAGGACTCATCACCGGAATCTTGTTCGTCTGCTTGGCTATTCCTTTGAAGTATCAAATAAGATCTTGGTCTACGAGTACATGAGCAATGGTTCTCTTGCTGATGTACTCTTCACTCCTGAAAAACAACCTAATTGGGTTGAAAGATTGGGATTTGCTCGCGATATAGCTAGAGGAATCCTGTATCTACACGATGAATGCGAGACTCAGATCATCCATTGTGACATAAAGCCTCAAAACATACTCATGGATGAAAACAGGAATGCTAAAATTTCAGACTTTGGATTGGCAAAGTTGATGAAGCCAGACCAGACCAGAACTTATACAGGAATCAGAGGAACCAGGGGGTATGTTGCACCAGAATGGCACCGGAATCTGCCCATTACTGTGAAAGCAGATGTATACAGCTTTGGAGTTGTGTTGCTGGAGATCATCTGTTGTCGAAGATGCTTGGATCAGAATCTTCCAGAGGATCAAGTTATTCTCGAAGAATGGGTTTACTAGTGTTTCGAGAATGGTAACCTTAGCCAACTGGTAGAAGACGAAGAGGTTGATAAAAAACAATTGGAGAGGATGATCAAAGTTGCACTCTGGTGCATTCTTGATGAGCCATCACTCCGTCCTTCGATGAAGAAGGTTTTACTTATGCTGGAAGGAACTGTGGAAATCCCAATTCCTCCTAATCCTACTAGTTTTCTTAGTACCATCTAGGCAAGTTAGATTTGGACAGAATAACTATTTTCTTGTTACATCTTAAAGAATCATTCTCTGTTATCTTGTTATATCTTGTTAAATAAGAACGATTGCTCGAAATGATTGAAGGACATGCTCTTATTTAAGCTGCAATGCAATTTAAATTCCAAGAAATAAAATTCATGCTTAATCCTTTGACATACCCATGTAAAATCTAAATTCTAAAGACCGACTCCACTCATCTAAGTCTAGATTACTCCACGAACAGTCGTCTACATATCTATAAAAATCTTCTTCCCTAATGCCTTTAACGGATAGCTGGGAAATTCCCAGATCTTTAGTTTCAGATTGTTTAAGCTGATTTATTTTCTCAACGAGTCAACAGATGTTGAAAACTTGAAATGGTCTTGGTAATTTTACGTGTCAGCAGTTTTTCCAGGGTAATTATAAGCTTGAACATCCACTTTAAAATACTTAACGACTTGACGAATGGATTAGAGTTTTCAACAACTCAACAGCCCAATTCAAAGATTTTGAAAACTTTCTTATTTTTTATTTTTAGATTTTCAACTAATCCTGACCAGGATTACAAGCTGCCAAAGCAAGATAATTTACATGTTGACATCAACTTCATGTTGTTAAAGGAACAAACATTACTGTTTCATTAATTGATTATCCAAAAATGCTAGCGAATCAATAACTGACACATGTATTGGTAAATAAACTATTGCTGAAAATCATTACAGGCAATCCACGACCTGACCATAAAACTTACTATGAAGGTTACAGGACTTGATTGTGTTACCCAACTTAAAACTCGTATTACATAGGAAGTCCGAACAATTTCTGTACATATATAAAACAAGAATAAAAATAGATACTCCATTACCAATTACAAAAACAAAGCCATCAACGACAATCATATACTCATATATGCAATCTCTTGCAATTCGGCATAGTTTTACAAGACTTTCCATTCAACCAAAGAGATATTAGTATCCTTCAGCTTTAAGTTATTTACCTCACCAACACATAAATATAGTAATGCTACTAAATTTTTGGATGGCATCAGTTTCATTCAATATACTAGTAGTGCACATCTGTTACTAATATTTATCGAAAACAGAGCCCATCAGTCAGATTTTAATGTTACCGGAAATGAGATGCGGCTCTCAGCCAAGTGTCACAAAAGCTATCAATTTAAAATACTCTTATGAGAAAAAAATGTGAGATTAAATCAATTCAAAATACTCTTATGAGAAAAAATGTCCGATTAAATCAATTCAAAATACTCTTATGAGAAAAAATGTGAGATTAACTTCGAAGATAACAATAGCCTAAGAGAATAAAATACTTATTCATGACTCTACATATATAATGTTTGTCTACGACTGTTAGGTGAATAATTTTCAGATTTGTAAAATAAACACAACACTTTCCTGGAACCAAAGTACAAGCCTTCCTGGAATGATCAACCTTAGCTACATTCATAATCTGGTGACTGCAATTCATTCATGGAATACATAGCAAATAAAAAACAGGCAGCTAATATTTAAAAAATGAAAAATCAAGCTGAGAGATCACAGGATGTATAGGAACAAAACTGAGGTATATATTGTTGAACAGCATTCAGTTATGATGATAATTCACAAAACAAAACTATCTCACAGCTGTCGTAGTTTCAACTCTAATGAGTATAGATAACTATTTGTAGGTGATAATGAAGAGCAATACCCGATGTCGAAGTCTCCTGATCCTCACAGCAGCCAATGTTTGAATGAATCCTGGATTCAGCTTCACTAGGAATATATACAGTCATTTCATTTGGAAGTCAAGAATATCGAAATGGCATCTCTCATTTCTACATCCAGATTAGGAACTTGAGGCTTTTTCGAAGGAATTAAGAACATTCTCCGGCGTTATCTCCTCCACGATTACAACTTTGTCTCTTGATTTAGACCCAGAACCTATGGACACTTGCCTTCTTTTAACCCCTAAAACCTGTAATTTATAAATAATAATCATATAATGAACTTTACATAGTTCCCTCTGCTAGAAAGAATAAATGGAAGGACTCATAAGATTGAATATAAGGAAACAATTAAAAAAGAAAAAAAAATGCACTTCATAATCAACAACAGAAGAACCTGGATAAGATATAATAGGGATGGCTATTACTCAATTTTTTTTTTAAATTTCTTTCTTCCTTTTAAATAGAAATAATTACTACATAAATGTAAACCAAATCCCAGCCAACCTGATTATAAGTAGAATTTGACCAAGACCTCTATAGTACCAACCCGAAAATATTACAACTTGAATCAACTAATTTTTACACTATGCAGTAAATTCCTATCCATGCCATGATACCTACCTAGGATCCTTGTTTCTGTTCATCAAACTAAAATTTGAAACTGCCTATCTATAATAGAAAATTTACCCTTTTCAATAAAAATATAAATCACCAAAAATATATAAATATAATCCCCAGAGGGAATAAGCCATTCCAAATTTTCATTTACCATATGTTGCACAAGTGCAACACTAGCAATTTTCCTAGTGGGGTGAAGAAATTGCAATTTCAGAAAAATTAATGAAAACTAGCAGAAGAGTCCTACCATTACGATTCAAAAAAAAAAACTTGTACACTTTTAACATGAATTAGCTGCTATATGAGCAAAAGAGCATCAATCACGTCCCAGCGGTATGCTAAGCCAGCATTAATGTAAATTTTTTGAAAAAAATATAATTAATTAATAAATTCTAGCACATATTATTCATAGTTATATAAGAAGTATTATTAGAAAATTTCAATGTCTCATCACACACATTGCTAGCACAGCAACTAAATTTCCGTTAAAACAAATTTAAAAAAATGAAATAAAAATAAAAATAAAAATGAAAATTTTAAAATAACCGAGCTCATGTATTCAAGTAGCGCCGCGTTGGCTTCACCGTCCTTCGCCGGCGCGTCTATTTGCACCCCTACTGCCTCATCGCTCAGATCTAAATTTACCAAAACGCCCAAAAAATAACAATTAAATTAGGACAAATTTTAAATTTAACAAAAAAAAATTTGAATGAATCAGTGGAAAAGGAACCTGTGATGGAGCAGGATTTGGAGCCGGGCTTGGCGTGGATGGTGATGGAGACAGAAGAAGGAGGAACTAAGCGAATACACGTAGGCAAATTCTCGTCGTTGGTTTTGATTTTCGACTGAGTCGACTCGGTCGATTTGGCCTTCGATTTGCCTTTCTTTGCTGGAGCCATTTTTTTGTTTCCGTTTTGGGCTCGAATTTTAATGTGTATTGTGATGGTTGGCAGGGCAGCTCGAAACCGGGCTCTTGTGCAAATCGGCTAGTATTTGCTGTCATTTGCGTACAGAGTTGGCTACTGATGCTTCCACTAAGCGATGGCCACGTGGACAATTTGTAATTTCCATCTGTGCTAATTTTTTTTTTATTTTATCATTTTACCACTTAATATTTTCTGACATATTATTATACCACTAAAGTTTTTTTTATTTTTTCTACTTAATGTTTTAATTTGTATTATTTTACCATGTTAAAGTTAACAGAATTTTTAACTGAAACTATAATCAAATTCTATTTTAACCTTAACTATGTAAGTGTAATTTAACCAATTAAATTAAAAAAAAGTAATTATATACAAAGAAATAATTCTTTTATCAATTAATTATTTTATATCTTAAAATAATTAATTAATAAAATTATAAATATTACACCTTGTGAAATTCCTAAAATACCCATTTGACATCAGTAATGTATTAATACAAGTAATGGTTTAGTAGTAAAATGATAAAAACTGAAACATTAAGTAGAAAAAAATAATTATCAGAAAACTTTGGTAATAAAGTGATAGGTTAGAAAACAGTAGTTGGTAAAATGATAATATCTTTTAAAAAAAAGAAATTGGTGTTTGGTATAAAAAATAAAATAAAAAATGTTGGATATTTTATTATTGCCTACTTATTTGAAAAATAATGCCCTAGAAAATTTTTAGATAAAATTTAAAATGTCTAGTACTACTTTTCAAGAATTAGGATTCTCTCTTTATCTAATTTTTATCTGAGCAAATACACTCATATGCTTAGTAGTTAATAAATAAAAAATAATAAATAAGTAAATTTTGATCATAAATAAATAAAAATGCATATATGTCAAAAGATCCTTCAATGCTCAGATATGATATCATGGGAGGATGAATTTTGTTTCAATATTTGTTTAAAATAAATTCCTTTCTTTGGAGTCAATTTTTTGAGTTTTTTTTAAAGAAGTATCTATTATAAGATTGTAATATAATAAGAAAGAGTACAAAGATAAACTTAAAATGAAAATTAAAAGGGTAGGGCTATTTAAACTCAAATATGTTTTGAACATTCATATTATATGAAAGACTTTAATATTACAAATATACTCCAATTGAAATTTACAATAAAATTCTATGATGCCGTGATAAATATAAATTTTGTAAATTACACACAAGACTAGTAAATAAAAAGTAAAATAAATAAATTAATATAAGAGTGGTAAATTGGCATTTTAAAATTGCAAACAAAACAAACACTTCTAAAAATAACATAAAACTTGTAAATTAATATTAAACTTTAATTTAAAAATAGTTTATTTATTTAATTTATTTGATCAAACAAAAAATTACTCATCCATTGAAAATAAAAAATTTGTATTGAAAAAAATTGGAATAAATTTTATTAAATTAGTTTAACTATAAATTCTATATTCATGCTAGGACATTTATAAACCCTTTTTTTTCATTTTCTATCCTAGTATTTGTTTTATATACAATTTTAATTAAGCAATATTATTTTTCTTGATGTGGATAAAGCCAAAACAAAATAAAAAGACATTCTTATAGACATATGTGAAATATCAATAAAATTATATCTAATTTTTAGTTTTATATATATTTTAAGTAGTTTCAAACTTTGCTTCTTACTTATATTAAAATATCATTTGGGGTTACTGTGAGGATGTTTTGAATGATGTAAAATCACTTATCTTGAAAATAATTTTGAAAAATATGAAAAAAAAAAATTCAAAATTTGATTTTGAGAATAAGTTTTATCCTTAATAAAATTTCACATATATCATCACATGTATTACATAAACTCAAAATTATCATTATTCAATTTAGAAATAAAAACAGTAAATATATAAGGTAATCAATATTAAAATGAGATTTTATTTTACATTTGTAAGTTTTTATTTTTTTTCAATAACTCTTATAATATTTACTTGTTTTACATTTTATTTACAAATCTTCTATTTCATTTACATAATTTATAGTTATTTTACACTTAATGTTGATTTACAAGTTTTATGTTACATCTGTAAGATTATGTTTTGTTTACCAATGATACATCATTTTACCACTCCTACGTTAATTTACTTATTTTATCTTCTATTTACAGGTCTTATGGTTTTTTTTTTTACTTAATTTATGTTTTATTTTACACTTAATGTTGATTTACAAGTTTTATGTTACATTTGTAAGTTTATATTTTGTTTACCAATAATATAAAATATTGCTATGTTAATTTACTTGTTTTACATTCTATTTATAGGTCTTATGTTTTATTTACTTAATTTATGTTATATGATAATTTTTTATTTTATTTACCAATAATTTATCAATTTACTACTCCTATGTTAATTCACTTATTTTACCTTTTATTTACAAGTCTTATGTTCTATTTAGATCATTTATGTTTTATTTTACACTTAATGTTGATTTACAAGTTTTATGATAAGTTTTTGTTTTATTTACCAATAATATATCAATTTACCACTTCTATGTTAATTCACTTATTTTACCTTTCATTTACAAGTCTTATGTTCTATTTACATCATTTATGTTTTATTTTACACTTAATGTTAATTTACAAGTTTTATGTTATATTTATAAGTTTTTGTTTTATTTACCAATTACCAATTATATATTAATTTATCATTCTATGTTGATTTACTTATTTTACCTTCCATTTACAAGTCTTATATTCTATTTGCATAATTTATGTTTTATTTTACACTTAATATTGATTTACAAATTTTATATTACATCTATAAGTTTTTGTTTTATTTATCAGTAATACACCAATTTACCACTCCTATGTTAATTTACTTATTTTATCATTCATTTACAAATCTTATGTTTTATTTACATAATTTATATTTTATTTTACAATTAATGTTGATTTATACGTTTTATATTAAATTTATATATCTTATGTTTTATTTTCACAATTTATGTTTAATCTATTATAGAATGACCTTTAAGAACAATAAAATAAGTAAATCGATAGTGTTACATTGGATGTTAGGACACCCAGCCTACTATATACTCATTTAACGCAACATTATCTTTCTTTAGACTTAAAATAAAATTTCTTTCTCAAATTCATATTGCAAACAGAATATTTTTTAGTTTTTACAAATCTACAGCACAGGAATAGTAATGATCAATTATGACTTTCCCATGATTTTGAAATCTCTTAAAAAAAAATTAGCAAAGACTAAAACTTATTGTTGAAAAAATGTCTTTCCTTTTAGAAACAAAAAAGAAAAAGTACATTGTCACCCTTATGATTTGATAAAATGGTCATATTGACCCATATTTTTAGTACTCTTTTCGAGACACACAAACTCCCATTTACGGCAAATCTAAATTGATGGTCTACGCGAGTTTGCAACCATTTTCTAACACAAGAGGTTTGTACTCTAAATAGTGTTTATATGACCATTTCTAAACACAAAAAAAAATTTGTATATTATAAAAAATGGTCTATGTGATCATTTCTGAATACAAGAGGGTCTCCACGACCATTTTCTTAAATTTAGGGAGTTTGTTGGTGTCCTTTTTCCCAAATAAAAATCAGCTACCTGAATAAAAGAGAGTGCAAATATAGTAGAACCTCTATAGATTAATAATCTCTATTATATAATAAATTTTCACAGTCCTGACTTATGCCAATGGACTAAATTAATAATTTCGATAAAATAATAAGATAATACTTTTTTTAAAAAAATCTTATATAACTTTGTGGTTCCATTCAAATCATAAATTTATAATTTGTTGAAATTACAAATGTAATTGACTATGATATTACATAAAATATGACTCTATTTTTACTTGTTTACATAAAATATGACTCTATTGTTACTTATTTTTTCTTAAAATTTAAATCTAGTTGGGTCTCATCTCTTAATTTTCTTATTGCATCTATAAGCTCTGAGGTTGACTTCTCGAATTGTAAAAATAAATTATAAAGTGTTGTTGATGCTTTGAGTGCTTCCTTGCGCGTAACAAGCTATAAAGCTACTGTATCATCCTCAGCTACTTCTTCAACGGGATTTTCATTAATGTTAGCAACAATTTCTTCTAATATATATTAATAATATCAATTATTTAATATCTCTTTTACTTAATAAATTTTATATGGTCCCAACCCTATTAATTTATGGAGGTTCTACTACGTTGATCCATCACTTATATTATGAAAAACTTATAATATCTTTATTATTTTTGTCAATATGATAATTTAGAAGTCATAATTAATACACGCTATAAATTTTTATTTCATAAATATAGTTTTTTTTATTTTTTACTTATAACAGCTGTAGCTTAGAAGTTACAACACTTTAATACCAAACATGACTTTATTTGCTACTGCCTATCGGCCTTCCATGAGTGTAACAGTAACATCGTTAATAGAACATACTTGTTGATTCTGGTTAGAAGACGACTCTGAATCATAGGCACCTCGCCTGACTGTAAATGCTGGTTGTTTTGGAACTGGAAGGTCCTTGATCTCACTATTAAGCATTGATACAACGGTTGACATGTTTGGCCTGTCTTTTACCAATTCTTGCACACACAACAATCCCAAATTTACGCATCTAATGATCTCCATTTTGAAGCCAGATTCGGATATAAATGGATCCACCAAACCAACTATATTGTTTTCATTCCACAATTTCCAGGCCTGAAAGTGAAAACAGAGAGGGAAAAAAATTAGCACAAATCTTATTAGAAGGTAGCCAAAGAAAGATGTGAATTTGGTGGACTTACAAAGCCTAGAAGAGTCAACTCATACTCCTCATGGTAAAAAATTGTGTTCTTTCTCCCGCTAACAATCTCTAATAACAATACTCCAAAACTAAAGACATCTGATTTTTCTGAAAATCGTCCTTCCATTGCATATTCAGGTGACATGTACCCACTGCATTTCATTGTCACATCAAGATAAAATGATCTGAATTCTTAAACCAGGATTTAAGCATATACTTGTATATATAACGGGAAACGCAAGAACTTACTACGTCCCAACTAGCCTCTTAGTGTCAGCTTGATCTTGATTGCCTCCAAAAATCCTTGCCAGACCAAAATCTGAAATTTTAGGATTCAGTTCATCATCTAGTAAGATGTTACTTGCCTTTAGATCTCTATGTATGATCCGCAACCTAGAATCCCGATGAAGGTAAAGGAGACCTCGGCTAATTCCTCCAATGATGTTGAAGCGTTTTGGCCAGTCTAAAAGACTTTGTCCTTGTGGATCTAAATAACCGAAATGGAAACTCAATACATGTAATTATAAGCTAAATTAAAAATTAATAATACAGAGCTTAGCATGTACTAACCGAATAGAAATGAATCCAAACTTTTATTGGGCATGTATTCATAAATCAGCATCTTTTCTTCTCGTTCAACACAACATCCGAGGAGGCTAACAAGGTTTCGATGCTGTAGATTAGAAATTACCATAACCTCATTCATAAACTCTTCTAGCCCTTGTCCGGATGCTTTGGATAGTCGTTTCACTGCTATTTGTTGTCCATCTTGCAATTTTCCCTGTAGAATTAATATACTCAATAACTTATGTATTATATTGAACAGCTATTTAAGTTGTACTGAGGCCAAGGTCTAATTACTCTAGTAGTAAGGAACAACCTTCTTAGGGTTCAGTTTCTGGATTCGAACTTCAATGAATGCGTGAGCTAATAATAATAAACATAATAAAAATTATATTGCAACGACAATTGATTAATCATTACCCTGTAAACTGGACCGAAACCACCCTGCCCAAGTTTATTTGCTAACTGGAAGTTGTTAGTTGCATTAGCCAGCTCCTCAAAATGGAACACTGGTAAATCCTGTAGTCTAGCTGGGTTCACGTTTTCAGTAGAAAAATTTGCATATGCTTCTCCCAAATCAAGTCGTCGCACCCTGGAATTTTCCTTTATTGCTGATTTGAAATCACGTAGCATGAGAGGAATATATAAATTGGAAATGAAAAAGTCAGCAAGCTCAACAACTAATTAAGAATCATGAGAATTTACCCTTACGTTTAGCCAACCATCTCCACGCGATAAATGTACAAATTGCAAAGGCAATTATTCCTACAATCACTGATAGTATGATGATCAGTTTCATGTCTTTTCGATCTGCAGATAATAAGTCCATTACAGTCGTAATCAGTTTCCTCCTTCAATAGATCATCGAGATATTAATTTCTAACTTCCAACATAATATTAACTTCAATAATCAATACTATTGGAATGAATCATAGGATAATACAAGAACTATTAAGACAGAATTGAGCTTACCAAGTTCTTCATGTGCCACACGAATATAAAGGTTTGTCCCACCAGAGGGTAATTTCCGAATGTCGATTAAATTGTGAGTCCATATCATGCAACTAACGCCAATCTCATAACCATATGCTTTGCAGGAACAATTGTTCAAGCACTGGTCCTTGCATCTATCTTCATTGGCAGAGGACCGCTCAGCAAAGTAAGGCACCTTCACAGTCTCTAGCTTAAAGAACCCATCTTGTTTCCCAGCCGCTTCACTAGTTTTGTTTGTCCTTTCACATAGCAGTGGCTTCCTTCTGATACACCCACCAGTCCAATTTCCTCTGTTCCATTCCTCTGCGTTCTTCGGCTCAAACCCTCGCAAACAGCTACAAATTGGTTTTTTCTGTGAATTACAACTTCCAAAAGCCCCACATCTGCCATAAACATCACACTCGTCTGTCGGGTAGAAAAAATAAATCTTCAAATTATCCTCGCCGTCGACCCAAGCTCTTTCTTCCAGATTCCCCTGTGGAGTCAAGGTAAAAAACACATCATTGTATGGGAAGGCGAAAGTGAGATAACGGGTTCCTTTCTGCTGATCCTCTCCAAGAATAAATCCATCAAGATAAACAGAATTCATATCCGGAATCCCAATAAAGTAGCGACCATTCCATGGACCACTCCGCCAATACGGGCGGGTACCATTAATCCAGATAAACACTTCAGGAATGGTAAAGGAGTCAAGGCCAGCTAAGAAGCTTCCAATGGATGGATCAGAAAGACTTTTCCATGATGTTAACTGCACTTTCTCTCCTGTTCTTAGATCTGTGCTAACTTGCGTCCTCGAATAGAATGTATCCGTAGGTTCTTGGAAACTATCCCATATGCTAACTTGGTTGACGTTATCATGCAAGATAAATACTTATTTTTGAAACATGTATTATCTTTTTATAATTTATCGAAACATTACATGAAAATTACGAAATTAATTACACTTGAGCAGTGATATTAACTTTTATTTAAAAAATAAAAAAATAAAATTATATCTATTTAATTAATCTGGTTTTTATTTGTAAAAAGTTAAAACATAAAAAAAAAATTTCTTGTTGAATCTAGTAATAAAAAAGGCTTTTCCCACCGAAATTGGTTCGCAGCATTCAATCTCAAGTAAGGGTCTGCTTACAATGGAACCGATGCATCTATGCTTCACTTAGATTTGACAGGCAGCCATAAATCAACTGACACGTGTTTTGACCTAACCGGTTACCCAGTTGAAGTCACAACTCTACCGCTTGTTTCAAGTTAATGATTTTAATTCATAAATTTGTTGAAGATTCCATTTTTCCCAAGTACGTTTACTTTCGTAGAAATCACAATTTTCCTCGTATGTATATCATTTTTTCCAAGTTATTGGCTTTAGGTCACAGGTTATAAAAAACAGAAATACTATTTTTTCTAAGTGCGTTTGTTATCGTTTTTTTTTTTTTATTATTACACAAGTAATTCAGTCTCTGTCACAAGTTTAAGGACAGTAACTAATAAACAAAAGTCATAAGTTTATTAAGGAACCCATCCAGTATTTGCACTAGTATATTTAACTGAAGATTTTCTTTTTTTTTTTTACAATAACTCAAGATTAATATAACATCAAAATGTAATTAATGTATCAAATACATTATTGTTAATCGGAAATAATTATGATAATGTTTTAAAATACATTAGGGATTAAGTTTAATTATTTAACAACTACTTCCAAAAATCTGTTCCTCTATTTTCCAAGTAATATATACCAAGTCGCAACTTACACTAACAATCCTAATTCCTATTTTCGAGAATATGTATGTGTGATTTTTTTTTTTTTGTTTCATCCTTGTTTTCCCAACTCTCTGTGTCGTTGTCACAACTATATTATTAAATGATCCAATTTCACATTCCACGATTATGTTATATATTTTTCCCACTAAAACTAATTTTTCACATATTTCTCTATTAAAACATAAGTTGTCAAGTTTGTTTCATTTTTGTATCAACTAAAAGTTGTATGTATCACAAGTTATAAAAGGAACATATTTTCCCAAATTGGTCTCTCATTGTTTCAACTAGAAAATCTTATGTCACGAGTTATTAAAACAAGATCAATTTTTTTTTTCCACCAAAACTTAGTTTCATACTGTAACCTAATATTAGGCGGGCGTTTAGCCGCTATTTTGTAAAATTTATAAATATGAGAAGGACATTTTGCCGCTATTATACAAATCTTATAGATGTATTATTTCTTCTCAATTACGCTTTACTAGGCTCATCTTTATTGGGATTTAGTTGAATACTTCTATGGGTTTTATGTAAATTGTAGTGTATATAATTATTTTGGTCTGGTTTTGGTTCAGACCAAAAGCACTGTGAGATCTTCTTTTTGAGAGGTTATTTTGCAGATGATGTAACTGGGTCGCTCGAAGATAGTTTTATGGGGATGGACAGAACTGGGATAGTCCTGAAAACAATGAAAAAAGTCATTAGAGGCGATGCTGGTGTTGTCTAGCGACAGTACTCTAATGGTCAATTCAAATGAAGGCTAAAGAAGATGATGAGTTTCAGAGAAAACCCTGAACGAGAGAAAATTTGAGTGTTTGTGGGAGTGAGAAATCTTGTCTTTATTGTGGGACTAACTTGACCTTATAAAGGGAGTGTCCCTGAGGATATTTTTATGTCGTTTTGAACACGTGGAGAACTGTTATTGGCTATTCCTATTCTCGTATAGGGGTTGTGGAATAATTTAACTGCTCATCTTGAGCCTTTTAGACCCTTTAGAGTTGGACACCTGTCCCTTGTGAGACTGTCTCTCTTAACAGTATGTCCCTTATTCTAATTAACTTATTTCAAATGAGCCAATTAGGTTGAGAGAGTTGTTGACTTCATGGATGATAATTCAGGTGGCTGCTCAGCTAGTCCCTTTTTTATTTTTCATGCATGTGACTATAATTGGAGAGATATTTTGAGGTGGTAGTGGTGGGGACCGTACTGCATGTACTGGTGCCTTTTCTGTTTCCCTAAGCAGCTCCTTTTTGCCTTTTGCCTTTTTTTTTTAATTCCATTTGATATTGAAGAAGAAATGGGGAGCATAAAATGGTAGCTTACTAAAAGCAATTTGGCCATAAGAACCTACAATAGCAGAGATTGACTTGACAGTGGCATGTCGATCACCTTTGCCAATCCAAAATCGCCAAGCCGTTGAGTTGAGAAGTATGTTATTGGAATTTATACCATGGCGAAAAATGAAAAAAAATCCAATCTTTTCTTCTTTTTTCTTATTTATTCATATTTTTGAAAAGCTAATGTTTTTTAGTTTTGCAGAGAGTTTGACTGATTTAAAATGAAATGGGTGTTTATTTAGAAAAAAAGAAAAGGATATTTTTGAAATTATGTGAATTATAATTAAAAGAGGGGTTTTAAGAGGATTTTGGAGGGGTGCCAATAGTTCTACTCTTCTGTTTTTAATTAAGTTCTGTTCTCATACGTAATTTTGTTAAAGGATAAATTAGTATTTAAAATATTTATTAAATAATGGGTCTAAAGAGTAAAATCATGGGTTCTAACCCTCCCTTAAAAAATTAAAATTATAATTGCTATTCTAATTATTGTTACGATTACAATTTCATTATTGCTATTGTTATTTGTAATTGTTGTTAAATATTATTATTATAACAAGGAAAAAAGTCACCCACACCCCTAAAGTTTGTTTAAATAATCACACAGACCCCCTTAGTTTCATAAATGGTCATACAAATCCCCTTAATTTTATCAATGACTATTATATCCTTTGATTATAACAACCCAAATAAATATAAATATAATAATAAGATAAAAATAATAAATAAATATCATATGATACAAATAAAATATTACAATAAGTATAATTAATAAAATAGCGTATATAATGAAAATTATTTTTAATATTAATTTATTATTTTTAATAGTAAAGCTCTTATTAAGTTATGAATACTAAAATCTGTTAATCCAAAAATTGACTTTAAGATTTATACTAATGTAGACATAATTAAAAAAGATATTGTAAATAAAATAATATAAATTTTATAAATTATTTGAATGTTAGGTATAAGTTTTTTTAATATTATTAATATATCAAATATATTTTATTATTATTAAAAGAATATGATAGATTAATAATATTAAAAATAACTTTTCTAATATTCAAAATAATTTATAAATTTTATTTTATAAATTATATTATTTTAATTTATATTTATATTTATTCTAGAAGTTTATTTAAAGTCAATTACATTGAGTTGTTGTAATCAAGGGTAAAATAGTCGAAAAAGGGTCTGTGTGACCATTTATGAAACCAAAGGAGTTTGTGTGACCATTTAAGCAAATCTTGAAGGTGTGGGTGACTTTTTCCCTTATAACAATTGTAACTATTGATGGAATTGTGACTAAAATTGTTATAGTAATTACTATTGTAATTGTAATTATAACTATAATCGTATTGTAATTGGAATTACAATTGAAATTAAAGTTGTAATTGTTGTTCTAATTGAATTTGGAATTAATAATAAAAAACGAAAGTGGAATTAGTGTTTTAGGTTACATAATTGTAATTGCAATTATAGTTTTAATTATAACCGCAATTGAAATTGCAACTGAAATATAAATTGTAAATAAAATTGTAATTAGAATTGTTCAACAAATCATTACTCAAAAGTTTCCACGCCATTTTTCATTTGAAAGAAAGAGAAACAACAATAACCAATTTCTGAGCAGTACATTGACCATATACTGTTGCCGCCGGCTGCCCGCAAACTCTCAGATCTCAATTGTATTTCAAGACAACTTCCAGCCGTTGATTGTATAAGCATCAAATCCAGTGGTCTATATTTTTTTAAAAATATTTTATTACAGACAATCTATCAATAGATCTAATGCATGGTAGTCGTAGCATTCAATCTAACTGCAAATCAAATTTAAAGAAACTGATGAGTTTAATTCATTAAATTTGTAGCCAAAGAGAGAGATGAGTTACAAAGCCTAGCCAAATGTCAAAGAATAATATACCCATTCTGACAAAAGCTTGTGGTTTTTCTTCAGCTAATAATCTGTAATTAATAAAACAATACTCCAAAACTGAAGATATTTGATTTTTCGGAGAATCGCCCTGCCGTTGCATATTCAGGAGACATGTATCCACTCTGCATTCATTGTCCGCACACATCAAGATTATAGATCATATGATTATCAAACAATGAATTTAAGCATATAGAGAAGCACAACTACTTACTGTGTCCCAACAACTTTCCCAGTATTCGCTTGGGCCTTATTTGGTATTGGGATTGGGTAGCGTTAGTTTAAAAACTATAAAACCTAAGTGTTTGGTAAATACACTTGTTGCTATGTCTTGAAAGTTAAGATGATTTGATCTTACATTTATATGATGAAAAATCTATAATATATATGTTTATTATTTTTATTAAAATTATTATTTAAAAAAACATTTACCCTAGATTATCAATTTTTTTCATAGTTACAATTTTTATTTTTTCACAACATCTATGACTTTAAAGCTACAGTACATCAATACCAAACAAAGCCTTGATCTTGATTGCCTTATAATCATTGCCATGCCAAAGTCTGAAATTTAAATTTGGATTTAGTTCTTGTGCCTTCAAATTTCTATGATTAAAGCTTAGTCTAGAATATATCCCCGTGGAGGTAAAGTAGACCTCAACTTATTCCCTCAATGATTTTGAAGCGTTTTCTCCAGTCTAAATATTCTTGTTTGAATGGATCTAAATGGATTGTAAGTGCTAAGATTGGAAATAAAAAATTGCTAATTCACAGAACATTAATTACAGGTGAATGAAATAGCAAATTATCAGAGAGTTTTATAGTTTATTTCCAAATTCATTAATTAGATGTTTAAAAAATCTTATAAAATTCTAAATTAACGAAAGAAGATCGAGCTTTAGGATGAACTAAACAATAGAAAAGCATCCAAAATTTTACTTTGCTGCAGTTTGGAAATTACCATATAAACTCATTTTCATAAATTGCTTTGGATAGTTTTTCACGGCTATTTGATCTTGTCCATCTTGCAACTTTCCCAGTAACATAAATTACATCTTTTCCTATATCAAGTTGTTGCACCTTGGATTTTTCCTTTATTGCTAATTTAATGTTTACATAGAAAAATGATAAATGGACACAAGAGAGATAAAATAAAGACAAACTGATGTATAACTCTAGTCGAAATTACTTTTTTATAAAACAAAAAAATCCGGTTGGATTTATAGTTGTGTTTTTTGTTGCCATCTTATCTAATTTTTTTTTAATCCAAATATCAGTGCTCTATCACATAATAAGAGATGCATCAATTGGAAATTGCGCTCTCCAATTAGCCAACAGTAAAAGAGTTACCCATCACCGAGTGAAAAATGCCCATTAGAATGGCATGGTAAATAAATATACATAGTTTCCTTTTCTTTCATCGTTAACTCTTAGCTTCAATGATGTGGAACAAGTGTAGCAATGATTAGCAATATATCGGGTGTGAAAATTATTTTAAAAATTAAAAAATTATGAAGTGAACCGAAATATGGTTTAATTGAGGGCTGTTTTGGTATTATAAAGCGTGTGTTGAGTACTTTTTATTTTTAAAATTCAACAATTACATGTCATGAGTAAAACTGTAAAATATGGTGTTCAAAGTGTAAATAGTCTCATCCAATAATAAAATAATATAGTTTTATAGTTCAATCTCTATAAATTAATAATGTCGGGACCATAAAAATTTATTAATTTAGAGAGATATTAATTAATCGATAAATTAATAATTTATTAATTTATAGAATGTGTTCACAGTACAAAGAACTAACATTTAATTGATTAAAAATTTATTGTATTTTACAAATATAATCAATAAAATTTAAATAATGAAAATTCAGAATTCCAAAGTTTAGAAGAAATTGTTGTTAACATCACTGATGCTCAAGATGAAGTTGAGGATGACACAGTACCTTTAGAGGCTATTTCGCGCACTGAAACACTCAAGTCATCAACAACACTTCATAATTTTTTATTACAGTATGAGAATTCAATCCCAGAACTTTTAGATGCAATAAAAAAAATTAAAGATGAGATTCAACTAGATTTAAACTTCAAGAAAAAAATAAGTTATAATAGACTCATATTTTAATAAACTGACATAGTCAATTACATTTGTAATTTTACAGTATTTATAATTTCTACAATTATTAATTTATGATATAAATGGGACTATAGAATTATATAGGAGTTCTCAGAAAAATTATTATCTTATTAATTTATCGAAATTATTAATTTAGCTTTAGAGCCCAAGTCAGGACCGCAAAAAATTATTATATTATAGAGATTATAAATTTATCGACTATTAAATTTATAGAGGTTATACTGTACTTGTAAATATTTTGTTATATTAGTTTTATTTTTTTTTCATTCTATATTAGTAAAAATAGCATCAATCTTGAACTTAAATTAATGGTTAAATTAATCAATTATTGTTTATTTAATGAAATAATCTTTAATTAATAAAATGCACACAATTGCGACACCTGTGACGGGAACTTGTAAATATACATATGGACACAAAAGGGGCAGCATAAAACAAAACAAAAACTCTGTTTTCACTCTGTTCAAGTTTCAGAACAGAATATGGAAAAATAAAAATCTCCCAAAATACAAAACAGTGGGAGACCATGCATTCAAAATAAAACTTGGAGAGAGTTCAAGTACCCTCTCAACAGAGTGGAAAGCAGAGCGCGTGTCACCAGGAGATGTGGTGTCAGTGAAGCAACTCAGTTTCCTCTCCTCTGTCAATCACCCCAACATAATTCGCCTTTATGATTCTTTCCAGGTTAGCCCTTTAATGGAAATTTCTTATCTTTGATTTTGGATATGTAAATTTTTTGTTGTTGCTTTAGTTTTAGTTTTTGATTTTTAGGCTGGTTTGTAGTAGGCTACCCTTATTTTTATTTTATGAATTGCAGATGGAAATTGTTGATATAGGAACCCATCAGTATGGAATTTGCTTGATGTGTAGTTTAATTGCTTTCTTAATTTGTTAAAAACTTTGATTTTGAGGTAACCTGTTATTTGGAAACAAATTGTTAGCTGGTGAAGTACTACATATTCTTGCACCAAATCACATTAATGTAAATGCTAATATCATTCAGTATTTAAATGTTGCTTTGGATGTAGTGGAAATTGTAAAAATTATCAAGCAGTGACCCCATATATTTCGCAGATGATATGGTGCATTTATTTATACCCAGAGTACTTCTAATGTCAAATTCATGCATTGTTTGTTGTCATAATTTTACTAACTATTGTTGCCATGTATTTCTTAGTATTTTGACATATAGAAGTTAACGTCCTTCACCCTCTGGCTGAAAATTGTATATTCATTGTGGTTGAGATTTGTGCTGGGGTTAATCTGTCATCTTATATCCGGCAGCATGGGAGAGTTCCTGAGCAGACTACCCAGATGTCTCGTCAGCAGCTTGATAGCTCATTATTAGCGTTTAGTCTAAAATGGTACTATTTTTATGGTCCTATAGCTTCCCTTTTTCCAGCTAGACATAAACAATACAGCTGAATCCTTGTCGCAGGAGCTGGTTTGTGACTAAAACATTCTCGCCGCATCATCCTTAGAGACTTAAAACCGGAGGTACCAGAATTAGTATAAATATGCATGCAACAACACTGCCTGGTTGTTCTGTGTTGAACTTTTGACACCTTTGACCGATTTGGAAATTTTTGTTCGGCTAAATGATTCAAAAAATATGGACAATGCCATCTATAACTAGTAGTTTACTTTGTGTCCCTCCGTTCTTGATAGCTGTAGAGCATGCCATCATCCATCCCTTTTACTTCTTTCCTTGTAAAGTTGTTATGTTTTCTCTTTATGCAGAAAGCAATATGCCATGACTAATTGAACACAAAACTCGGTTGGTGATAATCAGAGAGGACTGAATTGCAGATTCTGTGCAGTTAATTTAATTGCATTCCTTCCTAAGTTTCACTCTTTAATTTTCTTCTTACGAAAGTGTTTAAAATCAACCAAATGAACAATCTTGAACAAGCTGTATAATTTCATACTATTGTCTAGTCCTATTTGTAAACATGAAAGCAACTGTCATTATTTTCAGTAATTGCATAGTTCTTGGTATTCTAACAATTTTTTTTTCTTTTAATCTTGAATTTGGAGATTGTAAGTTTTTAAATTGACTTACGTTGGTGCTTTTGGTTGTGCAGAACATTCTACTATTGGGCCTACATGGTGATGTGGTACTCAAGGTAGCTGATTTTGGTCTTTCAAGGTAAAACATTAGTTGAAGAAAACTACTATATTGGATTATTGGTGATGGTAGTTTTCAAGTTTGGAAATGTCCCGGCTAAGTATTTGAGCCAATGTGTGCATTTTTGTTTTTTAATATAATTTAATTTCTAGGGTATGAAGAATTTGAATTTCATTGTAGAAAAGTCTGGAAACTTAAAATTCACTATCTAACTTCCTATTATCATTAGTATCCTGCATAAAGGAAAGTATGCTGTCAAAGTATGTGGATCCCCATTGTACACGGCTTTGGAAGTTCTTCAATTTCAAAGATATGATGGAAATGTTTTTTTTATTTTTTTCCTTCATCTTAATTTCATTGCCCTGCTGTTAGAATGCAATGGAAATGTGTTGAAAACTTTCAGACTTTTCGGGAGGTTAACACGTGGAGTGTTGGTGTAATTGTTTTTTAAGCTTCTGAATGGTTATCTGCCTTTTTGTGGTAGGAGTAAAGTCCAGGTAGCATATTTACCTAAATGAGTGCTCATGTTAAACTACCTTGTATCTATGTCAATAAATTTTGTTTTCTCAGCTGCGCGGAACACCAAGCCATGTATGTGTCTCCCATTTTCTCAGCTCATCCTACCTCATTTCATTCAGACTGCCTTGATTTGTGATTAAAGCTACTTTATGCAAATCTAGGTTTTGCTTTCTCCTGATATCAGTTTCATATATTACTTATGCCTTCCCCAAAGAATATCTTAGTTTCTCCTTGTTAATATAGTCGTCCCTTACTGGTTTCTCTATTTCTTGAAGTGAATTGATTGTCCTTTAATGAATTCTATCAGCATAGGATCCTGAGAAGGAAAGTACGAGAAACTAAGAGCACGTTTTGATATCTCACATTGGTAAATTCTCTTATGTACTGAATTGAGCTTCGTTAATTCGATTTCATTCAAGTTCTAGTTTGATGTGTGGCATTGCTTGTCTCACTATGCTAGCCCCTTCGTATTGCCCCGAGTGATTCTCATATATTTCAAACTCATACACATTGACATCAATCAAGTTTTCTCTTCATCATGTCCTTAGGGAAATAGTTATCAATTGTCATTTCATCAAGTGCATGAATCATGATCTTGGACTCATATGGTGGAATTCAGTTTAGACAACTGATCTAGCATATTAAGAAAGATTTCCCTTTTTCTTCATTCTCACCAAGTTTATGTTATAGTCATCTAGTGGGTCCTGCTTGCATCTTTGATGTCAACTCAAGTGAGTTATTAACAATATGAGTTTGTTAGAAAGCAATGGGTATCTGCAACTTGTACGATAATTTGCATCTGTAAATTGCATGTTTCATAGGTGATTAGTTGTAAGATGTTATATCATGACAGTTATTACAAAATTGTTTTATAAACCCAATTGGTAAGAATAATTTCCTCTGGTTTTGATGAATTAGTCTTCATGTTTCTTCTGCAGCAAACAATTCTCAGGAGCGCTACGCCATAACTGTAAACGTGTGCTTTCTCTGTTATTGCATAATTCTAATACCATTCTGGTGACAATTAACCTCTTATCAATGTGAAAGTCTTTGTTTGGTCTGCATCAACAACTTTGCCTGCCCCTAAGTCTGAGATTTTTGCATTCTGGAATTCATCCAAGAGAATGTTATGAGACTTTATATCACAATGAATGACAGGTGGCATGGCACTTCCCTGACATCATGGAGATATGGGCAATGCCTTCAGCAACATTTAAAGCAATTCTTATTCTTTTATTCCAATCCGTGCATCTTTCCGCCCCACGAAAGAGCAGACCTGCAAGTGAGCCATTATTCATATATACGTATACTAGAAGCCAGTTTGAGTCCTTGGCACAGTAATCAAGCAACAGAAGACTCTCCTTGATCTCTCCTACCACAGATTCAATGGAAATTTACATACAACAAGGTACAATCATAGTCCTCCAAATAGGATTCTTTTTTTCCCTTCGACGCTTTTGAGGTATTGAAGTAGATTCAAAAATTTGAAATCTTATCCCAACTATAACCCGAAATACGAAAATCTTCAGATTTTTGGTCATCCAGTAGACACTTATAATAAACCTTTTTCTAAGATGGAATGTCATTGTGCTTGTAGAATGTCTATGTTTAACAAGTAATAGCTGTCATAGAATATCTAATGTTTTAGAATGACTGCAGCAAACCGAAATCCAAAACAAAAATTGAAACTCAATGCACATAATAAATATACTATTAATATAAAAATTTCAAAAGTTTCTCAAAATTATATAAACAGAAACAAATGCAAATTTGTAGGTTTAACCCGCTGGATTGTGAACTGAATGCACATAATAAAAATACTGAATCTTTGTCCCTTTCAGAGACTTAGGATGAACAACTTTGTCAAAGATTCTATGCAAGTGATCCCGTGCTGATCAAGTTGCCAGCACTGTCTTGTAGTATATGATGAACTATAGTACAACCAGCACCTACACCACCCACCTCAGTCAATCTGTACCATGTGACAGACCATGACTGCACGTGCTGTCCGTTTGCTCAAGTTTCTACAATTTTTATTGTGGTCCTACAAATGAAGATAAAATTTATATGATATTTCCCTAAAGTAAGTCGGGCAATGCAGTTGTCTTTCTCCTTGTAGTTGCAAATTTCAATAGTGAAACCAAAAGGAAGCTAATTTCTTTTCTACAATACAAAGGATCCTTTATTATTTGTTAAAAACAAGCGACTGCTTATTAGTTCATCTTCTCCTTCAGAGACAAACCCATAGCTATAAGATTGAATCGATTCATTTCCCCTGATGGCTTCTGCAAATGTTCTTTTAACATTAATCTTCACCATTTTTGGAATGATCACTACTGCTCAACACCACCATCACCACGAGGAATTATAAATGTATCGTTACCATTGTACATTGTCACAGTAAAATGCTCTTAAAAAGTAAAAAAGGAAAAATAAAAAGAGACTTCAATTCTATTACAGTAAAAATACAAAGATTTCAAATGTTTCTCAAAATTGTAAAGAACATAAACATGTGCAAATTTGAAGGTTTTCACGGCTGGGCTTGGCCCAAATTTGGTGGGTATCAAAACTGGAAAAAATTCTCCTATACTTCCATTGCGCACACAAACTGGGTATCAAAACTGGGACCATAAGTGTATCTTTTTTTTCACATGTTATGATTCAATTGGCTGGTTGTTTTCCCCCATGCATTTTGAACTAAAATTTGAAGGATATGCCTTCTTTACTAGAAGGCATTACTTCATATTTATTTGAAAAGTCACCAATCACCACTTCCTATTCACAAGGCAGTGGATTTGCAACCGTAATTTTCTCGGCAAGAAAACTTTTACTGTCTCTCAGAGTTCAACTCTTGGTCCTGGAACAGGGTTGTTGCATTGTCACCCTCAATCGTAGACCATGGCTGTATTAGATAGCAGTAGGCTTTTGAATTTTCTTCAATTTTTGTGGTCTAAAAATAAAGATATAATTTCTATGATGTTTCTTCTGTAAAGCAAGTCAGTCAACTCATATACTTTCTGATAAAGAAATTTCAATTGTCCAAGTCAGTTAATTTCTTGACTAGGAAGTAATATTCATCAGTTTATCTTCTTCTTCACAAAAACGTTTTGAATTGAAGAAACGTCGATCACATTCAGTACTCCTCACTTTAACTCATGGCTTCTTCTGCATGTGTTTCATTAATATTAGTCTTCACTATTTTTGAAATTATTAATGCTGCTCAGCTGAAAAACCAACAATCAAAACTAATTAGCCCAGGCTCTTCACTATCACCTTCGAAGCCCGGTTCTTGGGGGTCACCTTCTGGCCTTTTTCAATTTGGTTTCTACAAACAGGGCACTGGTTTTTCCGTGGGAATCTGGTTACTCACTTCTCCAAATATTACAGTCGTTTGGACTGCCAATCGTGATGATCCACCAGTGTCATCAAATGCTAAGCTGATACTAACCATGGATGGCAAGCTCATTCTGAGGACTGAAGAAAGTAAAGATAAACTCATTGCTATTTCGACCTCCGATGGGCCAGCTTCTTTCGCTGCCATGCATGATTCTGGTAACTTCGTGCTCTACGAGAACAGTTTTAGTATCATTTGGGAGAGTTTCAAGTATCCTACTGATACAATATTGGGAGGTCAGATTCTAGATTATAAGACAAAATTGATTTCTAGTGTATCTGAAACCAATAGCTCAACTGGGCGGTTTTGTTTTGAAATGCAGCGAATAAATCTTGTTTTGTATCCCAGAAATACGGTAGACGATGGTAATGAAGCTTATTGGGCCATGAAAACAGATTTGGAAACGGTATTTCTCACCCATAGAGGCGTTTTGCAGGCACGCCGTGCTAATTATACCACAGAAAATATAGCTAGAAGTTCTTTTTCGGTGAAGAGTTCAAATGAATCTGTGATATATCGGGCAACTCTTGATTTTGACGGGGTTTTAAGGCTGTATTCACATCATTTTAAGAATGATGGTAACTCTAGAGCTGACATTGAGTGGTCTGCATTGCAGAACCAATGTCGCGTGAAAGGTTTCTGTGGTCTCAATAGTTTCTGCTCCAATCCTACCAACAGCAGCACTAAAGGCGAATGTTTCTGCTTCCCTGGGTTCAATTTCATCAACCACGAAACGAAGTTTCTTGGCTGCTACAGGAATTTCAGTGATGAAGAAGGCTGCAAACGGAAGATGCCAGCGGAATTTTACAAGATTACTAGCCTGGAAATTTCAAAGTTGGGCGGTATGGCTTATGCAAAGTTATCAGTGAGTGAGAAAGATTGCAGCAAATCCTGTCTGAATGACTGCTACTGTGGAGCTGCTTTTTATTCCAACGGATCTTGCAGAAAACACAAGCTTCCACTTATGTTCGGGGCGAAAGATAAAAATGTGTCAGCTACACTCTTTATCAAGTGGAGCTCTGGTCAGGCCAATCTTAGTACTCACCTAAGTGCCCCACCCATTGTAAATGAAAAAGTTGTGGCTGATAACAAGAAAAAACTTGTTTCAGCTCTTGCTGCTTCTTTGGGTTCTATTACATTCTTGTGTTTCCTCATTGCCATTTCTATCTTGCTTGTATTCAAGCAGCGAGTAAACCGATATCAAAAGCTTCGAAGAAACTCTAGTATGGATCCATCACAAGAGTTCATTATGCAATCATTTTCTTCTAGTGAGCTCGAGAGAGCTACAAACGGGTTTGAGGAAGAGTTGGGAAGAGGTTCTTTTGGGGCAGTTTACAAAGGAGCAATATGTCAAGGTAACAAGATTGTTGCAGTGAAGCGATTAGAAAATCCTGTGGAAGAAGGAGAAAGAAAGTTCCAAGCAGAAATGGCTGCAGTTCGCCGAACCCATCACAAAAACTTGGTTCGCTTGCTTGGCTTTAGTATGCAGAGCTCAAAGAAGCTTCTTGTTTATGAATTCATGAGTAAAGGTTCTCTGGAAAATCTTTTGTTCAATGTCGAAAGAGGTCCTATTTGGAGAGACAGAGTGAAAATCGCGCTGGATGTGGCCAGAGGAATACTTTATCTTCATGAAGAATGTGAGGTACAAATAATTCACTGCAACATTAACCCCCGGAACATACTTTTGGATGATTCTTTGACTGCCAAGATCTCCAATTTTAGCTTAGCAAAAACTTTGATGCCAAATCAAACTGGAATCGTTGCTGGGGTCAAAGGGAGTAGAGGTTATATGTCCCCTGAATGGCAAAACAGTGGCCTGATAACTGTGAAATCTGATGTTTATAGTTTTGGAGTTGTGTTGTTGGAGATTGTATGTTGCAGAAGCAATTTTGAAGTGAACGTTTCAACTGCAGATGAAGTGCTCCTTTCAACTTGGGTGTATAATTGCTTTATTGCCAAAGAGTTAAGCAAGCTTGTTGGAGAAGACGAAGAAGTAGACACGAGAGCACTGGAAAGGATGGTGAAAGTCGGACTCTTGTGCATCCAAGATGAGCCAAAAGTTCGTCCTTCCATGAAAAATGTGATCTTGATGCTGGAAGGAACCATGGAGATACCAGTTGTTCCATTTCCAAATCTTTCCAACTTTAGTAGTAATTTTCAAACACAGTCATCGGCATTTACAAATACAGACTAATTAATAGCTCTCCGTAAATTTACTTGCAACGTTTTAAAATAGACTCAGGTATAACCACTGTTCAGTCTGTAAGTTCTAAGAAAATGCAGGTGTTCGCATTGAAGCTTTTTCTTGGATGTATTTACTATGACTATAAGCAGGTCTTCTTTTGTGTTTCTTGTAGAATTTTATAGGATGATGCTTTCATGTTAATCTTGTGTTTGGTCTTTTGACGCATCAATGATGATCTGAAACCTGAATCTATGTTTCGGTAGTAGTCGTTTGCTTGCTGCAACAACTGGCTTTTGTCGGCAAAATACTGTAAATTGATTGTTTGCAACTCTTTTTTCTAGCATTGATTGAATCTTGAGTCACAATGTGTTGAATCATTGATAAAATAGAGCAATACAAGAGAGAAGAGAGGATTGACTTAGTGCCAACTTTGTCTACTGGAGTGTGTAAGGCCTTACGGTTAGTTTTAATCAACCAGTGAGCGGGTCCTAGTATGTTGCAGCATATGTTATTTACAGAAGTCACAGTTTTACTGTCATCGGTAAAAAAAATTTGTTATTCGTAATAATAATATCGTTAAATGTTCAAATGTTCCGCAGCACACATCATAGACATAAAATTCTAAGTTGTACGTATAATCGAAATATTTTTAAAGGAAAAAAAAGTTAGGTAAACATAAGATTGCAACTGTAACTGCTGTAGTTGTTATTATTATTATTTTTTTAATCAAAAGATCCATTGGTATTCAATCAAGGTAACATACACTCACTGGATTTCTACGAACTTTTGGATTTTAATTTTCTTCAATTTTGGTGGGCTACAAATGAAGGTAAAGTTACTAGCAGGTCAGTCAATGCATTGTCTTTTCTCCTTGTAGAAAATTGCAATGCATTAATAACCGTTTGATGGGAAGTTCGTTCATGACCACAAAGCCTTCATTAATTTATCTTCGCCTCTTTCACTGACAAATCAACAATCAAATTTATCTCTCACTTGAGAATTGAAGAAACAACAATCAAATTTAACTCTCACTTCTTCCTATGGCTTCTTCTGTATATGTTGTTTTAATATTACTCCTGACCATTTCTGGAATTTCTAATGTCGCTCAACAACAGCATCACCAACCAAAATCAATAGGCTTAGGCTCTTCACTGTCGCCTTCCAAGCAACCTAGTTCCTGGAACTCATCACTTGGCCGATTTCAATTTGGTTTCTACAAACAAGACGCTGGATTTAAAGTGGGAATTTGGTTGCTCACTTTTCCAGATATTACGATCGTTTGGACTGCAAATCGAGATGATCCACCTGTGTCATCAAATGCTACATTGACACTAACCATGCATGGTAAGCTCATTCTCAGAACTGAAGATGGTCATGATAAAGTCGTTGCTGCTGGTAATTCGGAGCCCGCTTCTTCAGCTTCAATGCTTGATTCTGGTAACTTCGTGCTCTACAACAATCGGTCTGATATCATTTGGTCAAGTTTCAACATTCCAACTGATACAATACTGGAAAACCAGAGTCTATATGCTGGGAATGAATTGTTCTCTAGGATATCTGAAACCAACAGCTCAACCGGACGGTTTCGTCTTAATATGCAACAAGATGGGAATCTTGTTTTGTATCCCATCAACACTATTGATGACTATACGGAAGATTACTGGGACACTAACTCTCGGAGGGAAGAACAGCTCCATCTTTATCTAAATCATACCGGCGATCTAGTACTCCTCAACGACAGCATGTATACAACCCAGTATCTGTATGCATCACCCTCAGACAACAGCTCAATCATCCGACGTTTGACACTAGGCCATGACGGCATTCTTCGTTTATTTTTTCATTACAATGCCTCCAACACATCTGTCGTTTGGAATGCACCAGATGATTTGTGTGATGTGAAGACCTTCTGTGGTTTGAACAGCTATTGCACATTGTATGACGATCAACCCAGGTGCCGTTGTCTTCCTGGAACTGATTTTCTCGATCCCAACCAAACGTCCAGCGGATGTGAGAGAAACTTTGTTGATGAAAGATGCAAAGGTATGAATAAAAGTGCAGGATATAACATGACTTCTATGGAGAAGATGACATGGGATGATTATCCTTATTTCAAGGCATCTATGCCTGAAGAAGAATGCAGAGTATCTTGTTTGGAGGACTGCGAATGTGATGTGGCATTGTATCAGGAGGAGTCGGATGATGATGGGCCAGGTTATTGCATGAAACAAAAGCTTCCATTGAAATCTGCCAAAAGAGATCTAACAGATTCGTTCACGTCCATAGCTTACTTCAAGACGGGCATAAGAAATATTACAATAAGCAGCCACAATAATCCAGCAAAGCCACAGGTCAGAATCGCAAGCAAGAAGGCAGTAATACCAATTCTGGTCGTCATGACTGTAGGCTTCGTTACATGTTCGTGTGCTCTCCTTGCTTTCTCTGGTGTTTTCATCTTCAAGTACCAAGTACTTAAATACGAATGGCTGCTGGAGAATGGAAGCTTAGGCTTGGCCGATGAGTCAAATCTGCGCTTATTTTCTTATAATGAGCTTAAGAAAGCAACCAATGTATTCAAAGAAGAATTGGGCAAAGGCTCATTTGGTGTGGTATATAAAGGATCCTTGTACAAAGGTGGAAAGCTTGTTGCGGTGAAGAGGCTGGAGAAAATGGTGACTGAAGGTGAGAGAGAATTCCGAGCAGAGATGCATGTTTTCGGTCGAACACATCACAAGAACTTAGTTCGGTTGCTTGGATTCTGCGCTGAGGATTCCAAGAGGCTTCTGGTATATGAATATATGAGCAATGGCTCCCTTGCAGACATTCTATTTCGCGGTGCTGAAAGATCCCCCAATTGGAATGAAAGAGTGAGAATTGCATTGGATGTTGCTAAAGGAATCCTCTATCTCCATGACGAATGTGAGGTGCCTATCATTCATTGTGATATAAAGCCTCAGAATATTCTGATGGATGAATTTTGGACTGCAAAAATCTCAGACTTCGGGCTGGCAAAGTTGTTGATGCCAGACCAAACAAGGACTTTCACATTGGTCAGAGGGACAAGAGGTTACATGGCGCCAGAATGGTTTAAGAATACTCCAATATCAGTGAAAGCAGATGTTTTCAGTTATGGAGTAGTGCTCTTGGAAATTGTTTGCTGCAGAAGAAACATGGAGATTGATCCGTCAAAACCGGAGGAAATTGTTCTTATCAACTGGGCTTATAAGTGCTTCATTGACAAAGATTTAAATAAGCTTGTCCGCGGCCAAGAAGTAGATAGGAAGACTCTGGAGAACATGATCAAGATAGGGCTCTGGTGTGTCCAAGATGAGCCTGCTCTTCGTCCTTCTATGAAGAGTGTGGTGATGATGTTAGAAGGACTCATTGACATTTCGATTCCTCCTTGCCCCACTTCCTCGTAGGGGAAAAATCTCGTAGAGAATTGTTGCTTCGTATATGTTTTATGTACTTCTGTTTCAGCATCTGATGTAGACTTTGATATATAAGGTGTACTAAACCTGTCAAATAAAACTTTTCCATGAATAAATTTATGTTTGCCATGATGGGTTGTTTAAATTTCCAACAAAAGCAAGAAGAATACACAATGCAGGCATCAAGAAGATAATTCATAAACACCTATGCAACATGCAATTTACGGAGAGGCAAAATCTCCAACAAGTTGCGGACAGCCACTGTTTTTGGACTTATTCCCATCGTTAGCAATCATTTGGTTTAACATCAAAGATGCAAGAGGGGCCTGCTAGATTACTGTAAACCTGGTGCAATGAATAAAACCCAAGGAGAAAATTGGTCAGATTAGCAAGAAACATTCACCCAGTAACGACAATGCAAGTTGCTTAAAATTTTACAATTTGCTCAAGATTGTTCATTTGCTAGATTTTATCACTTTCTTGACAAGCACACACTAAAGAGGGAAACATATGAAACAAAGGCCACTCCATTTAGCAGCAATTAATATGCAACAAACAGGGGACTCTGTTCTTTCAGATTATCACCACCAAGAATTTTATTTGAATTAGTCATGGCATATTACTTTATGGTACGGAGGAAACCCTAGCAGCATTATGGAGAAGCTGTTATAGTTATGGGGGATGGCATGCAGCAAGTGGTTGCCAGAAAAATTGCAAGAGCTAACATGAATGAAGCCACGACCACTTGTCCAGTAAATAATTAGTGGTAAATGGCATGATAATTTAGCAGAACAATTTTTTTTTTTTTAACCAAAGAATGACGTTTCAATCTCTTTTCAAAAAAAGAAACCCAACCATCCATAGAGGCGTTTTTGATTTCTACAGTATAAGACAAAATTGATTTCTAGTGTATCTGAAATGCAACAAATAAATCTTGTTTTGTATCCCAGAAATACGGTAGACGATGGTAATGAAGCTTATTGGGCCATGAAAACAAAATTAGCAACGGTATTTCTCACCCATAGAGGCGTTTTGCAGGCACGCAGTGCTAATTATACCCCAGAAATTATAGCTGGAAGTTCTTTTTCGGGGAAGAGTTCAAATTTTCAAGAAAAGAATCTCTAAAGGGTGAATTTCAAATATGTAAATCTTTGTCATAAGATGGAATGTTAACGAGCTATAGCTTTCATAGAATGTCTCGTGTTTAGCATAAGTGCAGCAAACTGAAATCTGAAACAGAAATAGAAAAGCATTGTACATTATTTGAAAAATAAAAAAAAATAAAAAACAACAACAACAACAAAAAGAAGAAGCGACCCTACAATTCATAATCCTAAAAAGATTAATAACTTCAAAAGTTCCTCAAAATTGTATAAACATAAACAAATGCAAATGTGAAGGTTTTAAAGGCTAGATTTGGCCAAAATTTGAAGTTACAAAACTATACATATACTTATATAGCCCCCATCTACTTGGTAGCTAAGCTCAACGGGTCAGCAGCGCTTTGAAAGCTAGCTGATTTATGTTTATAAATAAATGAAATATTATTGAACTAAAAATATTACAAACATCAAATTATTTGATAAATGTCTTTTAATCATGCTTACAAATGTCGTCAACTTTTATTCTATGACTGGTGATTTACCAAAAACTCTATAATATATAACAGTAGCTTCTTTAGTTTATAAATTGTAAGACCTCAATATGAAACAGACTCCAATAATATTGGACTAAAACTTTAAAGTTTAAACTGTATTCATAGGCTAAGCCTTGTTTACTAGAAGTTAGACCTTCATTTTACTTATCTCACAAATCATCAATCATGAATTTATTAAGATTGATAAAATTTAAAATTATAAATAGAAATTGGAATTTTTTGGCAAAGTGGTTGCAATGTCAGCGTCATTCAAAGACCTTGACTGCTTTCACCAGCTATAGGGCGGCCTTGAAATTTTCTTCAATTCTTGTGATCTGCAAAAGAAGATAATGTTTCTATGATTTTTCCATAAATCAAGTCGGTGAACTCACTTTCAATTGTCCAAGGCAGTTATTAATTTCTTGACTATGGAGTATATTCATCAATTTATCTTCTTCTTAAAAGAAACCTTTTAATTTGAAGAAACAGTTCTCTCATGGCTTCTGTATCAGTTGCTTTAATATTGCTCTTCACTGTTTTTGAAATTATTAGAGCTGCTCAAAACCACCAATTAAAATCAATAATAAACCTAGGCTCTTCACTGTCGCCTTCAGGGCAACCTTCATGGAGCTCATATTCTGGTCGATTTCGATTTGGTTTCTACAAACAAGGCAGTGGTTATTCTTTGGGAATCTGGTTAGTCACTTCTCCGAATATTACAGTCGTTTGGACTGCAAATAGAGATGAGAAACCTGTGCCATCAAATGCTACGCTTACATTAACCATGGATGGTAAGCTCATGCTGAAAACTAGAGAAAGCAAAGATAAACACATTGCTGATCCCGTCGTTGATGAGCCAGCTTCTTTCGCTTCCATGCTTGACTCCGGTAACTTTGTGCTCTACAACAACCGTTCTGGTATCATTTGGGAGAGCTTCAGCACTCCCACTGATACAATCCTGGGTGGCCAAAGTCTAGAGAACGGTGAACAGTTGCTTTCTTCTGTAACCGAAACCAATAGCTCAACTGGGCGGTTTTGTTTGAATATGCAAGAGGATGGGAATCTTGTTCTGTATCCCAGAAACATGATAAACCAGGCGTTGGAGGCTTCTTGGGCCAGTGGCACTAATATTGGATCAGAAGATGTGAAGTTAAATCTCAGTTCCAACGGTGTTTTGCAGATGGTGAGTGGTAATAAGACACAGAAAATTTTATTCAGAAGCTCTTATTCACTCAAGAGTATGAATGAAACTGTGATATTCCGTGCAAGACTTGATTCTGATGGTATATTAAGACTGTATTCACAGCATTTTCAGAATGACGGTAAGTCTACCGTTGGAATCGAGTGGTCTGCATTGGAGAAACAATGTGTCGTGAAAGGTTTCTGTGGTCTCAATAGCTATTGCTCCACTTCTACCAACAGCAAGACCAAAGGCGATTGTCACTGCTTTCGTGGGTTTAATTTCATCAACCCTGAAATGAAGTTTCTGGGCTGTTACAGAAACTTCAGTGATGAAGAAGGCTGCAAAAGGAAGATGCCAGCAGAGTTTTATGACATTACTAGCTTGGAAATTACACGGTTGGGAAGCTTGCCTTATGCCAAGTTGTCAGTTAGTAAGAAAGATTGCAGCAAATCCTGCCTGAATGACTGCTACTGTGGAGCTGCTTTTTATTCCAATGGAGCCTGCAGTAAATACAAGTTTCCACTTATGTTCGCGACGAAATATCAGGATGCGTCAGATATACTCTTTATTAAGTTGAGTTCTGGTCAGGCCAATATTAGTACTGATCATCGAATTGTTCCACCTATTGGAAATGAAAAAGTTGATGACAAGAAAAAACTTCTTACAGTTCTTGCAGCTTGTTTGGGCTCTATCACGATCTTGTGTTTCCTTATTGCCATTTCTAGTTTGCTTGTATACAAGCATCGAGTACATCACTATCAGAAACTTCAAGGAAATTCAAATCTGGGAACACCACAAGAGTTCATTCTACGATCATTTTCTTATAGTGAGCTCGAGATTGCTACAAACGGGTTTCAGGAAGAGTTGGGAAGAGGTCATTTTGGGGCAGTCTACAAAGGATCTATATGTGAAGGTAACAAGATTGTTGCGGTGAAGCGATTAGAAAATCCTGTGGAAGGAGTAAGAAAGTTCGAAGCAGAAATGGCTGCAGTTCGCCGAACCCATCACAAAAACTTGGTTCGCTTGCTTGGCTTTTGTGTGCAGAGCTCAAAGAAGCTTCTTGTTTATGAATTCATGAGTAAAGGTTCTCTTGCAGATCTCTTATTCAATCTCGAAACACGTCCGCTTTGGAGAGACAGAGTGAGAATTGCACAAGATGTAGCAAGAGGAGTACTTTATCTTCATGATGAGTGTGAGGTCCAAATAATTCACTGCGGCATTAATCTCCGAAACATTCTCGTCGATGATTCTTGGAGAGCTAAGATCTCCGATTTTGGATTAGCAAAGCTTTTGATGCCAAATCAAACTGGAATCGTTGCAGGGGTCACAGGTAGTAGAGGTTATATGGCACCTGAATGGCAAAACAGTGGCCTAATAACAGTGAAGTCTGATGTTTATAGTTTTGGAGTTGTGTTGTTGGAGATTGTATGCTGCAGAAGCAATTTTGAAGTGAACGTTTCAACTGCAGATGAAGTGCTCCTTTCAACTTGGGTGTATAATTGCTTTATTGCCAAAGAGTTAAGCAAGCTTGTTGGAGAAGACGAAGAAGTAGACTTGAGAGCACTGGAAAGGATGGTGAAAGTCGGACTCTTGTGCATCCAAGATGAGCCAAAACTTCGTCCTTCCATGAAAAATGTGATCTTGATGCTGGAAGGAACCATGGAGATACCAGTCGCTGCATTTCCACCTCTTTCTCATGTTAATAGTCTTTTTCCCGAATAGTATTTTATTAAAATTACATACTAATTCATAACTCTGTGTTGAATTGCCTCATGTTTGTAATGATTTATAATACGGTCAGGTATAATTAATGTTCAATCTTCATGTTTTAAGAAAATGGGGTTGATCGCATTGAAGCTTTTCTGAGATGTTAAGTATTACAACAATAAGCACTTCCTATATGTATTTCTTGAAGAACCATATAACAAGATGCTTTCATATTAGTCTTGCATTTGGACTCTTGAAGCATCAGTGACGATCTGTTATATGTTTGGGTAGTAGTGATTCGCTTGTTGTTACAATTGACTTCTATTGGCAAAAAAATTGGATTATTTGCATCTCTCTTTTCTTTGCCTAGCAATTGGAAGAGGTGAATAACACAGCTCACAAGAAAAGATATATACTACAGTGCTTATTGTTAAGCTCCCCATGTAAAGTCCTTTCATTGAACACTGGAAACACGCCTGCATTCCGTCAGGTAGCACTCCAGCTTTTGGCCAACCCCTTCTTCTCCTTATAAGTTGGTTTTTAAGAATGAATTCTATACCCCATGTGTGGCTAACGTCAAAATATTTAACTTATTTAACTTATTTTGGGAGGACTGGTAGCACATATGGTAAGAACGAATTCACCCATTGTGAGTGTTAAAACATTTGGGAAGGGCTAGTAGCATATATGGGTCCCGTTGTAGACATCGATTCTGAAAGAGGGGTGGATTGTAATAACTATAATCGCTTTCAATAGCTCTAGGTTAAGACTTGAATTGTGAGCTTCTAAGTACTTGAATTTCCTCTGTTTACAAGTTAGTTTTTAAAAGTGAGTTCTACTCAATGTGAGCGCAACACATTTGGTTTGAGAGGTAAAGAAAGGAATAAACATGTCAAAGAAGGTTGTAACGAAAGGCGGTTAAAAATGAAATAGTTTGGTTCTCATTCAACAGACCATTGCGACGGTTCCTTCAATTGATTTTTATGCTCCAATATATAATCGGTGATATTCCCGTAAAGCAAGTCAGTCAACCGATTATATATATATTTTTCCTAGCAATGGCATTAGTCATCATCAGTATTTAATAGTGAACGGACTTTCGATCCATTTTGACAAGTATTAGCAGACATAAGAAGACCACCCAAGCAAGTCGAAATCCAATACTCTTAAGTATGAAGTGGACGTCTATGGTTTAAATGGAAACATCTCTTTTCTATTTCTATTTAGCCAGTTCCTCCCTTTGTGGCAGAGCGGGCGCCTTGACTAAGATAGATTGACTCTTTCATTCTTGCAGTCGGGATAGCCTGAGTGGAGTGAACCCCTTTTGATGTAGCTTCTAACTAGTATTATCACATTTTACCAAATTGACTTCTCCAAATGAAGATATACTTCAAATGATGTTTCCACAAAGCAGGTCAGTCAATGCATGAATTTTCCTATGATGTTTCCACAAAGCAGGTCAGTCAATGCATAAATTTTTCTCCATGTAGAAAATTATATTCTCCTTAAGTGAGGAACCCTGAGCATTGAAGAAACAACAATCAAATTTAATTGTCTCACTTCTTCTTATGGCTTTTCCAGCATATGTTGTTATAACAACACTCTTGTTCATTTCTGGAATTACCAATGCTGCTCAACAACAGCATCAGCATTTAAAATCAATAAACCTAGGCTCTTCAATTTCACCTTCCAAGAAACCCAGTTCATGGAAATCATCACTTCGCCGATTTGAGTTTGGTTTCTACCAACAAGACGGTGGATTTTCAGTGGGAATCTGGTTAGGTACTTTTCCAGATAGTACAATTGTCTGGACTGCCAATCGAGACGACCCACCTGTGTCATCAAATGCTACATTGACACTAACCATTGATGGTAAGCTCATTCTCAGAACTTTAGAAAATGAATCTAAAACTATTGCCGTTACCTCGGAGCCCGCTTCATCAGCTTCCATGCTTGATTCTGGTAACTTCGTGCTCTACAACAATCGGTCTGATATCATTTGGTCAAGTTTCATCTTTCCAACTGATACAATACTGGGAAGCCAAAGTCTATATGCTGGGAGTGAATTGTTCTCCAGGATATCTGAAACCAACAGCTCAACTGGACGGTTTCGTCTCAATATGCAACGCGATGGAAATCTTGTTTTGTATCCCACAAACACAATTGATGAGTACACGGAAGCTTATTGGTCCAGTAACACTGTCAGCCAACAGCAGCTCCATTTATATCTAAATAATACTGGTGGACTACTTCTCGTTAACGACAGCTCGTCTATAATTGAGGTTCTGCACTCTGGCTCACTTTCTGAAAACATCCCAATCATCCAACGATTAACACTAGGCCACGATGGCATTCTTCGATTATATTCTCATTACTTGGTCTCAGTTGCATACAACTCATCTGTCAGATGGAAAGCACCGGAAGATTTCTGTGATGTGAGGAGCTTCTGTGGTTTGAACAGCTATTGCACATTGTATGACGATCAACCCAGATGCCGTTGCCTTCCTGGAACTGATTTTCTCGATCCCAACCAAATGTCCAGCGGATGTGAGAGAAATTTCGTTGATGAAAGATGCAAAGGTATGAATATAAGTGCAGAATACAACATGACTTCTATGGAGAAGATGACATGGTATGATTATCCTTATTTCAGAGCATCTATAACCGAAGAAGAATGCAAAGAATCTTGTTTGGAGGACTGCGAATGTGATGTAGCATTGTATCAGGAAGAGTCGGATGATGATGGGCCAGGTTATTGCATGAAACAAAAGCTTCCATTGAAATCTGCAAAAAGAGATATAAAAGATTCATCCCCGTCCAAAGCTTATTTCAAGACGGGCACAAAAAATATCACAATAAGCAGCGACAATTATGCTGATCTCGATCCAGCAAAGCCGCAGGTCAGAATCACAAGCAAGAAGGCAATAACACTAATTCTGGTCATGGCAGTAGCTTCGTTACATGTTCGTGTGCTTTCCTTGCTTTCTCTGGTGTTTTCATCTTCAAGTACCAAGTACTTAAATACGAATGGCTGCTGGAAACTGGAAGCTTTGGCATGACCGATGAGTCAACTCTGCGCTCATTTTCTTATAATGAGCTTAAGAAAGCAACCAATGGATTCAAAGAAGAGTTGGGCAAAGGCTCATTTGGAGCGGTATATAAAGGGTCCTTGTACAAAGGTGAAAAGCTTGTTGCGGTGAAGAGGCTGGAGAAAATGGTGACTGAAGGTGAGAGAGAATTCCGAGCAGAGATGCATGTTATCGGTCGAACACATCACAAGAACCTAGTTCGGTTGCTTGGATACTGCTCTGAGGATTCTAAGAGGCTTCTGGTATATGAATATATGAGCAATGGCTCCCTTGCAGACATCCTATTTCGCCGCCCTGAAAGATCCCTCGGTTGGAATGAAAGAGTGAGAATTGCCTTGGATGTTGCTAAAGGAATCCTCTATCTCCATGATGAATGTGAAGCGCCTGTCATTCATTGTGATATAAAGCCTCAGAATATTCTGATGGATGAATTTTGGACTGCAAAAATCTCAGACTTCGGGCTGGCAAAGTTGTTGATGCCAGACCAAACAAGGACTTTCACATTGGTCAGAGGGACAAGAGGTTACATGGCGCCAGAATGGTATAAGAATACTCCAATATCAGTGAAAGCAGATGTTTTCAGTTATGGAGTAGTGCTCTTGGAAATTGTTTGCTGCAGAAGAAACATGGAGATTGATCCGTCAAAACCAGAGGAAATTGTTCTTATCAACTGGGCTTATAGATGCTTCATTGACAAAGAGTTAAATAAGCTTGTCCGAGGCCAGGAAGTAGATAGGAAGACTCTGGAGATCATGATCAAGATAGGGCTCTGGTGTGTCCAAGATGAGCCTGCTCTTCGTCCTTCTATGAAGAGTGTGGTGATGATGTTAGAAGGATTCATTGACATTTCGATTCCTCCTTGCCCCACTTCCTCGTAGGGGAAAAATCTCGTAGAGAATTGTTGCTTCGTATATGTTTTATGTACTTCTGTTTCAGCATCTGATGTAGACTTTGATATATAAGGTGTACTAAACCTGTCAAATAAAACTTTTCCATGAATAAATTTATGTTTGCCAGGATTGGTTGTTTAAATTTTCAACAAAAGCAAGAAGAATACACAATGCAGGCATCAAGAAGATAATTCATAAACACCTATGCAGCATGCAATTTACGGAGAGGCAAAATCTCCAACAAGTTGCGGACAGCCACTGTTTTTGGACTTATTCCCATCGTTAGCAATCATTTGGTTTAACATCAAAGATGCAAGAGGGACCAGCTAGATTACTGTAAACCTGGTGACAATGAATAAAACCCAAGGAGAAAATTGGTCAGATTAGCAAGAAACGTTCACCCAGTAACGACAATGCAAGTTTATGTATAGTGATTGAGTAAGGTCGTGTCCACAGAAATCGGTAATTATTTAAATCCTTTTAAAATGAAAATATAAAATTGGGGGATTTTTGAGATAATGAAAAATTAAATGAAAGAAATAAGAGTACAAAATAAAAGTGTAATTCAAAATAAAAAAACTCTGGTTGAAGGAATTAAATTCAAAATGAAAAAACTCTGGTTGAAGGAATTAACTCAGCTTTGATTCGATTACTAATCATTGATACAAATTCAAAAATCATTATTACTTATGAATAGACCGGTTATAGCTACTGAGACTCTCTAATAGCCAATCTCTCCTTAACTAGTCGATAATCAAGGTACTACCATTGATTATTTCCCTAATCAATAGACCTAATCAATAGACAACCCTAGATACAATCATAGGATTTAATCAATTGACAGCCTGAAAAAATAGAGAGACCCAAATCCTAATCAGCACATATGATGACTCATTTAAATTAGATTGCTTATTCTCATAACACAACGCACTGCTATGCTATTCGCCACAAACATTAAAATCTTCATACCATGAATCTTTTAATTGGCAGTAAATTAAATTGATAATTAAATAGTGGTCAATTATCTAATTAACAAACATAATCTTGACAGTAATTCAGAGAATAAGCAAATATCCAAAAAATAATAAAATAATTAAAGTATAAGAAAGATCTTACAGCATTAATGAATCAAAGCTTCATTAATCCTCAACCAGAAAAATAAGTTTAGTTACTCATGGAGAAGAGAGAAAAGATTTTCTAAGGTTTTCTTCAATTGCGTTCTCTCCCCTTTGTAATTCACGTGTTTTCTCTCTTATAGTTTCCCAAAAAATAAAAATACTAATATCTAAAATATTATCTAAAGATTTAATTCAAAATTACAAAATAACCAAAAAGATAAAACACGTTAAAACAAAAATTACATGTTTTCAGTTGACAGCACGCGTCCGCGCCTTATCAATAAACTTCTTCTGAAGCTCAGAATTTCTCCATGAACACAATTCCTCCCCAAACACCATCTTTTAGCTCAATTTAGCACCAATCAATAGAATTGCACCTACAAAAATAAAGCACAAGTAAATCACTATTATTAAGTGCAAAATATCGATATTAAGGGGAATAAATAATGCAAAACTAGTGCATAAAATGCACTCCAACAGGGACTAGCTAGATTACTATAAACCTGGTGACAATGAATAAAACCCAAGGAGAAAATTGGTCAGATTAGCAAGAAACATTCACCCAGTAACGACAATGCAAGTTGCTTCAAATTTTACAACTGCTCAAGATTGTTCATTTGCTAGATTTTATCACTTTCTTGACAAGCACACACTAAAGAGTGAAACATATGGAACAAAGGCCACTCCATTTAGCAGCAATTAATCTGCAACAAACAGGGGACTCTGTTCTTTCAGATTATCACCACCAAGAATTTTATTTGAATTAGTCATGGCATGTTACTTTATGGCACGGGGGAAACCCTAGCAGCATTATGGAGAAGCTGTTATAGTTATGGGGGATGGCATGTTGCAAGTGGTTGCTAGAAAACATGAATGAAGCCACGACCAGTAGTCCAGTAAATAATTAGTGGTAAATGGCATGAATAATTTAGCAGAGCAATTTTTTTTTTAAAAACAAGAATGACGCTTCAATCTCCTTTAAGACAAAGATACCAACCATCCATGCCGGGCCCGAAAGAGAAAGGCCCAAGGAGGCTTACAGACCATCAGCCTATCTCTATCACAACCCACCAACTTGGTGGGCCGTACCCTGCCCAGCCTTGCAAAAGAGGGCATGGACTGTGTTTTTGGCAAAAGTCTATTTAAAGTTTATTTGGTATTAAGACCGAGCTGTCCGTTATAGTGAAAAAATTATAATAAAATAAAAGTTTATTATCGCTGTAAATATTATTTTTAAATAATATTTATAAGAATTAATGAAAGTTTATAATTTTTTTTTGCAATCAAACTTATTGGATTAAACCATAACTTTTAAACTACAGCTTTCGTAAATGCAGTATGAAAAGATATCCTTCCTTGAGGATAATAATGTGGTTGGACTCAAACATTTGACAATAGGATTAACTTCAAATTATTTCCTTGACTATGTTCAAATCGTTCCTTTACTTTTGAAAACCTTAATTTACTCATCATTTTTGTTAAGAAGACAAAAAAAAAAAATCATCAACCCACTCCATTTTTTCCTCATTTTTGACTAAATATTAAGATAATTTTAGTTGAGAATAATTTAAAATTTATTCTTAACAATATCACATAGCAAAGAAAAACTTACGTAAGGTTGAGGTGATAAAACTAGCTACTAAAGCTCTGCCAAATGGCATAGCAAGTGGGTCTTATTATAGAACCCACTTGAGTCGCACCATAGGACCCACTGCTTTGCCAAATGACAGAGCCTTAATGGCTAGTCCTAATACGTCAACTTGCTGAAGTGATAAGACTTATCCCACATAAGTTTTTTCCACAACAACTATATTGAAATGCAATAAAAAAAAAATCTGATGCATATTTGATAATATATTTCATACTTGTAAAATAATATATCATTATTTAAAAATATTAACTCAGTGTAATTGAATATAGTTTATACTTTATGGTGTAACTGTTAAACTTCATAAATATGTACACAAAAATATATCCAAATTGAGTATGATTTGCAGGTTTCTCTATTTTATCCTTGAGGTATTGGAAATGGATTTAATTATCTATTCATACAATTGATTTAAAATGAAGCATAAATTAACTTTTTTAGCACCTATCTCCCCTGTGTTGGAGCTCAAGTGGCCAGCGCTTGACAAAACAACGTTATTTTTTAGTAATACAAGATTTGACTTAGGTCTCGATTCTAAATCTGCATTTTGTAAGATCATATCCCTGCATCCATCTCACATTCTCACTTGGATGCTGTGAACATTCTTGAGCTATTTATAACGCACAAAATTTTCCATTTTGCCAGCTGTTGTATACGTTCGTTTCTATTAAATAGCTCATAGTAGCCAAATTAGACTAGACCAGACCAGTCAAGCCTTGAGTAAGGAGAACATGCCAAGTCTCCTCAAGTACTTGAGCAAAGCAGTGGCATATTTTAGCCAAAAGAGAAGTTGCAAATATTAGCTAGAATGCTACTATTACGTATACATATACCAAAAAATTCACCTGGGTTGTGAAATAGAACAATTATATCAAAGTAATTGTAGACTTGCCCTTCAATCAGTTCAGTGCAACAAATGATATACAAACCATTGATGCAGGCATGAATCAAACTTTACCTGTCGACAGACCATGGCGGTGCAGGCTTTCTGAATGTTGTTCAAAATAATTTTCTTAAACTTTTACTGCCCTGCAAATGAAGATGTAAAAATCTCTGTGATGTTTCCATACAACATGTCAGTCAGCATACTAATTTTCTTTGTAGTCGAAAATAGCAGTAGTATTAGCTATTGTTAATGGTGAAAAACGAGGCAAGTTATTTTCCTGAATAGTCCTTGTCTCCTCTCATGGCTTCTGCATGTGTTTTGCTAGTATCACTCTTCACCATTTTGCAAAATATTACTGCTCAACAACACCACCACCGCCAACTAAAATCAATAAGGCTAGGCTCCTCACTGTCACCTTACAGGCAATCCAGTTCATGGCACTCATCTTCTGGCCGATTTGAATTCGGGTTCTACGAACAAGGCTCTGACTTTTCAGTAGGAATCTGATTAGTCAGTCCTTCAGGAAATACAATACGCTCCTGTATCATTAAAAGCTACACTGACATTAACCATGGGTGGTAAGCTCATTCTGAGTACTGAAGAAAGCAAAGATAAAGTCATTGCTGGTACCTTTGAGCCAGCTTCTTCCGCTTCCATGCTTGATTCTGGTAACTTCGTTCTCTACAACAGCTGCTCTGATATCATTTGATCGAGTTTTGATTTTCCAACCGATACAATATTGGTAGGCCAGAATCTAGATTCCGGAACTGAATTGACTTGTAGTGTATCTGAAACCAATTGCTCAACTGGAAGGTTCTGTCTGAATATGCAAGTTGATGGAAATATTGTTTTGCATCCTGCAAATCTACATGAAAGCAGGGCAGCTTATTGGGCCAGTGACACTAGCTCTGCAAGAGATGATTTATCTTCTTTGAATTTCCTTAATCTGAGTCCTAGAGGTGTTTTAGACGCAATGAGTTCTAATCACACTCTAAAATTTATAGCCAATAGCTCTAATTCAATGAAGAATACGAGTGAAACTGTGATTTACCGTGCAACACTTGATTCTGATGGGATTTTGAGGTTGTATTCACATCATTTTGAGATCAAGAAGAAGTTCAAGCTGAAGAAGATTAATAAGTTTGTGATATCAGATAGTTGTAAGCTAAGTGACAGCTCAGCTGCCAGCTAAGCATAGGTTGTTAAAGTTTGTTACAATTTGTTATAGTGTGCTGAAGTTAAGCGTGTGTGAGTGTATTTTAGGTAGTTACAACATTGAAGCTTAAGAATTGCGTATAAATACAACGAACTTGTAACATTTTCATTTTAAGCAATAAAAGAAGAAGTTCTGGAATATTCACAGAGAAAATTTTTCTGAGGTATTTTCTCAGCAACCAAACGACTCCAACTCTGTTTTCTTTCATAATGTTACCATCGAATGGGCTGCATTTGCAGAACCAATGTGAAGTGAAAGGTTTTTGCGGTTTCAATAGCTTCTGCTCTACTACCAACAGTAGCACTAAAGCAGATTGTTACTGCTTTCCTGGGTTTGATTTCATCAATCCTACCATGAAGTTTCTGGGCTGTGACAGGAATTTCTGTGATGAAGAAGGTTGTAATAGGAAGGAGCCAGACGAGTTTTACAAAATTACTAATTTGGAGATTACTAAGTTGGGAGGCTCGCCTTATGCTAAGTTATCAGTAAGTAAGGAAGATTGCAGCACATCCTGCTTATATGCCTGCAATTGTGGAGCATCTTTTTATTCCAATGGAAATTGCCATAAACTGAAACTTCCACTTATGTTTGCAGTGAAAGATCAAAATCCATTGGCTACACTCTTCATCACATGGAGTGCGGACAACGCCAATCTTAGTACTCTGAAAGTTGCTCCACAGATTCTAAATGAAAGAGAGGAAGCTGATAGCAAGAGCATTCTTGTTATAGTTCTTGCAGCCTTTTTGGGTTCTATCATGTTCTTGTGTTTCCTCATTGCAATTTCCAGTTTGCTAGTATACAAGCTTCAAGTGAACCGATATCAAATGCTTCCAAGAACTTCAAATCTAGGCGTAAAGCAAGAGTTCATTTAACAACCATACAGTTATAATGAGCTTGAGCAAGCTACAAACAGGTTTCAGGAAGAGTTGGGAAGAGGTTGTTTTGGTGCACTTTACGACGGAGCTATATGTGAAGGTTACAAGATTGTTAGAAAATCCTGTGGAAGAAGGAGAAAGAAAGTTCCATGCAGAAATGGCTGCAGTTGGCAGAAGAGATCACAAAAACATGGTTCGCTTGCTTGGTTTTTGCATGCAGAGCTCAAAGAAGGTTCTTGTTTATGAATTCACGAGTAAAGGTCCTCTGGAAAATCTCTTGTTCAATGTCAAAAGAGGTCCTCTTTGGGGAGAAAGAGTGAGAATCTCACTAGATGTAGCCAGAGGGATTCATTAGCTTCATGAAGAATGTGTGGTACAAATCATTCCCAGCAACATCAACCCCCGAAACATACTTTTAGATGAATCTTCAACTGCTAAGATTTCCAGTTTCGGCTTAGCAAAGATTCTGAAACCAAATCAAACTGGAATTGTTGTTGGGGTCAGAGGTATAAGAGGTTATATGGCACCAGAATGTCAAAAAAGTGGCCTAATAACTGTTCAATTAGATGTTTACAGTTTTGGAGTTGTGTTGTTGGAGATTGCTTGTTGCAGAAGCAATTATGAAGTGAATGTTTCAGGTCCAGATGAATTGCTTCTTTCAAATTGGGCGTGTAATTGCTTTGCTGCTCGAGAATTAAACAAGCTTGTGGGGGGTGAAGAAGTAGACATGAAAACACTGGAAATGATGGTGAAAGTTGGGTTGTTGTGTATTCAAGATGATCCAAGTCTACCTCCTTCCATGAGAAATGTGATCTTGATGCTGGAAGGAACTATGGATGTACCAGTCCCTCCATGTCCAACACCTCGCCTTGTCACTTAATCTTTCATTTTCATGGATGTTATTTTCTATGTATATAAGAATGTCTTAAATCTTACAAATGTTTCTTGCTCCACCAGAATCATATCCTTAAGCCTCATCAATGATCTGAATCAATGTATGTATGAACTAATGTTAATTTCATTTTATCGACAAGAAAACTCTATAAAAAATCTCTTTTTGAAATAAAATAAATCTACTTTCCCAAGATAACACAAATTAAAAAAAAAAAAAAAGATTTTGCCTAAACAAGAAAAATGAAAATTTGAAAAGGAATTAAATTAGGTATGATGCAACATACCTACCACATCGACGAAATCCTAAATCAAACCATACCAGTCCATAAAACCATGACAGCATATGTTGTCTGTTTGCTTTCAGTTTTCTTCAATTTTAATGGAGAGAGAATTAATATGATGTTTCCATATAGTCAGTCAAATCATCATTTAATGGTGAAACGAAGGGAAGATAATTTCTTCACTATGAAGTACCCTTTAATAGCTTCTCCTCTGACAATCCCCTCTTGAACTGAAGAAACAGCAATCAGATTTTATCGACTCATTTCCTTCGATGGCTTCTGCATATGTTGTTTTAACATTACTCTTCACTATTTTTGAAATCACCACTGCTCAACACCACCAACACCAGTTAAAAACAATATGCATAGGCTCTTCACTGCCACCTTCAAGGCAACCCAATTCATGGCACTCATTTTCCGGTCGATTTGAATTTGGGTTCTACAAACAAGGCTTTGGTTTCTCAGTAGGAATCTGGCTTGTCACTTCAAATATTAAAATTGTTTGGACTGCAAATCGAGATGAGCCACCAGTGTTATTAGAAGCTACGCCGAAATTAACCACAGATGGGAAGCTAATACTGAGTATGGACGGAAGTGAAGATAAAGTCATAGCGGATCCACCCGAGGCTGCTTCATCTGCTTCCATGCTTGACTCTGGTAACTTCGTGCGCTACAACAACCGCTTTGTTATCATTTGGAAGAGTTTCAACACTCCGACTGATACAATACTGGGAGGCCAAAATCTCTATGCCGGGAAACAATTGCTGTCTAGTGTATCTGAAACCAATAGCTCAACTGGATAGTTTTGTCTGAATATGCAGGCTGATGGAAATCTTGTTTTGTATTCCAAAAACACTAGACGAGAATACTGATGTCTACTGGGGCAGTAACACTGGCAACCATCAACAGCTTCACCTACATCTTGATAACACTGGCCCGCTGCTGCTTCTCAACAGCAGCACGTCAGTAATCTGGACACTGTACTGTGACTCGTCTGGCAACAACAACGGCTCAGTCATCTACCGTGCAACTCTAGGCCATGATGGCATTCTCCATTTGTATTCTCATTACTTCAACTCCGAAGGCATTTACAACACACCTGTCAAATTGGAAGAACCAGAGGATTTGTGTCATGTGAAGACCTTCTGCGGTTTGAACAGCTATTGCACATGGTATGACAATCAACCCATGCATAGTTGTCTTCCTGGAACTAATTTTTAAAACACTATCCAAATCTCTAGCGGATGTGCTAGAAACTTCGTTGAAGAAAGATGCAGAAATACCAATAGAAGTGCGGCATATAACATGACCTCTATGGTTAATATAACATGGGATGATTATCCGTATTTCAGGAAATACATGCTCGAAGAAGAGTGCAGAAAATCATGTTTGGAGGACTGTGAATGTGATGCTGCTTTGTATGAGTCAGGTTATTGCATGAAACACAAGCTTCCACTAAAATCTGCTAGGAGACATCAAGGAGAGTCATCCTCATCCAAAGCTTATTTCAAGACAAGCATAAGAACTATCAAAAGCAACGTTACCTTGTCAGACAGAATCACTAGCAACAAGGAAATAGTACTAATTCTGGCATTGATTGTACGCTTCATCATATGTTCGTGTGTTTTCCTTGCCATCTCTGTCTTTTTAATTTACCAGTATCGAGTTGTTAAAGACAAATGGCTGCTAGAAAGTGGAAACTTTGGCTTGACAGATGACTTAATTCCGTGCTCGTTTTCTTATAATAATGAGGACTTTCACATCGATCAGAGGGACAAGAGGTTACATGGCGCCAGAATGGTACAAGAGAACTCCAATATCAGTAAAAGCAGATGTTTACAGCTATGGAGTAGTGCTCCTCGAAACTATTTGCTGCAGAAAAAACATGGAGATTGATCTATCAAAACCAGAGGAAATCATTCTTACCAATTGGGTTTATAAGTGATTCATTAATAGAGAGCTGAATAAGCTAGTCCATGGCAAAGAAGTAGACAAGAAGAATTTGGAAAACATGGTCAAGGTGGGGCTTTGGTGTGTCCAAGATGAACCTGCTCTTCGTCCTTCTATGAAGTGCGTGGTGATGATGTTAGAAGGGATCACTGATGTTTCAATTCCTCCTTGCCCTACTGCCTCCTTGGGTAAAATCTTGTAGAGGGTTTTTGTTTCTTATGTTCTGTATGGCTATAAAGCTCTATTGCAACATGTTAAAATCTATACATCACATTTTGTACACCTGTCCAGAAAAACTTTGCATGAATACATTTACTTTTGTCATGATTGGCTGTTTTAAATTTTAATGAAAGTAAATATATGCACAGATTTAGTCATCAACCAGATAATATAGAGAGCAATTGAGTATATATTACTTTACAGAGTTATGATACATTGTGATAAGAGTAAACACCTAACCACCATTTAATTTACAGAGGCAAAATCTCGAACCAATATAGACAACCATCACCTTTTGGACAAATTCAAAACGTTATAAATAACTTGGGTTGACATGTAAGATGCAGGAGGGACTCACTACATGGCCAAACCATGGTGATGATGAATGAACCTAAGGGAAAATTTGTTTCTTAATGTACTAGACTGGTAAACAAGTATTGTAACTGAATTACACGAAATTATGAATGTTTCCCAAAAGATACAATGAAGAAAACCTTGATTGAAGTCTATGTATACGAGGTCAACAATGTCGGCAATCTAGAAGTATTAGCATTCTGAGAAGCAACTGATATGCTGAAGGAGGTATCAAAGGAAATGTAATTAAGGATGCCCAATTCAATACACAAGGGAAGTCAGAGGCTCAGAGTTGTGGGACATGAAAAGGTGCTCTTAGTATCGCACTATTCCTTCTCAGGAATCTATGGTGATAGAATTCGTTGAAGGACAAACGATCCACTGCAATGAATTGAGAAGACTGTGAGGGATGACTGTAATAACCCAGGAGTAAACAAAAGTATAATTATTTGATGAATGTTACTATATAAAGCTAAAATATGGAGTAGATGATACCTGGATTTGCAGAAAGTAGCTTTAAGCACATATCAACGCAATCTGAATGCAGAGCAGGGAGGATAAGCTGAGAGAATGGAAGATGCTTACATGACCTGATGTTCTTCAGCAACTGAAAGAAACAAAACTTATTAGCTAAGATTCAAGCTAGCTCACTGTAAGGAATATTAATTCAGGCAAATATGCTACCTGGACATTATTCCTACCAGAGAAAGGTGGGTAGCCATTAAGAAGCTCAAAAAGAATTGCACCAACGCTCCACATATCAACCTACAACGAAAGTTTTAAAACTTTCAGTACATTCCAATGCATTTTAATAACACAGAAAGAAAATTTAGAAAATCAAAAAAGTCACCTTTTCATCATATCTTTGAAACTGAAGAACTTCAGGAGCCATGTATATTGGCGATCCACAGACTTTCTCAGCATAGTTGCCTGGATGCAGGGTGCTGCTTAAAATATGAAGCAAAGAGTCAATTTTAAGCTTCCAGACTTTTCAAGAATGAAACTTGCATAATGTTTACATTTTAAAAGAACAATAGAAATAAATGAACAAAAAATTCATCGGTCCAACAGAATTAAGGATATTGTCGAAAATAAGAACTAGCCTCGCCCACTATATTTGTATCCTTCTACTAAAAGCTTACCATGAAAGACCAAAATCAGCTATCTTGAACATCACATCGTCATCTAGGCCAGATAGTAAAATGTTCTGTTCCACCAAAAGCATAAGCAAAGTCAATTTAAAAACTTACAATCTCGAAAACATACAATGTAAAGTGGAAACATATAATATTAAAATGAAGAAAATTCAAGTGTAAAAACACTGAAAATTTTTCAGTTCAGTGACAACTATACAATTACTCACGAAATTCAAAGTTCATTTGAACTTTCCAAGATAGGAGTACAAAATAGAAGCTCATCAAACTTTACAGCTTGTTCAAGATTGTTCATTTTCTCAATTTTATCACTTTCTTGACAATCGCAATAGAGAGCAAAACAATTAAAGCAACCACAATCCTCTAGGGAGCTCCATTCTCTGTGATTAACACCAACCAAGATTCTCATTTAATTATTCATAGTATATTTCTCATGGAACAGAGAGAACCCAAGTGGCAGCACAAATAAAGAAGTAAAAGGTGCAGGGGATGACATGCAACTGGTTGACAGACAAAATGCAAGAGCTAACAAGAAGAGAGCCACACTGAGTAATCAACTAATGGTAAGTGGCATCTTCCATGTTCTTGGAATTCAAGACAATAAACCATAACACATAACTCTTCATACCTCTGGTTTCAAGTCTCTATGGATAATGTGGTGAGAATTTAGAATTTCCAAACCCGCTCCTGCAACAAGGATTCAAGTCGCATTCTTTTATATCTTGCTTGAAACAAGTGATTGGAGCAACAAAAATGCACAACTATTGGCTAAAGGTTAATAATGAGGTACCAAGCTGCTGAAGAAACTTTCTGGCAGCCTGCTCTGGAACTCTTCCATGCAGCTGAATATAAGATGACAGATTACCCCCAGCACAAAACTCAACCACGAGGAATATACAATTTTCGGCCTGAAGGCAGAGGCAGTCAACTTCAATTTGTCGTAGTACTATTGTCACATAAATGATTTATAAATCAATTGCAACAACCTATACAGCTTTCTTTATTAAGGGAATGGTATAGCTCTAAGACAAATATACCTAACTATGAACAGATTTTGGGAATCAAAAGATTGCTTATTTTAAATCGTAATTTGCATGCAATGGGCATGCCACGAAAATGGAAAACCAAAAAGTATGCTTAATTCCAACACATCTTATCTTACATCAACCATTTGCATCCCCAATTCAAGGTGTAACATATATTAGCTAAAATGAACCATTTGCATTGTCCAATTCAAGGTATAAAATAGCTTAGCTAAAAACAAAAGAACCATGAAAGAATGAAATAACATAGTTTGAACAATAAGACCATCCTTTTCTCTAATAAGCAATTTGTATCTCCATGTCATGATAAAAAATAATGGTCATTTATGGAATATCCAATTGGTAAAATCAACTTAACCGACACACCGATGAATTAATGAATCTGCGTTCCAATATAAATCTACACTAAATTAACAATTAATATCTCCAAATAATTAAAGAAAAAACGCATTTTCAGACCACCAAGCTGATTCGAACAATCAGTTAACACATGCAATTCAGCAAACACTGGACAAGTATCCAACAGCTTATCCCAAAAATGAAATTTAACAAATTAAGCAGACAGTTATACTCTTACAACATATCAAAAATAACCAACATATCAAATAAACTCAAATTCAACAAACTCAACAAAGGCAACTAAGAATCTGAAATTTCCATTAAAGGGCTCACCTGGAAAGCGTCAAAAAGGCGAATAATGTTGGGGTGATTGACAGAGGAGAGGAAATTGAGCTCACAATCTAAGCAGCTCTTGAGGTGCTTGTTGAGTTTTTTAACATAAACTTGCTTCACAGCCACCACCTCACCTGATGGCACGTGCTCTGCTTTCCATACTGTAGAGAGTGAATTTGAACTGTCTCCAATTTTTGATTTCAATGCATAGTCTCCCACTATTTTGTATTTTGAGAGATTTTTTTGTTCCATTTCTGTTGAGGAAACTCATAAAGAGCCCTGTCGCAAAAGAAAAAAAATGGAAACTCATCGGAGTGAAGTTGAGTTGCTACCATGTTTTAGTGCTTTCCCTTTGTGCGAATCTATAAAGATTAGTGACACGTGTCATGCAGCGAAAATTAAGAAAATATTAATTTTAAATAATTAATTAGGGTAAATTTCACCGCAGGCCCTAATAAGATTTATATTCATTAATAAGTCCCGATTATATTGTATGTCATCAACGCGCACCAAAACCCCTTTTTTTGTCCCTAAATCAAACTAGAGTATTAATTAGGAGTATTTTGAAAATCATTAATTTTTATTTACCTTTTAAAAAAATGGTAGATAGGTATTCATATTGGCCAATTATAGATTTGTAGTCAACCATTAAAAATAGCAGGTGTTATAAGAGTACAAGTCTTATTCTATTCACTCTTTGTCATGTACGTACTTTAACTAATAGTGATAAAAAATAAAATAAAATAGCCATACAGGAAAAGTTATTTTATACTCCAAAATTTTCTTTAAATACTCTATTCCTTTCTGCACTCATTTATTAAATTTAAAAATTTAAGTTTTATTTCAATGAAATGTCAAAAATATCTTAGCTTAAACCATTTAAATTTATTTACTGAAAACAACGACAAAACGGTTAAGCATAGCAAAATAAAATAAAATAAAAATAAAAAATAAAAATTTAGCATATACTTACAACAAACAGAATCAATTTAAGCTATAAAGAAATTCTTTTAACATAATTTTCAGTTTTTTGTTTTTGTTTACTAAAGAATACGCTTAATATTGATTTTTACAATTCCAAATTCTTTAACATCAAGAATCATGAATTTTCTTTGCCCCCAATAACAATTGAAAAGAAATGGCCATTTAACAGACGAAGTTAGAAGATGCTGCTAGTGGATGCAGCAGTTGATATGGCTTCAGTTTCAGCTTCCTCTCCCTCTTCCAATCTTTTTTTTTTTTTAATCAAAAGGAAAAAAATATGACCATCTTTACAATACCTTAATTTAATTTAATATTTTAAAAAATCAAAAGGGTCTCATAAACACTACAATTTCGAGAGCAAATGCCCTTGGGAATATGCATATGCCCCCAGAAAGGCTTATTTTCGAGAGAGTTTCGCTGTCGACCATCGTTATATAAAATCGCATCAGAAAGTATTTTCTCGCTGGAGTTTTCAGAGAAAAAATTTATTTTCAACAGCAAAGCTCTTGAAAATAGCATGAACTATCTTCGAAAATAACTCCTGAAAATCCAAATAATTACATTTTCCAAGTACATTTTGCCCTCGAAAATACTAAATAAACTGGTCGAAAATTTTCATTTCTCTTTATCGAGGTTCCCCTTTTTTTATTTTTCTTTTTTTTTTACTTGATTTATCATAAATGTAATAAAATATGAAGTTGATCTATGAAGAATATATATTATAAAGTAACACAACATAACGAACATAATAATATAACACAAAACGCCCTAACGAAGTGCTATAAATTTCATAGAAAATACAACAATGGTACATTTACTAATCAATAATCGGAATAGGCTAAAATTGGAATTAGGAATGGAAATCAGAATAACTTGTTTATTTGAGCTGTAGGAATCAAAATCGGAATGAAATTCATTTCCATTGATGTGTTTACTTTGTCTTGAAATCAGAATAAAATATATAGTCATTTACTAAAATGCCCTATGTTAAGTATTGTCTTTGATATTATTTAATAATAATAATAATAATAATAATAATAAAAAATATATAAATAGTAGTAATAATATTAATAATAGTAATAATAATAGAATACTAATAAAATAATAATAATAAATAATAGTAATAAAAATAATAATAAATAGTATTATTAAATTCTGTAAATTGACTTATTTGAAAATAATTTAAAATGAACTGGGCCTTAATAAAATTTTAGAAAAGTTTTTGGGGCCAAATTCTATTTTCAAGAAATAATTGCTCAAAGGTAGAGAGTTTGCGGCTAACTGCTTCCTATCAAGCGGCTAATCGATTGATGCACAATTTTGAATATCAATTCCAGTGAGTTAGCGATTAACCGCTTACCATCAAGCGGCTAACCGACTGTGGCACAATATTGAATATCCAACATTTCCCATCATTTTTTGACCAGTGATAGAATCAATTACAAGCACTACAAAAATGGAACCCATGTTATAAAAACTGCAAACTTTCCTGCCATCAATCATATCACTATACAACTAAAGCCACAATTTGGCAATTCTGGAAGCTAAACGCACAACAAATGCACAAGAAATTAATTCATATAATTTATAAGTGCAAAATTTATTAAAATAATTAGGCAGTTTTGGCAGCCAAAAGCACAAAGAAATGGCCAGGCAACATATCGACAGTTTTGGAAGCTAAAACCATGATATTAATTCATATAATCTATAAAATATAAAATTATCTAATGGGCTGCACGGTGATGAGTTGTCAAAGCGAGATTGCCGAACGTGACAGAGCCGATCAGTGATGGGCTGCAGTCAACGACGAATCCGACCGGTGACTGATACGGGATCGATGACGAGCGGTGAAATCAAGTGGTGGGATATCGTTGCTAAGTGAGAGAGCTGAGATGGGTCGTTAGGGATTTCGTGTCTTTCTTTTTTCCATTTATATTTTTCTATGACCAAGAGGGCAATTTCGGGAAAAACAAAATTAATGAGGGCATTTTCGTCATGGGGGGAATGGGGTTCTGATTCCCAACCCCCCCCACCCCCCCCAAACTAGAATGCCAATACCGATAATCATTCCTTATTTGTTGTCGACCCCATGCATTTGATGATTCTCATTCCAATTTCAATTTTAGCAAGTAAACAAAGGATTGATTCTGAACCAACCAATTTTTATAAAGGCAAAAACTAGTTGTCTTCATATGTGTCAATCACTGTAAGATTGATTATCAATCAATATCAAGATCGATTGCCGTTTTAGTGTACACCACAATTTTATGAGTAATTTACTAAATTGTCTAAAAATACATGAAAATTAGTTGATTATTGATTTTCACTAATTTCAATATATCAAATTAACATGCTATCGAGTTATAATGCCAAAGCACATTATTTAAGAATCAATACTAAAATAAATTATTTGATATTTTCAAATCCAAACCTAAGTTTAAATTCTTTAAATTATCTCAATCAACTTTTATTTTATTAGTTGACTATCTCCATTACTTGTTGAAAAAAATAGAATTGACGACCACTTGTATGTTAACTTAATTTGAAAGTCAACTAATATTTATTTTCCATGGAGTATTAACGAAGTATTTTTCCTGGTTGGTCTAGGGCTTACAAGCTTTCGTTAGTGATTATATTGAGAAAATATTGCTAAAATAATATCTTCATTCACAGACCACAAAGCTGCACGATCAGAGTGGAATTAAGTTGAAGGTTTTACACATCCTCAACAGAAATTATAATTATGAGCATAAAAATTTATAAAACTATTCGATAATTGTTAACAGAATATATAATTGTGAGCATAAAAACTATTCGATAATTTTTAACATAAAAAACGTGACTAGAAATTTATAATATATTCTAACTCTTATTACCCATAAAAATCTCCTTGACGGCACATAATTTTGTTACAACTTCTGTCATTTGCATTCGCTCAGACGGAGATTCCATTGAGCAGACAACTCCAGTTCTCACTACAGCTACCAAGCACTCCTCAATTCTGATTATTTCGTTTTCATGACTCTTGAGTGCTACTCGGCGCCTTTGCTTCCAACAGCAGTGAAGGATCAACAATTTCCATTACCTTTTTCGGCAGAGCCATCTTGGCATATTCATGGAGAGTCAAGCCATCATTGAACATGTTATCAGTTGGTCATCTTCTCGTAAACATCTCTAGCAACAAAATTCCGAAGCTGAACACATCTCCTGTCATGGACACATCGCCGCCCATACCATACTCTGGCAAAATAAAATATATATCGTATTCTTTGTGTTAGATATTTACATTAATTGCTTATATCATGTGTATATGGTATATAATTTAAAAGAATAAAATATCAAATATATATGAAAAAAAATTACCGGGGGCAATGTAACCAACAGTTCCTTTCATTCCAATTGAACTTGATTGACCTCCAGGAACTTTAAGAAATGAGTGGTCAGACAGAAATCTAGCTAGCCCAAAGTCGCTCACGTGGGCAACCATGTCATGATCAAGCAAAACGTTGCTTGGCTTTAGATCACCATGAACAATTGGCGGTTGGCAGTGGTGGTGAAGATATTCAATTACAGAAGCCACTCCAATGACTATGTTTAGTCTTTGAATGAGATTTAAATTGCTCAATTCGAGATGATCATTGGTATGATCATCAATCCACTATATAAATAAGAGGTTATATAAGATTTTACATTATACAAGATGAATTACATAAGCTAAATAGCTATATAGAGATATTGCTGATAAAGATGAAGATGGTAAAGAAAGATATGGAGAGTGATAGTATGGTGGAGAAGATGGTGAATGTGAAAATAGAAATGGCCTTCAAAAATGGAGAAATGGGTGATGATCTAAAAGATGAAAAGAGGAGGAGAGAGTGTGTGTGTGAGAGAGAGAGGAGAGGAGATGAGGTAAGGAGATGATTTTTCCCCTAATATGAGTGAATAATACATTTATATAGTGGAGGCTAGTAGTAAGGAGAGTGCATAAAATTTAGGGTTAGATGTCATTCTTAGGTGACAAGAAGATAATATTTTTAGGATTATGCGTTATATATAGGGAAAAGAGGTAAGAATATTTCTTTTGTACTAGGTTTATTCTTTCTTATAAATATCTTTAAGTGTTCAACATTGACCATTGATTTTCAAGTCCATCCAATATAGTAAATTCTTTCAAATAGTATCTTTATAATGCTCTAAGTATTATGCTCATTTTGCCCTTGTAAATATCAGCATGTCATTCATTTATTAATTCAAAAAATCATTCTAAATTTGCCTCCAAACAGACCCAAATAATGCAAACATCCAACCTTAATCAACTTTTAATAACAATAATTTTAATTGTAGTTATTGGATCTGACTTTTCAAGTATAAAATAGTGTCTTTATCATATAGTATCTTTATCTCATATAAATTAAAATTGAAATAATTCTGACATGCATTAAATGAAAATAGATGATAATTAAATGAACTTTAACAAACACACATATATGATAGACTTTGGGCAATTATATGTAATATAAGGATTAATTGAAATAACAATAATTTCAATTGTAGTTATTGGATCTGACTTTTCAAGTATAAAATAGTGTCTTTATCATATAGTATCTTTATCTCATATAAATTAAAATTGAAATAATTCTGACATGCATTAAATGAAAATAGATGATAATTAAATGAACTTTAACAAACACACATATATGATAGACTTTGGGCAATTATATGTAATATAAGGATTAATTGAAATAACAATAATTTCAATTGTAGTTATTGGATCTGACTTTTCAAGTATAAAATAGTGTCTTTATCATATAGTATCTTTATCTCATATAACTTAAAATTGAAATAATTCTGACATGCATTAAATGAAAATAGATGATAATTAAATGAACTTTAACAAACACACATATATGATAGACTTTGGGCAATTATATGTAATATAAGGATTAATTGAGCAATTGACTCATACTATGGGGATTAAAAGAAAAAGATCATTTAGCCAATGTAAATTGATGAGTATATAATATATACATATTTTATCTTTTATTATATATTTATTAGTTATTTTTATTTATTATTTTTATTAATTGAATTATTTTATTAAACAGTATAATAAATTGAAGATAAGTAATACAATTGCTTAGAGTAATCAAGATGTGAAAGAATTGAGATAAGTAAATTGAAGATAAGTAATACAATTGCTTACAGTATAATAAATTGAAGATAAGTAATACAATTGCTTAGAGTAATCAAGATGTGAAAGAATTGAGATTATTGGATTTGTGCTTGACGGACCGATTATAGAAGTCAATTAAAAGGGCCACTATGAATTTCTTTTCTAAATGAGCACGCACGTAAGAGGAAGATAAATAAAAAAGGCTTTTGGCTTTAGGAATTAAGAGGACAAGGTCGGTGGCTTAAACAAGTTAACATTATAATAACTATGGGTGGTCATTTGACCTAATCTGAACCGAATTCGGATAAGGGATTTAATCTGATCGGATTGGATTTTAGGCAACTCGGCCCGATCCGATCCGAAAATGAAATGAAAACAAGCATAAATTGTCCAATCCGACCAGATCTGATCCGAATATATATATTCGGTTTGAATTCCATTCAATCTAAAAATATTCCGAAATCCGATCGGGTTAACCCGAACCCGGATTTGCCTATCCCTAATAATAACCCAGCTTTGGCTTTTGCGCAAGAAGAGGAGAGAAATGGAAAACATAGAGAAGAATTAGAGGTGGCTTGACAATGGCCTCCATTGGTTCTAATGTCCTCAATCTCCTTTTTAATTAATCCCTACTTGTTTGCTTTAATGTTTATGGTTATTGTTTCACATAATTAGTTGGATGTTGTTAAATCTTTTCATTAATTCTGCCATATATTATTAATTGTTAGGATTAATATTTGACTAAATCTATGCTTGGATCTATAAAGTTTATATATGATTATCTTTGATTTTGTGTCTTTCATTAAATTGTTTACACAGAGTGCTTAGCAAAAATTTGACTCTTTGTTATTCAATTTTGTTTATATGGGATGCTTAAATATGATACTAATAAGTAGAAAAAAAAAATTTACGTAAGATTAATTTTAATTGGGCTTAATTGTTATATTCTTGAGTAAGCATAGATTACTTTCAAGTTGCCACTCTAAAATTGGGAATTGATTGGTAATTAGATAATTGTTAAATTGAACTGTGGTGGATTCTGAAGTCTTGGTATACTTGATGTCTTGAATTCTTGTGTTTACTTGTCTTTAATTTACTTGCATCTTTAGTTTAATTTTCTCAAACAAATTTTTTTTTCCAATAAGGGCATAAGTTATAATTAACTTAGATTAAATTTTACTTTCCTAAAAATTGACAGGCCTTATGGGTTTAACCTCGTTAGTCCTAGTCTATACTTTAATAGATTCGTGCGCTTATAAGTACATTAAAAATTTGCATAACATAAATATAAAAGTTATGAAAAGAGAAAAAAAAGACAAATATGTGATTCATACCTTATTACTGTATATCACTGTACACTAAATTCAAATTCATGTGTCCATTTAGAGTTTAGGCAAAAAATTGATCACTAAACTTTAGTGTTATTATCATTTTTCACAAAAGGAGTGTTTACCATTTTGTTTTTTAACAATTAAAAAAGTGGTAAAAGTTTATCTCTCAGATATATTGACAATTTTTCATAACCCAAAAGTGTGAAAACCTTAATTTGCTTTTGTTTTTGTTTAGAAGATGAGGGCAAATGGAGGGTCCTTTGATGATGATGATGATGATGATTATTATTATTATATTTTGGCCTTCTTAACAATAAACGAGAGTAAGTTGATTTTCACACTTCATTCTAAGTAAGGGGTAAATTGGAGTTTACCAGAGTAATAATACTAAAGCAGTCTGTGCAGAAACAATGAGAGAAAGTGAGGCAATTAAATCTGATTTCTGTTTCTTCAGTTCTTGACGAAATGAAACAATTAAACCATGTGTTACAATAAGATTGCTGAAACGATTGCGGACCACGAAATTGCACGATCAAGAACTCATACGGTGGAATTAAATTTAAGATTTTACAGATTCTCAACAGCATTTATAAGCAGAAAAAGTATTTAGGAAAACATTCACTTTTTCCTTCGTGTATGGGATTTCACTGAAACAAAATGACCCATTTACATTTAAAAAATCTTTTTTTTTTTCTAAAAAATCATGTTACAAATAATGAGGAAACTAATAGATTTAGATAGGAAGCAATGTAAAATAAACTAAATTTGATTCTTGAATATTCGGTTTTTTATAATTATGTATATACACATATATCCACAATAATTAACATTAAAAATATGACCAGCTAGTTTATAATATGTCAAACCCTTTTAGCCTTAAAATTCTCCCTAGCAGCACATAATTTTGTAACGACATCTGTCATTTGTATTCGCTCATATGGGGATTCCATTGAGCAAAGAACTCCAACTCTCACTATGGCAGCCAAGCACTCCTCAATTTTCGCTCTTTCATTTCCAAGATCCCTAGAGTTGCTTGCCCTTGCTTCCAGCAACAGTGCAGAATCAACAATTTCCATTACTTTTTCTGCCAGAGCCATCTTTGCAAATCCATGGAGAGTAAGGCCATCATTAAACATGTTATGGGTTGGCCGTCTTCCTGTAAACATCTCAAGCAACAAAATTCCGAAGCTGAACACATCTCCTGTCATGGATACATTCCCGCCCATACCATACTCTTGAAAGGGGGAAAAAAAAAACAATTCAGATTCTTTGCGTTAGATATAAAAAATTAAGTACTTAGAATCATGTGTATAATGTTTATTTTTAACGTTCAAAATATATATCAAATTTGAAAATAATTACCTGGAGCAATATAACCAACAGTTCCTTTTATTCCAATTGAACTAGATGGAGTTTCCTGAATCCAGCGATCAGATAGAAATTGGGCAAGCCCAAAGTCACCGACATGGGCAACCATGTCATGATCAAGCAATACATTGCTTGGCTTTAGATCACCATGAACAATTGGTGGTTGGCAGTGATGGTGAAGATATTCAATTGCAGAAGCCACGTCAATGACTATGTTTAGTCTTTGAATGAGATTTAATTTGCCGTCGACTTGATCATTGCTTTGTTGTAACCAATCCTCTAAACTTCCGCTTTGCATGTAGTCATAAACAAGCGCCTTGAAATCATCCCCTTTGAAATCAATGCTTGAGCACACCGTGATGATTTTGATGAGATTCCGATGACGAATACTTTTTAATGCTTCACATTCAGCAACAAAACTCTTGATTGAACCTTTTTGCTTGAGATTAATTACTTTCACTGCTACTGGCATCAGATTTTCACCCAGATTTCCTCTGTACACAAAGCCAAAGCTTCCCTGACCAATCATGTTTGACAATGAAAACTCATTTGTCGCTTTATTCAACTCAGCATAGGAAACCATTGGAAATTGTTGTTCCATGGACAACGACCTAGATGATTTTTGTTCTTGTTTCCTTCTTCGAGTGCAAACAACAATCAAACATGCTGATAAAATTGTCAATGATACAATCACTGGAATCAAAACTTTCAGAAGGGTCATTATTGCTTTATTTGGTCCATTGGTGTGGCAAGCTGGTAAATGCAATTCATCTAAACCCCCACAAAGCTTACCATTCTCAATTAGTGAAATTCCTGTTTTATTGCTGAAGACTCCTTTTGTTGGTACCTCACCTTCAAAGTGATTATAAGACAAGTTTAAGTATTCCAAGAATGATAGATCCTCAAAATATTCTGGAATCTGGCCAGAAAAATTGTTGCAGGAGAGATCTATTGCTTTAATGCTTTTTAAGGAATTTAGAGAGGAAGGAATACTTCCACTGAAAGAATTGTCTTGCATGTTAAGATATTCTAAGCTTGTACAAGCACTTAGAGTAGTAGGAATCTCACCAGAAAATCGATTTCTAGAAATATCTAATTGAATGAGATTCTTCAAGTTACCTACTACTAGAGGAATAGAACCACTCATAAGGTTACCAGAGAGATCTAGCTGAGATGAAAGGGTCGTTATCTCAAGAATTTGTGGAGGCAAAGTACCGGTGAGTTTATTGTTGGACACATTCAATAGCATCAAATTCGTACAATTGCCAAGATATGAGGGTATATTGCCTTGCAAGTTATTGAATCCTAACCAAAGGCTACTCAGTACTGATAGGTTTCCAAGAGAGTAAGGGATAATCCCATGTAAGTTATTTGCAGAGAAATCTAGACCTTGCAGGTTTCTAAGTTCACCAATTGTATATGGAATGTTGCCTGTTAATTGGTTATACTCTAAACCAAATGCATATATATTGGCAAGATTTTTTATTTCAAGAGGTATGGTGCCAGATATTTGGTTGAGTCCCATGGTGATTATGGTTACTGTTGAGAGGTTCGCTATAGAACGAGGCAACGACCCTCCAAATCTATTGGAATTCAAACCAAGAGTTTCCAATTTGCTACAATTTGTGAGAAGGGTTATAAAATCAAGATCACCAATTGTCCCACTTCCTAAATTATTTTGACCCAAATTGAGCCTAGTTAGATTTGGGAGACTGTTGAAATCAATACCCACTTTCCCACTGAAATGGTTTCCTGAAAGGTTAAGAATTACAAGATTTGATGAATTGGAAAATGATTGTGGGATAGAACCTGTGAGGTTGTTTTGAGCAACAATCAGAATTTGTAGTTTCGGAAGATTGAAACCTATGTTAAGTGGAAGTCTTCCTACGAATCTATTTGTAAGTAATGAAATTTGCTCAAGGGAAGAGATGTTGAAAATTGGAAGAGGAAGCATACCAGAGAAATTATTTTCAGCTACGCTTAAAAAATTTAAGTTTCTTAGTTGACCAAGACTTTCAGGAATTATCCCGTCCAATTTGTTCTCCCCAACCCCAAGTTGCTGAAGAGTTGAAATATTTCCGATGGAAGGTGGGAGCTGTCCGGTTAACTGATTTTCAGCAACGTTCAGGTTCTGAAGTTTCAACCAGTAGTAGCCGATATATGCTGGAATTTCTCCAGTAAGATTGTTTCTACGGACAGAAAAATTGATGAGGTTAGAGCAGTGGGACAGATTTGATGGTATTGTACCTGAAAAAGAATTAAAATCCAATACTAGAACTTTAAGCCTGGAAAGACGACCAAGTTCATTGGGAATTTCACCGTGGAGGTTGTTGCTTGCCAGGTTGATGAACCTGAGAAAGCTGAGATTCCCAACATAAGGAGATAAGAAACCTCCTATGCTTTTGTTTCTCAAAACTAACTGGATTACTCTTGGGTGTCGTTGACCACAAGTCACGCCTGTCCACTGGCACAAGCTTATAGATTTGTTCCATGAACTTGTAACTCCAAGTGGATCCTGAAGCTGTGACTTTATGGCAAGCAGTGCAAGACGATCTGTATCGTTTGAAAGGGCGAAACAGCTATCAGATTTAAGCAAAAACAAGGTGAAGCACCATACGAAAGTGGCAAGGCAGCTCATGGAAATGGAATTTAGCAGCATGTTTGAGTTTGTCTATAGGCTGTTGTGCTCGACCAGAATGTTTTGGACGAACATTCAGTTTTCCAAATTTCGCGAAGCTTATGATTTTTCTAACACAACAACGAAAGCTTTCGTTCATTCATATATAAAAATTAATGTGGGATCTGTAGTGGAGCCCTTGAAACGTGCTTTTCCGGGAATCAAGCTTCTGGAATATCATTGATATATGTAAAATACTGGGTCGCATTAGTTAACATTTGAATTAGAGCTCGATCCAAAGTGCACAAAAGTCAATTATAACTGATCAATCTACCTAGTGAATTGCTTTCCCGGTAATATTATTTTGCTGGTCACTTGTATTGAATCCAAGAATCCTGGAAAGATATTTGATTGAACAATTAATTTGAATTATATAATTTTCCATAATAAAAGGATAATACAAAAATAAAATACAGATTGGATGAGTATGCAAAACGCAACTTGATTAATTGTGAATTCATTCGGGGCTTATATAATATTTATTACTGGATCGAGGAAGATGGCCAGGAATATGTCTACAGCTGTCCTGCCCTTAATTAATTATGTAGTCTGCAGACGCTGCAGGATCTTAACGGAATTCTTAGGCTGACCAATAATAATTTATATAATTTTCTATATAGTATGGTTTAGATTATAATTTTTCTTTAGTCTTCTGAATGAGCATTTGGAGATATGATTTCTGTTCTGAGAGTCTTCTGGTGAAATAAGCAACTGAATTTTGGCATTCAACTGAAGTGTCGTTGTTTAATGAATTGTGACACTATTTATTTATATTTTTTATTCTAAATTTATGTCATGGCACTATCGATTCTGTGCCTTAGCTATCATAATCATTTGAAAACTGCTGCCGGCCGTTTTATCAAATAAACAATTAAAGGTTTTTTTTTTTTTTTCCTGTTGAGAAAAGGACATCTAGACTCCTAAAGTTTGGGGAAATAATTATATAGATTTTCAAATTTTTAATAAGGTACACTAAGACTTTCTTTCGACGATAATACTCTTTATAAATAAAAAATAAAAAATTAACTTTAAAATTTTTTAATAAGTACAAATATAATTTAAATTATTTAATTTATCTAGTAGACAAATAATATTAGAATATTTTCTAATATACAAAATAATTTTTAAAATGTAAATTATTATATTTATTTTAATAATATCTTTGTATTTATTATAAAAATTTTAAATAAATCTTTGTGTTAAATAGATTTTATAATCAATAAAATATATCTCGTGTATTAATAATATTAAAATTATTTTATATAATATTGCAAATAATATAAATTTTTATATATTTACTTTAATATTATGTTTCTATATATTATAAAATTTAGTTTAATATAATATACGATTATAGGGTATTAAAAAAACTTTTAAATAAAGAAATTATTTTAAAATTTATATAATGCTACGTTTATTGTAATATTATATTTCTATTTATTATAAAACATTGGAGTCATTTTTTTTGAATTAATAAAGCCAAAGGGTATTACAATCAAAATGAGGTCTTGGTATCCTTTATTGAAAACTCGATCATTTTCTCAAATTTTAAGAGTGTAGGTGTCATTTTCTTGATAATTTAAGGTCACCAGATTATCCAGAGAAAGTAAAAATTAAAAATTGGTTTAAACTTTGTCCACCCCTATTTTGTTTATAAAAAAAATACATATACTAATATATATTCTAAGAGATAATGGATGCTCAAAGTTACGCCCTCAACATCAATGAAGTGGAGGATAAACCCACAGTTAGGACAAGCGGTCAAATGGCATGATTCATGGAGACCCACTATTAACTCAAATAACATACTTTAATTTAAAAACAACTTGGAATTTGCATTTGTCATATTGTCGTACTTTACTTGATTGTGCAAGTGACATTGAGACGTTCACGTAAATAATTCATTGAGACGTATATTCATATATGCTGTTTAGGGCATATATTTAAATATATAAATAAATAAAGAGTAGGCCTTTTGACATCTCTCAAAATTTCTCGTAAAACTCTTTTTTAATTGAAATTACTTAAATAATTTGTTTCTTGTTTTGAATGGAAATTCAATTAAACATTTAGATAAATTATTCTTTTAACAAAATTTTACACCCACTCCATTTCATAATTTATATATATTTTTTAAATTTTAATTTAAAATTATATTTTTTTAGAAAATTATAAGAGTTTAGAGTTATGAAGACAGAAATTATATAATAAGAAGAAAAAATTAAGATAAATTTAATATTTTAAGATTTGTATACAATTTTTAAAAAAAATTTAGGATTTTTATATAATTTAAAAAGATTTTTTTTTTTTGGGGTAAAACTTAGGGGAGGATAGTTAATTTTAATATGTGGATTTATATTTTATCAATTAAACTGAGAGTATTTTAGGAAATACATTCAAAAGGGGTGTTTTTAAGTATTTTAGAGGGGTTGAAGGTCTTGCCCCTGTCCAATTTCATCAAGCCTATGAGTTAAATGAAGCCTTCACTAGACTAATTTTGTGGCTTTTCACCCAACTTGAAAATTGATACTGTTACAACCTATTAAATAAGCTGGCCCAGCATTAGAACTTTGAGCTTTCGCAGTATTGAAAAGAAATTTCATGAAGTAAAAGATGAAATTTTAGGGATCAGAAATTTAAAGTGAGTTATAGAAACAAATTTAATTTTTTATTCTTATTTATATGTCCCTCTCAAAACCAAATGAAACTGAAAACAAATTTCAAATTTCAAATTAATTAGTAAATTGGAAAAGGTCACTCACACCTTTAAAGTTTACTTAAATTATCACACATATCCCTTCATTTCATAAATTATCATATAGACCTACTTAATTTCATAAATGTCTATCATACCCTTTCATTATAACAACCCAAATAAATATAAATATAGTAATAAGATAAAAATAATAAATAAATATCATATGATAGAAATAAAATATTTCAACAAGTATAATTAATAAAATAATATATATAATGAAAATTATTTTTTATATTAAGTTATTATTAGTCTATCCCGATGGATTTTATTAATACTAAAATCTATTAATCCAAAAATTGACTTTAAGATTTATATTAATATAGATATAATTTAAAAAGATATTGTAAATAAAATAATATAAATTTTATAAATTACTATGAATGTTATGTATGATTATTTTAATATTATTAATATGTCAAATAGATATTATTATTATTAAAAGATTATGACATATTAATAATGCTAAAATAATTTTCTAATATTCAAAATAATTTATAAATTTTATCATATTTTATATATTATATTATTTTTTTATTTTTATTTATTACAGAAGTTTATTTAAAATTAATTATTAAGTTGTTGTAATCAAAGGTATAATAGTAAAAAAAAAATTTGTGTGACCAATTATTAAACCAAGGGAGTGTGAGTGGCCTTTCCCCGTAAGTAACTCACAAATCTCTCAATTGATTGTCATAAGGAAGAAAGCTCAAAGATCCTTGAGTGGCCAGGCCATGATTAATATAAGTTCAAACTGACCATAACCACAAGCTTTCTAACCAGGCTTATAATGCTTCCTTGTTGCAACATGATCATGCAAAATGCTTAAATTATTATCAAGCCTGCAACAGATAAACTTAGCAGCTTACCTACATTCGATCAAATGCAGTCATAGCACATAAATGTCCACATCTTGAAGAAAACAAATAGTACTATGCATTAAAAAAATTTCAAGCAACTTTCTTTGTCAAGTCACCCATATTTTACAATCATCAACGGACTATGCATATAACTTTGAAATTTTAAATATCAAACCCTGCCGCTACTAATAAAAATCTCCCTAACAGCACATAACTTTGCTACAACATCTATCATTTGCATTCGCTCTAATGGGGATTCCATTGAGCATATGACTCCAATTCTTACAACAGCAACCAAGCACTCCTTAATTCTGGCTCTTTCAATTTCATGATTCCTAGTGTTGCTCACCATTGTTTCCAACAATAAAGAAGGATCAACACTATCTATTACCTTTTCAGGCAAAGTCGTCTTGGCAAATCGATGGAGAGTCAAGCCATCATTAAACATGTTATCGGTTGGTCGTCTTCCAATAAATATCTCTAGCAACAAAATTCCGAAGCTGTACACATCTCCTGTCATGGACATACCGCCGCCCATACCATACTCTTTTAAAAAAAAAAAAACAACAGAATTTGTGTTAGATATTAACATTAAGTAGTTAGAATAATGTGTATATATTATTTAACATATCAAAATATCAAATATGAAAATAATTACCCGGGGCAACATAACCAATGGTTCCTTTTATCCCAATTGAACTTGGAGGAGTTTCAAGAATTGTACCAGGTGAGTGATCAGAAAGAAACCTTGCAAGCCCAAAGTCACCCACGTGGGCAATCATATCATGATCAAGTAAAACGTTGCTAGGCTTTAGATCACCATGAACAATTGGTGGTTGGCAATGATGGTGAAGATATTCAATTGCAGAAGCCACGTCAATGACTAAGTTTAGTCTTTGAATGAGATTTAAGTAGCCCATTTCGAGTTGGCCATTGCTCTGGTGCAACCAATCCTCTAAACTTCCGCACTGCATGTATTCATAAATGACAGCCTTGAAATCAGCCCCTTTAAAATCAATGCTCGAGCAAACAGTGATGATTTTGATGAGATTCCGATGGCGAATACTTTTTAATGTTTCACATTCTGCAACAAAACTCTTGCTTGCACCTTTTTGCTTAAGATTAATTACCTTCACTGCTACTGGCATTCCATTTTCACCCAGATTTCCTTTATACACACAGCCAAAGCTTCCCTGACCAATCAAATTTGATGATGAAAAATCACTTGTTACTTTGCTCAACTCAGCATAGGAAACCATTGAAAATTGTTGTTCCAACTGTAGCATACTACATGATTTCTGTGTTTGTTTCCTTCTTTGAGTATAAGCAACAGTAAAACATGCTAATAAGATTGCCAAGAATACAACCACTGGAATCAAAACTTTGAGAAGGGTGATTGATGCTTTTCTTGGTCTATTGGATTCGCAGGCTGGTAAATGTAATTCCCCTGAACCTCCACAAAGCTTTTCATTCCCAGTTAAATAAATTCTTGTTTTGTTGCTGAAAAGTCCTTTTCTCGGTACCTCACCCTCGAAGTGATTGTAAGATAGGTTTAAGTACTCTAAAAAGATAGATTCTCAAGATATCCTGGGATGTTGCCTGATAAATTGTTGCTTGAGAGATCTAGCTTTTTAATGCTTTTCAAGGTATTTAGAGAGAGGGGAATGCTTCCACTGAATGAATTAACCTGCATACTTAGATACTCTAAGGCTGTACAAGAACTTAGAGTAAAAGGAATCTCATTGGAAAAACTATTTCTAGATAAATCTAATTCAATAAGATTTTTCAAGTTGCCCACTTCTAGAGGAACAGAACCATTAAGAAGGTTATCAGATAGATCTAGGAGAAATAAGGTTGTTATGCTGAGAACTTTTTGTGGCAAGGCACTAATGATTTGATTTTTGCTAATATTTAGTTCCATCAAATTCTTAGAATTGCCAATGGATGAGGGTATACTGCCTTGCAAGTTATTGAATCCAAGTGAAAGGTGATTGAGTAGTGATAAGTTTCCAAGAGAGTCAGGGATGATCCCATGTAAGTTATTTTCAGACAAATCTAGAGCTTGCAGGTTTCTAAGTTCACTAATGGTGTAAGGAATAGAGCCAGTTAATTGATTATACTCCAAACCAAATGCATTTATATTAACTAGATTTTTTATTTCAGGAGGTATGGTGCCAGATATTTGGTTTTTCCCAACGCGATTATGGTTATTGTTGTTGAGAGGTTGGCTATAGAATGCGGCAACACTCCTCCAAATCTATTTGTATTCAAACCAAGAGTCTCCAATTTGCTACAATTGGTGAGCATGGTTATAAAATCAAGATCAGTAGTTGTCCCAATCCCGAAATTATTTCGACCCAAATTGAGCCTAGTTAGATTTATGAGATTTTGGAAATCAATGCCCACTTTCCCACTGAAATGGTTTTCTGAAAGGTTAAGAATTTCAAGATGTGATGCATTGGAAAATGAGTGTGGGATAGAACCTGTAAGGCTGTTTTGACCAACAACTAGATTTTTCAGTTTTGGAAGATTGAAACCTATGTTAAGTGGAAGACTTCCTTCAAATCTATTTGTGAGCAATGAAATTGTCTCAAGGGAAGAGATGTTGTAAATTGAAGGAGGAAGCATACCAGAAAAATTATTTTCAGCTAAGATTAAATAGCTTAAGCTTCTTTGTTGCCCAAGACTTTCAGGAATTTTCCCGCCCATTCTGTTCCCTCCGATCTGAAATTGCTGCAGAGTTGAAAGATTTCCAATGGAAGATGGGAGCTGTCCGGTAAACTGATTGCCATTAAGGTTCAAGTATTCAAGTTTCAACAAGTAGCCAATAAATGATGGAATTTCTCCTACAAGCTTGTTTACATGGAAAGACAAATTGATGAGGTTAGAGCAATGGGACAAATTGGATGGTATGTTACCTGAAAAAGAATTAAAATTCAATACTAGAGTTTCAAGCCTGGAAAGACGGCCAACTTCATTGGGAATTTCACCATAGAAGCTGTTGTTTGCAAGGACGATGACTCTGAGAAAGCTGAGATTCCCCACAAAAGGAGATAAGAAACCTCCTATGCTTTTGCTTCTCAAATCTAGCTTAGTTACTCTTTGGTGTCGATGACTACAAGTCACGCCTGTCCATTGGCACAAGTTTATAGAATCGTTCCATGAACTTGTAACTCCAAGTGGATCCTGAAGCTGTGACTTTATGGCAAGCAATGCCACACGATCTGTCTCGTTTGAATGGGCATAACTATTATGAGTACTAAGCAGCAACAAGCTGAAACACCACACCAAAGTGGCAACACGGCTAAAGGAAATGGAAATTATCATGTTTGATCTTCAATGTGTGAAACTGTAGTGAATACCTTTCCAACTTCATGTGAAGGGGTATTTAAAGAAGAAAAATGTATTCAATGATTTCATTAGATAGAGTGAATATAGAGAATAACAGTTGATTGATTTATCGTCCAGCTTCTAAGAAAAACCTTGTGTCTCCCATTGAGAAAATCTGTTAGGAAATCAGTGTGTGAGTGTGTTGGTGGATTCTTTGAACATGAAATAAAAATCCAATTATTTTTGTGCGTTCTGACTGATTCAAGGTCTGGCTTCTACGAAAAAACATGTGAACATGGAGAAAATCTGTTAGCTGCCAATCAGTACAATGGATTATTAAAGTGGAACTTGCCATTAATAATTGAGTTATTTAAATGTTTTCTGCGAAGGCCTCATTACTACATTACATTATCTGATCACCTCAAATAATGTGCCTATTGTTTTTTTTTTTCTCAGCAATATATATTAGAAGGAATGTTCTGGGTGGTAGCATCATGCGTTGGGTTTGGTTTAAAGGCAACTCAAACCAATCCAAAGTTCTTACAACTCAACCTAACTCAATCCCTTTCACTTTGAGTATGGGTTTGGTTATAAATGATTATGACATAATAGAAATAAATTATCAATTGTCATAAATTAAATACCCATTTTTAAAGTTTATAATGTAAAAAAAAAAAAAAATCCCGTCTGGTATCTTTGTGGTTGAGGTTGATGCATGGTACTTTCACTGGTGTTGATTGTTGAAATTGAGAAAAAAGAAAAAAAAAATTAGATTATAAAAAATACCACTCTCATTGCAGGAGTGCCACTGACGTGGCATCCTAATCTATGTTGAAATTGACAATTTGGTTTTTTAAAATACCAGTGGGGGCAACTATGGGGTGAGTGAGTTAAATATGTAAAAAATAAAATTTATGAATCGAGTGGGCTAAATGGGTTGGACCCAACTCATAAATTTATACCCATATCAATCCAATCCAAACTAACTACTTTGGGTTGGGTTGTATGTTTTTTAATTTTTATCCACCCCAACCTGCATATATAGGTTTTTTTTTTTTTTTTGAAAATAACTTGTATATATAGGTTGATAGTTCAAAATGATAGCACCACTCTATTATCCTTATCAACCCCCCACCCTTTTTTTAAATTTATATTCTTTTTAATTCCTTAAACAAACTCCTCAATAAACCCTTCAAATGTGTATTTGATGCTCTTGCAAGTTGCTACATAAAAGTATGTTTTTTGTCTTCATCACTAATAAAGAAGATATAGATAACTCAACTGTATATATTTTAAATTTATTTGAGTATTCTATTTCGAAAAGAAAATCAAACTAGCATAAAGTTCGGTTGTCCCTTAACATACTCATAAAGTTAATAATTTATGAAAACTTCACAAAATTATCTTTCCTGCAAAGGCAAATTGAGAAAAAGTTTTTTATCAAATTCTTACTCTTTTACAGTTGTCTTCTTTTTCATGTTTGTAAGTTTAAACAGTTTGTAATAGAGAAAATGACTTTGTAAAGAAGGGTTTACATAAAATCCTGAGAAGAGCCTAATTCTATTTTGAAATTCTTATGAGTTGTTTTTATTAACTACGTAACACATAGTATGCCTAGCATTACTGTAACAAAGATTAAGATATAGAGTTTGCATTTTAAATGTATATGAAATAAAAAATTATACTAAGTTTGTTGGGGTACAATGCAAATCTAGCTACCCTAACATTATAGTAACACTTAACATAGACTAATTTTGGGTGATTTATTTGTTTTAACATAATTGGTTTTTGTACTTCACACATTAGGGATTTATATCGGGAATAAATAAAGTTAAAAATCTAAAGATATCAATGCTGAAGGAATTATTACAACTTTAACTCTCAAAAGTACCCATACTCAGTTAATCTATTTTTATTTAAACTTTTATCTTTCGTAGGATCAGTAGAGATATATCATCAAAATTTAAAAGTAAATTACATTTTCCACCATCAAAGAACTTTACAATATTATTTGCATAAAACAAATTAAATGTATAATATATTTAATTTATAATAATTTTCATATTTAACTAATTGAGTTTTTTTAAAATCATGTATTGCTAATCAAGTTTTCAAAGAACCAAAATTCTATCCTTTTTATATCATTCGACCAGTTCTTTTCGTTAATTTTGTCAAATTATTTAACTTGAAAATATTCAAACAAGTAAATACAAATTATGTAAATACAAGTTTAAAGGACATAAATGTCAAAATATAAGTTTTTGCATGAAACAAAAAAATTACCAAAATATATGCATGCATTATGAACAATTCAAACTTAATCCAAATTCACATCCATTTAGAGTTCAGCCAAGAAATAAATACCACTTCATTTTTAAGTCAAGCTTGATAAATCACCAAGAAACTCTCAAACATATTAGTAGAATTATTCCTCTCTAAGTCAAGCTCAAGAAATCACCAAAAAACTCTCAAACATAATAGTAAAATCATTACTACTGACTGGTGGATTAACTAGACTTTCTTTAATAATTTAACTAGTGGTGGGACTCCTATTCTCGAATGGGATCTTTGGAGTCAACATACTAGATGAGTCTTAAGCACATTTCTTTGATGCAACAAGACCAGAAGATGCAACACTCAAAGAAGCAGCATGCTGACCTGAAGATGTTTCTTGAGGCTTCCGATGAATTTATTATAGAGCTGGACAAGTGTTTAGCATGCATACAAGAGCTCCGACAGCAGCATCTTGGGATTTCTAGATTGGAAACAATTTTCCAGGCTCAAGTGGCTCACTCAAAAGTCCTCTTTGATCAAAACATTCAGGTCTGCAAGATGCATCACTTTCCATGAGTGAAACAGAATTGAAAATCTTACAGTAGCATGAAAAAAAAATTCATGTCCTCAAATAGATTTAAACAAGAAATTAAATTCTGTAAATTTTAGAAATTACGTCTCTGAATCCCTTCTCCATGCACGCTATGATAATTTTCCATTATTTTTTGAAATAATAGAAGCATTTTTGTTCCACCAAACACAAACAAGGAAATCTAGCAATTACTGAAAGGAAATCCAAAATCTAGCAAGGAATACAAAGGGATAATCAAAAACCATCATAACCCTGGTTTGATTTTCCGAAACTACAGAATTTAGGGTGACTCTGTGTCAGGAAGGGAGTCTAGTATCATCGCAATAAGAACTATTTTGCTCTTGGCACTAAGCTTGTGCATCCAAATTTCACTCTTTTATAAGTGCAACTGGTATAACCTTTTTGTGACAGGAAAAATCCTTGCTCAATAGTAAAAAGTGAATGGCCTTTGGTTGATCAATTAATATACTAAATAAACAAGCAGCCACCAATAGATTGAAAGTCTTTGACCTCTAAAATTCAGTGCAATCATAATGATGGCCCAACTCATAGTGAATATCCTACGTCTACAGTTATAATATTGATAAGATCAGTATCCAGAGCTGGTCCACGCAAAATCAGGAAAAGTGAGTTTGTTTAGAGTCTAATAATGAAAAGATTTTCGAAATATTTTCTGCCCATAGTGACTATTTTCAAGATATAAACAAAACACTAGTAGTTATGAATTCAGGACTTCCATATTACACAAAGCAAAGGAACTTTATATTACATTACCACATTCTCAAATCTAAAATAACTATACAAGTTTGTAATGTCTTCCCTCTATCCTCTTATCTTCTTGTGTTATATCAATTTCTGAAATCCAGCCCACACACCCCCATCCCATCTCATTAGCCATTTAAACCCAGCCCACACAAGTACAGATTTAGATGATCCAACTCAACAACACTAAAAAATGATAAGAGGACACTGAATAGTTGCAGAGATCAAACTTTCTTTGGCCTCAATGACGTGCAAATTCCTAGAAACTGTAAAGATCAAACATAATCAACATATAAACAGTTGATCATACAGCGAAAAATAGCCAGTACAACTTCAATTCATGAGTAGAAATACAGCATTTATCACAGTATATTTACAATCAGTGCCTCACTCCTTCAAAGATGTAAATACCTTAACAAACAAAAGTTAACAGTGTCATCAAATCAAAGAACTCAAAATAAGAACAGCAAGTAGTTATAAAACAGAGAACATAATGACTCCATCAGTAACATTTCTCACATATCAATTTGCAGTTGTAGCAAGCATGCCTGAACAAAATAACCAGAATGTCACAACCACAGTTTGTACTTCTATCTTCTTAAATTGTTGATATAAAAGTGAACTAGATTTCTATGGGAGAAACAATCACATCTAAAATAAATTCGGTGGGCATACATAATACCCTTGCAATTGCTGCACCAGGTTGAGTTGGACCCATACCTCTATCAACCAAGACTCTCATTTAATTAGTCATAGCATATGTCTGATGGAACAGAGAGAAACCCCAATGGCAGCAAAATGAAATAAACAAAGGTGTGGGGGATGGCATGCAATTAACCGCCAGATGAACTACAAGAGCTAACAAGAACAGAACCACACTCAGCAAGCAACTGGTGGTAAATGGAGTCTTCCATGCTGTCGGAATCATTTAGCGTAACAAGTTTTCCAAATAGGTCAAAAATTCAAGACGACAAACCACACATTGTTGTGAGCACATAACTCTTCTGATACCCCTGGGTCAAGTCTCCATGGATAATGTGGTGAGAATTTAGAATTTCCAAACTTGCTCCTGCAACAAGGATTCGGTCACATTTTTATATATCTTGCTTGATATGGGGAAGCGATTGAAGCAACAAAAATGCACCACTATTCATTAAAGGCTAATAACGAGATATCAAGCTGCTGAAGAAATTTTCTGGCAGTCTGCTCTGGAACCCCTCTATGCAGATGACAGATTTCCCCCAGTACAAAACTTAACCACAAGGAATGGACAATTTTCAGCCTGACAGTGGATGCAGCTAACTTCGATTTGTATTATTACTAACATTGCATAATAAGTATGAACAAATATGGGCAAGCAAGAAATCACTTGCCTTAAATTGTAATTTGCATCAAATGGGTATGCCACCAGACCATCAAACAACAAAAATGTTTATGATGGACCAGCAGATGGAAAACCATAAATATATGCTTAATTCCAACACATCTTACATCAACAATTTGCATCCCCAATTCAAGGTATAAAGTAGGTCATCTAATGGTCATCCGTAATGGAAAAAATAAAAATTAAAAAAAAAAACACATGCAAGGAATGAAAAAACATTAAGACCATCCTTTTCTAATAAGCAACTTAACCGACGGACTGATAATTTAATGAATCTGCATTCCAAAATAAATCTAAGATAAGAAGTCACAATAAACAAACTGGCAAGCAAGTAAATAAGTCCGCAACATCCTATCTTTTATCAATAATCTGACATTTTCTAACTCAAGCAAAAACTAAAAATGCATATTCAGACTATCAAGATGATTCAAACAATGAGTTAACATATGCAACTCAGCACACACTTTGACTAGTATCCAACAGCTTACCTAAATGAAATTTAACAAATTAAGCCTAGCTACCAATTGTACTCTTACTACATATCAAGCAAATTCGTACAGATGATCCTTTATCAAAGAACATCAGATGGGTATCCCACAAACAGCCTTAAATCAAAACCAATGAACTAAACATAAATAATTACATTCCCAAATCAAAGAACTCAAACTCAACAGACTTAACAAAGGAAACTAAGAATCTGAAATTTTCATTAAAGTGGGCAACCTGGAAGAGAGTTATAAAGGCAGACAGGGGCAGGGTGATTGACAGAGGAGAGGAAATTGAGATCACAATTTAAGCAGCTCTTGAACCTGGCCTGGTGGTTGGAGATTATGTATATAAGAGAATAAGTGGCGGTTTTGGGTTTCGTTTTGGTTCTGGTTGAAGAGTGTTGGTGTACATTTTGACCCAACTTAGATAATAATTTCAACTTAGGATGGCCCTCTTTTGACTGAGCTTCATCAGACTATGGTAATTTTTTTCTTTTTTTTTTGAGTTAATCAAAATAGACCTTTCATTTTTATGTCCGGTTGTGCTCCTCCGAATTTTCTACTAGGAGGTGTCCACCACCTTAAATTTGACGACGGTGATTGCTGCTCAAATAATGCTTTACAAACATAAAAAAAAAAGTCGGAGGGCCGATGTAAACCCCGACATGAATTTTTTAAAGAAATAAAATTTTAGAGTGAGAAATTTTAGAAATAAAAAGTCAGCATTTCTCCTCTTGAGCATCTTATGATGCTGCTTATGAACAAGATTGGAGAGCTTATATATGTGTGCGACTATGAACAAGATTGGAGAGATTATATATGTGTGCGACTTTGAATTGACTTGAGTCTTAATTATTTTAATGACAAATGGGATTATTTTTGTAACACTTGTCTTCTTGTGCGACAACACTTGATAATACAACCTTCTTAGGTTAGAAGAGCATGTGTCTTTATCCTCGTCTTTTGCGGAAGATTCTACTTCCTCGTGCTTAGTTAAGAAAAAAGTATTTTTATCCTAGAAATTTTAACCCAGGAGGTTTTTCATAGGAGTTTCCCAAGGATTTTGCCAATCTAATTATTATTGTGTTTTATTAGAATCATATTTATTTGGGTTTTAGTTGGACCTGTTCTAATTTTGGTCTAACAAAGGGTTTAAATTGTCAAGTGCAGATAGGCAGCTTAGAGAATCACTAAAAAATTCATCTAATTTTATTTTTTAAATTTTATTTACTTAATAATGTGGCAAATTATAAAAGAATGAAAATTAATATCTCTCTTAAAAACTCTTCAAATAAAAATATGTTTATATTATTTTAATCAAATTATTCTCTCACTAAATTTAACTACCCTCCATTTTTTAATAATAAGGTTTTGTACTTTTCTCTCTTGAACAGTGATGACAAAAAAATGGTTTTTTGTATTAGAAGAAGAAGTAGGAATGGCAATTTTTCCCGTTGGATGGTAATTTTTTCCGTTGGGTGGGATCCCATCCTGTTTGGGATGAGATTGAGACATATTTTTACATCCCAAATTAAAGTGAGACTGGATTGGACAAAAATAAATCCTGCCTTTATATTTGGGACTGGGAGAAGGATTAATTATAAAATTCCGTCCCGTCCTGTATATCTCATTAATATTAAAACTATTTTAAATTTTTAATTATTTTATAATTTTAACTTTTAAAGTTGAAATTAAAATTAAATAATAAATATAATAAAATTAGAAGGTGAAAGGTCAGCTAAAAATCACAATTAAAATTAATAATTTATAGTAGTAGTAATCTTACATAACTCAGTCACATTAATAATTAATTATTATGTAATTATCAAAATATATTAGTCTTACTCTTACCTTTCTTTATTAATTCCTATAGGTTTATATAGAAATTTGAATGTGCGGTTAGAAAATGAAGGTTTGTTGTCAAATGAAGTGAAAACTGGAATTAAAGTCAACTTTTAGAAGTTTTTGTTAATTTTCGGTTTTTGCTTAAACTTTAGAACTCATATTGATTTGGTTTAGTATTGAAACTTTGAAATTTTAATTTTTCTTTTGCTGTTGATTTGGTTTATTATTATATTATTGAATTATTGGATATTTTAATATGAATTAAGTTGTTATATTGAATTATGATATTCTTAAAAGAAAAAAAAATCAAATTTTAGTTATTTATATTCGGGACGGTTCGGGATAATAGGATGGGACGAGATATTTAACGGGACGGAACTGGGATAAATTTTTGTCCCAAAAAAAAATAACGGGACGAGAATGAGATATTTTTTTATCCCACTTGCATATACAGGACAGGACTGGGATTGGCAAATTCTGTCCCGTCCCATCCCATTGCCAACCCTAAAAAAAAGTCATTTTTCAATATTGAAAAGAATGAAAGACAACCTTATTTAAATAATCTCATTTAAAGAGTATTTTGAATTCATTACTTCTGATATGACTATTCAAATCTCATTTAAAAAATATTTTAATAATACTCTTAATTTGTACAATACTTTAATTCCTTTTTGTGCGGACCCACTGATTACAATGAGTCCACCATTTTGTTGATCATTTTAGTAACGGTGGTTGGTGGATATAAATCATCGACGGTGTGAGGCGACAAATTTTTTTAATATGAATGATGGGAGATTATAACGGCCAATAATGTTTAATGGCCTGTTCTTCACTTAAATTTATTTGCGGTTGATGGGCCTACAAATACAATGCAGGTCTGAAAGCTCAAAACTTAAAAACAAAGTGATGAAATATTGCAATGAGACCGTTGATGTGTACTTAGAAAAGGCATTAGCAATTTAGCATAGAAAAGCCAAACTAGTGCTGTTGAACAAGAACGGAACATTTAATGCAATTATGTATTTGTAGGCTCATCAAATACAATTGCAAAAGTAAAATATGCATTATTGGCAAAAGTGATGAAATGTTGAAATGAGACTGTCGATGCGTACTTAGACAAGCCAAGCTGGTGTAGTGCTACAGAAAGAAAACGGAACATAGAAAAGCTTAATCAACAGCACATTTATTCTTCCCGGAGAACAGGACAATAAGTAGAATTAAAAGAACAGAATCTGAAAGTACTAAGCTTCAATGCCATGCATTGCCTTATTAATTGCCGCAAGAGCAGGCCTTATTCGGAAAGTTCATGCAAAAGCTGCAATCTCCTCAATCCTTCCTATAATTTCCAAGGTACTCGATCAAATTGTCAACATATCGACGATGCAGGTCCTTATTTTCAAATATCTTGCTCATTTCTCTTGCTTGCTCCCTGTAAATGAGTCCTTCATCTTCCACAATTACGATCCTCAGAGTATTGGCCACACCATCCGCCTTAAATGACCCATTTTGTTCATTTCTTGGGATTTCAATTCCTGCCATTTTCTCTTCAAAAACCCTAGAGTTCAGACCTGTCAACGTTAAAAGGCAGCATAATAAGTGCACGTCCGAAATTTAGTCCTTCAATAATAGAACTCCAACCACAATGAGTCAAGAATCCGCCAATGGAACTGCCAGTATCCTCTGTTGAGGTGCCCATGTTGGATTTTTTTAATTCAGCATTGTTGGATCTTTAATACAATGTTGGGCTTATATGTGAATAAATATGTGTTGTGGACTGTCATATAAGGTTAAGCCTAATTAAAAGTGATCTAATAAGATTTTCAGTAATTTGGGCTTTAATGTATCTAAAAAGGGGTGAGCCTTTAATGTGTAGAGACCTAATGATATTCTAATTCTATGATGGGCAGAATTAGGAATATCTAGTGACAACAGGATAAGTTGTCTATATAAGTGGTTATGGTCCCCAGGTCACACGTATCGTTATATTCTTTTTGACATCCCATCATCAGAGAGAGTGCACAGAGAGAATTCTCTCTAGGATATACGTGCTGATCTGGAAGGCTAACCACACAGATCTAGACACAGATCGAGGATAATTGAGCAGTATGGATTCAGGTACGCTTCCGCATATTTATCTATTGATTCTTGGTGATTTAACATGAATATTTCTGGATTATATGTGATGGTTTTCACAAAAGAATTTATTCTAACAGCCCAACTCTTCCAAACAATGCCACGTCCCTTGATTCTTTCCTCGAAGCCGTCGGGTAAAACCAAGTCACCAGGCAGTTTCCTTAATGCCCAAAAAAAAGGCAACCCAGATAGCTCTAATTCTAGTGCCAACTCGTTGAGTTGTTCATGACTCTGTGTCACTTCACTTCCTAGAGCAACATAAACCACCGACCCTCTATTTTGTTTGGTTAGCAAATCCCTGATCGTGGTCCAAGAGATGTCGCCACTGGTGCCGTCTGTGCCAATCTGATAATCCTGAGTAATTGAGGTTGGCAATAATCCTGAAGGTATTACAGTTTTCTGGTGTAAATCTCCTACGAGTTTTAACCATTCTGATTCAATCTCGAAGCAACTTCGCTGAACAAAAATGTCGCAGCCTGACATCGCCCCCCCTAAACGATAAGCATCTGAGGGTTGTCCTGTAATACTTGCTTCAGGATTGTGTGCAATAAATTTATTTGCCTCGTGGATGGGAAATGCCACATTGCTAGTAAACGGGACCCACTCGGGCGGAACAATGAAGTCCTCAAACTTTCTTCGCGGATCATCACCGTTGATCAAGGCCGACGATGATGGTCCAAGGAAACATGTCGACCATGCGTTGAATATGGAGAAGAAAGCTCGAGAAATTCCGAGCTTAGCTGCAATTGGTGGTACCCAATAATGAGCAAAGTCGTAAAAAATCCAATCGGGACATGAAGCATCAAGAAACTGACCAAAATGTTCCTGGAGACCATCAAATACCTTTTTGAGGTAAGGGACCTTGTCCTGGGGAATATCAGTGGTGGTTTCAGCATTTTCTGGGAGATTTTCATCATGAGGCAATCTCAACTTCACAAAGTTTATCAAAGGAGCCAGTTTTCTGGAATTTTTGGGAGGCGATCGATGTTTCCTTTTGGTGGATATAAAGGAAATTTTGCGACCCTTTTGAGCTATGAGCATGGCCAGCTCTAGGAATGGGATCAGACGCCCGAAGGCTAGCCATGGAAACATGGCTATGTGAAGCTTAGTATGGTCGCCCATGGATCGATGCTAAGAGTTCTCAATTCCTCCTCTAAGTTTCAACGCATTGATCTATTCATCAAATGAATTTTAAAGTGATATAGTCTCACTTGAAGCTGCAACTTAATAATAGTTCGTCATATTATATAGAAATATAGTTACCGAAATCTCTACCTAATCTTAAATATATATTTTTGAATGATTGATCTTATTATATACAAATATTTTAAATAAAAAAAGGTCGTACAACTATAGACCATTTAAAATATTTGTAAAAAATAATGTATATATCAGTAGTTTTCTCTTCCGGTCACTTGGATTAAACTTATTATCCAAACTTTTGATTTCAACCGTCAGATACAATTAAAGGCTGAGATTGTTGTAGTTTAGAAATCTGTGATAGTTGACAACTTTAATATATATATGTATATATAAATGTTTCAGTCCAAAATCCTAAATTTATTAAAGTACGAAAAAGTTATTAAGTTTTGTGGTTTAATAGTGTTATGTCTGTGAAAGCTATTAGGCCATGTGGTTTAATAATATAATGACATAATACTGTTAAACCGCATGACTTAATAGCTTTCTCAGACTTTAATTGATCTTGGATTAGATCGGGACTATATATATATATAGTGAAGACATCCTTACTTTATTAAAATAAGAATGTTACTAAAAAACAAAAATACAGATTTCAATATATTAAAAATTATATTTTTTATTTGTTAATGGCACTCTCACTATGTTAAAGTGAGGATGCCCTCATTCATAGGCAGAACAAGCACACTTTAGTTACAGTGGGGATGTCACTGACAAAACATTCATAAACTTTATTAAAGCACACTCTAGTGAGAGCGAGGATGTCACTTACGAAAAAAAAATTCACATATTTCAATACACTAATAGAAATAAAAATATAGATTTCAATGTATTAAAATCTATATTTTTTTTATTTTAGTGACATCCTCATTTTAACAAAGTGAGGATGTTCTTATTAGAAAATGGATATATGTATATGTGTGTGTGTGTGTGTGCGCGCGCGCACAATTTTACAATAAGAGAACTTAGACCATGCTAAAAAACAAAGAACAGAAATTATAATTAGAGATGGCCAATGGGCCGGGCGGCATGTGGCACGGCACGTGTCCTACAGCACAGCACAACACAACACAAGCACATTTTAGTAAGGCGCACGATATGGCATGGCACGTATGTGGGCTAGGCTGGGCCGGGCTTGGCTTAAAGCTTTAGGCACGTGGACCTTAAAAGTACAGCACGATTACAGATGGGCCAAAGCACAATACGTAAAAAAGTACGTTATAAACACGCTTTATTGGTGGGTTAACACGTGGCCCGTGGGCCAAAATATATTTACAAAAGTATTTTAATAAAAAAGTAAATATAAAATGTTATGATTATTTTATTAACATAGATTTTTTAAAATTAATTTAGTCTTAGTTTTAAAAAATTCTAATTATTTTATTTTTATAATTTATTAAATGATTTCATGATTTTAATAAATAAAATTATAAATATAATGATTTTATAAATAATTAATCTAAACTTAAATAACTTTAATATTTCATTTATGAAATCATAAATTAGTCAGAGGAGATATGCTTCATTTGTGAATGAAATATTTTTCACATTTATACAAAATATAAAATAAAATTACGAACGAAATATGTTTTATGATAAATTAAAAGTTGCATTTTCATTCAATGAAATGTTAATTGTTCCTTTAATAAAAATTATTTATTTATTTATTTTATTATTATTATTAAGTATATGGGTGATGGGCTTGAAAATGGCCAGTAGGCTTGAAAAAGTACGTTGGGCCATTGGGTTTGAAAAAGTACGTTGTGCCCTTGGACTTGAAAAAGCATGCTAGGCCCGTGGGCTTTCTGAAGCACGCCCACTTAAAAAAAAAAGAAGATCCGCGGGCTTTTTTTGGGCACGGCACGAACGCGGCACTCGTGCTAGCACGGCCCGTTCACATGGTGGGCCGTGCCGTGCCGTGCCGTGCCCAAATTTTAAAACCTCAAGCCCAACACTGCCATGCCATGCCGACCTGTGGGCTCTCATAGACCGAGATTTGACGGCACGGCTCGTTGGCCATCCTTAACTGCAATACAAAATATTTTATCTTATCATTTATTTAAAATTCGTATTTTTTTATTTTTTAAATTGTCCCTAACTTTTTAAATAAGGGATTCTTTTATTGAAAAGAAGCTATATTTATATAATGTTTATCTTGAGAGTTCCTGCACTTTATTGAAGTGTGGGAAAGCTGTTACGCTGGCAGCACATAAGGAGGCCAAAAACGACGGGCTTGTTGAGTCGTTTTGGATTTTAATTTTTCAAAATTAAAAATGGATTTTACAATTAAATTACTCTAAAAAATTCAAAAAGTATACTCTTATCGACTCCCACGCACCCACCCACGAAAAGTTTGCCCAAAGCTTCTCGCCCGCTCAAAAAATCCCAAAATATTTGCTCATAGCTTACCTCCCTAATGTCAATCGGCCTCTTGAACTTCTCTCTCACGCCTACCCATCGCCAATTAATTGTCTTATCGTTGCTCCAGCCGTCATGCCATTCACATTGCCGACCAGCCTTTCAACTCTGCTCGACAGTGCGCTTGATGAATCTGGGTCTTTTTTTCGTCTGCTCTTGCAATTAATTTAATTGATATTATATATGCTTATTTAATTGATATATATATGTTAAGTGTAGTGAATGAATTTTTTAGTTGATATTTATATATTTTGTAGTGAATGAACTTTAGTTGATATTAGACATATTAAGTGTAGCCATTGAAAAGGGCTAGAGTAATGCATGAATCTTTTAAAGTTAGTCCAGTGGATGTATTTTCTAAGTGATACTTTTAATTTAATTTTTTCATAATTGATAATATGAAATGATGGATTTGGAAACAATTACGAAGTCAAAGATTTGGAAGAACTAAAAGACAATTATTTAGGGGACGTTTTTTTTTTTTTTTTGAAATTTGAATGGATCTGAATTAGTTTAAATTTTGAATAAATCTGAATGTCTAAATCTAAATAATATATATATTTTTTAATCTCTAAAAATAAGTATTAAGTTATTTGTTTTTTCAACTTAAAAAGCTTAAAACATATATTTTTAAATTAATATCCTTATTAAATTTAAATGTCAAATATATATATATATATCTCAATGAACATAAATACCATTATATTTTAACATATATAAGTAAAATCAAATTCAATTGAATACATAATGATTTGAAATTATAATATATAAAATACCATAAGTTTTAAGTTTTACCACTAATTATTAATAATAGTACATAATATAAGGAAAAAAAACTAATACGATGCTTGAAATAATTGATTTGCCATTTCATCTCGAAGTTGTCGCATGAAATTTTGATCTTCAATACTTGAAGAGTTACTAGCATTGGCTGTTTGATTTTGATTGCCATGAACACTTTCTAGCTCCACTTCATCATTTTCATATTGAGCAAATAATGCATCATCTACTGATATTTATCGTTAATTTATCATTGGTTATTATTCAGAGACTCGAAGTACATTTCTGTTAATTAATAACAAAAACTCTTATCTTTAAGAAAGAAGAAAAATACAATAAAAATACAATACACAAAACAACTAGCATATTGAATACACAAAACGCATAGCAAACTTTCTCAATACAAAAAGAGTAGCAAAACAACAATGACGCAAAACATAATAATAATAATTAAAAAAAAGGGCCGAATTAAGTGCTTGTCTGGCGAAAATGAGAGATTCAAGAATGAGAGAAAAGAGAGGATGGATTCCGGCTGAAGAAAAAAAATATAAAAATGAGATCAAGTGGGGTAAAAGTGTATGGTGGATTTTGGGATATGTATGCAAAATAAATTATAATATAGGGATATTTTTTACATTAAAAATTAACTAGCTTATTTAGATTTTTCTATTCAATAAAAAACTAAAAAAATTGGCTTATTTTATTAAGTTAAATTTATCTGAAAAGTCATATTAAGTTATAAAAACAAACACCTCTAATTAACTTAATTAATTAAGTTAAGTTACTTTAAGTTATTAAGTTAAAAAACTAAACGCCCTCTTAAATGGAAATAATGAAGAAATTGATAATATTGGATATGTTCAACCAAAAAAGTATGAGCCAAGTTTTGGAATGTTGTTCCATAATCTTGATGAGATGTATGATTATTATAAAGGTTTTGATAAACAAGAATGGTTTTTGGTAAAGCAACGAACTACTAAGAAAGGACTGATGGATTGTGAGATATGTGACATATGCATATGGGAGTAACGGGAAGCCTATAAGTTAATCTTCTATTGTGGCCACAACCTAATGTGAGAAATGGTTATGAAGCAAAATTTTGAGGATGTCTCAATGAATATGAAAAATGGGTTGTTCGAAATATGGGTTGTTCGAAATTTAGTTCCTCAATGCAACCATGGAGTGAACCCTGGCAAAGCAAAGTATTTCTTATGCGAGCGCCACATTAGTTCAAATGTATACAAATACCTTGATATAAATGATGAAGCAGGAATTTGAGTTGTACAAAATTTCACTTATTTTGTTGTTGAAGTTGGTGGGTTTGAAAATGTCTCATTCTTAGAAAGAGATTTCAAAAATCATATTGATCAATTACTTGGTTGTGATATTTATCCATCATTTCCTTTTGATTCTTACACTATAATTTGTGATCTAGTTTTTATATTTTATGCCTAACTAATTTTTTCATTTTTAGAATGTAATATGGTTCTTGTTTTGTGCAAACTAGCAACCTCCATCAATCCCACTGATCTAAACTATAGCTAGATCAAAACTCTCTAACTTTCTTAATTTTTTTTTGTAATTTTCTTTTTTTAATTCATAATTTGAACATGCATGCATGAACGAAAACGTTTGCGTGCTTGTTTGTTTATCAATTTTTATAATTTCCAATTTGTTTCAGATTTCTCTATATCACTTCTCTTCATTGCATGCATAAACTAAAAAAGTTGGGTATTTATTTATTTATTTCTGATCTGTCAATTTTTTCACTGACTTTACTTATTATTGATGCAAGTTTTTGCTCAATGTACGGTGATTGATTTGTGTTATGGACTTTCTTCTAAATCAATTTGTGGCTTATTTTCTACTTGAGGCGAGTGTCTCAAATCACGTGTCTCCTTGTGATTGATTATTCGGCAAAAAGAAACAATTGTAAAAGGGCCATAATCCTTCGACACTCAAGTCAGTTCTTTTTACTCAATTTTCAGAGCAAGAAAATCTAGAGTGAGATGCACAGAGTTTTTGTACTCATTTTATGCCTTTTTTTTTTCTTACCTTCAAATGTGGGATGTTTGGCCTTTATATAGGCAACTTGAAGCATGAGGTGGAGGAGTTACCACGACATGTGGCATTGTCATTGTGACAAGTGTCCACAAAGCCCATGCAGGAAGACAGTTATCAATATGTGTTAAGATTTGTTCATGACAAGTCTTATTTGGACAATTGTCCTGATTTTGTTCCCTTGACCTTTAATGGGCTTGAACTTGAATTCGGCACTTTGGTTGGTTCCTCACAAAGAAGATTGATTTTGCAACATTTTGCCGTAAGCAATTTTATAAAGTTTTGCCCATAAGCACATTCCATAGAATGTTTGTTAGCTTATAGGCTCATTTCATAGAATGTTGGTTTGCATGAAGGCATATTTCGTACAATATATGTTAGCTCATAGGTTCATTTAGTAGAATGTTTATTTGGCCCATAGAATGTTTGTTAGCCTGTAGGCTTATTCCATAGAATGTTTGTTAGCCATAGGCTCATTCTTTTAAATGTTTATTTGCCCATAAGAGCATGCCATAGGATGTTTATTTGCCCATGCGCTCATTCTGTAGAATATTTATTTGGCCCGTAGGCTCATTCCATAGAATGTTTGTTTGCCATTAGGCACATTCCATAAAATGTTCTTTTGACCTGTAAGCTTATTCCGTAGAATGCTTGTTTGCCTATAAACTCATTCCGTAAAAGTTTATTGGCTTGTAGGCTTTTACTTAGAAATATTTTCTAAGTGCTTAGGTCATTCTTTGTAAAGAATGGACCTAGGTATTTCTTTGTAGAATCACGCATTTGGCGCTTTGTCAAAGACTCACCATTTAGATGTTTCGCTTAGAAAATATTTCTTAGTGCCTAGGTCATTCTTTGTAAAGAATGAACCTAGGTTATCCTTTTGTAAAGAGTGTTCCTAGGTCATTCTTTCTAAAGAATGGACCTAGATCTTTTTTTTTGTAGAATCACACTTTTAGCGCTTTATCGAAGACTTGCCATTTGGGCGTTTTACTTTAAATAGTGGACCTAGGTCATTCTTTGTAAAGAATGAACCTAGGTTTTTCTTGAAACAATCATACTTTTGGCGCTCTATTAAAGATTCGTCGTTTAGGCGTTTTACTTAAAAATTTATTATAAATGCCTAAGTCATTCTTTTTAAAGAATCAATATAGGTTATCCTTTGTAAAGAGTGAACCTAGGTCATTCTTTGTAAAGAATGGACCTAGGTCTTTCTTTACAAAATCACGCTTTTGGCGCTTTGTTGAAAACTCGTCGTTTGGCCGTTTTACTTAGAAATATATTCTAAGTGCTTAGGTCATTCTTTGTAAAGAATAGACCTGAATCATCCATTGTAAAAAGTGGGCCTAGGAGAATGGATCTAGGTCTTTATTTGTAGAATCATGCTTTAGGCGCTTTGTCATGTCTTGCCTTTACATACTTTAATTAGAATTCTCAGTAACTAGGTCATTCTTATAAAGAATGGGACTAGGTTATTTTCATGTAAATGGTTTTTATTGAGTCTATATTTTTCATGGACTCTAGGGCCTTTCGTAATTTGTTCTCACACTTATAAAATATCATAAAGAAAAGATTGAATGTTTGTTTGGTAGTTCTGATTTTTAGAGATTGATTTTTTTTTTTTTTTTGAAAAATGCTTGGAAAAGAGAATGGTGAGAGAAGGGTGAGAGAAATAAAGAAGAAAGGGAAGAGAGAGAGTGGGTGAGTAGAGAGAGAGAGAGCAAAATTCTCTCACCCTTCTCTCACCTTTCTCCCCCCAAGCATTGCTCTTTAATAATTAACAATTTTTTTATTATGAGCATGTCAGAATAGTCATGAAAATTGCTCAATTTTTAATATTTTTTTATTATGCCAAGAAATTTGTAATTATTTTTATCATAAGTTGATTTTAGTGATAATTGTTTATCATTAGGTTGTGCTTCTGTCTGTGGTTCTATGTTTTGTATGTTTTATAAATATATATTTTTTTAAAGGATGTAATTCTGTGTGGCATTTTGCAATAAATTTTCTGAAGCTGGTTTTGTAGTGATAAAAGCATTAATATTGTTATGAATTGAATGTGGTTTGCACACTGTTTCTTTGACTAATTCGACTGCTGTTGTTGTGGCTAAAAAAATTTATAAAAGGACAAAAAGGTGTTCGGCAGAAGCTGTTTGCTTGCTCAAAGTACGCTACTCTAGATTAATAGATGGAAAATTTTATGGTCCTAAGACTGTTAATTTATCGGGATCCTACTATAACGACTCTATTAGAAAATTAAATGGCTTGGTGGGTTATCATTGTTCAAATTTCCTTAAATCAGAAGCCAAACTAAAAGGTGCCGGGTTAAACTTCCCTATACTAGCGTTTTTTATTTTTTTAATTAAAAGTCCTCGGCTAAGCCAGATTTATTAATAAAAGAAAAAAGAATACAACAAAAAGAAGGGCTGGAGAATAACTAGGAGAATCGATAATTAGGAAAGTCCTACTTATTCTTGAATAAAATAATGGTTATGTAATTGACAGGAGACTTCTCAAACCAAGTAGTATTAAGATAATGCAAACACAAATAGGGCAATAAATCTCCTATTCTCGGTAGCTATGAGAACAATGATGGAGATTGTAGCTCGATAATTTAATTCTTGACGGACCAAGGAGGCTTAAAAGCAGTTGTCTTCAAGGATGATGGACCTTCTGTGCTTTGGTTGCTCAAATCTAACTTATATAGTCACTCTTCGATGCCGATGACCACAAGTCACGCCTGTCCATTGGCACAAGTTTATAGAACTCTTCATGAACTTGTTAGTACTCCAAGTGGACCCTGAAGCTGTGACTTTGCTTTTAGGCAAATCCAAGGAACGTTTTCCTGTACGGTCATCAACAAATATTGCTAGATCCCAATACACCCAATGCCAGATAGCTGCCGGGAATGAACCCGCCGTGTAAGCAATGTAAGGTGATCTGTCAAGCGAAGAACTATGAGTGTTAAGCAACAAGCAAACGTACACATCAGAGTGGCAAGGCAGCTAATTGAAATGGAATTTTGCATGATTGAGCTCGAGGCTGGGACTACTGAATATTATGTGTCAATAATGATCGTTTCGACTCCGTGTGAAGGGTTTTTAAAGCAGAAAAATGTGTATATTAAACATTTATCTAGCGTGTCGTGCACGTTAATTGACAGTTGACTCACTACAAGAACTAGTGGTTTATGTGACTGCTAATTTACTGCTTTTGTGACCGCAATATGACAGCAAACAGCAGTGACATACACGAGCGTCCCAAAGCTTATATCACTGTGTGCCCTAAGCGTGACAAGAGGTCTGTTGTGACTGCAACAACGCTGTCACAAAATCTCAAAAGGGGTGTAAAATAAATATGACGGCCGTAACCGTCACAAAGCCATGAATTACATTCACATTGCGTCTTTGCCTCTTTCTCGTCTACTGTGAGTATACTTCCAGACAAGCCAAATACCAAAAAATACGAAAATATTATTATGAGTACAAATGCCACTATAATCACAATAAAATAGAAACGTAGGCAAAAAGTTAATCACTTTGAGACTAAGGACCATTCACCATTCTATAATGACAGAACACGAAAGCGTACTGCTCTTGATATAGGAAAGAAATATTAAAAAAAATTAATGATCAATTGGAATCTATCAAAAGTGAAGTGCTAGCTCCAACGAAAAAACACATTTTGCACAAAAAAAACACTGGTTTCTCTGCAACAGTCAACAATACCCTATCAGTCTTTCTTCAACTCCAACAGCGGCCCTTTCTGTAAAACTTGGTTTTCAAGTTTATATTCGAGAAGCCCCTTACTTCGTACAATCACATGAAAGATGGAAATATAATTAACTATAGACCCACAATTAGATACCTGGGCATGTATACCAAACTACCGACTTCATGAAAATGATTGAACAACTTGTTGGTTTTAAAACGTCTTTGCAGAGGAAATATTAGGATCGCATTTCTCATACAATATATAGAATTACTATAATTTAGAAATCGTACCTTTGCTTTTTCATAAAAGTAATCTGGGCTCCCAAGTCACGAACTGTCACCACCAATTCTGTTAGATCACGATCCGTCACCAATGATCTTCCAGGTTATGACTCAAGTTTGATCTGCACTTGACGTGTGGGCGCCTTTTTTTATTACTGGAAAGCAACTAGCAAGAGAAAATTTTTCTCTTAAAGTTAGAGAGAAAAATTTCTTTTCTCTGTATATTGTGGCTCCTCTATTCTTTTGGGAAATCATAAACCTTTTTATATTCTATTGGTGGAAACCCTAGGCTCCTTTTTTTAATTCTATTAAATAAAAAAATATTTTATTTAAATTAAAAAGGCAAAGTGACGTTACTTGTTCTTTGTGATAGGGGCCCACCTTGTAAAATAACACAAGGCCCCTTACACAAGTATATTAAATAGAGCCTCCCACCAAATAATATATTTAGGCTTTTAACCCAAATAGCTAGTTATCTTGCTTATCAACTCAGTAATGGTGCAGTCAATTAAATGAGCTAACCCGGGGATCATATGGGTACATATAATAGTGGCTACAATAATTAGGCTTATAATTAAACTAGCCCAATTATTTAGTTCCAAATCTACTCCACTAAAAGATTGGAACTGACCTCCATAATTGTATGCTATCTAGGATAGTATTCTCGAATAATAATTCTACCCATGCCACATTGATTTCTTTACTGAGCAATCCTTTGTACCACATCGCTAATTAAATTGATATCTCAACTGTCCAATCAATTTAATTACATCTTGTTTCTTGACACTTACTGGCTTTCTCTAATGATCATTTTCAACATACTAATTATGTTGACACACTCTGGCCAGAGAATTCTATGATCAAGTACCGAAAACCCGTCAAGAGATGTGTTGTACAAATTCTATTTTGTTAATCTATAATCTCACTGCTTATAATTACTTCCACCAAGATACCGGGTAATCTTGACTACAAATGTATGTCGTGCCCATTGGTAACTCAAATGAAATGACAATCATAAACATGAAACTATAATTAACTCAAGATTAAGATTGCAATAAAATCAATGCCTATGAGATTTAATAAGTCTCGACAAGAATTTCAAGGTTAATTAAATCTCATATGTGATCCAGTTCAATGTAGTCAAACTACATCAATAAATTCATACATGATCAAGACAAATCATTCGATGAATTTACTACAGTCTAAACATAAATAGAGCGCCCAACTCTATTTATCAACTGCGAACTCAATTTATTTAATCATAAGATAACTTGTATTTATGTCTTCTGTGAATCCATATGATGATCACATAAATACATATAATATGATTAAATGGACCTTTTTCAAAATATTTATATAATTAAGATATCTGAATAAATACCTCAAATATTTTATTAATCAGAAAATCAATATGCTTTAAAGAGCACATAATCCCAACTCAACTCTATTAAGATCAGATACACTTTTTCCAATATCATTACTTGCATCAGTGACCGAATCATCTTTAAGAAGGCAAGCCCTGACATATGGGGCCTGCCGAGTTTGGCTTTCTTAAAATATATATATATATAACTTAGTTTACTAAGCATTATTTCTCAAAATTGTGGATCAATATGAACACTGCATTTCAATAATAACAAAACAGTCAATCCTTAATGTAGTGAAAATAGGTTTCCATCCTTACCAGCTGAAGCTTCAAAACCTGTTTGTATAAGCCTGCACATTACAAGTTAATCATTAGAAATGGAGAGGGCTGCAGAGAGAGACGGTTTTTTTCTTTGGAGATAATCTCCACCACAACAACTACTGTTATAGGGCATAAGTACCAGCAAATCAGATCGAAGAAGCATCGATTACCTACTGTTATGGCCGCACGTTGACTATCAGCTTCGACGGTCAGATTTTTCACCGGCGATGAAGCAAATCATTTGACTAATATTCAGCGTTTGGGGATTTGGTTGGGTTTTCATTTATTTAATAAATCAGACGAATTGATTTGGGATTTTCATTTCTTTCGTTTCAATATATATTTTATTTTATATATTTTTAAGCTTTTCCTTTAAATATTTTAGTAAAAATGCCTTTGAGACGCCATGCTTTGTTATTGCTTTCTGTGACTGCGGGTCACAAATAAATAAATTAAATTTTCAATAATGAATAAAATAAATTTTCAATATTTAACCGGCGATTTTGCGCTCCCAAACAGTGTCACATATGCTCCATTTTCTTGCAGTGACTGTTGTTGGTGGATATTCCTTTGTCAATCAGTTATCAATATTGGAAAAAAAAAACTATGAGCCATGTCTATGTTATCATATTAATTGACAATTTTTCAATCTACATTGTAAAACGACCTAGTTCACAATTGGTTTTATTAGCATTCTGTTAGCTTCAATTTTTTTAATGTTTTTTTATTATATAGTGCCACAAACTATTGGTAAAATTATTGGTGGGTGTTGGTGGATCCCTTTTGACAACTTGTAATTGGAAACAAATGGTGCGCAATCCACTATCTACAAAATATAAGCTTTTACACATCCTCAGCAGAAAATAATGGACATTAAAAACTTGAGTAGCCATTTAATTATAATCTATCAAACCCTCCTGCCGATAAAAATCTCCCTAGCACGGTATAATTTTGCTACAACATCTGACATTTGTATTCGCTGCGATGTAGATTCCATTGAACAGAGAACTCCAATTCTCACTACAGCGACCAAGCACTCCTCAATTCTGTCTCTTCCATTTTCATGACTCCTAGTGTTACCCGCCTTTGCTTCCAACAACAGTGAAGGATCAACAATTTCCATTACTTTTTCAGGCAGAGCCCTCTTGGCAAGTTCATGGAGAGTCAAGCCATCATCAAACATGTTATCAGTTGGTCTTCTTCCGGAAAACACCTCTAGCAACAAAATTCCGAAGCTGTACACATCTCCTGTACATCTCCTGTCATGCAAACGTCCCCGCACATACCATGCTCTGGAAAAAAGACACTCCATACTCTTTGTGTTAGATATTAACATCAAGTACTTAGAATCATGTGTATACAATATTATGTAAAAGAACAAAATATCTAATATATATAAATGAAAACAATCACCTGGGGCAATATAACCAACAGTTCCTTTTATCCCAATTGAACTTGATTGACCTTCAGGAATTGTACTAAGTGAGCGGTCAGACCGAAATCTTGCTAGCCCAAAGTCACTCACATGGGCAACCATGTCATGATCAAGCAAAACATTACCTGGCTTTAGATCACCGTGAATAATTGGTGGTTGGCAATGATGGTGAAGATATTCGACCGCAGAAGCCACATCAATGACTAAGTTTAGTCTTTGAATGAGACTTAAATTGCCTATTTTCAGTTGATCATTGCTTTGGTGCAACCAATCCTCTAAACTTCCGCATTGCATGTATTCATAAACAAGAGCCTTGAAATCAGCCCCTTTAAAATCAATGCTTGAGCAAACAGTGATGATTTTGATGAGATTCCGATGGCGAATATTTCTTAATGCTTCACATTCAGCAGCAAAACTCTTGGTTGCACTTTTTTGCATGAGGTTAATTACCTTTACTGCTACTAGCATTCTATTTTCACCAAGATTCCCCTAGAACACATAGCCAAAGCTTCCCTGACCAATTATGTTTGATGATGAAAATTCATTTGTTGCCTTACTTAGTTCAACATAGGAAACCATTGGAAATTGTTGTTCCATCAACATACTTGTTAATTTGAGTTACCTTCTTCGAGTATAAACAACAGTAACGCATGCTGATAAGATAATGAATGACACAATTGGAATCATAACTATGAGAATTTTAAAGTTCGGTCTTCTTGATCCACTAGAGCGACAAGCTGGTAATTGCAATTCATCCGAAAAGCTCTCCATTCTCAACAAGTGAAATACCTGTTTTATTCTTGAAAACTCCTTTTGTTGGTACTTTACCCTCAAAGTGATTGTAAGACAAGTTTAAATATTGCAAGAAAGCTAGATTCTCCACATATTCTGGAATCTGACCAGAAAAATTGTTGCAGGAGAGATCTAGCTCTTTAATGCTCTTCAGGGAATTAAGAGCAGGAGGAATGCTTCCATTAAAATAATTGCCCTGCAGATTAAGATACTCTAAGTTTGTACATGCACTTAGAGTAACAGGAATTTCACCGAAAAATCGATTTCTCGACATATCCAACTGAACAAGGTTCTTCAAGTTGCCCACTTCCAAAGGTATAGAACCACTAAGAAGGTTATCAGACGCATCTAGGAGGAGTGAAAGCGTGGTTATGCTAAGAATTTGTGGTGCAAACCACCAGTGAGTTTATTGTTGGAGACAGTCAATTGCATCAAATTCTTACAATTGCCAAGGAATGAGGGGATATTTCCTTGCAAGTTATTGAATTCTAACTAAAGGCCATTCAGTAGTGTTAGGTTACCAAGAGAGTCAGGGATGATCCCCTGTAAGTTGTTTCCAGCCAAGGCTAGAGCTTGTAGGTTTCTAAGTTCACCAATGGCACGAGGGATAGACCCTGTAATTAATTGGTTATACTCTAAACCAAATGCATTTATATTGACAAGATTTTTAATTTCAGGAGGTATTGTGCCAGATATTTGGTTTTGTCCCATGGCGATTATGGTTATTGTTGTTGAGAGGTTGGCTATAGAACGCGGCAACACTCCTCCAAATCTATTTGCATTTAAACCAAGGGTTTCTAATTTGCTACAGTTAGTGAGAAGGGTTATAAAATCAAGATCACCAATTGTCCCAGTTCCTAAATCATTTCGACCCAAATTGAGCCTAGTTAGATTTGGGAGATTATTGAAATCAATTCTCACTTTTCCACTGAAAAGGTTTTCTGAAAGGTTAAGAATTACAAGATGTGATGCATTGGAAAACGAGTGTGGGATAGAACCTGCGAGGTTGTTTTGACTGACAACTAGATTTTTCAGTTTCGGAAGATTGAAACCTATGTTAAGTGGTAGACTTCCTTCAAATCTATTCGTGAGTAATGAAATTGTTTCAAGGGAAGAGATGTTGAAAATTGAAGGAGGAAACGTACCAGAGAAATTATTTTCAGCTAAGACTAAATAGTTTAAGCTTCTTAGTTGACCAACACTTTCAGGAATTGTCCCGCCCAATTTGTTCCCTCCAATCATAATTTTCTGAACAGCTGAAAGATTTCCAATGGAATGTGGCAGCTGTCCGGTTAACTGATTGTCATTAAGGTTCAGGTTTTCAAGTTTGATCCAGCAGCCAATATCTGCTGGGATTTCTCCGACAATGTTGCATCTATAGACCGAGAAATTGATGAGGTTAGAGCAATGGGACAAATTGGACGGTATTTTACCTGTAAAAGAATTGAAATCCAATATTAGAGTTTCTAGTCTGGAAAGACTGCCAACTTCATCGGGAATTTCACCGTACAAGCTGTTGTTGGCAAGGACGATGACTCTGAGAAAGCTTAGATTCCCAACAAAGGGAGATAAGAAACCTCCTATGCTTTTGCTTCTCAAATCTAGCTTAGTTACTCTTTGGTGTCGAGGACTACAAGTCACGCCTGTCCATTGGCACAAGTTTATAGAATCGTTCCATGAACTTGCAACTCCAAGTGGATCCTGAAACTGTGACTTTATGGCAAGCAATGCGAGACGATCAGTCTCGTTTGAATGGGCGAAGCAGCTATCAGAATTAAGCAAAAACAAGCTGAAGCACCATGCCAAAGTGGCAAGGCAGCTCATGGAAATGGAATTTATCATTTTTGAACTTCAATTAATGTGTGAATGACCTATTCAACTTCAATTGAAGGGTATTTAAAGGAGAAAAATATAATAAAAAATTTCGTTAGATATATAGTCAATAAAATACAGCTGATTGATTTATGGTCTGGCTTTGTGACATGGATATGGAGAAAATATATTAGCCACCAATCAGTATCAGTACAACTTGCCATAAATAATTGAGTGATGTCGGTGGATTCTTCCCAATTAAATACGTGAAGGCCTCGTTGCTTTATTTAAATTATCTTCAACCTCAAATAATGTCCCCAATTTTTTTCCCCTCAACAATATACCTAAAAGAAATTTTCTGGGTAGAGTATATACAACTGCGAGTGGTGTCTCGTAATGCTTCTTCTGATAGGGCATATGTTAGACTCGCTAATCAAACGGCTCATAGTTTAGCCAAGCTTGCTTTATAAGGGTTTGTGTTTCAGTGGTTTGGTTGGAGGACTTCCCAGCTGAAATCTTCAATTCTTTGTGATCCTGAATTTCTTGAAATAAAATTTTCATTTTAGTAAAAAAAAAAAAAGGAAAGAGAGAAAAAAAGTTTTTGCCATAATATTCGTATTGTTTAACAAAATAATTATTTCAATAGAGATTAAAAATACATTACAGTCAGAATCATTAACCATTTTTTTTAACAAATTCTTATTCTTTCATTATATTATTTTGAGGGACTAATATTCTCTGTTGATTTGGTTCACTATATGAAACAAGTTCTAACCATAAAGATAATTATGTTTAAAAATATGGAAGTACCGTTTAAATATATGCATTCATCAATTCAAACTTAATCTAAATTCATTTTCTTCTAGAGTTCAGCCAAAGAAAATAAACACCACCTTATTGTTTTTATCTATTAAAAAAAAATGTGTTTTCATCAATCTCAAGAAATCACCAAGAAATTCTCAAACGTTTTAGCGGAATCTTTCCTTTTTAAGTCAAGCTCAAGATTAGCCAAACTTGCTTTATTTAACGAGTGGTGGGACTTAGTGGGAATATTAGGTATGGCTTTGCCTTAGGGTGTGTTTGGGATTGAGGCTTGGCAGCTATAGTTTAGAAAATATATTAATATGATTTTTTATTTATATGATAAAAAATTTATTATATCTTTAATAATTTTGTCAAAATTATTATTTAAAAATTATATTTACTACATATTATTAACTTTTGTTTTATAATTACAACTTTTTTTCCACAGCAACGGTAACTTTTAAGATACAACACCTCAATCCCAAACAGACTAATTGACTAGACTACGAGTGGTGGAGTCCTCCACAAACAATTCCCATTAGCTATCCCTTTTGTAGAAATGCTGCCTCTTTGTAGAAATTAGTATTCCACCATCAAAGAAACTTGTTATAGACATTTCATCTTTACATTCTTTGGCATGAAGTCTCCAATTCATTCATGGTTGTGATCTTTGGGGTCAACATAATAATCGATGATTCTTCTGCAGATTTCTTTAGTATGTTGATAAGATCATGTCATACATGACACAAGCAATAAAATAATAAATTTCTAATAAAAAAGTTCTCGTTTTATTAAAATAATGACCAAATTAAAAGACAGAAAACACAAATTTAAATGCATAATTTTTTTTTTCTTTTTAGGATTAGAGTTTGTGTTTTTCTATAATTTAATTTTATCCTCAATGCAATTCTTTTGAACCCAAATGACTTAAAACAAATATTAGATCAATGCAACAGAGTACATCATGTAATTCGATTAAACATGTTAACCCAAAAATTACTAAGCCAAATATTTACTTAAATGCCTAAAATTTATAGTCCACAAGCATAGCATTGAAGATTTTGATAACTAGAAACATAAACAGATGGAAGATCAAGAATAACATATAACCGACTGCATGAACCTTCACCCATGAACCAAAGTCCAAACGTTTTACTCAGTTATTTAACAATAGGTGTTTCGTACATGAAAGTTATAAACCAACATAAACCTTTCTTCATAATATGAACTGAACCTCCGCATAGATCTTATATTACCTTATGTATATATATTGCCGACAAAACGCATTTCGGCTCTATAGCACGAAACCACCCCTTGAACCATATACTGTACATATTTACAAAGGATAACATCAACAACATTAGCTCAAAACCCAGTTAAATCTCTGATGGAAGATTATGATGTAGAAGCACAATTGGCCAATGATTGGGACCTAGCACCTTGACTAAGCAATAAGTCTTTCATCTCTTTGTAACCCCGGAGTTCTTCTAACGCATCAGCTGTAGTCTTTGATGCAACAAGACTCGAAGATGCAGCACTCAACGAAGCAGCATGCTGACCTGAAGGTGCCTCAGATACCTGGCTAGACTCTTGGTTGCTATTTCTCCATATCTCGGGTCTGGTGGCGTCTGATGAATTTATTGAGCTTGACAAGTCTTGTCGAAGTGGTGGAGCTTTCTTTAACATGCACACAAGAGCACCAACAGCAGCATCTTGGGATTTCCTGATTCGAAACAATCCTCCAGGCTCAAGTGGCTCGCTCAAAAGTCCTTGTTGATCAAAAGATTCATGTCTGCAAGATGCACCCCTTTCCATCAGTGGAACAGAATTGAAAATCTTACAGCAAGAAAACAAATTTCATGTCATCAAATTCTGAAGCTAGATTTTAAGAAGAAATTAAATTCTACAGATCAGAAAAATTACTTCTCTGAATCCCTTTTTCCATGCACATTATGATAATTTGCCATTATTCTTTGAAATAATAAAACTACTCTTCTTCCTCCAAGCACATAAAACTATTAATTAAAGCCTTAATTGCCACATCACACCATAACTATCAAAATTCTTCTGCTATGGTATAACATAAATTAGTTAGTCCAATTGCGCAAACTTATAAAAGAGGAGTTAAAACATCAAACAAAGCACTACCAAGGAAAGTAATCCACGTCTGTCATTTGCATTTTGGGTAATAAATTTAAAATAAAAAAAATGAATCCATGCCAACAATTTATTGGTTTAATCTCATCTTGGAACACATATTTTCACAAACTCACAATTGTTAATAATAACCTGCATTATTTCCAGCATTACTTGACTTCGTAAAGCTTCTTAATTTCTCCATGGCATAACATATTCCTTCCAAACAACCAATTTCCCATCCATATCATGAGTCATCACCTACCCATGAAAATTGTTTCTCACTACTGACCATATAAACGTACTCCATCATAGTGAGCAATTACTAAGAGAAAACCTAACAACAAACAGCAACAAATATCCACATAAGCAGAGCATAAAAAACCATGACCTTAACCCTGGTTTGATTTTTCAAAACTACAGAATTTAGAATGATTCTGGGGTCAGGAAGTGAGCCTAGCATCACTTCAATAAAATCTATATTTATTATTCTCTCCACACTAAGTGTGTGCATCCTTGTTTCACTCTTTCATTAATGCAACTGGTATAACGTTTTTGAACCTGGACATCCTTAGTTAGTAGCAATCTAGTTAAGTGAATCCCAATTATTATACTAAACAAACAAGTAGCACACATTAGATTCAACATATTTGACCATAGAAATTCAGTGCAGTCATAAAGATAGCACAAGTCATAGTGAATATCCTACACCTACAGCTACAATACTTATAAGGTCATTATACCACAGTAGTGATAAGGTCAATATATTGACTATTTTGAAGATATAAACACATCACTAACATTTATCAGTTCAGGACTAAAGACCTTTAAATTATAATCTTACATTTTCGAAAGCTAACATAAATAAACAAGTTTGTAACTCTTTCCTCTCTCCTCTCATCTTCTTGTGTTATATCTCTATACTGAAACCCAGCCCCCACACGCCAAAATCCCACCACATTCTATTAGCCAATTAAAACACAAGCATAGATTTCACTCGAAAAAAATGATAAACCAATATTGAATAGTAGCAAAGATCAAAATCTTTGTGGCATCAATGATGTGCAAATTCCTAGAACTGTAAAGATCAAACATAATCAATGTCTAAACACTTAATCATATAGTGAACAAATAGCCAATATAATTTCATTTCAGGAGTAGAAACACAGCATTTATCATCGTATATTTACAATCAGAAGCTAGCTCCTTTAGAATTGTCAATATCTCAACAAACAAAAGTCAACAGTGTAATCAAATCAAGGAGTTCGAACTAAGAACTGCAAGTAGATATAGAACAGATAAAATGATCAATTCCTTGCTAACATTTCTCACATATCAATTTGCAGGTTTAGTAATCATGCCTGAACAACATATCCAGAATGCCAAAAACTACAGTTTGATAATATATCTTATATCTTTTATTGCTGATCTAAAGCGAACTAGATTTCCAGGGAGAAAGGGAATGTGGGAGTTCTTCCAAAGAAGCTCCTTGATTCAGTTTCAAGTACATACTCTTTCAAACTTTAGTAAATTACTGATGTAAGTAAAAGAAGTGTTAACTTAAGGAACAAGGTAGAAACACACACCAAAACTTTGGTGTCATCCAGAAAGAAAACAAGAAAACTAAAGATAGAATCAATCAATGAATTTTAACATACCTGCTGCCAGGATCTGTCACATCAACATCCTCAACATCAAATGGGCAAGGAAACTCATCATCAAAATCATCCTGGAAAGACCTGCTGGAGCTTCTAGAAACTGAGATTTGCGGTGAGCCGTGGGATGACAACTTCACCCCAGAAAACCTTCTCGAGTCATCTTTCCCAAGAGATAGTATCTACAGCAGACAAAAATGAAATAAAAAAGGATTTTATAAATGAAACAATCACATCTGACATAAAATATCACTTTGATGAGCATACATAATACCTTGTCAATTGTTGCACCAGTTTGAGTTGGACCCATACCTCTATCAATCTTAGATGAACCAGATCTTGTGATTTTAATGGGAGGAGATGGAGACAGAGTTTGCTTGCTTGACAATACTGGGGAATTTGCAAGCTTAGTAGCAGGTAAACTGGATGGAACACATTCAGATCGAATACGACTCTTCGATGGGTGACTTCCAGGAATATAGATTGGTGGTGATGGGGATGGGGAAGGTGTAAAGTTAGGAGAGGGACAGTATTCGTCAAAACTCGTATTCTTCTTATGAACTAGAGATGTTTCCGGTGGATGAGGAGGCAAGCTCATTGGATGGAATCGGCGAGAACTCATATTAGAAACTGAAGGATGAGGTTCTGAATGGGTGGGCGATGGTGAGAAAGAAACTGATGGTGGGGATGGCTTGTAACGGTCAAAACTCCAACTATGCGGTCTTGAGAAGGGCAGAGACGACGGAGAGCCATGTGACACAGGAAGAGAGGGGAACCTCTTTAAAGGATCTGCTAATGGGCTGCCAACATAATCAGGTATAAATTGTGGTGACATAGGTGTTGATGGTTCAGAGCTTACTTCCGAGATTGATGAACGATACAACACTGAAATGCAAAGCCTGCCACTTGAAGTATCGACAGGGGTGAACCCAAATCGCTGGAATTCTGCCTCTTCTTTACGAGTGAAAGGATCAACAAAAGAAGATAATCTATGAGCTAGGCTAAATGTGCGAATTTGTCCAGATGAATTGAGGTCACGGAAAATCTTATATGCTGGTAAAAGCCTAACAGTCGAATACAATGACCTCAAAAGTAAGATAGATTTCTTATACACATTATGCAAAGTATTACTGCTCGATCTTCTACCCCCAGAACTAGTATCCCTCACCTTCCTACTTTCATATTGAACTACCCATCTCTCCACAATCTTTTCACTCTTAGCGTCACTCCCAAATTCCTCCTGATCTGAACTCCAACAAAATGGATACCGTTCCTTAGATGACAAATTCCTGACAAGTTCACTTTTCGGAGAAAGATTCACCGGGTCCCAATCAAGTGGCCTCTGCACTAAAATCACATCAACCACCATCGGTTCCAAATTACTTTGGTGCCATAAATCAAGATTCTCTAGCGCAGCAGGGCACTCACGAAGCGCTAGATTAAACCATCTATCTCTGGGCCTCACACTAGATGAAGACGAGGTCGATGAAGACGGAGATGATAAACCTTGTTCACCACTAAAATTACGCGACGACATATAAGGAGACCTCGACTCAAGTATTATATGCAGGCTTTTAGTGTAGAATTCAGTGATAATTTGTTCCATTTTCGCTGCTTCCGAATGCATGTTATTATGAGATGCTGCCATATTATAAAATTTAACTATAAATGGCACAAACCTTTTACGAGAAATCGAGATTAGAACCTTTTATAACTCTACTGAAGATCATCCCACTGCAACAAAAGAATGTACACAAGTAATAAGAAAAAAAAAACCAAAACTAATATTAACCTCTACCAAGAGTAATTAACACTCCAAATTAGCAGTCACTGACACAGATACTAGAGCATACAGATTAATACAAATACACTAAACGAAAATTTAACAACAGGGTCTATGATTTCTTTGTATAAAATTTAGTGGGTAGTTTCTATTTTTCAATTTTATTTAACGGATTTTTGTTTCTTACAGTAAAATTGCAAACGAAAACGAGGTTTTTAAGTTCACCTACCGTCGGTAAAGCCTCGAAAAGGAGACGATAGTCGATGATGATAGTGGGGATTTTGACATTTGATTGGTTTATCTCATTTTACACGAAGAGAAGAGAGAGATTGAGAAGAGGCCTCCTCCTTGTTAATCAAGGAACTCTGAGAATGTGGGGGCCATTAGCTGTGGGTGGTCAGATTGATCAGCTACTGTCAATTGTTTATTATCACCGTCCGATCTGGCCACGTCAGCGTACGGCGAACTATTGTAATGGGTTCTCGTTAATCTTTTGTGGGCATGGGCCGCTTGAGGTTTTTTATGGGCCACCTGTGCTTTTAACTTGGAAATGGGCTTCCCAAGTTTTGCCTTTTTTTTAAATAGAAAATGGGCTTCACAAGTTGAATTACGAGACCGAGTACCACGACTTGAGTTAAAATTAAGCTTTATTATGATTAAGATTTAGTTGTAATAATGAACAAGCTTTCAAAATGAATTTTTTTATTTTCAAAAAGAATAATAATATGCATGTAAAGTGTTTTTTTAATATTTTTCACTTACCTAAAGAAGATCTAATCCACTCTCCACTCGTGAGTGGGTTTGAATTTCAGGTCTCTTATTTTCAACACAAAAGATTCAACACAATACTATACATATAAAACTTGCATATAAATTAATGATATGATACATAATGTGTCATTCATTTATATATTGGTAAAATCATCTTATCAATGATTATATAAAAAGTCAATTATTATCAAATTCATGACAATCATTAATTGGAGATGCGTTATAACTTTGTAAGCATATTATTACTCATACTTTTGTAATCATTTTAGAAATACATATAGGTACTGGTGGAAGATTTTTTAACTTTCTACTTTCATCCTCATCCAAGATTCAAACTAGCCAAATAGAACTATTTAAAAACCATTAACCAAGCCCTTGGGAACTTAGGAACTTGAGAATACTCCAAAATGTGATCATATTATGTCATGAATATATTTATTTACTTGGCCATATTATTTGACGGTGTCCTTCATCGTAGGCGTCATCTATCATCAAGCTCTTTCATTGAAGGAATTTTCATCCTTGGAGGGTCTCATAATGCTTCCACGTATCCGTACGTTTGGGAATGCTATGAACTCTAGGCTTGGACCCTCCTGTCTATTTCAATCAATTACTAAAAGCAACCCAACATTAAATTAATGCTTTTGAATCTATATGACAATAACAACATATCACTAAACTACTCATCTCTAGATAATGATAGACATACTATTTTCTTTTAAACGACGAGGCCAAGATCATAACTAATTAACTCTAAAATATATGTGATTAAGTTTAATTGAATGTGCAATGTCACATTTATTTAATCTGAGCAAATTAAATGACTATATGTAAGATTGTCCGTGTGGGTGTGTGTTGGAGAGCAGAAGGGGCAATGACTTAGTGAAGTCCAGCCCATAAACAAGATATGGATTCAAGTAGTGACACTTCTATCAAAAAATAATAAAAAATTTGATCTCTTCTTTAACCTTAAGTTCAGAGAATTCTACGTCGTTCACTATTATAATGAAAGCTTTAAGCAAGTAAGAAGAATGAAGCATTGAGCCCCCACTTGTTTTCTAGAGAAAACATTTTGTTCGTTAGTTTATATTATCCAAAGAATAAGCAAAGGTTTACTTTAGTCTTTAATTAACATTGGTATAGAAATGGTTTTGAATTGAAGCCATTATATGGTTGTTCAAAGATAAATTGGGATCAAATCATATGTATATCAAATTTATGGATTTATATATTAGATATTACTTTGAAGATCCATGAGATAATACTGCTTTAATTCTGAGCCACAAGAAGAGGCTAAAATTGATCTTGTAATCTTTTAGATTGCGGCAAAAGTGTACTGGCTACTTGCATGGCGAACAAGATCACTGGTTGATTTCATTGCACAGGAAAACAAAGAGCAAATCCAATAGAATCAGAACTTTTTCTATACTGAGATTCTGTGATAAAAAGGGCTATTAATGGTCGACTGAAAATTCACATGATTTTCAGCCCTAACGGACTTGATTGAGTGGGTTTCAAATAGTTTTATTTAATTAGTCAGTTGAATTCAAATATTGAACGGGTAGAAGTTAAAAAATTAATTTTAGCTTTCCCACCGCTCTAACTCAAGGAAAAAAAAACTTTCAAAATGCAAGAGATTGGTATACATGGAGCCTATTGGAAAATTGCGCATGGCATGCTAAATATTTAACAAAGATGGATAAGATTTTGCATGATTTTATATATCTTGATTCCGAGCTTTCCACTGAGCAATTATCGAAATGTAACTGATAACAAGTAAAAATGAAAAATTACTATAAGAATAGATCTAGATGATCAAGCATGTTTTTTAAACTCTATATCCTAAGCATAGCAATTTCATACAGCAAGTAAATCTTAATCAATTCCTATGAGCTGAGTACATTTCACTGATCAATAAACCTTGAATAATTGAGTCTGATTCATAGGTTTCGACAAGTTCATTTCTTCACACTACAAATAATAGATGTGGGTTTCCATTTCCCTTCAGATTGGGAACTTCTTGTTCTTGCTTGGCTAGTGGATAAGAGTAATAAAATTTGGAGATATTGGTCATGTTGAGTCATAGAAAGCAATGGCCACTTTTTTGCATAGCAAGTGGGAAAGAGGACCACTTTGATTAGAAAGCATTCTAATCTATATGTATATCAAAGGCTCAGTGGAGGATCCTCATAGTTGATAAAATAATATACACATATATTGTTGTATTCAAAATAAAAGCTAGCTTAATATATAAGCTCTAAAATTAGTATTTACATCAATAAAACAATGATTATAGATTATAATACAAGATACAAGCCTTCTACTTTTTCTTATATATGTGTATGTATTATGTTTATGCTGAACACCTCCAAGAAGTTCAAACAAAAGACATTCTTAACATGTCAACAAATTCTTTCTCATCACCTAAACTCTGCCAAGATTTTCTTGGAAATTTTCACTCAAGAAAATTACTACCACAAAATCCCCTTACCCAACAACCAATCACAGCAGCTGCTCCTTCGGATGCTATCAATAAGAACTTGGATTCAAATGTTTTGATGGTCCTCTTAGTCCTCTTATGTGCCTTAATTTGCTCACTTGGGTTAAATTTTCTCATCAGGTGGATATTAATAAGGTGCTCAAGATTGGCAGCCTCTGAATCTTATGCAAATTCATCGACCCCATCTGTCAAGTCATCAGGAATCAAGAAAAATGCACTCAAGACTTTCCCTGTAGTAAAATACTCAGCAGAATTGAAGCTTCCAGGCTTGGACACAGAATGTGTTACATGCCTGACAGAATTTGCACCTGGTGATCTTGCGCGGCTTCTGCCCAAATGCAACCATGGATTTCACTTTCGTTGCATCGATAAGTGGCTCAGATTACACTCTTCCTGCCCGAAATGTAGGCACTGCCTGATTGAAAGTTGCGAGAAAATCATGGGGTATAGCCAGGCTAGCTCTTCAGGATCTTCAGTGCCAGTGCTAGGAACTGTAATTAGTATTATGCCATTGGAACCTGAAGGAATTATACGCAATTATGGAGGACTCAGGTAATAATTACATTGGGAATTCAATTCAGAAGTGTGGGCTAATCAATTAACAAGATTGAAGATGGAAACGCAATTGGTTCTCTTGGGGTGGGCAAGAAATTGGAATGAGGCTCCTCATGGTGATAAGAGGTAATCTGCAGGTTTTCCTCGGAAATAGTAGCTTGAGCCACTTGGAAATTGGAAAAGCCACGGCCCAAGAGCAGCGGACAATTTGCGATTTCCACTTGGCATTTCAAATACTGTTTCTGAATTAATTGATCATTCATCTAACTTAACAATGTTTTCACAAAGATTAAAACAAATTTGTTGTTAATGGTCACTTGTCATACATCCCTTGAGAGTAATCTTTGTTGGAAGAGACTGCTGAGTCCTTTCTAACCTGTCCTTTCTTATCATGCCAATTATATATCTTTAAACCCTCTTATTAGGGGTTTTCTTTTGTTTTTTGTTTAGTGTAGGGGTGGGCTCTTTATACAATATCATTTAGCTATAATTTATCACTTCATCATTGTTTAACTCAATAGGATGTGCATAAAGCGAAACTTGAATTTTAAAATTTTGCAAATGTGCACAAAGAGAATCATTTACAATTCGATTACTGAAAATATAATAATCACCAACGAAAAAGTGTTATTTATATTTATGATTTGCAAGTTATTTGGACTAATCATAAAATTTGAAGTATCAAACAAATCTCATATTAGAAAGGGTTATTTTTACGCTACCCTCATAAGAATCGACAAAAATTGTTGCGCACCCTAATCTTTCAACAACTATCATGGAACACCCATTCTGTTAAAATTTACCGTTATCTTTAACAGTTTTGACATATATTTATTGAAATCACCAAAATACCCCCGTTTAAATTGAATTGACAGCACGTATACAATACATTTTCAAAGAATTTACAACAATATATTATTTGGCATTGGCACTTTGTTTTCCAGAAAAGATAATTATAGAATGTTAAAAAAAATAAATAAATTGGTAGACCGAAAATAATTACAATTAAATTAAAGCTATTTTAAAAAAAATTAATTAAAACAAAAATTATTTGAACATTATCAGTTCTGGAATTAACGGCAGAAAACATCTCCAACTCCCAGCTGCAGCATCATCGCATTTCCCACCATCCATAGCAATAGCACCAAATATTTGCTTTGAAAGCACCATAAACAATAACATAAACTTCCAATTTTTATGCAATCAAAATAATTTATGTATCAAACAAATTATAAAATACCAAATATTTGCTTTGAAAGCACCATAAACAACAACATAAACTTCCAATTTTTATGCAATCAAAATAATTTATGTATCAAACAAATTATAAAATACCCAAACCTAAAAATCAATAAACAATAACATGGAAACCCTAAAAGTTTGGGTTCGAGATTTTGCAGTCGCTAGTCACCATTGTCGACGCCGCTTCAGTCAGCAGCAAGTCACGACTTTTAGAACTGCCAGAAGCATCTCAATCTCGCATCATGCTCCTGCCTCTTGTTTCTACCCAGAATTGGGCATCCGCTGCAACATTGCTGTTTGTTAGGTAACCCCTGTGACGTCGATGAAAGGAAAAAGCACACAACCCTTGCTGTGGAGCTCGAGTAGAGAAGGAAGAAAATGAGCGCTTGCTGTGGAGTTGAATGGAGGAGAGAAGAAGATAGACCGTGAATGTAGAGCATGAATGGAGTCATTGAGAAGAGGAAGGAAAAAAAATATATTTTCTTTTTTCTATGTTCATCACTATAATTTTATTAATCTACCTTTATAATAGTTAAGTTAATGTTGATTTCTAACCTAATGCGTGTACGGTGATAGTTGTTGAAAGATTAAGGTGTGTATTAAAATTTATTAATTTTTATGAGGGTCGACAAAAAATAACCCTATTAGAAATCACTAAAATTAATCTTCAACGAAATTTGAATAAAATAATGAGATTTTATCTTAACTAAATCTAGAAATGACAGCCCTAATGTTGGAGAAATGCCAAATATATTTGGTTATCCTATCTAAAGACACGCCCGTCCCATCAAAACGAAGCACATAAGGACCCACGGGCCGACACGGCACGGCCTACCAATATGATGGGCAGTGTCATGTCGTGCCGTGGTTAATTTTTTTTTCCCTTGAGCCTGGCACGGTCCACGGCCCAAGCCTACACATGCCGTGCCCAAAAATGCCCATGACTTTTTTTCTTTTTTCAAAGCGTGCTTGAAAAAGCCCATGTGCCTGGCGTGTTTTTTCAAGTCCACGTACTATTTTTTCAAGCCCATCAGCCCATATACTTACAAATAATAATAATAAAATTTTTATTAGGGGAACAATTAATATTTCATTAAGAAATTAACACAATTACATAATTATATTATCTACTTTCGCAATAACCAATTATAATACAATCATATATAAAATCATGATATTTATAATTTTATTTATTAAAATCATGAAATCATTTATTCATTTAATAAATTATAAATATAAAACAATTAGAATATTTTTTTTTAAACTAAGACTAAATTAATTTTAAAAAATCTACGCTAATAAAAAATATTAAAATTTAATTTCAAGTTATTTGTAAAATCATAACATTTTATGTTTACTTTTTATTAAAAATTTTTTATAAATATACTTTGACCCACTTGCTATTGATGGCCCACGGGTCACGTGCTAGCCTACCAATAAAGCATGCTTATAATGTATTTTTTCACATATCGTGCTTTGGCCCGTCTCTAATCATGCTGTGCTTTTAAGGTCCATGTGTCTAAAACTCTAAGCTCTGCCCGCGCGCCACTCGCTGCGCGCTAGCGTCGTGCCACGCCTTACTAAAATGTGCTCGTCTTGCGTGCCGTGCCGTCTTGTCTTTGTCTGACACACGTGCCGCCCGGCCCATTGGCCATCTTTACTAAAGACTAGAGGATGGAGAGACTTATCCTATATATATATACACACACACACACCCAAGCGTCTCAAATTTTCTATCTAATGTTGCATATAATTTTCTGCTTTTTTAGGGTGTTTGCATGTTCTGCTTGAACATATCTGTAACATTGACACTCTCTGCTTTGATGGTTTATCTTTTTGTGTGTTTGGAGCCCTTGGGGGTGATTTCTTCTTTTTGCCCATATTTTTCAATAACTTAGTTAACAAAGCAAGGGATTCACGAACGTCAACATCATCATCGTTTGATTCAGCAACATTGTTCTTTACTTCAGCTTTCAAAGCAATGCTCTTGTACTTTTTTTTTTTCTAGATGATTCATCTCTTTAATTATTTATAAGAGAGTCAATTACACCGTCATGTGTGAGTGTGTCAACATCTTTGATTTCCTCAATAGTTATGACTTTAATACGAAACCTGTCAGGTAAAGATCCCAATATCTTTCTATCAAGCTCAGTCCCATATAATTTTTCTCCTAAAGCAAAAGCTTCACTAGAAATATCACAAAGTATAGCATTAAACTCAAAAATTGTCTCATTTTCAGGCATTCTCAAATCTTCAAACTTAGTAGTAAGAAATTGAAGTTCAGAGCTTTTCACCGATTCAGTTTCTTCAAAAGTAGTTTGAAGAATTTCCCAAGCATCTTTTGCAGAGTCACACTTTGAGATCAACCACAATTGGATTTCATCAATACCGGTGCAAATTGCATTGAGAACTTTGAAATTATACATATATATAGCTAGCCATGGTGATTCATTCTGTATTCCATGTTTTTATACATTTCACAGTTTTGACTCCTGTAGCAGCTTCAACTGTAGAATGCCAGGCCATTTCATCAATTGACTTTACGAAAGTGCTCATCTAGCTGCCTTCCCAAAAGAGTAGTTACTCTCATCAAGTAGTGGTGCACGAGGCATAGACCCTTCTACTCTCAGCATATCCATGCAGATAATGTTATAACAAAGCCTTTTGTGAAAACCATCACATATAACCCAAGAACATTCATGTTGTATCACCAAGAATCAATAAATAAATTTGCGGAAGCGTACCTGAATTCATAATTTGAATTATTTTCTAGATCTGTGTGTTTAGCCTTCCAGATCAGCACGTATATCCTAGAGAACCCTTTAATTTCTTGATGCTCTCTCTGATGATGGGATGTCAGAAAGAATAGAACGATACATGTGACCTGGGGACCATAACCACTTATATAGACAACTTTTCATGTTGTCACTAAGTATTTCTAATTTTGCCTATTATAGAATTAGAATATCATTAGGTTTCTACACATTAAAGGTCCATACCCTATTAGATACATTAAAGCCCAAATTACCGAAAATCTTATATATTTTATTGGGCTTAACCTTATATGACAGCCCGCAATACATAATTATTTACATATAAGCCCAACGTTGGATTAATAATCCAACAATATTAGATTAAAAAATCCAATAATCTCTCACTTGGGCTATATGTGTAAACTTATAATTATGTTTTGCAAAAATAACCGTATGAGCTCAACCTTGCTGTCTTTACCGAAATGTATCTATAACCAATTCGGTCCATCAATCATATCAACATAGGATCAAAGAGGCCTTTGTTACAACTATCGTAACTGGACCCATCAATGGTCACAATGCTAATACAACTGAATGACATGGATCATGATGTGGATGTGTAGCATGAAAATTTCATGCAATATGATCTTAACATGCCTATTTCTAACTAGTCCACCTTAAACCTTAGTGAGATCAAACCATACCAAAATCAGAGTGTGAATAAACCAAACAATTATATTTCTGCAGAAAATAACCTCAAACATCCATAAACAAAAATAACTGAAAAATGTCTATATCATAGAGCATCTAAAATCACAAACTCCCATTAAAACTAAATATCCTTTAATGACATGACACCCATACGAGCAGTGTGCTCATGAAACATTTTGGGTGGCAATCCCTTAGTAAGCGGATCCGTAATCATGGAGTTTGTGCCAATGTGCTCTATAGACAACTGTCCACTATGAACTCTTTCTTTAACAACTAGGAACTTTATCTCTATATGCTTCAACTTCGTCAAGCATCTGTTGTTATTGGAATACATTACTACTGACTTATTGCCACAAAATAATCTGAGTGGCCCATCAATGCCATCCACTATACGTAGTACCAAGACAAAATTCTGCGGCTATATTCCATGATTGGATGCCTTATAACATGCTATGAACTCTACTACCATCGTAGAAGAGGCTATAAGGACGGTGAACACTCTTCCAGGAAACAGCACCCCCAACTAACAAATAGATGTAGCTCGTCGTGGACTTCATACTATCTTGGCATCCAACAAAATCAAAGTCAGTATACCCAATGATCTCAAACTGATCCGACCTCTGATATGTGAGCATGTAGCCTTTTGTTCTCTATAAGTACCGTAAGACTTTTTCGGCTGCTCTTCAATAGTCTACTCTTGGATTACTTAAATATCTACCCAACATCCCAGTAACGTACACAATATCCGGTCGTGTACATACCTGAGCATACTTCAGACTTCCTACTACTGATGCATAAGGAATCTTATGTATTTTCTTTCCCCCAAAATCATTCTTAGGGCACTGATCGAGACTAAACTTGTTTTCCTTAGCCACAAGGGTAGGGGTATCACACAGTTTACAATCCTGCATGCCATATCTCTTGAGAACCTTTTTTATATAGCTCTTTTGTGATAATCCAAGACTACGTCAGGAGCGATCTCGATGTATCTGTATGCCTAATACAAAAGAGGCGTCACCAAGATCTTTCATCTTAAAATTCTTAGCTAGAAATCTCTTGGTTTCGTGCAATAAGCTTATATCGTTGCTGGCAAGCAAAATGTCATCGACATAAAAAAATATACTTACTCACACAGAACTTATGGTATATACAATCATCTACCAAATTCATCTCAAAACCGAACGAGATGATTACTTGATGAAACTTTAAATACTATTGTCGAGATGCTTGCTTGAGCCCTTAGATGGATGTCTTAAGTTTGCAAACTATATTCTTTGGGTCTCCGGACACAGAGTTTTCTAGCTGCACCATATTAGATCGTTTCATCAATGTCACCTTTGAGAAACGTTGTCTTCACATCCATCTGATATAACTTAATATTGAAATGCGCTACCAATGCCATTATAATCCTCAAAGAGTCTTTTGAAGAAACCGGAGAGAAAGTCTCTTTATAATCGATGCATTCTTTCTGTGTAAGGCCTTTTGCAATAAGACATGCCTTGTACCTCTGCACATCGCCTTTCGAATCCCTCTTGGTCTTAAATATCCATTTGTAACCAATGGGTTTCATACCTTTTGGTAATGGGACAAGTTCCCATGCGTCATTATCCTTCATTGACTTTATCTCTTCATTCATGGCATCAATCAACTTCTAAGAGTTAGAACTTTCCATGGCTTGACGGAAATTGATTGGATCATCTTCCATCACTCCAATGTAAACCTCATGTTCTTGGAGAAATACAATGTAATGATCTGGTACTGCACTTCTCCTTTCTCTAGTGAATCACCTTAATGGCATAGGTTCTTGAGGTGGTGGAGTTTGTTCTTTTGGAATAATTTCTAGTATGAAGGGTTTTCCAACATTGTCTTGATCTGTTGTGTCTTGAATAAAGTCAGGAATGAGACCTAGATCAATGCCAACGACACTTGTGGGAATATCAACCTCTTCAAAGACCAAGTCCCTAACTGTATCTCCCCCGCAAACTTGACATCCTCAAAGAATCGCGCATTTTCAAACTCGAAAATCGATTTAGTTGTAGGATCATAAAACTTGTACCCCCTGGATCTTTCAGAGTATTCAAAAAATAGCAACTTACTGTTCTTGAGTCCAGTTTCTTCGCATTATGCCTATAAGGCCTTGCCTCAGCTGGACATCCCCAAACATGCAAGTGCTTTAGACTAGGCTTCTTGCCTGTCCAAAGTTTGTAAGGGGTTTTAGTAGTCGCTTTAGTTGAAACCCTATTAAGGATATATTGACAAAAACCCACAACTAGATCAAGCTAGAAAAACCCACAACTAGATTGCCAAAAACCCAAGAAAGCCAATATGATCAGAATTCAGATAAAAGATCCAAACCCTTGAGAAGCTAAGTCTCAAGAACCGGATTGCTAGATAAGACGCCACAAAGGTTAGCAAATCCTTTGATAAGTCGAAAGTTCTTTCAAGAACAAGTTGAGAAAATCCTCTCAATGATATTAAACTTAATAATTCCAAAAGTCTCTTCAAAATAACATAAAAGAGTGTTTTTATAAGGTGGCTAACCCTAATCTAACTTAAAAATAAGAGAAAACCCTAAAATTAAAAACCTGGACCCGCAGGGCCTTGGCCAGCAAAGTCACTTATTTTAAACAGGCCATAACTTAGTCATATGATGTCAGATTTTAACCCACAATATACCTTTTCGAAGCTCTCGACGTAAGGAATGCATCAACAAATTTAGAATTACCTTTCTGGCCCTTATTATACTTCAAAAATCATTCTCTCCAATGCTCGCCACCTCGTTAGCTCGAATTAAGTGTACCAAGGCTAGTTCCTCCTCATTTAAGCCCATCTTGAATATTGGACTCTTGCAAATTAAATTTGAATTGAAGTCATCCAAAATAGCTTGAATAAATCTTTGCATTGCTTCCTTGATCTTCTTAGCTCGTGCTCTCGTAATTGGCCCTTCTGGAACAAGCAACGGATCTTTAATGCTCTGAGCACTCTGGATCACATCATTCCCCCTCTCCTCAAAAGGATTCGTCCTCGAATCTGAACCTGCATCAAAGGGAGAAAGATCAGAAACATTAAATATAGCGGACACGTTATACTCACTTGGAAGATATACTTTATAAGCCTTGTCATTAATATGCTCAAGAATCTGAGATGGACCATCTCTTCGAGGGTGCAACTTAGATTTTCTCTAGACAGGAAACCTCTCATTGAACCCAAACCCAATCACCGGGTTCAATAATCACACGTTTCCTACCCTTATTAGCTTGAGTAGCATATTGCTCAATCTTTTTCTTAATAAAATAAGCAATGGGCCTTCGATCCTGCATCAAAATAGCTCCAATACCTATTTCTGAGGCATCACATTCAATCTCAAAAGTGCGGTTAAAATCAAGTAATGCTAAAACAGGTGTAGAACATGACCTTTCTTTAAGATCAATGAATGCTTTATCTTGTTCAACACTCCAAGTAAATGCAACATTCTTTTTAACAACGTCAGTCAGAGGTGCGGCAATAGCTAAACCATGAAAGCTCCTTACCTCAGTGATGCTCTTAGGCGTTGGCGACTCCCTAATAGCCTTAACCTTTTCTTGATCCATCTTTATACCATTTGCACCAACAACAAAACCAAGAAAAACAACTTTCTCTATGCAAAAAGAACATTTCTTAAAATTAGCATACAACTTTTCTTTCCTCAAAACATCTAACACACATCGCAAATGTGCAATATGCTCTTCTAAAGTCTTGCTGTAGACTAGAATATCATCAAAATAAACAAAAACAAACTGACCTATAAATGCACGCAACACATGATTTGTTAATCTCATAAAAGTACTAGGTGCATTAGTAAGACCAAAAGGCATGACTAACCATTCATACAATCCATATTTGGTCTTAAAGGCAGTTTTCCATTCATCACCTTCTCTCATGCGAATTTGGTGATAGCCACTTTTTAAATCAATTTTAGAAAATAAACAAGCTTCATGCAATTCATCCAGCATATCATCTAACCTAGGAATGGGATGGCAATACTTTACCGTAATATTATTAATGGCTCGGTAATCAACACACATTCTCCAATTCCCATCATTCTTTGGTACTAGTAGCACTGGTACTGCACATGGGCTCATGCTCTCTCTCACGTACCCCTTGCTCATCAGCTCTATAACTTGCCTTTGAAGCTCTTTGGTCTCCTCGGGATTACTTCTATAGGCTGGAATGTTGGGTATGACAACTCCTGGTACGAAATCTATTTGATGCTCAATGCCTCTAATGGGTGGTAAGTCAATAAGCATTTCCTTAGGAAACACATCTTCAAACTCTTGTAACAAAGAAGTAACAACACTAGAAAGAGAAGGATTGATGTCATCAAAGGTTAGATATGATTCTTTGAACACGAGCAAAACCATGAAATGGCTTGCTTTATATGCTTTCCTAATCTCACCCACTCCTGCAAAGAAGTTCTTTTTCACTCTTCCTTCTTTCTCACTCTTTTCTTTTCTCTCACTTTTAGCCTCACTCTCTTTCTTTTTCTTCTCATAACTCTCGACCTCACTCTTTTTATTTTGTCTTTCTTTTTCCCTCATCTTTATTTGGTCTTCGTAGACCTCTTTTGGTGTTAAAGGAACAAGCGTCACGGTTCTCCCATTTTTGACAAAGCTATATCTATTTCTAAACCCATCATGTGTCACCTTCCTATCATACTGCCATGGCCTTCCCAATAATAAATGCCCAGCATGCATAGGAACTACGTCACAAAGCACCTCATCACTATACTTTCTAATAGTAAATGTTACCAATACTTGCTTATTAACCTTGACCTCTCCATAATCATTTAACCACTGCAATCTGTAAGGCCTGGGATGCGTTAATAAGGGTAACCCTAACTTCTCTACAAGGGTAGTACTAGCTACATTGGTGCAACTCCCACCATCTATTATCATACTACACACCTTATTATTCACAATGCATCTAGTATGGAAGATGTTCTTTCTCTGCTGCTCCATGTCATCAACACTCATTTGTGTACTCAAAGCACGCCTAGCAACTAGGGATTCACCTTTCGCAGGGTATTCTACTTCATCATCATCACTAGCATCAATCAACTCTGGCATCTCCCCACCATCACTCTCACTCTCACTCACTAATTCTCCACTATCTTGCATCACCATAACTCTCTTATTTGGGCACTGAGAAGCAATGTGTCCAGAACCTAAACACTTGAAGCACTTGATGTCCCGATTCTTCTGTGGTTGAGATTCAGCCTTAGATTTATTTTTGATACTGAAATCTTCTTTTGCCTTAGGTGGTTCAGTTTTGATACCTTTAAGTCGTCTCTCATTATTACTCCACTTCGGTTTCCATAGATTTGAAGAAGCTGAAGTATACCTTATTGTACCCTTCCTCTTTAATTACCTCTTCACCTTCATAGCCATGTGGACCATATCCTCCAACTCCACATAATGCTTTAGCTCCACTACATTGGCAATATCTTTATTCAATCCGGTCAAAAATCGTGCCATTATAGCTTCCCTATCTTCCTCTACATTAGCCCTAATCATAGCGATCTCCATCTCTTTATGGTAATCCTCTACACTCTTCGATCCTTGGGTAAGGCTTTGTAGCTTAAGATAAAGATCCCTATAATAATGATTAGGAATGAACCGCTTCCTCATAAGCATCCTCAACTCTCCCCATGTAGCTATAGGCCTTTCTCGATTCCTCCTCATATTATTCACCAATTGATCCCACCAAATAATGGCATAGTCAGTGAATTCAATAACTGCTAGCTTTACCTTTTTCTCCTCTGAATAATTGTGACAATCAAAGATCGACTCAACCTTCTTTTTCCACTCCAAGTAAGCCTCTGGATTACTCCTTTCTTGAAACAAAGGAATAGTCACTTTGATTTTGCCTAAATCTCTATCCTCATCATCTCTACAATACCCCCTCTCTTGTCTACCTCTTCTATATCTCACTCTATCCCTTTCTATTTCGGATGCTCGATCATCACCATCATCTTCCCAAATTTCATTCTCTACCTCATACTCATCTATAGGCTCATATCTATGCCTATTATTTTTTTCATTATGTCTTGCTTCATCATGTCTAGCCCTGTTACGCTCTCTACTAGTTTGCTCCTTCCGAATACCCTCAATGGCAGCTCCATGTTGCCTCAACTGGCTTCCCATCTCATCAAACCTCACATTCATCTTCTCAAATGCCTGGTGCATTGCCTTCAAAGTGAAAGTAAGGTCTACCATAGAAGGTTGCGCCTCATTTTTATCATTCATATTAGTTATTTAAATCTGCAAAGAGATGTTAGCAAAATAGAAAAACAACAATGAACCTCACAAGCCTCACGTGTTTACACTCGCGATGTCACTCCACTCGTGTTTACACTCAAATAGGCTTTTACCCGAAGCTGTGCTCACACAATCTTGCCTTTTACCAATCTTATATTTTCTCAGTCAAGTTCTTTAGGAACTAATAACTCAATCAAGGGAAAGTACCAAAGTATAATCCTTCTGACAATCACAGTTCAAGAAATAAGAAAAGGAAAAAGGAAACAAACGAACAAGAATATAGGAAACAAGAATAACAAAACCAAGAAAACAAAGGAGATCACCCAATATGATTATTATTATTGTGATTTTTTTCTTTTTTTTTTCAATCAATTTTTTTTTGCTCTTTTTTTTTGTTTATTTTTTTTTAATCCCTAAATAATTGAAATTTGAATGAATTTAGGGGAAAAGGTAAAATATATGGATTTAAGGAAAGAAACCACAAGAATGCAAAATAATATAAGAAAACCCTAAAAATACTATTCATGCGATACTGTTCATGCGGCACTGTTCACGATTTTTTTTTTTTAGAACAAGAATGAAAAATCTCAAACACGAATGAAAAAAAATAAAGATAGATGAATCTAACCTTGGTGCCTAAGCTCTGATACCAACTGATGAGAACCCTTCTAGATCAAGCTAGAAAAACCCACAACTAGACTGAAAAAAACCCAAGAAAGCCAATATGATTAGAATTCAGATAAAAGATCCAAACCCTTGAGAAGCTAAGCCTCAAGAACCCGGATTTCTAGATAAGACGCCACAAATGTTAGCAAATCCTTTGATAAGTCGAAAGTTCTTTCAAGAACAAGTTGAGAAAATCCTCTCAATGATATTAAACTCAATAATGTCAAAAGTCTCTTCAAAATAACATAAAGGAGTGTTTTTATAAGGTGGCTAACCCTAATCTAACTTAAAAATAAGAGAAAACCCTAAAATTAAAAACCTGGACCCATAAGGGACCCACGCAGCACTTGGCGCTCAGTAAAGCCACTTATTTTAAACGGGTCATAACTTGGTCATATGATGTCGGATTTTAACCCACAATATACCGTTTCGAAGCTCTCGACGTAAGGAATGCATTTACAAATTTAGAATTACTCTTCTGGCCCTTATTATACTTCAAAAATCATTCTCTCCGATGCTCGCCACCTCGTTAGCTCGAATCAAGTGTACCAAGGCTGGTTCCTCCTAATTCAAGCCCATCTTGAATATTGGACTCTTGCAAATTGAATTTGAATTGAAGTCATCCAAAGTAGCTTGAATAAATCCTTGCATTGCTTCCTTGATCTTCTTAGCTCGTGCTCTCGTAATTGGCCCTTCTGGAACAAGCAACGGATCTTTAATGCTCTGAGCACTCTGGATTACATCAGTTTTAGTAGTCGCTTTAGTTGGAACCCTATTAAGGATATATACTGCAGTCTTAAGTGCTTCTCCACAGAGTGATTCAAGTAAAGTAGAATGACAAATTATACTCCTTACTATATCTTTAAGCGTCCTGTTTCGTCTTTCAACAACACCATTCATAATGGACGAACCCGGCATAGTGTACTGTAGGATGATATTGCATTCCTCTAGGAACTTAGCAAATGGCTCTGGACATTATTCACCTGAATCGTCATATCTACCATAGTACTTACCACTACGAACAGATCTAACACTTTTGATTCTTTTACTGAGTTGATTCTCAACTTCAGCCTTAAAATTTTTGAACATATCCAAGGACTGTGACTTTTCATGAAGGAGATATATGTAGCCATATCTAGAAAAATCGTCTATGAACGTCATAAAATATTGTTGACCATTCGAAAAAACTGTAGGCAATGGCCCACAAATATCCGTATGTATGAGTTCTAAGACGTCCAAAGTCATGTTGGCTTCAAATCTCCTTTTATTGGTTTGTTTCCCCTTAATACAATTAACACAAATATCAAAATCTGTAAAATCTAAGGGGTTGAGAATTTCGTCTTACACAAGTTTCTCTATCCTCCGTCTGGAGATATGACCCAATCTCTTGTGTTATAACGCAGCTGAATTCTCATTGGTTAATTTTCTCTTGACACCTCGTGTACATAAATGCAGGGATTCATTAAATGAAGCAATTGTATCCAGCAAATAAGACTATCATAATCTGATAAAGAACCAGATCCAACCAATTTTGAATCATGAAACAAACTGAATTTTCTATTCCCTAATGAACTAGATTTGTCCAAAGTGAGAATAGAAATCAAGTTTCGTCTAAAAGACGGTACTATAAATGCTTTATCAAGATCCAAATAAAATTCAGTCTTTAATAATAATCTGAATTTTCCAATTACTTCAACTTCAACTGTTTTGCCATCGCCCACATAGATGTATCTTTCACCATCATTGGGCTTTCGATAATTTATGCAACCCTGCATAAATACACTGATGTGAGCTGTTGCACCAGAATCTATCCACCACGTGTGTCTAGGCACCGAAGTTAAATTAACCTTAGAACAAACCAAACCATGCCCTTCAACTCTGCAAGAGAAACAACTAGTGCTTTCTGGATCACCCAGTTTCTTTTGTTGTTTCCTTTGAGATGCTGTAACTGCAGCCTCTTTATCATTTTTCCTCCTTTTGCCCATATCCTTGCCCTTATACTTTATTGAAATTAGATTTGTCAATAGCGTACCTAATTCTGTCTTTTCGTTCTTGACAAAACCCTTTTCAATTTCTGTAAGGAACTCTTTAGCTGTAAATATATTTTAGATATTAAGCCCCCGAATGCTTCCGGAATGGCCTTCTTCATGATCATCATACACATGCGATTTGATTTCTCCCACTTTTCTATTTCCCTTTTATCATCGGGGGTACTTTCATCCGTAAGAGGTAATAGAGAATCATTCCTTAACGTAAGGTCAAGATTCATGACTCCGAGAACTATTAAGAGGTTCTCTCGCCATGACTTAAAGTTAGAGTCATTTAGCATATAAATTGAATTGATGTTGGCAGTAATATTTGTAGTAGACATAACTAAACAAAGAACAACAACCAATCAAAACATGCTCCTATAAATCTCAAAACAATAATAAATTCAAATAAAGGTAAACTCCATCTCAAGATACCAGGCACTCCATTAATATTTCATCTTTGGACAAAATATTAACTTGTAAGTGATATCTTGGTGTAGTAATCAAACACTGATAAGAAGAACATGTCAAACAATAAACTTCCTTTGGGCCGATTTATTGTTCACATGTAAAACTGAATAATCATCACGTGTTTATTACCACAAGTGCACATGCAACTCTGTTAAATATGAACATTCCTTTCGGCCGATCGATATTCACAGAAATTTCACGCACAAAACTGTTTATATTCCAAAATAAATTAATTTCCACAAGAGAGGTCACTTTGGCAACATGTTGCTTCAATTAATATATCTCAAAATATATACAACCATACCAATATTTGAATTTAAAATTGTACCAAAAAATTACCCTTCAAAAAAAATTTTAAAAAATTAAAAAAAAAAATTTTTAAAAAGTTCGGTCAACTATTGACCGATCAACCATTGATCGGGTCGGACTGTACCGGGTCCAACCGACCCGAAACCAAATCAGCCCTCTTCTTCCAATTGGGTCAGGATTAAATTGTTTGGGTTGACCCAAACCGGATCCTAATCCGACCATAATCCGTTTTTTTTTAATGCTTCTTCTTCCTTAGGTGGCGACTGTTCTTCCTTAGGCCTTTCCCGGCTATAAAACCGGCCACCGTCCCTCTCCTTTTTGGTGTTCCTTGATGCGGCAGCCTAGACTGCCGTTTTTCCTTAAGCAGCAGCAATGTGCAGCAGCCGCCTTGGCTGCAGCCCGCGGATCGCGCGCTAGCAGCATGAGATCACGCAAGCTACTAGCAGCGATGGTGTTGTATTTTGCTGCCATGAAACAACTACAAATGGCCATAAATTTACAAGATCTGCCAGTCTAAATTCTTTTCATATATATGTATATATGTATCTTCTAAATCCGGCCAAAATTTGATTTTCCAACAAATTCGAATTTCCAGATCTCAAACAACCGAAAGCCATGTTTGTAAATTTCATGAATTTTAGATCTAAATCCATGGCCATAAAACCAAGAAACTGAATGCCAAATAGCCAAAATACTGAATTTCCAATTCTTGAAAACAGTACATATTTGTTCTCAAACTCAATTTATCAAATTTAAGAACACCCAAAAATTTAAACAATAATCGAAAATAAATTCCATTCTCAATGATTCAACATGAAGAGGCTCTGATACCACTTGTTAGAACAAAGCCTTTTGTGAAAACCATCACATATAACCCAGGAAAATTTATGTTGTATCACCAAGAATCAATAGATAAATATACGGAAGCGTACCTGAATCCATAACGTTGAATTATTTTCTAGATATATGTGGTTAGCCTTCCATATCAGTACGTATATCCTAGAGAACCCTTTAATTTCTCGATGCTCTCTCTGATGATGGGATGTCAGAAAGAATAGAATGATATGTATGACCTGAAGACCATAACCACTTATATAGACAGCTTTTCCTGTTGTCACTAGGTATTCCTAATTCTGTCCATCATATAATTAAAATATCATTAGGTTTCTACACATTAAAGGTCCACACCCTATTAGATATATTAAAGCCCAAATTACCAAAAACCTTATGGATCACTTTTTATTGAGCTTAACCTTATATGACAGTCCACAATACATAATTATTCACATATAAGCCCAACGTTAGATTAAGAATCCAACAATATTGGATTAAAAAATCCAACCGATAAAACAGATCAAACTCCCAAGAATCTCATAGTTAGTGTTAGTGAATCTGCTCTTATACTTATAGTAAGATCTAATTTTATAGACATGCCAATTTTTTTACCCGAATTTTGGGTACGTACTATAAATCATACACATGGTTATCAAAATGCGAAGGATGGTGTGCATGAGTCGTCTAATGGAAAATTGGGCACGGCATGAAAAATTCTAATCTTTATATGTCAAAGGCTCAGTGAAGGATCCTCATTCATAGTTGATAAAATGTACACATTGTTTTATTTAAAACATAAGCTAGCTTATTAAGCTCTGAACTGAATATATATATTAGTATTTATCATTAAAAAATGATTATATCTTTTTTGTACGTATAGTTTCTACACGTATAAAACAGTATTCATTCTTCTTAAATCTAAGCGTTAAAGGGGCCGCTGATCCTTCCCCATATATTCATATACGTATTCCCTTTATGCTAAACACCTCGAAGAAGTTCAAAATAAAGTCTTCGAAATTACTCTGTATGCTTTTCTCATAGATAAATTGTATGCTATATTTAGAGCTAGATATAAGAACGACACATATCAGCAAATGTTTTCTATTATTCCAACATTATGCCAACAATTACATCGGAGCCTATATTTATACAATATTATGCCAAGGGAGTGTCGGTGCGGCATTTCATCAAACAGCTTTCTGTTTCTATCAAACACCTTGTTTTAACTCTCATCCACCGTATATTCTTCCAAGATTTGCACCTGGTGACTTGTGCAGCTCGGCCCAAATGCAACCGTGGATTTAATGTTTGCTGCATCGATAACAACGATAAGTGGCTGAGATCACATCTTTGTGCCCGAAATGTTGCCACTGCCTGATTGAAACTCGTGAGAAAATCGTGGGGTATAGCCAGGCCAGCTCTTCAGGACCATCAGTGGCAGGGCCAGAAAACTGTGTCAGTAAGATTGGGCCACCATAACCTCAAGAAAGTATAAGCAATTATGGGGAACACAAGAGCTAAGTCATCACACTGGGAACCAATTCAAAGGTGCGGGTTAATCAATCTATTGGTTCTCATTATTGCTTGGGCTTGCGCAAGAAATATGTGAATGAAGCTGCTCATGCACCACTTGTAAATTGGAATGCCACAGCCACAGAGCATTGGACAATTTGCAACTTCCACATCTTTTCCTGTTTTCTAGAATTCTACGCGATAAAGATGATGGCATTTCAAATACCGTTTCTGAATTCATGGAATTCAATTTTTTTATAGTTGAAAAATAGTTGTAAATGGTCATTTCTCATAAAAATTGTTGTGTTCTTGTTTGAAGAGAATTCTGGGTCCTTTCTAAACTGTCCTTTCTTATCAAGCCATTTATTTATTATTGAACAAACAAAAAGATTTTATCTTAACTAAATCTTGAATTGACAGCCCCAATGTTCGGGGGCAAGCACTAGAACATTTAGGTGTCAAATCTAAAGATTAGTCTAGTCTAGTCGAGTGGTGGGACTTATTCTATATGTTTGCATAAATTTTTTTATACTTGCGACCAATATTCTTTTTATGCATATAAGTGAGATTCAAATTAAGACCTCTTATTTTCTCACAAAAAATTCTATTATCTCAATATTCTCAACTAAATAGGTTTTACAATGGCCTATATATATATATCCTATATTTGACAAAACCCAAGAATCCTTAATTTTCTATCCAATATAGGATATAAGTTAATTAATGCTCATCGTCTTGGATGAAACTACCGTTGCTAGAGAGACGACATAGACCTCGACCATATAATTTATTTAACCCAAAATATTAAATTTTACCACCACTCCCATTTATTATGGTGATACAGTCTTTATTAGTTTAGATTAATATATTTAGGTATCTAATTTAGAAAAAGACTGACCTATCCTTTATGTCAAGTTAAAAACCCAACCTTCTCCCTTCTGCTAGACAGAACTCAACATCTATCATTATCTTACATCATTGTCGTCTAATAAGTAGTGCCTTCCCTCACAAGGCACACCCCCTTGTTCTTATCCATCCCCCTTATCTGTACGGGTCCAAATAATAAGTTATGTAGTATATGCGAATTAAAGGCATTGTCCAACCTTGGCCCATCTTGGTCTCTCGACATCACAAAAGCCAAAAAACTAAACTTATTATAAGGAGGAAAGAAACATATCGATCTCCCACTGTATGTCGACAATAATATTCTGTACAAGAGCTTTTAATATACATTCTCATGGCACAGTAAAAATAATATTCCCACTTGTAATTTTGGGCAACTTTTTTGGCCGAGTATACTTTTCATATTTATCCGCATATCATTGAAATTTGAACCAATAACTTATGAATCCAGATGGAGTTGAGATCAACTTTTGAGCGTGTACATAAAAAAAATTCATGGATTTAAGTCATATTAAAAAATTAGCATAAAAACGAATTGTTGGGTGTAAGAAATCACTTCCATTCCATGCCAATAATAATTAGACTTGAGAAACAACTTAAAATATAAATTTTGTATAAGGTCAAGAAAAAGCTATTATATTTGTTAGGTTTTGATCCAACGGCTTTAACTTTTTTTTATTTTAACGACATAATATCAAAGCCATTGACAAGCGTTCCAATCCACTCGTTTTTTGCTTATATTACCCAAAATATATATATATATATATATATATATATATATATATATATATATATATATATATATATATATATATATATATATATATATATATATCAAATTATTTGGTCTAAATTGTTAAGCAAAATTTGAACATGGTGTAAAATGCAGCCAGCTGATAATGAATGATTAAACTTTCCTAAAACTAGAAGTACGACAGAGTAAGAAAAAAGTTTCTCATCATTTATCAAGAATAGTGTAACGACTCTAGCAAGCTCCAATAAGACATTACCTTGAGAAATAGGTCACTTTGTTTAGAAACGACAAAACTTCGATTGGTGGAGGCTATGCTACATATATATATATATATATATATTAAAATATAATCTGGACTGAAAAAAAATAAAAAAATCTAGGACTAAAACAAAATACAATCTTGATGTACGATAATTAGGAGCCATAAATCATAATTGTTTAATTTATTTTTCTTTTTTTAATTAGGATTTGTATTACATATATTTAATTGTCAAGATCGTTCCTTCTTTTTCCTAAGGAATCATAGATTTATGTGAATTTGAATCAATTACGTATTAATATTTTCAATTTTGTTATTCTAATTTATTTTAATACCTTTCATCAATAAAATATTCAGTTTATTTCTTGAGAATGTTTTTCCCACCTTGTGAGTGCTTTCCTTCTTGGAAATCAAAGCATTGCTCAAATCTTTGTTTTTTTGTTTGAAAGTGATAGAACAAGCTTCAAATCAAATGACTGTCCCACTCTTGGATCTTATCTTCTTCCCAGCCAAAAAAAAAAAAAAATTAGCAGGGTACATAAGACAGCTGTAAAGTATTAACAATCAGCTTACATATATGATTAGAAGATCAATTATAATATTGAAAAAGAAATTTAATCTTCCAAATTTTCTTATATATACTCCCCTTATGTCTACTCTTACCACCTCAAGATCAAACTCAATAATTTTTCTAATCATGCCAACAAACTCTTTCTCATCCACCCAACTCTTCCATGATTTTCTCGGAAAATTTCACTCTAGAAAATTGCTACTACAAAATTCTTATAACCAAGAACCAATCACAGCTGCTCCGCCTCCTTACCCTGCTAATAGTCGCTTGCACTTCAATGTTGTGATGTTCCTGTCAATCCTGGCATGCGCCGTAGTTTGCTCACTTGGGTTTCATTTTCTTATCAGGTGCGTATTCTTAAGGTGCTCAAGATTTTTAGACTCTGAATCTAATGCAAACTCCTCGACCCCGTTGGGCAAGTCTTCAGGAATTCAGAAAAATGAACTTCAAGATTTTCCTGTTGTAAATTACTCAACAGAGTTGAAGCTTCCAGGCTTGGACACAGAATGTGTTATATGCCTCTCAGAGTTTGTGCCAGGTGAGCGTATGAGGATGCTGCCGAAATGCAACCATGGATTCCACGTTCATTGCATCGATAAGTGGCTGAGATCACATTCTTCTTGCCCCAAATGTAGGCATTGCCTGATTGAAACATGCGAGGAAAGCGTGGGATTAAGTCAGGCCAGCTCTTTAGGACATTCAATGGCAGTGCCAGGGACTGTCGACAGTATTAGGCCTCTGGAACCTGAAGGTATTATATGCAATTATGGGGGCTTGAGCTAAGCAATAACCTTGGGAACTCAATTTCATTCTCGTGTGGTGGCACGGAAAAGTAATCCGTTCTCATTATTGTTGAGCTTGGGCTGTTTGAGATTTGCGGGACTGAAGCTGATCTTGGCCGAGTGAGGCAATTTGCTGCTTTTTCTTAGAAAAAGCCTTGATACACATGGAAATTGCATTTGAAATAATGTTTTAGAGTCGATCATTCAGTTAAGTCATTTTGTACCAGAGGTTACAAAATGTAATGTAAATGGTCATATTTCCAATGCCTCCCTTAGGACTAATATTTTTGGAGTAGAATCCTCATGAGTCCACCGTTCGAATTCCAACCTCCAGAGAATAATATTATGGGGAAAAAATGTAAAATTCTTTACAAGCCATATGCCTATTCTTACAGCCTATTAGTCTTCCGAGCTTTTTCTGGGAGGAGTTCTACTATTGTAAACTCATTAGTTCTTTACAAAATTTCATTTGGCCTTCTGTATAGAAGGGCCATACATACTCCAGTCTTGAGGCGATTTTTAATTATTATTTTGATGGTTTACAAAACTTGATTTTATGTTAAGCGGTCCCCAATTCTATCCGAGTTTGTTTGATCACATATATGATCACATATGCCTATTCTTAAGGATATATTAGTTAATTAGTTGATCTCTTCTCTTGATGTGATCAGAGTATCTTTTTCCAAATTGAACACGATCGAAAATTTTGCCACCTCTCCGTAGAATCCCTGTATAGCACCAAGCTTCCTTCTCTTTTTAAAAGGCGGATCAATAATCTTAACAAAAATAGACACGCATCGTCTTCTTATCAACACCAAAAAATTACCAAATTTGACTAATAAAGCGAAGAAAAGAAGCCACGCTTATGTTACGACATCACTATATAGTAAGTAGGGATCCGTCTCTTTCTCTCTATCTTTACGCGTGGCTCATATTCAAATGCCTGAATGACTGAATGATCTCCGTTTTTGCAGAGGAGGTGAAACACTCCAAATCCAATCATTGAAGCATTTGATTCCACTTCAACTCGTTCGTTTACTTGTTGAGAAAATAACCCTATATGTAACTCTCTTCAGTACAATGTCTGACTGAATAAACTATGAAGCAATCAGAGTATTGTAATGATTAAACTTTCCTCAAGTTAAAAATATAAAAGGGAAGGAAAAAAATTTTCTATTTATCAAGAGGAGAGGCTGCCTTACAGTGGCTGCAAGGTGCAACTGTAAGGTAGCATGGTCTAACCACTTCTCTGGGTCCCATAAATAATGTCTTGAGGAATGGGTCACTTTGATTAGAAACGACAAAACTTTGGTGGAAGCTAAGCTACATATTACAATATAATGTGGTTACGTGGAGAAAGAAATCCAGGACTATAATCAAATACCAACTCTATTTAATTGTTTTTTTTTTTTGAGAAAAAAAGTCTATTTAATTGTTGAAAGTGACAGAATAAGCTTCAAATTGACTGTCCCATAGATCTTATCTACCCAGCAAAAAGTAGAATAAGACAGCTATAAAGTATTTACAATCAGCTGACACATATCATTACATGACCAATTATATCATTGAGAAAGGAATTTAACCTTCCAAGTTTTCTTATATATTAAATCCCTTTATCTGCTCTGCCACCTCCGGAGTTCAAACTTTATCAAGTCTGTAATCATGCCAACGGGCTCTTTATTATCCACTAACTATTTCCAAGATTTTCTTGGAAATATTCACTCCAGAAAATTACTACTACAAAATCCCCATAACCAACAACCAATCATGGCTGCTCCGCCTCCTTACCCAGCTAAAAGTTGCTTGCACTTAAATGTTGTGATGCTCCTCTCGTTCCTCATATTCTCCTTAATTTGCTCACTTGGGTTTCATTTCCTTTTGAGGTGCGTGTTCATAAGGTGCTCAAGATTGTTAGATTCTGAGTCTAATGCAAATTCCTCGACTACGTCGGGCAAGTCCTCAGGAATCAAGAAAAAAGCTCTGAGGAATTTTCCTGTTGTAATTTACTCAACAGAATTGAAACTTCCAGGCTTGGACACAGAATGTGTTATTTGCCTCTCTAATTTTTTGCCTGGTGAGCCTGTGCGAATGCTGCCCAAATGCAACCATGGATTTCACGTTCGTTGCATCGATAAGTGGCTCAGTTCACATGCTTCATGCCCGAAATGTAGGCGTTGCCTGATGGAAACTTGCGAGAATATCGTGGGGTATAGCCAGGCCAGCTCTTCAAGACATTCAGTGCCAGAGACAGAGATTGCTGTCAGTATTAGGCCTCTGGAACCTGATGGTATTGTACGCAATTATGGGGGACTCAGCTAAGTAATTACATCGAGAAATCAATTTTATACTCCGAAAAGAGTTCGATTAAGAGCTTTGAGTCAATCAATTGACAAGATTGAATCACCGAAAAGCAGATTTTATTCTCATGATCACGTTCGACAAACGCGAATGAGGGGAAGTATTTGCTGCTTCTTGACCCACTTGGAAATTGGATAAAAGGCCATAGCCCGCATAGTATCGGACAATTTACGCTTTTAAGTTACAAATACATGTCCAGATTATTGGAATTGCTAAGCAATAGGGCATTTTCAATTTGTGAAAAAAAATTCGATCATGTTTGGGGTCGTAAATATATTGTTCTAGTTTTGAGTCCCAATATCAGAGTTTATTTCCAATTGCCACAATTATTAACATTTACTATTTTTTTATGAATTATTATTTCACCCATTCATGATGGATATTAACCGACTTTTGCAATAATCCAAATAAATTATCATATAACTTGGACTCAAATGGTTATATTTAGTAGGGTTGGCAAAGCGCGGGTTTGGGCCAGGCTTTTTCAAGCCCTGGCCTAGGCCCAGGCCCAGGCCCATTAGTGAAAAAATGTGCGGGCTTGGGCTTTATTTAGTTATTTTGAAAATTTTTTTAATTGTTGTAAAATTGAAATAAATTAATAATCAACAAGTTGTTATAATAAACAATGAGTAAAAGAACATGAAATTTTTAAAATAAAATAGTAAATAAAGAAAATGAAGCAAATAAAAGTTTAGAAATTTAATTTTTTAATACTGAATTCTCTAATTCAAACGCCCTCTTAATTAATTAACACTTAAAAAATAGTTTAATATTATAATTTTAAGTTTTTTGAATCATTATTAATGTATGAATTAGGGATTTAAGTTTTATTTTTTTATTTTTCTTTTCAATTTTAATTTATTATTCTAATTTATAAATTTATTTTTTAAAAAATGAGCGGGCTTGGGCCTGGCCTGGGCTTTTTCCCTTAGGCTCCTGTCCAGGCCCTCACGTGGAGGGTTGGGTCAAAAGCCCGTGGGCCCGGACAAGCCCTAATATTTAGTGCTTATTTGATATGTCTTATTTAATAGCCATTTGTAGAGATGACAAATTGATGGATTGTGTTAGGCTTTTACAAGCTCAGGTTCAAGCCCATATTAGGGGAACACAAGCCCAGGCCCTCCAAGAGTCCATCCAAATTTGAAGGACTGGACCTAGGTCGGGCCTGGACTTCAACAGATTTTTTTAAATAGTTGTAAACTATAATCGGTTAATAATCAACAAATTATTACAATCAATAATGAATTAAAGAAAATGATTGTCTCAAAATAAAAATAATAAATAAATAAATAAATAAAAGCTTACACATTTAATTTTTTAATATTAAATTCTAATTCAAGCATCCTCTTAATTAATTAATATTACCTACTACTAAAACAAAATTAAGGGTACCTAAATCCTAAAAATCTTAAATTAATTGACCTTTGAATAATAAAACTTGATAGGAGAATCTAAAATAATTAAAAATTAATTTATTATTTTAATTTATAAATTTAAGTTCAATTATTTAGAAAATATATATATGGTTGGGCCGGGCTCGAGCTTTTTTCTTTAAGCTCTTGTCCACGAGAGGCTTAAGCCCACTGGCCGACCAAGGCTTTTTTGCAAAGCCTAGCCATAGATGTTTATAAAATCTTTTATTTATTTTTATTTTTGGTTTGGTTTTATTTTGAATAGAGTTTTTAGACTTTTACTAGTAAAAACTCAAATTTTGAGCTTTTTTTAATAAAGGTTAGAGCTTTTTAAAAAGGTTCAATTGTCTAAAATGCCAATTATATTTTTTTATATTCTAATTTCATTTCTTTAATAATAAAATTTTAAAAACTTGTCTGGTAAAATAATTTTATAATTTTTACTAAAAATTCTTATTGACAACTAAACAATTAATATTTTTTTTTTTATAAAACTCTACTTGTAAAATCTCTACTAATACAACTCTATTTAAATAAGTTTTATCTAAAAAATTATACTAAACGGAGCCTTAGGATCCTAGCATTACTCTTCATGAGGGGAAAGTACTAATTAAGAAAAAATAATAGGATAAATTAAACTTTTGTCATGCCATAAGGATATATTCTTATGGCATACAAATTAGTTTTTTTATCCTCTTTCTTGGAGGACTCTATTGTGAAAAATCAATTCATTAAGAAATTTCATTTGGCCATTTGTGATAGAAGGGGCATATGTACTACAGCCTTTGACGCCATTTTTTAATTATAATTTTGATTCCTTTTTCCTTGTCTTTCAAAGACTGCTCAATGTCACGGGATGAGTTTTAGCGCGCAGCAACCCGTGCGGCACTTAAGTAACTTTCTAGTACACAAGTCGCTAAGTAAGCCTTAAGAACTTCTCAAGCTAGCCAAGTTAAGATGCTTGCAAGATTGCTAGAGAGAAGAGAGAGCAATATGGCCAATATGATTTTATTACTTGAAAGAAATGATTACAAGAGAGCTTTACAAGAGCTTGTGTGATGTGTGTGGTGTGTTGTGTGTGTGGGAGATGTGTTGTGTGTGATGGAAAATGTGGTGTGCAAAATAGTGGTGGGCACCCCTATTTATAGATGTTGGGCACCCCTATTTATAGATGTTGGGGGCCTTTGTGTAGAATATTCTTGTAAGTTGGCAACTTGCACAAATATCTCTTAGGACTTAAATGCTAAAGTCTAGAGAATTCTAGGATATTTACAATTGTAGAGAATTCTAGAATGCGGGCCGGATTGCTAAGCGCACACGCCTTGGTTAGCCCAATTGCTAAGTGCATCCACGCTAAGCGCACCCCGGTGGGTTAGTTATGTGAGGTGGCCCAGTGCTGAGTGCACCTTGCTAAGCGCATCCCATGTGATTGTTGAGCGAACCTCTTCTAAGTGCATCCCACCTATATATGGACTTTTGCTGAGCGTGCCCGTGCGCGTAAAGTTGGCCCCCGTTTGCAGGAGGTTTGAGCGGCCCGTGACAATCCTCCCCCACCTATGCTCGCGGCGTCCTCGTCGCGCTCTCGTGCTTGTGGCTTTGGAGGTGTTCCTCGAACTGCCATAGGTCTTCTTCACGTTCCCAAGTTGCTTCGCTTTCGGGGAGGTTCTTCCACTTTACCAAGTACTCGTTGTATGCTGGCACGCCCTTTCTTCGCTTAACTCGATCGGTGATGATGTATTCTACCTCTTTGTCAAATGCGGTGACAACGGCGGTTGGGGCACGGCTTGATTCTCTGCGACTTGGGTTTCCCTTGTCTTCGTTATATGGCTTGAGAAGGCTCACGTGGAAGACCGAATGAATTTTGAGCCTTAGTGGAAGTTGGAGTTGGTATGAGACGTTGCCCACACGTTGTACTACTCGGAATGGCCCTTCATATCTCCGTACTAACCCCTTGTGGACTTTCTGCAAAGTCTTGAATTGTTGGGGCAGGAGTTTGATCATGACTTGGTCGCCTTCCTTGTATTCGACGTGGTGTCGCCTTGTGTCAACCCACTTTTTCATCTTGCGTGCGGCTTTGTCGAGATATGCTCACGTGATGTCCGCTTCCTCGTGCCATTCGCGGGCGAGCTTGTGAGCCGCTGGGCTTTTCCCTTTATATGTCGAGGCTATGGCGTTGGGCATCATGGGCTGGAATCTCATGATGATCTCGAATGGACTCTTGCCCGTAGCCTCGCTTCGCTGTAGATTGTATGAGAATTGGGCGACATCTAGCAACTTAGCCCAATCTCGCTGGTGAGCACTTACGTAGTGCCTTAGATACATCTCGAGAAGGCTATTGATGCGCTCGGTCTGCCCATCTGTCTATGGGTGGAAGCTTGTTGAGAACTTGAGGTCGGTTCCCAACATCTTGAAGAGCTCCGTCCAAAAGCGGCCAGTGAATCGTGAGTCACGATCGCTCACAATGCTCCTTGGAACTCCCCAAAGTTTTACTATGTGCTTGATGAAAAGACAGGCAGCTTCTTCGGCTTTGCAATCGGGTGGTGTGGCGATGAATGTCGCGTACTTGCTGCAGCGGTCGACCACGACCATGATGCTTCCGCAACCTTCGGACTTGGGTAAGGCCGTTATGAAGTCCATGGAGACACTCTCCCATGGCCTTGATGCTAGTGGCAGGGGCTCCAACAATCCTGCCGGAAGTTGGTGATCCACTTTGTCTTGTTGGCACACAAGACATGTCCGCACATACGCCTCGATGTCATCCCGCATGTGTGGCCAAAAGTATGAGGCTTGGACGAGTGCGGTGGTGCGCTCTACTCCGGGGTGACCAGCCCACTTTGAGTCGTGGCACTCCTTGATTACCTCTTTGCGTAAGTTTCCCCACCTAGGCACGAACAGCCGATCTCCTTTGGTGAGGAGGATGCCTTCCTCTTGCCAAAATCGCCTTGTCTTGCCTTCGAGTACCTTCCCAACAAGTCTTTCGCAAGAGGGTCTTGTTGGAGACCTTCCTTTATGCGTGAGACAAGGTCGGACTTCGGTAGGCTCATGCTTAGCGTCGCCAACTCCGCTTTACGGCTTAGTGCATCCGCAACGACGTTGGCTTTTCCAGACTTGTACTCGAGCCGATAGTCGAATTCCGCAAGAAAGTCTTGCCACCTTGCTTGCTTGGGGCTTAACTTCTTTTTTGTTTGGAAGTAGCTGGTTGCTACGTTGTCCGTTAGAATCACGAAGTGTGAGCCAAGCAAGTAGTGTCGCCACACTCGTAAGCAATGGATGATAGCTGTCATCTCCTTTTCTTGCACGGTGTAGCGGCGCTCCGTGTCATTAAGCTTTCGACTCTCGAATGCTATAGGGTGGCCTTCTTGCATAAGTACTCAGCCAATGGCAAAGTCGGAGGCATCCGTGTGGACTTCGAATGGCTTGGTGTGGTCCGGAAGGGCGAGGACGGGTTCCTCGGAGATTGCCTTCTTTAACTCTTCAAATGCAAGTTGGCACTCTTCGGACCAATGCCACGTCCGATTCTTTTTGAGTAAATGCATCAAGGGTGCCGCCTTGGCTGAGTAGCCTTTGATGAAGCAATGGTAGTAATTCACCAATCCTAGGAATAATCGTAGTTCGGGTACCTTGGTGGGAGGTTCCCACTCGAGGATGGCTTTTACCTTGTCGTTCTCCATCATGAGTTTCCCGTCTGCTATCTTGTGTCCAAGAAACTCTACTTCTCGTTGGGCGAATGAGCACTTCTCCAACTTGAGGTAGAGTTCGTTCTCTTAGAGTACTTGGAAGACTTGACGTAAATGTTGGGCATGCTCCTCAAGTGTGGCGCTATACACCACGATGTCATCCAAGTATACCATGACAAAGCGGTCGAGGAACGGTTGGAGAACTTTATTCATAAGAGTGCAAAATGTGGCTGGTGCATTGGTGAGGCCAAAAGGCATGACAAGGAATTCAAAGGAACCGTACCTGGTCACGCACGCTGTCTTTGGCTCATCTCCCTTGGCGATGCGCACTTGGTAGTACCCGGATCACAAGTCGAGCTTGGTGAAGTACCGCGCCTTGCCGAGCTAGTCGAAAAGATCCGCTATCAATGGAATTGGATACTTGTTCTTGATGGTGATCTTGTTGAGCGCTCTATAGTTGACGCACATCCGTAGCGAACCGTCTTTCTTCTTTTGGAAAAGGACGGGTGCACCAAATGAAGCCTTGGATGGGCAGATGTAACCTGCGTCCAGCAAGTCTTTGAGCTGTTTCCGCAACTCCTTAAGCTCGGGTGGCGCCATGCGGTAGGGCGCCAAGGCTGGAGGTTTCGCACCTTGCTCCAACTCGATCTCGTGATCTACCTCTCGTCTAGGTGGGAGCTTCTTTGGAAGTTTTGGAGGCATGACGTCTTTGAACTCGTCGAGGACTCCTTGTATGAGCGGCGGGGCTTGGCTAGGAGCATGTCCGCAATCTTCTCCCTCGTTCAGCTTGCAAATGGAGACCAAGAAACTTGGGTCCTTCTTGAATTGCATAGCCGAAAGCGTCTTCTCTTAGGACTTAGCACGCTCTGTAGGAACCATGCACGCCATACTCCCATCGAGGATGCTTAAGGAGTTCGTGGCTGGTAGCAGGAAAGCATGGACTCGGTCGAAGAATTCCATGCCGAGGACCATCTTGAAGTCGTCCATTGGCACGATGGAGTAGTCATGCTTTCCGCTCCATGTCCCGAGCGTTGTGGGCACGCTTTGCGCGGTGCCCGCAATGGGCTTGGCGGGTGAGTTCACCGCCTTCATGGTGCCTCCTTCTTTGCTTGCCTTGAGGCCTAGGCGTTTGGCCTCGTCTTCCGAAATGAAGTTGTACGTCGCTCCGGTGTCTAGCAACGCACGCACGGTTTGGCCGTTGATGAGCGCACTTACATACATGAGCCCTTTTCTCGTGGGTGCTGGTGGCTGGCTCTTAAGTGCGTCGAGGCGTTGGAGTGAACCAATGCTGGGCCGGGGTTCCTCCGTCGTTGGTGGGTTCCTCCGTCGTTGGTGTGGAAGTGCCCTTGAGCTGGGCAGCGAGGGCATTGAGCGACTTCTTCTTCGAACAGTCGCGAACCCAATGTGGACCATTGCATATGAAGCATGGGCTGCGAGGCTTAGGCGGCTGGCTCTTTCCTTCCGTTTTACTTTGCCTCGACTTGCCACTAGGAGGCTTTTTCTGCCCCCAATTCTTGCGGTTGTGGCCTTTGTCCTTCCGACCCTCTCCCCCACCTTTGCCTTGGTTAGACCTCTTGTCCTTGGGCTGGGCGGAATAATTGGCACGTGTTTTCGCGATGGCAATGGCGTAATCGAGGGATTGGGCGCCCCGCTGATCTAGTTCCGCCTTGGCCCAATCTTTAAGGCCATCTTGGAAGTAGAAGAGGGAGTCCTTATCGGACATGTCGCTTATCTCAAGCATAAGGGTAGTGAACTCGTTGATGTAATCGCGAACGCTACCCGTTTGCTTGAGGCGACGTAGGCGAGCTCGTGCTTCTTTTTCTGCATTGCTTGGGGCAAAGTGCTTGCGGAGCTCTTGTTTAAAATCTGCCCATGTGTCAATGGTGCAGATGCCCTTGTCTATCTCACCATGCTTCCGCCGCCACTATAGTTGTGCGGCGCCTCGTAGGTAAGTGGGTGCAATGCCCACCTTTGATGCCTCATCTCGTACGCCCATGGCATCAAAATATTGCTCTAGCCCAAAGAGAAAGTTGTCCACAACAGTGGCATTACAAGTGCCATCGTAGGTGTCGAGCTTTGGCACATCAATGCGTCGCGCGTCGCGCGTCACTCGAGCTTGAGGAAGCCGAGCTAGATGTGAGTGTGCGCTGGTACCTAGCCCAATCCGAGCGGACTTCCTCCACCTCCGCATGGATTGCTCGTAGCTCGCTTTGTATGAAGCTACGCAATTGGAGCAGCTCATCTCCACATGCTCGAAACTCCCCTCGTAGGGTGTTGGCTTGGTCGTGGATGAGGGCTTTGCTTACGACAGTGAAGTCGGCGTATTCGCCCTCAAGACTTTCCACCCTTGCCTCCAAGTTGTCGAGGGTGTCCTGGACAGCGGACATGGATGTTTCGAGCGTGGCCACTCGAGGCTCCAAGGCATCAACGGAGGCGGCCTTGGACTTTCCACGGGACTTTCCAGCACGTCCCTCCTCACGGCCACGTGTTTGCTCCGGGATCTCCACACCAACTACGCCCTCTTGTGTAGTACTAGAGATTGGCAAATTGGCCATTGCTCGTGAGCTAGATTGCGTGGGTGCAAACCTTCGCTCTGATACCACTTGTCACGGGATGAGTTTTAGCGCGCAGCAACCCGTGCGGCACTTAGGCAACTTTCTAGTACACAAGTCGCTAAGTAAGCCTTAAGAACTTCTCAAGCTAGCCAAGCTAAGATGCTTGCAAGATTGCTAGAGAGAAGAGAGAGCAATATGGCCAATATGATTTTATTACTTGAAAGAAATGATTACAAGAGAGCTTTACAAGAGCTTGTGTGATGTGTGTGGTGTGTTGTGTGTGTGGGAGATGTGTTGTGTGTGATGGAAAATGTGGTGTGCAAAATGGTGGTGGGCACCCCTATTTATAGATGTTGGGGGCCTTTGTGTAGAATCTTCTTGTAAGTTGGCAACTTGCACAAATATCTCTTAGGACTTAAATGCTAAAGTCTAGAGAATTCTAGGATATTTACAATTGTAGAGAATTCTAGAATGCGGGCCAGATTGCTAAGCGCACACGCCTTGGTTAGCCCAATTGCTAAGTGCATCCACGCTAAGCGCACCCCGGTGGGTTAGTTATGTGAGGTGGCCCAGTGCTAAGTGCACCTTGCTAAGCGCATCCCATGTGATTGCTGAGCGAACCTCTTCTAAGTACATTCCACCTATACATAGACTTTTGCTGAGCGTGCCAGTGCGCGCAAAGTTGGCCCCCGTTTGCGGGAGGTTTGATCGACCCGCGACATCAAGGTTCCTATCAAAAAAAAAGAAAAAAGAAAAAGACTGCTCAAGGTTGGACAGGACGGTGCTCAATTTCATCATGGTAGAGCCTTGACCAAGACAAATGGGCGATTTTCCAATTTTCTCAATTTAACTTTTGAAAGATATAATAATCAAATCATTAGTTTATTATTGCATTTTCAATTAAGTTGTCCCCAATTCGATTCAAATTAGCCTGATCACATTTATTTGATTTAACATATTGCTATGAATATAAATTTTATGGCAGGGGTTCGATAGAATAACTTTTAAGCAGTTTTCTTTAATTGACCATTCGAATTCTAATTTTGTTCATTCCCAACCTTTAAGAAAAATGATATAAATTTTATGTCGATCTCTTCTAGAAAAAGCAAGAAGTTGATAATTCAAGTATTCCATACAACCAACACTAGTTTAATTTGGACTAGAGATAGAAAGCATGATAAAAATAAATAAATAAATTTACGCAGCTACTCACATGAATCTGTATATCTATAGTCAGTAGAGCATTTATATTTTGTAAAATGCGAGACTCTATCTAATTGAAATCCATATTGTACAAAATGTAAACATCCGCACATGAAAATTATTATTCATTTATAAATTGATCTCATTAGTGATTACTCCAAAACTCAAAGGACCCAATGTTTACTCATTCATTGCCCAGATGAAATAGCAGAGACAAAATCAAATATGACGGTTGCCATTCCGTAAACGTTCAGCAGCTTGAAAGTTGAAATTTAATTAAAAATTTCCTTTTCATATCTTTTTCCTACCTTTTCCTCTTCCAGTATAAAACCAAGCACAAACAACAACACATTACTCAACCAAATCAATCTCTTGATTAAATGCCCCAAACATTAAACCATAAATATCACACAAACCAAAAATGACACTCAAATCTTCAGCTTTACCTATAACGCTACTATTCTCATTAAGCTTTCTTTTCAGCATTTCATCTGCAAACATAAGCTTAGGCTCCACTCTTTTCTCTTCAAATTACTTGAACCAATCTTGGCCTTCACCAAACCGCACATTTTCTCTTACGTTCATGCAAAAAACACCAACTTCTTACATTCCCGCCATCACTTATTCCGGCGGAGTTCCAGTCTGGACCGCAGGAAAAACCGCCGTTGACTCATCTGGGTTCTTTCAGCTTCACCCCTCCGGCACTCTCCGCCTCGTCAATGGCACCGGTACCATCATCTGGGACTCTTCAACCGAACGTCTTAATGTCTCCTCTGCTTCTCTTGACGACTCTGGCAACTTCAAACTACTCAAAAATGATAGCGTTTCCGCCTGGTCCTCGTTTGATAACCCCACCGATACTGTCCTTCCTTCACAGAATTTCACTTATGGAAAGATTTTGCGATCTGGGTATTATTCATTTACTCTTCTTAGATCAGGGAATTTAACTTTGTGGTGGAACGATAGCATTGTATATTATAATGAAGGCTTCAAATCAAATTTGACCTCACCAATTTTAAGTTTGCAGCCTAATGGAATTTTGTCAATATTTGATGAGACATTATCTAGTGCTGCTATTATTGCTTATAGTAGTGATTATGCTGAGGGTAGTGATGTATTGAGGTTCTTGAGATTAGATAGTGATGGTAATTTGAGGATTTATAGTTCTGCTAGAGGTACTGGCACTGTGACCAAAAGATGGGCAGCTATTGCTGATCAGTGTCAGGTTTATGGTTATTGTGGGAATATGGGTATTTGTCGTTATAATGATTCAAGTTCGGATCCGGTATGTAAATGTCCAAGCCAACATTTTGAAATGATTGATGGAAATGATAGTAGGAAAGGGTGCAAGAGAAAAATGGAGATCGAGAGTTGTCGGAGGAATGCTACGATGCTAGAATTGCAACACACCAAGTTCTTGACGTTTCAGCCTGAGTCAAGTTCTCAGGTTTTCTTATTAGGGATATCAGCTTGTAGATTGAATTGTTTGGTTTCTGGTTCTTGTGCTGCATCCACTTCGTTGTCTGATGGAACAGGGTTGTGTTACTTGAAGACACCGGGTTTTGTTAGCGGGTATCAGAATCCGGCGGTTCCTAGTACTTCATATGTTAAGGTCTGTGGACCGGTGTCACTAAACCCCTAAATTAGAGGTGGAAATGAAGTATCTTAAAGAAACGGTGATAGAGTATGAGGCCTGTGTGTTTCATATTTATTTTAAATGTTAAAGACTTGTCTTAAATATTATTATTTATTTAATTTTTTGGATTAAATTATTTCTCTAACATGATATCAGAGACAGTCTCAAATTCAATTTCTATATATGTAAAATCTTTTCAACTTTGGGCTCTTGTCTTTTGGCCCCTTTACGAGTTTCTCAGTTTAACTCTTGCGTTAAACAATTCCTCTAACATTAAAGATGAAATGTTTCTCAATAATGTTAGCCAATAAGCAAAACTTTAGACTATTTTTTGTTTGATTTTGCCTATTGATTTTGAGCAGAACCTAAAACTTCCAAAGTTGTAATAATTTGCTCAGTGTATGATCATGTAGTTTCCTTCAAATTTGAGCTTTACTTGCTTAATTTGGTAATATTAGATTTATAAAATATGTGAAATTTTCTTTTTGGTCTAGGATGCTCTCTCCTACTTAAATTTAAGCTTTTTGCGTGAATAAATACTTGTTGTTTGGTAGTTAATAAGTAAATAAAATATAACAAAGAAATAAAAATTATTGATTATCATAGGGAATAATATACGAAAGTTAATATTTTCAAGAAAAAAAGCAAAGCTTCCATATTGTCTTCCTAAACTAATCCAAACTCTCCAAATGTTTTAAAACACGTCGAAACCCTGAGTGTTAATTTTTTTTTGTTGATCTTATCATTTTACTCTTTGTGGTTATTTGATGTTAGAAATATAAATACCTCTAATTATTTAATTAATTGAATAATTTTTAATCATTATTAATTGAAAATTAAATTAAAAAATTATAAAAAAGTTTAGGGAATGGTCATAATTTTCCAATTAATTCCAAAAAATTTTCAGAATTAATTGAAAAATTAAAGCAAAATCAGTATATGTATAATTTGAGGGTGGTTGAAACTATATATATATATATATATATATAACATTTAATTTTTTAATAAATTCTGAAAAAAAATATGTTATCATATAAAGATTGAATCAAAATCTTCATATAGCTTAATAGAATCACTACATTCTCTAACTACAATAACTTCTAGTATGCACGTAATATTAATTTTTTAAATTAATAAATTATAAATTTATTAATATATTAATATTCATTAAATTAACATATTTTTCATGATCCCAAAATTATTAATTTATCGAGTTTCTATGACCAAACAACTTTTTAGTTAGATATTTTTTTTTAATTTAAGTAATAGATAATTTTTTTATAATCTTCTTTTGGCAGTAAAAGGTGATAATGATACAAATTTTGAATTCGTATAATAGTTTAATCAAACCTTAAGAGCAATAACTGTTATTTTTTTCTAATTAAATCTCATTTTCTGGTTACCTTTATATGTTCGCGTAAATCCGTGATAGCGATTTCAGTGATACCAAGTTGGCAAAATTTTCAAATCCAATCAACGGCCTAAGTCAATGGGCTGCTGTAGCTGAAGGGGACGGCAGTTCAGAATTAAACACTAAAACAATTTCCTAAGAGAGGATCATAAGAGACGCATTGTCAAAGACTGATAAAAAAAAATAATAAATATTAATTTTGTTAAATTAATAATCGCCAGAAAAAGAATAATAATAATAACACATCTCGAGAAGTAGGACTTGAACCTTCCAACTTTGTGGTTAACAGCCACACGCTCTTAACAGCTACTTTAGTTTGCAATCTAATAATGCTTGATTCATTTAACATATAAATCATAATTTAAGTCATATGATGAACCTAAAGAGTAATGCTAAATATTTTAACATTCAAGTTCTAATTTAAGTCATAATTAATGTGGTATTCATCCATTGAATGATAATTAAGTAATTTTATTAGTTATGAAATTCATCATCTAATAGATAAGTGACACATAATTTTGAGACTCAAGTTGAGACTCAAATATTGAGATCTCTAATATTATTGCAGCCTAAAATAATGACAGTAGTATTTACACTCAGACAATTAAAATTGAAAGTTATTGACTTCCTTATGTCAAGCACTATAAAGTTAGGTTTTAACGGAGATCCCATGCTTTCCTAATTAAAGTTAATGGATTATAAAATCTACATATTTTGGGCCTTACAATGTACAGATTTAAAATGAAAAAACAATGGGTCATTGGTGAATCTAATTAATGTACAGGATTCTTCGTTAAAACTTAACTCGTATATATATATATATATTGCTAGCATATATATATACACTTATTAATTTCGGACTTACAATTTGGGATTAAAATTTGAGATAGATTTATGAAGTCATAAATGAGTCTACAGTATTGTAAAAATTGATTTACGACGTTGTAAATTCCAAATTTTAATTTTGAATTTTATTTCTAGAATGAAAATTTTTTCCATATATATATATATATAACCAAAACCAAAAGCTAATTTGAGTACCGGAATATACTTGGCAGGTGTCAAATACTCAGGTGGACACTTGAGCTTTGGGAGCTTTGAGACAATAAAGGATAATCAAGTTATTTCCAGAGGTAAAGATCTCGTCACTTTCAAATAAAAAAACTGAAAAAATAAATGATGGACATAAAATTGAATAAAAAAGTCTAAAACTTTTTAAGTCATGAATTACTTGAATATAGAGCCAGGATGGAAATTAATTTTTCTCTAACTGAGCCACTTTCTTCATCATTGCATTTTAGAAAGTGCTTTCCACTGAAAAAAGGATAAACTCTTCCTCAAAAGGCCCAACCAGTCAGTTTTATCAATTAATTATATTAGAAAAAACTATTAAATTTGAAAGGGGAGACGAAACATCTTGTACTTTTATCTTGGGAAACTTTGTGCATCAAATGTACCACTTGTCATTATAGGCAACTTTTTGTACACAAACCCACAGGCAGTTACTTTCATATGTTGTATCCACGACTTTAAACCAACAAGTGGTTTATCCAAATGGATTGATATCAACTTTAATTTAAGCCTTTAATTAGCCAATAATTCATGAACCAATTTGATATTTTATATTTACAGAGATATTTTGAGGATCTAAGAACAAATATTGCCAGAATTTGTAGCCACCAGCAAAGGCTATAATATATTGAACATGCTTAGATTGCAATCAAACTACTTGCATTGCAGAAAGGTTAGAAAGAGATCTATATATGGTGGAAAAATATCCTTGGTATCTACTGATTCTAAGTGGATTGCTGGCTGTAAGGAAACTTTTTTCAGTTTCGTAGTTATATATATATTTTACATGGTGCTAAAGGGAGCACCGAGATTATTGTGATAAGATTGTGATTACTAAACTTTTAATTAAAGTGTAAAAAGGAGAGGAAGCATAAAGTTTCTTATCAAGAGTGGTCTAACAACTCAAGCTGTAATAAAATATTAAATTCTATGGAATTAGTGGACAAATTTGATTTCAAAAACGGAAAAACTTCAGTGGAGGATCCATATAAAACTACATAATGGGGACAAAAAATCTAGGATTTACAATCAAATATAATAAAATAAAAAGCTTCTCAACATTCCACATGCCCATTTACACTTTTAACAAAAAGCATATACATATCCTGACATGTCCAACTTCATATATATATATATATATAGTCCCCCTTGTGCTTGCCACCTCCAAGAAGTAAGTTCAAGCTAAAGTTTCTGAACTCACTCTTAAGTCTCTAAACATGTCAACAACCTCCTCTTTCTCTTCCACTGAACTCTTCCAAGATATTCTTGGAAAATTTCACTCGAGAAAATTACTCATCCACAATCCCTTTAATGAACAACCGGTCACAGCTGCTCCTCCTCCGTACAGTAGTGAAAGCAGCTTGGACTCAAATGTTGTGATTGTCCTCTCAGTCCTTGTATGTGGCATAATTTGCTCACTTGGGTTACATTTTCTTATCAGGTGTGCATTAATTAGCTGGTCAAGATTAGTGTACTCAGAGCCGAGAGCCAACTCCTCAACCCCATTAGCCAAGACAGGAATCAAGAAAAAAGCTCTAAAAGCTTTCACTATTGTTAAATACGCAGAAGAGTTGAAGCTTCCAGGCTTGGACAATGAATGTGTTATATGCCTTTCAGACTTTTCCACTGGTGAGCGTGTGCGGATCCTGCCCAAATGCAACCATGGCTTTCATGTTCTTTGCATCGATAAGTGGCTTAGATCGAATTCTTCGTGCCCGAAATGCAGGCATTGCCTGATTGAATCTTGCAAGAAGATTGAGGCATCTAGCCAGCCTAGCTCGGAAACTGTTGTGAGTATTAGGCCCTTGGAACCTGAAGGCATTGTACGCAATTGTGAGGGACTCAGCTAATTTTACATGGAGAAGTTTATTCTACAAGACTGATTTTTGTGAGCCTAGTTCATCAGTTCTGATTTTGGACAATTATCGCTGTCCAGTATTTGTATTTGTTAACATATATTTACAAAATAGGGACGATTGTATCCAATTTGTTTAATTAAATTAGTGAGAAGTTTGAATCTTCTGAAGTTTATTTAATTCTCTAATTCTGTAACGAAATTGTTTTGAATTTGCCAAGATGAAGATTTTCTCTAAACTGAATTTACAAATAACAACCATACCATTACTACGCATTTTTTTTTAATTTACTTTTTGGTGCTATCCACCAATACAAAAGGATAAACTCTCCAACTAACCCTACTGTTATCCACCCAATAAGATATCGATCCAAAACAATAATAATTATATTGTTACAGTAAAAAATTAATTAAGAAAGGACTTTCTGTGCTGGAAATTAAGTTTCTATGTATATAAAATATATGATAATAAGGGTAGCAAAGTTGGAACATCTTCAACTTAGAGCAAATGTTATAGCTACGGAATATAGTGGTTGTTGCAACGGTTAGAATTAAATAACACGTGTAGTTTTTTTTTTTTTTTGGAGAAAAGTTTAAAACGTAAAATATGTGAAAAAGGGACAAATTTTAATTTTTTAGTTTTTTCGCTACTGAAATTAATATATACCATTTATCCCTCTACTATTTTCATAATAACCAAAAACCTCCTACTAATATAAGCTTATAGTATTACCTTTATTTCCAAATATACTTTTATTCATATTTATTATAAATTAAATAAATCATATAAATTAAAATTAAAATAAAAAAATTTTAAGAACTAAAATAAGAAATACATCTTTTGGTGTGAATTAAAAATTAATAATAAGATATTTTTAATGGAATTTTTTGATATTTTTAATCATTTTTCTTATAATAAATATATATTTTATATTACCAAGATAAATTATCAAATAAATAACCTATTTAACCCATTTTTAAATTTTTTTATGCCAGATGATTTTTTAATATTATAAAAATAATTAGAGGTAAGTAATATATATTAATTTAAGTATGGAGAAAATGGCAATCTCTCGGTGGAAAAGTAGTAACATATGTGGTTATTTTAAGTTGGAGATGCTCCACCTTAGTAGTGAAATCAACTTTTGAAACTTTATTTACTTTGATTATTCATAAACCACTTTTGCTCTTTTATAATTATCTAATTAAATTTTGTTGTATAATATATATGGATTTAGTTCATATTCAAAAATTAATTTTTAAATTAAAAGTTTCTTTAAATTATATTATTAATTCAATATTATTTTCATCCATGTAGAGTAATAGCGTTGCCATGTTGAAATGACTTGCGATTTAAAATTCATACTCCCTGTAAACCTTAACAATGAACACTGTTCAATGCAAAAGAATAGTAAATATTCAATTATATCGTGGTCTATGATGGGATAATTTGATTTAAAAATCTTTTAATAAATAAAGGAAAAGTAATAGAGAGAAAAATAATTCTTATCATAAATAGCCTTTTTTTTTCATATTATTTTGTACTGTGTGCTCCATCAACCTTCTTCTTCTTTTTTTTTTCAGGATGTCACCTTCCACAGATTGGAATGCGGCGTCTTGTTCAATTCAATGGACAAAACTTTAGTGCAGATCCATCGAAAACTCTAATGTAGGCAATAATTAAGATAAAAAATAAAATAATCTAACATTTGCATTTTATGTGTTTGCTGAAAGTGACATGAAAAAAAAATTATGTATATGCTTCTCGACTGCTCCACACTTAATGTTGGACTGGACTTATCTTGTACAGGAGTCTTGGTTAAAAGCAAGATCGATCAAATCATTAAAAAATCATATCAAATTTAGCCCTTTAAATGTTTCCTATACATAATCCCACTTTCTGCTTGTCCCCTGCAGGATATAAAGATCTAATTTACAGAAGTCTCTAAATACTAGACTTGTCAACAATCTCTTTCAGACGAGTGTGGCATATGCCTGTCAGTATTAGGCCATTGGAACCTGAAGGATTTATAAGAATTCATTGACGATTCAGCTTATATTGCCGGACTCAATATTATTCACCGTGGGGTTCGATTCAGGTTTGCAATTTGTCTAAGGATTGAACTACGCGATTGCGTGGGAAGGAGAATTGTTCTGATAGCCTGGGCTGTACAAGAAATTCGGATATAACGAAGCTTCTTGTGGCTAAGGAACGCAATTTGCAGCTTTTAGAGATGCCCAATGGCGAGGCTACCTAAACACGGCACAAGATATGACACGCGTCCGTACAACACGCATAACATAGCGCAATAATGTTTTTTGATCTAAAAGTATTATGTGAAATCTTCGAACTTTAGGTTTAGGCACGTGCCCACGCACGTTTAGAGACATGCCAAAATATGCTTTAAGCCCACAATATATTTTATTATTTTTTATAGTTTACAATTAATTTTAGTTAACTTTTTTTAAATTTTTTTACAAATTATTTTAAATGTTTGGATAGAGATTTAAATCGATTAGATACACACACCTAACCTCCAAATTACAATCAATTTGGATATGTTAGTGTGTGTTTTTTTAAAGTTTAATACTGTAGTTATATATTAAAAACAATATTAATATTAAAATAGCCAAAAAAAAAAAACTTTTCCAAGCTGAGCCTGTCCCCGGGCTTTCAACATGATGAAAAATATTTATAAAATAAACCTTAACTATTGCAGGAACAAAAGAAAAGCCATCTCCAGCTGTATGTCTTCTAATATATTTTATGTCCAACTTTTCAAGAAAAGTGCTTTTACTCTTCAATAAATAAGGAAAATACTACTTATCTAGAAAGGCGAGAGAAGAACGAGAGAAAGGCAGCTTTTTTCAGCTCACCCCCTCTCTCAGCTAGGGTTGGCAATACCCGGACCCGGCCAGGACATGCTTTTTGGCCACCCGGTCCGGGTTTAAAAAACCCGGCACCGGACCGGATTTTTTTATCCGGATTTTGAACCCCGAATTATTATATTTTATACTATTATATATGTATTTTTTTAAATTAAAATTTTTAATTTTTTAATTTATTTTAATGAAATTAGACATGAAAATATGAACATTAAATATTTAAATATTTAAATTTTAAATATATATAATAAATGGATTAAATAAATATTATTATTGAAAAATATATATATTATAATAATTTTATTTTATAAAATTCGGATTCCGGGCCGGACCCGGGCTTTTCAAGTGATACCCGGGACCGGCCCACCCTCATCTCCGGTCCGGGTATTACCAGGCCCACATTGCCCGGGTCCGGTCCGGGCGGATATTTTTGCCACCTCTACTCTCAGCATTTGGTAATTGTATTTTATTATTAAAACAAAAAAGTGTAATGGGATAAAAAGAGCCGTTCTCATGTGTAATTGTATTTTATTATTAAACAAAATTGTATTTTATCATTTTTTCTCTCTTTCTTTATTTAACTTTTTGTTTTTTATTATTAAAAATATAAAGAGTAGGAAGAAAATGATAAAATCACATGCATTACTCTCTCTGTCTCTCAGTGCTCTTCCATCATAACTCTCTCTCTACAGCAGTGAGGAAGTAAACTAATCCGGTGATGAACATAAGTCTCTCCCCAATCTATATCCGGAAGCAGAATCCAAAGCTGGTAATTATTTGACAGGAGCGATGATTCAGAGAGAGTGAGGATAAAGTCAAGACATGAGAGAAATTGAGGATGAGTAAAGAAGTGAGTGAGGATGAGTTTGAGTCGTGAACGTGAGAGAGAGAGTGAAACTAGGTCGAGCAGCAGTGATATCTACAACACAGAGTACAGAGAGAGTTTTGAATGTGAGAGAGAGAGTGATGCACGGTTCTTTATTTTTCGTATCATCACGCTTTTTTATTTTTTAATAATAAAAAATATTATAATGCTGAGAGAAGGAGAGAAACGAAACAAAACGGCAGCACACGCGCGAGAGGAGAGAGAGAGGAAAAATGAGCAAAATGACGGGAGAGAACGCCGTTTCTCTCGGCATTCTCTCTCCACTTTCGTGCTATCTAGCACGACTCAATAAATAATTACTGCTCTGTGACTGTGACTGTACCCGAATGGATTAAGATAAACTTTGAACCTCCATTTTATTAGCTTAATGATTCATGAACCACACCACTTTGACATTTTATATTAGTAGATATTTCTGTGAGGATCTAAGAAAATATATATGTTGCGTTACTTAAGAGCCGTAAGAAAAGGAAAGTTGCGTTAAATCGACTACTTGCATAGAGGAAAGTTGTTGGAAATAATTGTATCAATAATTTTTGGGAGCGGATTAATTGCCTGCTGCAAGCAAACCTTTTCAATAGATTGCGATTCTATTTTCTCAATAAATTAAAAGTGTAAAAGGCGAAAAATGTGAAAAAAATGTTCTTATCAAGAATATTTGAACTGGTTTCTAGTTATCATAAATATTGGATTTGGAATGCGATAAAAATGAAATGAGAACAGAGTGAGATAAGAGTTGCTGTAATATGAGCTGGTTGAAATAAATTTGAATATAAAGAGATAACATTTGTAAATGAAAGAATACTCTTTATGGGCAAGTGCAAGGATGACAAATTAAAAGAAGTCTAGATAATTATTGAACTCATCAAAAGCTTAGCAAAATTGACCGCAATATACCATTGATAGATTCGAACCCAATAATCATACTATGGTTCAAAAGAACATCAAGAAAATGGACAAGTCATAAAATTAATATTCTGTAGAACTATAAAGATTGTGTGAAAGTTCGAATAAATTTTTAACTAATACAAATGGAAAATATGAATGAGAAAATGATCTTGATTATTTTCATATATGTCAAAAAAAAATTTATGCGTCACATAATGGTCTTGATTCCTGCTTATTTATGTATGTCATCATATATGGTCTTGAACATTTAATTTCTATATGTACATCACATTATAACGTTGATAATCCTTTCCATCTACAATATAACCTATATAAATCAATACTTGAAATAAATTCTATAGTGCTCTAACAATTTTTTACAATGCCGACTTAGGTTAATAAGCTAAATTATTAATTTTAATAAATTATAAAATAATATTTTTTAATCTTTACATAACTATGTGCTCCCATTCATTTACAAATTAATAATTTTTTAAAATTACTGATAATATTTTTTTAAAGCTTTACATAACTATGTACTCCCATTCATACTACAAATTAATAATTTTCTACAATTACTAATATAATTACTATGATTTTTATTAAAATAAAATATGACTATGCTGTTATTTTTTTTTCTTGAAATTTAAATATAGTTGGATTTTATTGGATCTAGAAGTTATGGGTTTGAATTCTCAAATTGCAATAATTTTGAATTATTTTTTTAATTTAATGTATATTTAGGTTAGTTAGAATGGTAAAATATAATTGAATTTAAGTTGATTAAAAGAAAATTATCAATCATTCACCTTAACTTTACCCTCTTATAGTTTAATTTTATTCAATTTTCCACCGACCATAAGTTTACAATTTGTATCAACCGTCTATTAAAACGTTAACATTATTGGATTATTTAACAAAATCTTAAAAAAATAACCATTTTACTCTTGAATTGAAGGAAAATTATCAATCATCCTCCTAAAGTTTATCCTTTTATCAAAATAACTACAAAAGTTTGAATTTATTCAATTTTTCACCATAAACTTATAATTTGTGTCAACCGTCTGTCAAAACATTAACATTATTAGAATATTTAACATAATATAAATAAAATGACTATTTTAGCCTTGAATTCAAGTGTATTTTTAACTTTTCACATTAATATTAAAATAAAATTAAAAAATAAAATATCAAAACCAGCGAACTCTTTATTTCAAAGCAAAATCCACCAACGATTTTGATGGACGGTTAATATAAATTGAAAACTTAGAGTGAAAAATTGAACAAATTTAAATTTTTATAGTGTATTTTTTATAAAAGAGTAAACTTAAGGTGAATGACTAATAATTTTTCAATATCTAGTATGTTAAATATCTAAATTATCTTTGTGACATCATCAATTATGAGTGGCAGTTAACATTTTGGTGTATTGTTGATACAAATTACAAATTTTGGGTAAAAAATTAAACAAATTCAAACTTTCATAATATTTTTTTATAATAGGGTAAACTTAAGGTGCATGGCTGATAATTATCCTTGATTAAATATATGTTCATTGAATTGTAAATACATTTATAAATTACAAAATCATTAACTCATTGATTAATTAATAAGTTTTTTAATTAATATATTTTATATGGTTTAGTGAGATTTTTGTATATATATACATTTCGAATCTTTGATACTAATTTTCTTACCATACGTGCTAATATGCATTACATTGGTGTTTTCATGTGATTCTTATAACTTAGGACAAGGCAAAATATATTATTAATTAAGTAAATGTTAATTCATCAAATTATTATTTAGCACGTTTGCTCAAGTTATCGGGGATGACAAAAAATTAATTTAATGGAGGTATCAATTTATCTAGTATTAATTTGTTGATACAATAACAAATATTATGCATGTTTTCAGAAATTGAATTAAGGTATTGGAATTGTACGAAAAAAATTAACGAGCCTTGAAATTAAAGTGGGAGGGTCAAGCTGAAGTGCCAACCATTGTCATTATTAATTATTATTTTATGCATCATTCATTTTCAGTAGTGCTATCTACCAAATAAAAGGATAAACCATTTAAAATCATAGTTATTTTCCTAGCCCATAAGATATGGTCAAAAAATGATATTTAATTTCCCAGCAAACCACTTATCCCCAGGCCTAGCCAATCTGTGGTCTCTCAACTTGATGAAAATATATAGACAGCTAAACTGTCATTAAATCTATATGTAACGCAAGGAATCCCACTTGTGATATTGGGTGACATTTTGTAAGCAAAATGCTATCATGCACATTTTACAGATACGATTTTGAGCAATAACGATTGCGTCCAGATAGGCTGAGATGAACTTTTGAACACCTTTTTAATTACCTTAATGATCCACGAACCTACCAACTTGATATTTTTTTTCACTAGCAGAGATTTCTGATGATCTTAGTAGAAATGTTGCTTTAATTAGGAGCCACGATAAAGGATTACTATATTGAATATGTTTGGATTGCAATCGGACTACTTGCATGGCAAAAATGTCATGCGCTGATCTTTTGTCATAAACAAAGGAGGGCAAATCTTTTTAATCCACTGAGTAGATTGCTTTTGGTACATATGTACTTTGCCAAATAGTTAGGATTCTCATATAACATAAGCTTGATTTCCTAAAATTTTAAAGAGTTATTGTCATGTGTATATTACTGATGTTGTAAATTTAACTATCTTAAAACTTCTATAAAATAATATTGTTGGGATTAAAAAAAGTTATTATCTTAGCAATGTAAATGAATATTTATTAATTTAAGAAGAATTTTATATTTGAATTACTTGTATCATCTTAGTATGTGTAATATTCCTTTGATCAATTCATGTATGAATTTCAAAAGCTATCATACATTTACAAAAAACTATTAATAAATGTTATGAACACGTACATAGAAGCTCAAAAATTAATGTAAGTACATTATGCATAAAACATAAAATTGATATACATACTTTTTCAATTTAATATCTTAGAAGGTAAACTGTTTCATGTGCTTAAAGTCTAAACTTTATAAATATATCAGTCATTAGTTTTATTTTGAGTCTCAAATCATTAGATGCATTTTGGAAAAGAGTTGAATTAAGAAAATTGAAGTTGACAAGAAAAAAAATCTTAAATATTATGAATTTTAAATTTTATTTATTATCATTTTTTTGTATTCACTAATTATTAATTTATTTATTTTTTTCGGGCCCTGAAGATTCCAAAAAAAAAATTTATCTTATGCATTTAGAGAGATTATTAATTTGGCCTTGCCAGTTTCTAAAATTTTATTATTTAATTAAAATTATTAATTTATCAAACTTTTATTTATTGATATTTTACTTTATTATTTCATTAATTAACCGCCAATTAACCAAATGATTTTTTGTTGACGAGAAGATCAAATCAACAACAAATCCTAATCCGTGTGATTAAACTGATATAGACATGATCTTGTGCCCTTTCCCTGAGTTTGTTGTAGGAAATAGAATAAGCTTTTCAACAGTCCCACTCACACTCCTACTCCCACAAGTGGGTACATAATTATCTAATACAGGGATCTTACATATATAAGAGCTAACATATAAAAACAATATAAAATTTTTCAATTAGCTAGCATACACTTAATTATCAAATCATATACAGTACTATATATCATAATAAAAACAAATATAATAATACAATAACTTTTCCTATTTATAATGCCATTAGGCCATTTTAGTTTCCATCTCCAAGAAGTTCAATCAACAAGTCTCTTAGCAGTAAACTGCTAAACATGTCAACAACCTCCTCTTTCTCCTCCACTCAGCTCTTCCAAGATTTTCTTGGAAAATTTCACTCAAGAAAACTTTTACTCACCCACAATTCCCATAATCAACCACCAGCCACAGCTCCTCCTCATCCTTCTCCTTTCTCAAGCGAAAGCAACTTGGACAAAAATGTTCTAATCGTTCTCTCTGTCCTAGTGTGCACAGTTATTTGCACAATAGTTTTAAATTTTGTAATCAAGTGTGCATTAAGTAGCTTAAGATTATTACTATCCTCAGATTCTGGCACCAACTCCTCAGCCAGCAAACCGATCAGCAAAGGCATCAACAAGAAAGCACTCAAGACTTTCCCAGTAGTAAAATACTCGGCAGAGTTGAAGCTTCCAGGCTTGGACACAGAATGTGTCATATGCCTCTCAGATTTTGCACTCGGTGAACGTGTGCGGCTCCTGCCTAAATGCAACCATGGCTTTCACGTTCGTTGCATCGATAAGTGGCTTAGATCAAATTCTTCGTGCCCGAAATGCAGGCATTGCCTGATTGAAACTTGCGAGAAAATCGTGGGATGCAGCCAGCAGCAGGCTAGCTTATCAGCACCATCTATGGCGCCGGTACAAGAAACTGCTGTAATAAGTATTGTGCCTCTGGAACCAGAAGGAGTCATACACAATTATGTTGGACAGAGCTCAATTTCTACATGCTAATTATGTTTAGATCATAAAATGATCTATTAATTCTTTATTTATTTTTAGTGATCGTGGAAATGAAAATAGAATTGATTACATGAGGAAGCTTATTTCATTACTTGTTTGCTGGTCTCTTGTATGTAAAAGTGGAGTTTGGAAAACGAATTTTTTCTCATTAGTGCTGGGATAAACCGGCTAGGGAGAGGGAATTGTTGTTGCTCAGTGCATAGAGAGGCAATATTTATTTATTTAAAGGAAAAGCCATGAGATCAACTATTGAGAGCAAATTATTGTGGGATTCTTAAGAGAGTGACGTTATTTGTCCCCATCATTTTTATCCTAAGAGACCCCTATTGTCACGTTTGAAATCTAGTGATGTATGAGATCAATTTAAAAATGGGATTGATGATAAAATGTAGGGTCAGATAGTGCCACTTTACTTAAAAGAGTGATATTATTGGCTCTCCTTCATCTTCGTTATCTTTATAAAATCCCATTTTTGCACCAATAGCTTTTTTACAAGATAAAATTATGTTTTAAAATTGATTGCACGAAACATAAAAGTACATATACAAAATTTATTAAACCTCCGTTCATATATTTTTCTTCTTTTTTAATAATCTCTTCACACCCACATCATAAACTCCTTATTTTCTGTACATAACACAGAATGAATTTACTTTTTATTGATAATTTCAAAAGGATTTTAAAGTAATTAAGAGAAAACGTGTAAGTATTTCATCAAATCTTAAAAAAAAAAAACCAATAAGATTTATAAAATTTATTGAATTTTCATCACCACAGTGTGCAGTTAATTTATTTGCAGAAATTTATATAAAAAATTAAAGGCAAAATAACAAACTCCATTAAAGTAAATGATGGGGTATGAAGAGTTAGTAGCAAAAAGAAATTACGTTTGATTTTAATTAAATTTCTTTATGTGTGTTTTTTACGTGATTAATAGAGCTATTGAGTTTTAAAGTGGTGTGAATAGTAGCACTCTTTCGTAAAAGACATTGTTGGGTTTGGGTCCATTTCACATGCAATGGTACCCAATGGTCCATGCTCAATGCCCACACAATTAGAGAAAATGATATTTCCGTTTAGAGTGACGCTATTGGCACCCCCTTCATTTCCATATAAAACCCCACTTCAGATACAATTTTATTTAAAAATAAATAAGAATTAAACACACCTAAGAATATTTTAGCAAATTATTTGTATTCATAATCAATCCATTTTTTTCTCTTTTTGTTTTGTACCTGTCACCTCTATCTAACCAAATTAAATTAATTACAAAAATTTAGAATAATCTATTGTTTTTCCTATTTCTTATTGATTAAAATTTTTTTATACCTAAGACTGGTTTTAAATTATAATTTAATATATGTGTAATTTAACTTAATGATTGACATTCCAAAATCCATCATCCATAAATTTTTAATTTATGTGTAGGGTAACAGCAAGATTGCAAAAGAGAAGAAAAATAATTGATACCACTTTGAGTTTTAATAATAAAAAAAAAAATTTTAAAAATAAAAGAGCGTATTTAAAAGAAAAAGGGATGTTTTTGAAATTAAAATAAAAATAACTAAAAAAGGAGTTTTGTGAGGAGTTCCGAGGGGTTAGTAGCAAAAAAGAAATCATCTGATTCTACAACAATCGACTAGATTAGAGTTGGGTACTTAAGTATTGAAAACAAATATAATTATTTTAAGTCATTGAAGAAACGTAAAAGCTTTAATTGAGTTAAATCATGTAGTAAGTGGGTGATAGCTAATTAGTTTGTAAAATCTCTTGAGTAAAAATAAGATATCTGAGATTTGAATCCCAATCATATAGTTGGAAAGAAAATTAAATTGTCATTAGGATATAGCTAAGAAATTTATGTGATAAAATCATAAATTTAATTTGTAGCAACCATACATTCAAGTTTCTGTACATGCAAGTCACCGAAGGGACCCTCCATTTATGTTTTTTTCAAGTTGATCCTTCAGTTTCAAAGAGGAAACCCGTGTACCATAGATGAAACAAACAATAAAGACAAGATTAATGAGAAGAGTTCCCATTGAAGTGCAATCAACGAAGAAAAAAGAACAAAATTGGAAATTATGGTGGTACCGATGGTCTTTAAACTACGTTTCGCTAATCTAATCCAAGTCAAATTGGAAAGCTTATCTAATCAAAAATAGAACAACAAAACCTACTGTTGAAAACTAATGCTGTTGTTTCTGCCGAAGACTTTGAAAAGAGGCGACGACTTGTACTAGTCATTTATTTTCTGTCCCACCATTATTGTACATGGCCATTACATACATTCAACGTATATGTATGATGGTGCCATGAAATCGAAACAAACAAACTTAGGTCCGTTTGGAATTATTTTTAAGAGAATTAAAAGTGATTTTGAGAATTTAAAAATTAATTTTAGTGTTTGATAAAAAAAAATTAAAATTATTTTTATCAAAATTAACATTTTCTATAGCTTATTTTAAAAAACAGAAAAGGAGTAGTTTTTAGATTCTAATTTTGAGAATCAATTTTATCCTTTAATACAATTCTATAAATATCCTTACAATTATAACCTAAATTCAAAACTATCATTATTCAAATTAGAAACAAAATCAATATTTTAATAAATTTTTATTATAAAACTAATAAAAGAAATAAAATTAATATAGTATAAGTTTTATTATTAATTAAATTATTATAATACAGAATTAAAAATATTGCATGTATATATTTTTATATGTGTAAGTAAATTCCATCCTACATTATATCTATTTTAGTTATTTGATTTTTTAACAGTAGTTTAAAAGTAAGATTTACCAAACATCCACAACTACTTTCAAAACTCAGAATACTTTTGAAAATAAAATTTATCAAACACTTAACTGATTCTCTTCACAACTGATTATTTCTACAGTACAGCTAATAGTAATTATTTTAAAAATCACAGTATTATCAAACTGACCCTTAAAAGGAGCATGGCAAAAAATTATCTTACTTGAACTTGTCTTTTGAACCCTTCTAATTATCCAATTAAAAATGCCTAAATAGACAAAACATTGATAGAATCTTGATAAAATTAATATTAAAGCGGGTCCGTTATATTGTGCTAATATATAATTGTGTGACTAAAACAAACCCTATTTAACGTTATTTGTCTAATTTGTTTTTTTTTTGGCCTAAATAATATATTACTGCTCCAATCCAAATTGCATTATTGCAAGACACGTTCATAGTTGACGAGATTTACCAATTGAAAACCAAGTCTATGATACCAGTCAATTGACGGGAAAGAACAGCTTGGAGGCCTTTCATTTCTTATCCATTATTTGTCTTCAGATTTTTTCTTTTTTGGGCCATTGCCAAGTTTGTCAAGTCCGATGGCCACCTTCACTACTCTTTACTTGATCATCCCTTTCCTCTGTCTCCTCCACCCTGCAACTGCCGAACAAACTTCTCCTCCGTACTTTCCTACAGACTATATTCTTATCAGCTGCGGCGAATCATCAAACACCACATCATCCGACGGCAGAAACTGGGACGGCGATGCTCGCTCCAAATTTTCTTCCTCTAATTCGGCAACAAAGTCTTTTGCGTCCAGAGCATCTTTCCAGGAAAACTCGGTTCCTCAAGTCCCTTACATGACAGCCCGTGTCTTTCCTCAGGAATTCACTTACACTTTCCCTGTTTCACCAGGTCCGAAATTTCTCCGCCTTCACTTCTACCCAGCTCCATACTTATTGGGGCGGCAACAAGGTGGCCTTGATGATAATGACACAATATCCACTTCCTTCTTCACTGTCTCCGCTAATAGATACACTCTCTTACACAACTTCAGTGCCCATCTAACTGTTTCCGCAATGATTCCTCCAGTTGCTTGTTTTTTCAAAGAATTTATCATCCCTGTGTCCAGCAATCAAATATTGAACCTGACCTTTACTCCATCTTCATCAAGTTCTTATGCATTCATTAATGGTATTGAAGTAGTTTCCATGCCAGACAATCTATACACTCAGCAAAGTGATGAAGATAGACCTATTCTCTTTATAAACGGCAACACCCCTTTCTCTTTTGATAAACCTGTCTCCCTGGAAACAGCTTATCGGCTAAATGTTGGCGGTGCGCATGTTTCTGGCAAAGATGATACTGGCATGTTCAGGGAATGGCTGGACGATACAAATTATATTTACGGGACTGCAGTGGGAGTGACACCGCAACTGCCTGGTGCCACAATACAATACACTAACGATACCCCAGCTTACATTGCACCAGTTATTGTCTACAATACGTCTCGTACAATGGGAAAAGATCCTAACATCAACAAGAAATATAACCTGACTTGGAACTTCTACGTTCATCCAGGATTCAATTACTTGGTGAGGCTCCATTTTTGTGAGACTCAATTGGAGGTAACACGTGAGAATCAACGAGTGTTTTCTATATTCATCAACAATCAAACGGCAGTGAATGATGCGGATGTAATCAACTGGAGTGGCGGTTCTGGGATTCCAGTGTTCAGGGACTACGTTGTGTGGGTTCCAGTTGATACTAATGAGAAACAGAGTAAGCAAGATTTTTGGCTCGCCCTGCATCCGTTCTTGGACCTGGATCCTTTGCCTAAATTTGCCGATGCTATCTTGAATGGTTTGGAGATATTCAAGTTAAACAACTCGGACGGTAATCTTGCCGGACCAAACCCTGCTTCTAAACCACCACCAGAACCCCAACCAGGGAAACAACAGAATGTACAGAATAATAAAGGGAGGGTAATCTTGATTATCATCATTGCAGCTGTGCTAGGTGGTGTCTTTGCATTAGTTTCTCTTTTGTATTTCTTCTTTATACGGAAGAAGAAGAGAATTAATGTGAATAAATCTGCTAGTGAAGTTAAGACCAAATCTTCGCGGAGTTGGGTTCCATTCTCCTATGCATTGACCTCAACAAATACCAACACTGCTTCATCACTTCCATCTGATCTTTGTCGTCGGTTTTCACTCACCGAAATCAAACAGGCCACCTGTGATTTCGCTGATCATTGTATCATTGGCTCTGGTGGATTTGGTCACGTGTTTAAGGGATACATAGATGACGGGTCGATAACAGTTGCGGTTAAACGTTTAAATACGTCATCCATGCAAGGAGCCCGCGAGTTTCGGACAGAGATTGAGATGATCTCCCAACTTCGCCACCTTCATATCGTGTCTTTACTCGGCTTCTGTGACGAACACGGCGAGATGATTCTTGTTTACGAGTTCATGCCACGTGGAAACCTCAGGGACCATCTCTACAGAACGAACCAGAATCAGAACCAGAACCCTACCTCTCCTCTGACGTGGAAACGCCGCCTGGAAATCAGTATTGGGGCTGCACGGGGCATGCATTACCTCCATGCAGGCGCAAAAGACACGATCATTCACCGGGACGTCAAGTCAACGAACATATTACTGGACGAGAATTGGGCGGCCAAGATTTCAGATTTTGGCCTGTCAAGGATGGGCCCCACGGGAATTTCTCAAAGCCACGTCAGCACCGTCGTGAAGGGAAGCTTCGGTTATGTGGACCCGGAGTACATCCGCAGGCAGCAGCTCACGGAAAAGTCTGACGTGTACTCATTCGGTGTGGTGTTATTAGAAGTCTTATGTGGGAGGCCACCTATGATCAACGGTGCCGTACGGAAAGAGGCAGTGAGTTTGGTGTCGTGGGCTCGGGTTTCTCGAGCGAGGGGAACCGTTGATCAAATCGTGGACCCACATTTAAGGGGGAAGATTGCACCGGTGTGTTTGAACAAGTTTGTGGAGATTGCTGGGAGTTGTGTGGATGATGAGGGATTCAGACGGCCAATGATGGGTGACGTGGTGTGGGGCCTTGAGTTTGCATTACAGCTGCAGGAGGCGGCTGAGAAGACGGATCAGCGTGTGGAGGTGATCACTTCTACTACGACAACTGATAATGATGAGCCGTTTACTGGGTCAAGCGGACAGGTGTCAGAATCAAAGAGCAACACAATTAGTAGTAGCGGTGATGGTGAGAGTATAAGAGTTGGATCCGGAAATGTTTTCTCGGAAATTATGGACCCAAGAGGCAGGTAATAGTGCAGGGTGTGGCCTAACGTTGACAGCCCGACTTTAGTTAAAAGTTTATTGGGTTATATGATGCGCATCACAAGTCAAGAGCTATTGCCACCCTTACAAAGTTCTCTTAAAACCCGTTTTACATATTTACAATTTCAGCAATAATTCAAATTACATTCAAGGACACAATATATGTAATTAAAAAACTCACATGTTCAATACATTATCTTGCTAAAATCTCTTTACATAAACATGCTACATGTACCCACATATGAAATAGCAACATTCTCTTTAATTTTGAGTTTTTTTCATTGATTTCCCAAAATATGAATAATGAATTAATTATAGAAAAAAATTAATTAAAGGATAATGCTTAGCCAAAACAACATTTCTCCTTCTAGTCACTCACGGGTTGGGTGTGATTGAGTCACTCACAGGGTGGGTGAGGCCGTGAGGTTGGTAAACATTGTAAGAGAGAGGGAGAAGAAAACTAGTAATGGTGTGTTTACATAATGGGAATGCGAATAGGAATAAGAATGGGAATGGGTGAATTGGAACTAAAACTTTGTTTACTTGTTAAAATAAAGTTGAGAATAAAAATTAAGTGTGTAGATCCCACGAAAACTTGAGAATCATTTCTTGGATTGTGATTCCCATTTTGGGGGGGGAGAATCACAATCCCACTCCCTCCCATGACCAAAATGCCTCTATTACTTTTGTTGTTTTCCAAAAATATCCCATTTGTCTTATTAATTATTGTTGTTGTTATTATTATTATTATTATTATTATTGTTATTGTTATTGTTATTTATTATTATTTTTTATTATTATTGTTGTTATTTTTATTATTTATTGTTATTTATTATTATTATTATTATTTTATTGTTATTATTATTATTGTTATTGTTGTTGTTTTTATTATTATTATTGTTGTTATTGTTGTTGCTGTTGTTCTTATTATTATTATTATTATTATTATTATTATTATTGTTGTTGTTGTTGTTGTTGTTGTTGTTGTTATTTATTATTATTATTGTTATTTTTTATTATTATTATTGTTATTATTATTATTATTATTGTTGTTGTTGTTGTTGTTGTTATTATTATTAATGATAAATTATAATTACTTAATATATTAAAAATAATAATTATCATTAACAATATTATTATCATTATGATAAAAATTATTATAATTAATTAATATATTAACAATAATTTTTTATTATTATTATTATTATTATTATTAAGGACTTTTTAGTAATTTGCTACCATCTAACTCATTTCGATTCCGATTTCAAGATAAAGTAAACACATTAATGGAATCCAGCTTATTCTGATTCCGATTCCTACAGTTCAAGTAAACAACTTATTCTGATTCTCATTCTCCATTCCAATTTCAGCCCATTCCGATTCCCGTTTAGTAAACTCACCATAAGGGTATTAAGCACGAAGAGGGAAGTCAATATAGTAAAAGGGGTTGGTGAGAGGTTTGGTGAGCTCCATTAGTACAACTAATTAGATTTTAAGAGGGGAGATGGATTCTAACGAGCTAATATGTAAATGCGAGGCTATAAGCTTAAGATCAAAGGAAGACAATATGATCAATTTTGTGGGAAGAATGAAAGCTAAAGTAGAAAAATTACAGCACATTGTCTCAGTAGGAAAATTTTTCATACACATGATGTATCTCATGAAGGGCTTAGAGCAGCAAGTATGGAGATTTGTGAAAGAAATGAAAGTGGAGAGTTTGGGGAAAAATATGTTCATCTTTAAACTTGCTTCGGAAGGGGAAAAGAAGAGAGTATTACATGAGGGACCAACAACTCGTTAATGGTGCTCACAGAATCGACTGGTGTAGGTGACATTAAGCAGCAAGCTTTCACTTTGCGTCGTTCTAGGTGCAAATTCAAAATGTATCCATCATGTGTATGGACACAGACATAATGTAGGAGATAAGAGAGAAGATTGGCAAAGTAAAAGAGGTGGAAACAGATGAAACATGGGAACGTATTGGTCCTTTTGCCTTTATAAGAATCTTGGTAGATATAACATAACTTTTGAAAAAAGGTTATTGTTACAACTAGAAGATGGTGAAAGGATTTCTATAAAGAAGGGTGGTGTATGAAAAACTACATAATTTCGGCTTTTGTTATAGGCTAATTGGGCAACAATACAAAGACTGCCTTTAATATAGAGGGCAACCAAACGATACGCTAACATATGGAGCGTGGATGAAAGCATTGACAAGAGTAGAAAGAGCAAAGCAGAGAATAAATCAATATTATTGGAATGGAAAGCAAAGATCATCAAACTTAGCATTGACAGACCATGAACAGTAGGAATAGCTTCGAACAAAAATGGTTCAGGGCAAACCAAGTGTGGGAGATGGATTCGGGTCAACCCAATCTAACATTGGTCTTAGCACAAAGCCAATGAGGTCCAGCCATGTGAAAGGGTCAGTTGAAGTCTCATTAATAAAGAATGGAGAGGTTGATGGACAACAGGCTATAGGTTGCAGCAATATTGCAGGTGTAGTCAATAGCGAGTTGATGTCTAGTGAAACGAGTAGTGTAGCAAGAAACAGTGAAAATAAAAGGCCGCGGAAATGAAATGATGATTGAAAATGAAGGCATGGGAACACAAAAAAGCTATGAAATAGAAACAGCTGGAATGAGCAAATCTGCAAAAGGTAAAGGTAAGAGATGGAAATCTCAAGCAAGAGAAAGAGTAATTAGAGGAGTTGGAAACATTGGGCTAAGTTCTATAGAACAAGTGAAACCAAGCCCGGAATGCTAAAAAATGAGAATGGTGAGTCGCTAAGTAAATTCGGCTTTTACCTTCTTCTGCAAACTTAATCTTCTATGGGAGGAAGAAATAGAGAGATTGGAGTCTAACCAGAAGATGATTAAAGAGAATATAGTGGTGGGGCTGGTTTCCATGAAAATCATAAGCTGGAACGTTCGAGATTTGGGGAATCCCTGAACGTGCTTAGCATTAAAGAAAATTCTCCACATGCACAAATCTCAATTGGTGTTTCTCTATGAAACCAAATTGACAATTGGGTAAGTTAAAGATGATTGTAGACGATTGATGTTAGATAATTATTTTATAGTTGATAAAATTGGGAAGAGTGGTGGTTTAGCTCTAATGTAGAGCTCTGATATTGCTATATTACATCTTACAGTAGGCACCATATAGATATGTAAGTTCAGAATGAAATTGAGAAGCTTTGGAGGTGCACAGGAGTGTATGGGCACCCTAAAGCAAATTTAAAAAAAAAAAAAGCAAATTTGGACGCTTTTGAGAAGGTTGGCAAGTTTGTTTTCTCTCCATGGCTACGTTTTGGTGATTTCAATGAGATTTTAAAACTAAATGAGAAACCGGGGGGATTAAATAGAAGTGTTAATGTGATTTTGGATTTTAGAGATGCTCTACAAGAATGTAAGCTGATTGATTTGGGAAGTAGAGGACATTTATTTACTTAGTCGAATTGACAATTTGGACTATATTATGTAGAGGAAAAATTGGATAGGTTCTTTTGCAACCAAGATTGGAGAACTGAGTTTCATGATGATCTTGCTAAAAATTTAGTCCATTGGGAGTCTGATCACTACCCGGTTATGATGGAAGTTAGAAAGAGGCAACGAAGCCTTGTTTACAAGAGAAGCACTTTTAATAGAATTCACTATGATGATATGTGGAGCTCCTATGAGGCCTGCCAAAATATAATAAAAAATGAGTGGTTTAAGTGGCATACAAACACAGAAGTCGGCCCTGTTCAGATGTTCAAAACAATTTCCAAAAGCTCCATGACTCAACTAAAATTATGGAGTAAAGAAGAATTTGGAGACAGACACAAGAAGTTCAAAGAGTTGATGCAGAAGCTAAAACTTGTAAAAGAAAACAACATCTAGTATGAAAGTAGCAATGAAATCAAAAGTACTGATAGGCAAATTCAAAACATACTGATAGATGATGAGATGTACTAAAAATAGTGGTCAATAGCTAATTAGTTAGAAGGGACAATAATACAAATTTTTTTTAATGCTAAAGCATCATCTAAAAAGAATTTTGAAAAAAAGATTGAAGGCATTAAAGACAATTTAGGAAATTAGTAAGATGACAAAGATGACGTTGAGAAGAGGTTTTTTGAATATTTCTAAGAACTTTTCACAACCTTTAATCCAAGAGATGATTAGATTAATGCAACTTTACAGGGATTGGTTCCAAATGTCACTACAGAGATGAATGTTTTTTTTGGAGCAGCCTTTCACAGCAGAGGAAATTACAACAGCTCTTTATTAGATGTGTCGAACAAAGGCTCTAGGGCTAGATGGATTGTAAGTTGTTTTCTTTCAAAAACATTGGGAAGCAGTCAACAATTGAGTCCTCGCAACATGCCTATATGTCTTAAATAAGTACTAAAGCTCCACTCAATCATACATATATTACTCTAATTCCCAAGACTGTTAAGCCTAGGACAGTAACTTAGTTTAAACCTATTAGCCTATGCAATGAAATTTACAGATTAGTAGTTAAAAATAATTGTTGATAGGCTGAAACAAATTCTCCATCAGATAATATCTCCAACACAGAGTGCTTTTGTACTAAATAGATTGATAACTGATAATGTCATTATTGGTTACGATTGCTTACACAAAATCAAACACAGTAAAGGCAAAAGGAATGGGTTAGTAGCTTTAAAGCTAAATATAAGCAAAACATATGTTAGAGTAGAGAGGTTTTTTTGTAACACACAATGGAAAGGTTAGGCTTTTATGATAAATGGATTAACCTGATAATAGATTGTATAACCACTCATTCTTTTTCTGTTATTATAAATGTAGTTACTAAAGGGCTGATACAGCCACAAAGAAGATTAAGGCAAGGGTGCCCTTTATCCCTTTACTGGTTCTTAATGTATGCAAAGGTTTTCTCTAATTTGCTAGCACATGCAGAGAGATAGAGTTTACTTCATGGCTTAAGGTTTGATAAAAATACCACAATCTCTCATTTACTCTTTGTGGACAACAGTCTGATGTTTACAAAAGCTTCAACTGAAGATTGCAGTCATATGAAATCAATCTTTGATTGTTATGCTTCAGCTTCTAGGTAGCTGTTCAACAATGATAAATCATCAACGTTTTTTAGTGGGAAAAATTCCAGATGGGCAGGTAACAGCAATAAAGGGCATTTTTCAACTTAATATGGTCTCAAGACATGAGCAGTATTTGAGGTTGCATTCAATGATTGGAGAAATAGAACTAGCCTCTTCAATGATATTAAGCTTAAAGTGTTGAGTAAAATATCCAATTGATAACATAATTCTTTTCCAATGGAGGCAAAGAGGTTCTTATCAAGGCAGCAGCCCAGGCAGTACTCGGATATGCCATGATTGTTTTCAAAATACCTCTAGCATTATGCAATGACATTCAAAGAGTAATTGCAAGGTTTTGGTGGGGTTCAAAGGAAGACAAGTAAGGAATTCGCTGTGGAAAATGGGAGAAAAACAATCATGCAAAAATTAGAGAGAAGTTAAGCTTCAAAGATCTTTCAAGCTTCAACCAAGTGCTAGTTAAGAAGTAAGGATGGAGATTACTTCAATACCCTAAGTCGCTGGTGGCCAAAGTTTTGAAAGTTAGAAACTTTAGGCAAACTGATTTTATAGAGGCACAAATTGGCTCTAAACTATCTTTTGTATAGAGGAATATCTTGTGAAGCAGACAACTTCTTCAAAAGGGTACAAGATGGAGAGTGGAAAAAAGAGACAAAGTTCAAGTTATGGCAAGCAATTAGATTTCCAAGCCAATAACTTTTAGGCCAATCTATGCTTCATCTTTGCTAGCAAGATGCCAAAGTTTCAGTTTTAATTAACACAAATCACTAGTGGAACGACAGCTTGATTGATCAACACTCTGTAAAGGTAGATGCAGAGATAATTAAGAGAATTCCACTACCAAGACATCCCTTAAAAGATGAGTTGTTATGGCATTATGATAAAAAATGGCAATAAAGAGTGACTACCAATTAGCTCTCAGGCTCAAGTTTGTTGATTCACCAACAAGTTCAACAAATGGTTCTCATGGCTGGCATACTATATGGAATCTCAATCTCTTAGAGAAGATCAAAAATATTTCTTTGGAAAGCTACCAAGAATTTGCTGCCAACTTCAGAAAACTTATTGAGAAGGAAAATTCTGTAGGAACCAGTGTGCCAAATCTAAAAAATTGGAGTTGAAGATGTATTTCATGCTCTTGTAGAATGTAAAGTGGTTAGAAAGCTCTAGAAGTACACTCAAGTAGATGCTGAAATATAGGGAATTGTTATAAAAGATATATAGACTGTCATGCCAGAGCATGCTGAGAAAAATGCCCAAGAGTGAGCGAGAATTTGTGGTAGCTATCTAGTAGGTACCATGGCATGCAAGAAATAAGTTCATTTTTTAGGGAAAGAAATTAAAGCCCTTAATCTTAATTGTTAAGGCTAAAGCAATTATGGAGGCTTATCAAAGAATGCATGTGAAGGAATATATGAGTACAAGAAGCAGTGAAATCATCAAGCAAGAATAATGGTGTCCACAACCTATAGGCCACTATAAAGTCAATGTAGATGCAGTTGTCCATAAAGAACAACATATTACATGATTAAGTGCTGTCATAAGAGATTCACAAGGCCAAGAGATAGCTGTAGTAGTTAAAAGCACAAGGTTTCAAGAGAATGTATCTGCAGCAGAAGCTGAGGCTATCAAATGGTGGATAGAGATGGCATTAATGGAAGCAAGATTAATAGCTGTAATTATTGAAACAGACTGCATTGAAGTGGCTAATCTAGCCAATAATAAAACTAGTAGTAGAAAGGAGATCTTTTGGACAATTTCAGATATCCAAAGAAGCAAGGCAAGCTTCCAATCAATTATAGTCCAACATGTCTCAAGATTTTGTATTATATCTGCTCACTCTCTTGCTAAAAAAACTTTGAGAAGTTTTGAATCTGTCATATGCCTGGATAATTTTCCGACTGATGTACTGTCTTTTCCTCTTTATTATTGAATGAAAGAGCTATTTTCTTATATAAAAAAATGGTAATTTTTGGATACCTCTCCTGAGGTTTACCCTTGCTACACTTGGAGAGAATGTATGCATATATTGACATATAGCACCCCTGACGTGTATAAGTGTTATATGCCATTTGCTCATTACGAGCAGTAATGTAATTGCAAAAATTTAAAATTTTTAAACCAAAAAAACTGTTGACTAAATAAACAAATCACTATGCAGCCATTGAACAAATCACTGTGCATTGTGATACACCACATCCTAGAGCTTCCCCCTCGTCTGCAGGCCTTACTGCATCCCTTTCCTCCTCGACATCCCCGTCACTAGCGGGATCTACACTATCTCCTCATACGGCCTCTCCAGGATGAACAAGCCTGAAGTCACCTCCCGCGGCTTCTACCAAACACTCGGCCCCATCAAAGTAACCAAGGCAGCGATGGAGGCTGGTGATGACTCCAAGGCTGAGGCTGAGGCTGAGGCTGAGGTTTATTTTGCGGACAAGAGCTATCAGATTCCATTTTTTTTTTTAAAAGAAATAATTAACGCAAGAAACATAAACGTTTTATTACGAAAAATGTAACCAAATAACAAAGAATCAATCCCATGCACTCAAAGCAACAAAAATTACAAAATAATAATAATAAAAATAATAATCTAATGCCTCAAAATAGCCACGAGAGAGAGAACCAAAGAGAATCCAACGACTGAACTAGAAGCAGAGAAAACCCAGATCCGGCAGCAGGAGCTGGTGATAACGAAATATCCTGAGTGGAGGCTGTGAAGACTGTCACCGCCAAAATGACGAGCAATGCAATAGAGATGCTGCTGATTTGGGCCATTTTTTGAATTCAAAACAAATTGTGAGAGTGAGAGAGTGAGAGAAGACTATTTGTGGATTCCATTTCCATGGTGTGTTGTTGGAGATTTTGTTAAGGTGAGTTTGTAAATTATTATTTTTAGATACTATAAGGGAAAATAAATAAATAAAAGAATTGATCATGTGGAAGGAGTCAAAACTTTGAGGTCCCGTTCAAAACTAGAATTGTAATGTAGAGTAAAGGGTATTATTGTATTTTCATCAACAGAGCAAACGGCATAATAACACTGATACATGTTCAGGAGTGTTGTATGTCAATATATGCATACATTCTCTCTATGTGTATTAGTAAGAACAAACCTCGGGGAGGTATCCAAAAATTACCTAAAAAAACCAAAACAACATTGATTCTTTTTGCAAAGTAAAAATAAAAAATTAAGAAATAATTTCCTGCAAGCTTAGCCAATATTTTATTCTCTCCATGCAAATAGTGATAGAAGAAATTCTTTATTTTATTTTAAAAGATAATTTGAATGATGATGAGAAATCTCACCCATTGTTAAAACACCAAACTTTTTTCCACCCCTTGTTTTTAATTTATGATGATGAAAGTAATTTTGTAAAAGGAAAACGAGTATGAGAGTGATTGGGAAATTTTCCAGGTGCAAGCATCTGTGAGAGAGATTGCCAGATTGATTGAGATAAACATTTCAACTTCTTAATTCTTATCACAGTCATAACCCACAAATATGAAATTTTATAACTGCATTAATAAAATTTTAAGCCAAATGTTACTTTAATCGGGTCAGCCACAAGAAAAGGCTAATATATTGGAATTGGACATGCATACATTTGCAATCCACTACTTGCATCATATACAAAAAAATAAGACACACAAGTGTGAAAATATTGCGATTGGAGAGCTATGAATAATTGCGTTACTAATAAAATCATTAATTAACTGGTGTAAGGAAAATAAACGTGGCAAATCTTTTTGTAATTATATTATTTTATGGAAAATAAATGTAGGATTGAGATCGTAATTGAATATGTTTCCTTTGCAAGTGTACCAGCAGGCCACCCTTGAATTAGATCTGATTTTGAAGACATACAGTCATTTTTTTTAGAGTAATGCTATACATTCTAAATTTTTTGTCCTAAATAACTATCCCAAATAATTTAGCATTCATTAATTAGTTGATAGTTCTTTACAAAATATAAGTGAATTAATTGTAACTAATTAATAATATATTTAGAATAAAAAATTTGAGATATATAACATTATTGTTTTTTTTATTTGCTCTTCGAAAGGCATCAATTATATGCCACTTTTATGTAGCCCCCAGAAAAAAGGAATGGGCCATTTTGATTAGAAAGGACAAATATTAAGTGGAATTTTGATACAACACTAAAGTTAAGCTAAAAATTGTCATAATATTATCAAATACAGTATTTGGATCTTTTTAACGTGAATGGGATAAACTTCACTCCAGTCTCCCCACATGTTAAATTTGTACTTGAACTTATCTTGTACAGGGTTTGATTTAAAAATTTGACTTAAGAGTAACTATTGAGGTGTTTGGGTTTCATTTTGATCATCTGACCTTGTATTGATGAGCAAGATATAAAGATGGCATTGGTGATTATCATACAAAAATGTACAAGTAATTAAATCTTAATTACATATACTGTTATAAATGTATATGGACGTAGTGTAATTTTTTAAAAAATTTAGCACAACTCAGATCAACATGAGACTCAAACTCAATTAAGAGTGCAAGACTGTACAAAGAGGCCAAGATTTAAGGGTATGAGTGGGAGTTGACATAAAATTTGGATAAAAACTATTAAATACACATAACACAGTTGGTATACAAACCGTCCTCGATGAATATGAGCTTTTTTTAATAGTAATTTTAATAGAGAAAAGCCTACTGATCAAGCCAAAAAGAGAAAGTGACATTATATGCGGTATTGTGAGGGTAAATAAAATGATCACAATATCTAGCTATACATATTTGAGAATTTGCGTCAAAATATTAAGAATAAAATCGAAATTAAAACATCGAAATTTATATACACTTAGTTTTAAAAAAGGGTAAATATTAGTCCTTAGGATTTGAACCAATAACCAAGTCATTTCATTTTCTAAAGTAGCTCAAAATATTCTAACTGTTCATGATTTGTTAAGGATAAAATGGTATTTTTTTTGGATAAAAATTATAATTCAAACAAATTTGACATGTAACATATGGAAAATAGAGAACGTTTAAATAAATTTAAACAGAAACATATATACAATAATAGCGTTTTCAATAATTATTAAAACTATATAAACTAAATAGGTAATTGCTTAAATATTTGAGATATATTTCAGTAGCGTTTTTAAAAGTTTAATTAGATCAAGGCATAGTGAACAGAAAGTATAATAAGTCTCTCACAACGGGATAGAGTACATGATGAGAGACCCATTACTGAACAAATACAAAAGTCAGCGCTCCACCTATTGAATATGGAAAATGCTGGATGGCACGAAAGTGCCGAGAGAATGCCGAGAGAAATGCATTCTCTCATGCCGTTTCAACGCATTTCTCTCTCTTTCTTTTTAATTTTTTTTTTTTTGCCCTTTTCCCCTCTTCTTCTTCTTCGTTTTTCCTGTTACTCTCTCTCTCTTTTGTTTTTTTTTTCTTTTCCCCTCATCTTCTTCATCTTCTCTGTTTCTCTCTTTTTTCTTTTGTTTTTTTTCCTTTTTTTCCTCTTCTTCTTCGTCTTCTCTTATTCTCACTCTCTATATTTTTTCTTTTATTTTTTTTCCTTTTTTCCCTCTTCTTCTTCATCTTATTCTTCTTCTCATTTTTCTTGTTCAACCTTCAGTTCGCTAGCCACAATAAATTTCCAAGCAACCCAACGGAGGGCAACAAGATGTGCAAACAATTCATCACCAAATGAATAAAATACAAAATCTCAATAACCCATATCTAAAATCACATTAATAATCATGATACCCAAATAAAAATGAAAACCCATAACTCAACAATCAAACAAAAGCAGGCTTCCAGTACAGGGAGAGAGAGAGAGGGAGAGGAATGACGGACTTGCGTAACTCGGCCATGAATCAGTACGCCAAAAGTCGAACAAGAGGGTCACCCGTCGGCCCCAGTAGAAGGTCATGTGCATCATCTTCGCAGCTTGGTTTTGGATTTCAAAAAAAAAAAAGTTTTGTGGAGGCGAGAACAATTGAACAAGAAAGAAGATGATGACGTGGCTCAATGGGAAGTTTGAGTGTTTTTGAGAGAGGGTCCCTGGGGAGACTGAGAAGAAGAGCGAAAGTGAGAGAGAAAGTGAAAACTGTCCTGCAATGAAGAGAGAAAAGTGAAAGTTGTCCTGCATTTCTTTTTTTTTTTTTAAGGGCCGAGAGAATGCATAAGTGAAACGGCATGAGAGAACTCGTTTCTCTCGGCACTTTCGTGCCAAATAGCAGCACTCATTGAATATAATGCATGCCTCTAAAATAGGATTTGCAAAACGAGCTAGATAGGTGAATTCTTTGTTGTATTGAAACACAAGAAATGCAAAACATATGAACATAGCTACAAAATTACTAAAAAAGTTCAAAATTTTGAGAGAAGATTTGGTTCCCAGATATATTTTATTGTTTTGAATTGCTTCACACTTGTACCATTAATACAAACTTTCCATTTGTTGCAATGATCACCAATCAGTCATTAATTAAGAAAAAATTCATTTTTTTTTTTTTTACAAATTTGAACAGACAACTTCAAAGCCAATTTACAAAATTTTTTTTTTTTTTACAAATTTGAACAGACAACTTCAAAGCCAATTTACAAAAAGTATTTGATAATGACACCAATTCTTGAGAAAGAGAATTCTGAAGACCCAACCGCTATAATCGTCAAGCACCAAGTCCAAACCAAATTGAAAAACATCCACTCAGTTCCCTTGCTTTATAATCATTAGTGGAACGCCCAAATTCTCCGACCTTTGAAATGCATTCAATCGGGAATCAATTTTAAATCCCACCTTCATTCTGCCTTTCTCTTTTCCATTGCCAATAATATAATTCTCCTCTCCCATTTAGATCAAGGATTAAATAATTATATATTTACAATAATGACGAGATGATTAAAATGTATATATACTATGCTTTGTTATCTATAACTGCAAAACACACCTTCAGGTTCTAGTGGCACAATACCTGAAACACTTTCTTGCACAGCCATGGATGAAGAGCTAGCCTGGCTACATCCCATGATCTTCTGGCAAGTTTCAATAAGGCAATGCCTGCATTTCGGGCACGAAGAATTTGATCTAAGCCACCTATCGATGCAACGAACGTGAAAGCCATGGTTGCATTTGGGCAGGAGCCGTACGCGCTCACCAGGTGCAAATTCTGAAAGGCATATAACACATTCTCTGTCCAAACCTGGAAGGTTCAACTCTGTTGAGTACTTTACTACAGTGAAAGTCTTTAGGGCTTTTTGCTTGATTCCTGAACTGCGGGACCTGGAACCTGAGGAGTTTGCGGAAGACTCAGAAGCTTCTAATCTTGAGCAGTTTAATGAACACTTTATAAGAGAAGCTAACCCTATTGCACAAATTAGGGCACATAAGAGGACTGAAAGGACCATCAGAACATTTGAGTCGAAGCTGCTTTCGCCGTCGTGGTTAGGTGGAGGAGCAGCTATCACTGGTTGATTTTGTATCAGTAATTTTCTTGAATGAAATTTTCCGAGAAAATCTCGGAATACTTGCGTGGATGAGGAAGGTCCTGTTGACATGTTTAGAGGGAGTTTATTGGTTAGAGACTTTAGTTTGAAGTTCGTGGAGGGTGTTAGCATTAGGGGATCATTTATTTATAGCAAAAGTTGAAGGGTTGAATTTGATTTTTTTAATACTCGTGATAAAATGCGATTCAATTGCTAATATAATGTAAATGCTTTCTAATAAAAATTATCTCACTAGCTTTTTGGCAGCTGCTTTCAATAAATTAGCAATATCAATATCTCCAAATCTAATGCTTGACCCACTAGCACAAGAAGATGCTGAGAACCTTCCCAATCTGTGCACGAATTGAAACTGTGTCCTTTTTTTTTTTTTTTTGAGAATATGTTTTTCTCAAATTTGCCTTTTTGTATTGTGTTGAAGGTGCACTGTATCATATATGAGTCAGACTCAACTCAACTTAAAATTCACCGAGTATAGCATAATTTTACATCTTGGTTTTATCATTCTCAAATTCTTTTAGAAAGGTAATTGAGCTGCTATAATTTTATGTTGTGGAATATTCCTCTCCTGAATTTATGTACATAAAGTTTCTCAAAAGATTTAGGATCTTTTACTGAGTTTAATTTTAAAGATTTTATACTCCAATGTTGATTTATATTAATGCTAATATATGGTTGGAATTTAACTATTCTTAATTTTTTTAACTATTAATCCATATGAATTTTATACCCAAAAAAATTTTTATATCATGTGAAAATCACGTTCTTCCGTAAACATTTATTTTAGTGCTAGTCTATTGTTGGAATTTTACTTAGAAAGAAATTCAGATTATTTTACTTGGCCTATTCTGATGGTGTTTTCAATATTCTGTTCATTTAATCCACCTTGCTTTTTTTTTTTTCCTTTTTCAGTCTTTGTTCTGTCCAGGTTCATTTGTCATGATCATTTCATTTTTTGTCTTGCATCTTTAAATGGAAAAGGCATTGCTATATTTGCTAATGGCAATTAACTCTGTTTGTAGTATTGAAGATTTGGGAAAAGGACAGCGACCCGCAAGATTTGGAAAAATAGTCACTAAAACCATTAAATTTTCAGTAAAAGATATTAAGATTTTTTTTTTACCAAAATACATTTTGGCTCTATCACTTTGACTCCAATGTTTTATAAAAATAGAATTATAATATTAAAATAAATGCAATAATATATTCATTTTAAAACAATTTCAATAATTATAATACTTTACAATCTATTAGACACATCTTATTATATTAAAGTAAATTTTATAATAAACAGAAACATAATATTAAAATAAATATTATAAAAATTTAAATTATTTTGAATATTATTAAAATAATTTTAATATTATTAATAGCTTAGATATATTTTATTAATTTGTAAAATCTATTTTACAAATATCTATAGAAAATATTTATAATAAATACAAATATATTACAAAAATAAGTGTAATAAGTTAAATTTTTTAAATTATTTTAAATATTAAAAATATTTTAATATTATTAGTCTACTAGATAGATTAAATTATTTTATATTACATTTGTTGTCTTTATTAAAAATTTTAAAGTTAGTTTTTTTAGTTACTATATTTAAAGGTATTATGATCAAAAAGAGATATTAATATTCTTTACTAAAATTTAAAAACCATTTATGTAAACTTTGGGTGTAACCATCCTTTTCTTAATGGTATAGGCATTGCAAGATTATGATAAGGTTATGATTAACTTATTTCTATTGATAAAGCAGAAGGGGATAAAATCTATGCATGGGACCAAAAATCTCATACTATAATCGTATACAATTAATTCTCTTTTAAAAGGCATGGAATTTGGTTAATTATCTACAGTCCCACACGTGGACTAATCCTAAAAAGCAAAATTTGTTAAGAAATCGGTTCCATGGTGAAAGATGAAAAATTAAAAATAAAAGTTACAAGATTTATAACATAAATGGCACATTTTAAGTCTATTGATATCCATCATTGAAGCAAATATAATTATATATATGGAAAATGGCACGAGCTTTACAGCAACATAATTCTCGCATGGTGTGTTTACTTATCAGGAATTGGAATGGGAATTAAGAAATGAAAATGAATGATATGCTTACTTGTTCAAACGAGAAGTGTAGTTGGAATCAAAGTGGTGGGCCCTATTTAAAATTAGGAATGATTACTAGAGTTTACATTCCCATAGAAGAGGTAAGAATGTGAATCTCATTCCGTAAAGTGACCATCTTACCCCCCTCAAATCTTAAAATTCTCATTTTGTCCTTCTTTATATATTATTATTATTATGAAAAATTTAATTATTATTATTATTATCATCGTCGTCGTCGTCATCGTCCGTCTCAATAATAATAAGTATTAATTAAAATGATTAACAATTATAATAGTAATTACTATTATCAAAATAATAATAATAATAATAATAATAATAATAATATAATGATTATTATTATATTATTATTATTAACAATAATTATTTTTAAAAATAATATTAATAATCACAATTATTATAATAAATAATGACAATAATCAACTAAGATTAGTTTAATAAATAATTTATTATGATTTCTATTCTCCATTCCGATTCCACTTCATTTCGATCAACCCATTCTAATTACTGATTAGTAAATGTCAATCTCAGCCAAAGTAAAGGCTTTTTAATCTTTATCATTGAAGAATTGTAAAAAAAAAAAAAATTCCAGCTAACGCCTAGCGGCGAAATTAATTTTGTGGAAATTAATTATTAATTTCTCCACTAATATTTAAACATTCGTCAAAACGCCCCCACTGCTAAAATTATTCCTTTACTTTTTAACTTTAATTTCTTGAGTCTTTTACTATTTAATCTTTAAAATCAGACTTAATTATGATCATTTTTTTCTATCTTGATCAATTGATGTCAAGTACCAGTACAAAAGTTAGCAATTAATCGACAGTAGTATAAAAAATAGCACATTATCACTATAGGACAAAAAAAAATTTACTATAAGATAAATTTGTTTTTATCTCTTGCAATTTTTATGCTAATTTTATACTTTTTTCAGTACAAATATCATTATTCTTTGATCAATAAAAGTTTGTTAATCATAAGTCTGATTCTAGAAGTAAAAGCAGAAAAGACACAAAAGTTGAAAATTAACCGCTTTTAAGTGCAAATTGTATTATTCAAACGTCATTGCCATTTACCAGTTATTTTCTACTTCAAAAAGTTTTAAGGGAATGATAAAGCCTAAATCAATTTTTATCTCTTATTTACTACAAGATTTAAATTTAAGTCACCATCCAAATAAAGTTATTAGGAAGCCAACCTCGGTAAGGCGCGTGGCAACATTACCAATGATAATATTGATGAGGATATATAGTAAGAATTTTCTTTGGGAATAGATATTGAGAGAGAATCGTGGAGATAAGGAGAATCCCTTAAGAAGTTTGATATTACAAGTACTTGCTTTCCCTCATTAGTGGACATAAGCCCCATCCTTATTAATATTGTAAAAAAACCGTCAATCGGTATGAGCTTTTTTGAGTGATTGAGAATCAAAATCATATTGATGATACTCAAAAGAGGTAATTTCACAACTAATGATTTATCTCTCTTATTTAAAAGATGTAGAGATTTTTTTTGAATTGACAATGCTCAATTCTTCTATGTATCTCTTTTTTATTGAAAATTTTAAAAAAAAAAAGTAGGAGAGTGTACAAAATTTAAATTAATCTTTTTACTTTTAAAATTCAAATTTGAGTGACCAGTAAAATAAAAACACTGAATTTTTCTCTATATCTTAAAATGTGAAATGTTGAATGCAACAGGGATTAATTTTTTCTCACAAATATAAGTTAAAATTCTCAACTTATACAGGTGTTTATTTCACAAATCTTTAGGAGGCCATGGGTCCAAACTTTGCTCTGTCACTATTAGACATCAACGTGGATCAGCATACGAATGTCTTATTCAATTTTAAAGCTTCCATTTATCAGCTAAAATTGTTTAATCAGATCTATACATAACACCGAAAGTATAATAGATAGAGTACATGACGAGAGAACCACTGTTGAACAGTAACCAGCATCTTAAGTACAAAAGTCAGCGCTCCACTTATTATTGAATAGTTTAGAAAGCACTTCAGCTTATTCACCAAAACAAGCATAGTTGGACTCCCACTTCATATTATGCATTCCACATTATTAGTATGCCAAAATTTAATTAATATACTAATTAAACATATTCTTGTCGTTACGATATATATTCATTTGTCACCAAAACTTTTGAATTGTGGCGTAATAGAACTATCTGAACAAAGTCTCTATAAATTTCTAAGTGAAATTTTTAATTCCAAATAACAATATATTATAATGAAATACTTAAAATTAAAGGAAAAAAAAAAAGAGTTTGGCAACAATCGTTTGTCTTATATTCTTAGTTCAAGAATTGTTCTTAGTTAATGTGGGATATTATCCTCAACATCCTTAGTTATCTGTAGGCCAACTTTTTCGTCTGGTTATTATAACATTACATGAAAAAGTAATGTGAGTTCACTTATGCATGAGTCTGACTCTGATATCATATAAAAACTTAGGACCTTACTCATACTTAAAAGCTAACTAATAAGTTGAGAATTGTCTCAAACTTATATTCTTAGCCTAATAGAGTTATCATTAGTAAATGTGGGATATGCTAATATCGCACTGTAATTTCTTAGCCGAAGATTTTATAAACAGTTAGCACTTTGAAGATAGGACAATCTGCTAGAATTATGTAATTTATTCTTTGAAGGTAGGACAATCAGCTAGAATTATGTAATTTATTTTCTTTCTATTAATATCATCCTTTGCATAAATTCTTATAATAACTGCGAAAGAAGTGTAATAAAAACATGCATCAGTTTTATTTCTTTATAAACGACGAGCAACTCTAGTCCCCTACGACTCGTAAGCAATAAAAGTACACTCCAGCCTCAAATATTAACATTCAACCCTAAAAAGATTATAAATTATGAATTTTAGTGTCTTCTTCTTCTCTTAAGTTATTGGATGGTGTGTTTTAATTCTACCTGCTTCAAACTATTAAAGTTGTTTAATTTATGCTAAGCAGTCTTAGTGCCCGCATCCTCAAAACTTTCAGGTGATAAGCTTCTTTTTTTATGACACTTTATACTCTTTTGTCTTGGTTCTTTATTTTTTAAAACTTTCTTACTTTATTAAACATTTTTATAATATTCACTCTTTATTCCTCGTAATTAATAATATCTCTTTTCTCCTTTCGGTGACGCCATTTTAATTCGACTTCTCGACTTGTGTTTTAATACTTGAAGATTTTCTAGTTTCTACAATTGATTTACTTAATTTTGAAAATTTTGGCTTTTTTAATGCAATTTATTATAGTCACCAGCCAAATTAATTAAACTATTTCAAAATCATTCGGCCAATCTCGTGGGAGTATTCTTACCATATGGAGTATAACCTCAATAAATTGATAACCTTGATCAAATAATAATTTTGGTCCTTACTGGTCTAATGTGATAAATTTATACTTCAATAAATTTATAGGATTTGTTTAAAAATACTCATATTTTCCTATGGCCATTATTATACAAAATTAATAATTAATTAATTTGAAACTAAATCAATACGATATGTTTATATGGCTTTTGCAAAATATGTTCTAAGTGTTGTTTGCTTAATTCTTCTTGAAACTAATTTCAAATTGGATTTCATTTACAACTTTTTCTAGTGCCCCCAAAAAAAAAAAAAAATTTTCCAGTTGATATTAACATTTTGCAACAAAAAATTATTCAATATTCGTATTGTTTTAAGTTTCTTAGTTGCACGAGACGGTTTCTATAGTAAAACTATTATCTTTAACACGAAAAAAATAAAAATTGTACAATATTCTTATTACTACGAAGTAATGTAAGGCATGCAGCTAACTACCATTCAAATAAAATATAATAAGTACCAAATAAAAGCTAAAAACTTGATCATATTTTTCAAAATATGAAATATATTCATAATTATTAATTTATGGATAATTAAAAATTTTACTTAATTAATAAATTTTTCATAGTCCTAAGATTATTACTTTATCGGGTTCTACCATACATGCAAGTGGGGAAATTGTCACGTTCCTTACCCATGAAGAAATCACTTATTAATTTCTACTACTTACCCTTAAGGCCTTGTTTGGTGATAGTATAAAAGCTTAGGATTATGTTACCTTAGGATAAAATAATCCTAATATTGTGTTTGGTGGCAAAAGTAGTATTAGGATAAGTAATCCTAGGCCCACCAATTAGTGAAGTGAATAGTTGAAAAGTTTGTCCTTAGTGGACATTAGGATAAAGTCATAAAACTTTTAAAGCTAAATAATTCTTATAATTATTAATTAATTAATTTATTTATATAATTTTGTACTATTTATAATTCAATTTTTCATATTAAATTATAAGGATACTTTTAACTTATATAATTCTTAAATAATTTTATAATTATATAATTTATATATTAAATTAACTATTTAATTAATATTCAAAATATTTAGTTAAATTTTATAAAATTATTAAATAATTATAATATAATATTATAAATAACAATGACTTATATAATAAAATTTTTTATTTTTTAATAACACAAATCGTAATACTATAATGTAAATTATTATAAATTAAAATATTAAAATAAAAATGTTTTTTTTATTTAGTATTAAGTTAGTTTTCATTTAATTTATAATAATTGACGTAAATTATAATTAAATAAATATTTATTTATTTATACTTAATTTTAATAATAAAATTATAGTTATAATCCAATCTAATCTTGAATTACAACAAACACAAGATAGTATTAACTATTATCCTATCACATCCCATCACATCCAATCAAATCTCACCCCATCTCATCCAATCAAATCTCATCCCATCCTATCCAATCCAATCCTACGTACCAAACGGACCGTTAGTGTTTTCATAAATATGTTGTTAGGAAAGAATCTTTGATATAAATTTTTATCAGCAAGTGTCAGAAAATTTGTTTATTGATCTCAACTGGCACCAACTAATCCAGCCAGAATAAGAAGATGATATCTCATCAATCAAGTTTTTGGTAGTTCTAATACAAACAAATGCAAAAGCGCAACTGCACAAGCATTAATTCCTTTATCATTAGCCTATCTCCGATCTTCATTACTAGAATGATTGCAAAAGAGAAAAAGAAATATCACTCCACTTTGTTGGCTAACCTTTTTTACACACAAACATACCAATTGAATTTTGAATAATTAATATTAGCTAAGATTTTTTAGAGAATGTTGCTTTAATTAATTTATAGCCACAAGAAGAAGCTAAAATATATGTAAGTGTCAGTATAATATTTATAAGTGTCAGCCGACTACAGATACAATATATATAAGTGTCAGTATATTATTTGCCAAGCTTATACAGATAAGAAAGTGACAATAAAATTATTGAAAAAGAACTGACAGATGGGCATAAAAGGTCATACATGTTGCGAAGGATTGTGGCTTACAGATGGGAGCGCCGTGGTTTCCGAATCAGTAGAAATTAATAATGATCGAAAATTCTAAAGAGCACTCGGGCCTAGCAAATGTCTATACACTTGAGTGTTTTGAGGGATAAAGATCATGACAAGGCAATCGGCATCATACAAGTTGAAATTTGAAAAGCTAACTTACAGTGTTGAAATCTTAATGAATTAAGAGTAACTAATGTCAGCCGATCTGGTAGCGTGGGTTCATTCGTATATGAGTGTGACCCATACTTAAAAACTAACTTACGAGTTAAAAGATGCTTCAAGCTTAAAGTCTAAGTCCATTAATCAACCTCATCTACTATCGATGATATTTTCCCTATTACTAGTTACCTAAGGACCTACAATCTTTTTTTAAAGAAAAATTATATCATATTTATAATTTCAATCTAAAATAATATTTAGTTATGAATTGGCCCTCATAACTGTAGATTCTGCCTATGATTGCATGCTACTCCATAAGATTTTACTAATTAAACCAAAAGTAACTTATATGAAAGCTCTCACCCTATTGTTGTAAATTTGACAAGTGTTTTTTTCATTTCTTTGGCTAGTTTATCAATAGGTTTCCTCAACAAGTAATTGATTTCCTTTTTTTTTGGGTATATTAAATCATTTGGCATTCGAAGACAACATTAAACCTCGATTAATCTATATTCGAGCTGGGTAGGACTACAAGAGCGACAAAGCTGTCCCAACAAGTATTTAATACAGTTGCATTCCCAAACCTCGAATCGAGGACCTTAGTTAAGCTAGAACAATTCTATGCCAGCTGATCTACGCGCTTGTGGGTACAAGCAATCGATTTCAGTACTCACATATATACTCTTTTAAAAATCCTTCTTAATAAGGAAATGATTCTTAGACTGTAGTCTGGAGACAAAGGAAATCCTATATATCTATCTTTACTAACTTGGGTACTGATTAGTAGTGTGATCTAGAACAAAATTGGCGTGTACATTTATATAGTACCTCAATAGCAGCAGATACAGAAAAGCATTAAGAAATCTTCTCCTCTTCACAAGTGTTACAAACGCCACTTAAAAGCAATCAAAAAAAATAAATATATAATGTAGGTCCTTTCAGATTAAGAATGATCATGGCTCCTTCCTGGGCAACTGGGTCCCCAAAAGCATTTATAAATGACTAATAATCAAATGCAACTGAGCTGAGTAGCTGATTCTCATTTGCAGACTAAAGTGGGACGGCCCCACTTTGATTACTTAGTCCATTAAACATCACAAAAGCTCAGTGGAGGATTCCTAGATGCATGTTGGAAACCCTCTATAATTTATCGAAGATAATATTTAATTAAAAACCTATTGCGGGCTAAAACCTCAGAATATTCCCTACTATAATTATCAATTAAATAATATGACACATAATCTTGTTACAACTAACTCAACTCCACCTTATGTGCCCTCTATATAAACAAATTAATCTAATTCAATTGAACTCTCAGAAACTCTTAAAAATTTCTATCAATGTCTATCACTTCTTCCAGTACTTCCACTTCCAGTAAAATTTTCCAGGATTTTCTTGGAGAATTTTACTCAAGAAGATCGCTACTAACTGCCCCACCTCCGGTCCCCGGAAACAGCCATGATCCTGCAGAAGCTTACACAGGCAATAATACCTTTGATGCAAATGTTGTTATGGTTCTTTCAGTCTTAATTTGTGCCCTAATTTGCTCACTGGGATTGAACTCCATCATCAGATGTGTTGTCAGATGCTCAAGATTGGTAGCCTTCAGGTCCGGCGCCAGCAACCCGGCAGCCAGATTAGCTAACACAGGAATCAAGCAAAAGGCCCTAAAAACTTTCCCAGTAGTGAGCTACTCAGCTGAGCTGAACCTGCCAGGTTTGGACACAGAGTGTGTCATATGCTTATCGGAGTTCGCAGCTGGAGATCTTCTCCGGCTGTTGCCGAAGTGCAACCATGGATTCCATGTCCGGTGCATCGATAAATGGCTTAGCTCACACTCTTCTTGCCCTAAATGCAGATATTGCTTGATAGAAACCTGCCAGAAGATCATTGGTTGTAGTCAAGCTGCTAGCTCATCAGAAAATCCCGTACAAGCTCACGAAACTATTGTTACAATAACTCCACTGGAACCTGAAGGTTTGATACGTAATTATAGGGGAATTAGCTAGTATTTAATAAATTTAGCCTTTTAATTGTATTATATTTTAGATTTAGTTACTCTTCGTGCCTTAAGCTCTCGAAAAAATGTAGTGGTAGTTGCAAATTGTACAGTTTGGATCTCCTCAATTAGTTGAGGGTTTACTAAAAAAATAATAATAATTTGAATAGTGAGCTATTTGATTTCTTTCAGCCCCAAATATTGTAATAAAGTTTATATTATAATTAAAATAAGAAAAACTTCAATTGAAGGCCACAAAGTTGATAGGATCCCAACAAAACCTAGTTTAGTTGACAAAAGAATAAAAGTAAAAAGATTACTTAATAGCGACTGACGATACAATCAACCGTGAAGGCAAAATTAAGAAATAAAAAAGCCAGTTAAGGAAGAGGCCAATCAACTTACAGAAGTAGCTAGCATTTATTTTCTGTTTTAAAAACAATGCTGTTTGGACCAATTTCAATATTTCATGCATAATTAATTGTCTATTATAAAGAGCATTACCACAGTAATTAATATACTACGTTAGGGAGATTGGTGTCAAGGATGCGTTTCACTATTCAACAGAATATAATAATATCTTGTAGTCCATCAGACACAACATAATGTGATAAAGACGAGCAAAACAGCTTATTTCAAGGAATTGTCTCTCACTGAATTTGGTGTTCAAACAATTTTCTTTAATTGACTTCTAAGTTTAAATTTTTGGGAGAGGCAAGGGGTTCAAAAACTAATTTAGGCTTTATTTATCCTTACATTAAAAAATAATAATAATTTTAAGGAATTCGAAATTGGGTAGTTTAAAATGGCTAGTACTATGCATGCATGGTTTGATAACGTTATTGAAAAGGTTTATTAACAACATTTAACATATCATATATGAGTGGGAAATTTAAATTTAGTATTGAGCTAACCTGTATTGAACTTTTTATAATTTTTTACTGCACATGCATTTATATAATAGTGTAGGATTACAATTTAACAACTTAACAATTATTTCTTATTCCATAACTATCAGTTAATCACAATATTAAAAAAGCTGAGCTCAAAGCTCTATTCAATAGTCAATACTAAATCCAAATCAATTTGGGTGACCCGCCCATCACTAGTGGTGAAAACTTGGTAGGATGGACTAGCACAACATGAGCTCGATTCATATAACGAGAGCTTAAATGGACTTATGTTGCGCTTATATTTTAGGCACAAAAAGTTCAATAGGTCGGCATGTGGGCTAGAACGAAATACCCTATTAAATCAAAATCATGAAATGATTCAGAAAAAAAAAATCAAATAAATAAGTAAATATAGACTCACACAGGAGAGTCAAAAGAGCATGTACCAAACCAAATGCAAAGCTGAGAGTGAATCCACTAGCTCTAGGTACTTAATTTGAATTGAGAAGCAATTGCAGTGAGTGGAAGATTTTGAATCATAGAGGGAGCTGACTAACCACACTGATTATAGCCCCCGCCGCCGAAATTTGATTTGCCTAGGCTTAAGGTAATATGCTGCTATTGTTGATGAATGTGTTGTGGCCAACTTCGGCAAAATAGAGCATCATTGTGATGACACTAATGCTTTTTTATTTTCTATTGTATTTAAGTTTGAATGTGGTGTGGACCAAAACGTCTAACGTATGCATTTTCTTTTCAGTTCGGAATAACTATTCTCATTTTTTACCTTGATGACTTTGTCATAATTCAAATAAATGACATAAATCATCAATCATGTAAAACATATTTATACTATAAGGAAAAACATTTGATTATTAATGGAAAATAAACTTTTTATTAGGAATATTACTGTTAATTAAATTTTTAATTTTTCAAATTATTTAAGAAAAATATTTAAATATTTCTTCAATTATTAGAATTTAGTGATGATTAATATGTATATATGCGTACAAAAGAAAAAAAAACAACTAATCATGCACTTCCTACAAAAATTTCTTCCAACATAGCTACCGCAGTTTAATCTACTAAAATACTAAAATAGCAGTAATTTAATTTAATATTTAGACAAGTTTATTTATATTATTCTCTGAAGCCCTAACAAAATCCAAACTTCGATTTGCCATTTTTTTTTCTCCACTTCAAAATTTCTTAATTTCATAAAAGTTAAGCCTTACATATTTTCTTGATTAGCTTGTGAATACGAATTATTAAAGATTATTCAGGATGGATAGCATGTCGTTAAGAAAATAATTTTGTTCAATCAAATAACTTCAAATATTCACATGGAATGACATTAAAAAGAAAAATGTGTTCATTGATTTGAACATGTTTAGCAAATAATTAAATATTTTTGGTGTGAAAATTAAATGATTTTATACGCCTACAAATTAAAAAAAAAATGATGCTGTAAATAAAACATTTTAATTAAGGTTTTGGTTAACGTGGCTTGCACCAACAGCAAACAAATTAGCTGGAAGAAGATTGTAATCATTAATAATTGGCTTGCCTTCAAGGTTTACTAACGGCCCCGTTTGGGATTGTTTTTGGGAGGTTCAAAAGTAATTTGAAAAGTTAAAAATTAATTTTGGTGTTTGGTCATTTTTTTAAAAATCACTTTTGACTCCTACAATAGATTTTGAAAAGAAAGGAAGGATTATCTTTTAAAAATATAATTTTGAGAACCACTTTTATACTCAATACAATTCAATATATATCTTCAGATATATTATAAAAATCTAAAATTATCCTTATTAATTAGGAAATAAAATTATTAATTTTAAAGAGATTAATATTATTACCAATTATATTGAGATAACGAAATAAAAAAATAAGATTAATAATATAAAATATATATTTGAGTTATCAATTATTATATATACAATAAAAATATTTTATGTACATGTGTATAAATATTTAAATAAATTTTATTCAACATTAATCCAATTTAGTCATTTATATTCTTACAGCAGTTTAATAATAATATTTACTAAACACATAAGACTACTTTTAAAATTCATAGCACTTTTAAAAATAAATTTTACCAAACGTTTAATTGATTCTCTTCACAGTTGTTTATTTCTATAACACAACTAACATTAATTATTTTAAAATCTCCAATATTATTAAACTGGCCCTAAATCAGCAGTAGTCATTATGGCTAATTTTATAGTAAAAGGTGACCACTCATTTGATCAAAGCCGCAATAACGCTAATATGCGGGCAAGACATTGATGTGCCACCTATAATGTTAAATGTGGCTTTCGTGTTTGTTTTGTTTTCCGGAGGGAAAATGTTGTTTTTCGGTTTCCTCGGGTCAAACCCCGAAACGAAGCAAAACGACGCCGTTTCAGTCGCCATTTCACTTGCCAAATATTTTCTCTTCATCGATTTCTCTCCAGCTTGGCAAACATCAGCACCGTTCCTACATCGATTTCTCTCCAGCTTGCCAAATATTTGCAATCCACAATCTGTGCTTCAAATCGGCACTTCACCATCACTGCCGCCACAACATCCTGAAAACGCATCGTTTTACTGAAGAAAAAAAATGATAACTCTCTCTAACTGTCTCCAAACACAGTCCCCACAACCTCTCCTGGTTTTGGAAAAGAAAAAAAATGATAACTCTCTCCAACCACACACTCAATTTCTCTCTCTATTGCAGATCTGGCTTAGCAAATTTTTCCTCTAATTCTTCATTATTTTCTTAAAAATCAGCCCCCTCTAATTCCTCCAAATCTGCTTCTTGAAACGATGCATCACAGCAGAGGCTGCTTTTGCAAAACACGGGTCAAGTAAATGTTTGAATCATGTAGCTTGGCTGGTTTGTTCAAGATCTGCTTTTGTTTTTGTATTTTTGTTCAGCTTTAGCTTATTAAAAAATTAAAATTAATCAAAGTGCAAAAGTTGGGATTTAAAATAAAAAAATTAAAATTAACCAGTCTTTGACTAAAAGCAATAATGATTTTGGATGTGGGTTTTTGGTCTTGGGATGTTTCCCACAAGTTTTAATTTTTTAGGGTTGTTTTTGATAGGGTTAAAGTTTTTGCAATTTGGTTTCCGTAGGAGGGGTTTGGTTCAGTCTCTGTGTAGTGGTGGTAGAGGAAAATCAAGTGATGTAAACAACCCAAAAATTGGTTTTGGTGAATAATGTGATGATGCCAAGATTGTTTATTGAAAAATAAAAGCAAAGATAATGCTAATGATGATAATCGTGATGATGATGATGATGAAAGAGAATGTTGTGAAGAAAAGAAGAAGATCGAGAATTTGATGTAATGGTATTGAGACAATTGGTCAAGATTGAAAGACAAAGAGCAAATTCGGCTTAAACAAGCGTCGTTTACTAAAAATTTAAAAAAATAAAAATAAAAAAAAAGACGCGAAACGGCGTCATTTTTGGACAGCTTTGGGGTTTGACCCGGGGCAAACATCAACGCTGTTTCCAGAGAAAATGGCTAGGCAACTAATTAAAATGCTGACAATAGTTCCAATAATGTCTGGCTTCAAGATTCCAGGGCTTAATTTGCTAGGTCCTCTTGACGAAAGATTGGAAACTATAGGAGCAGATTTCTTGCTAATTATAGTTCTTAATAATATTTCTTGCCAATTATTAGAATTGGTAGGGGCGACTTTAAAAATATGCAAATTAGGCAGTCGTCTAAGGCTTCATATGTTAGGAAAACCTTATTTTAGTCACCTAGACCCCATATATTAGAAAGACTCTTTTTTTTCTTTTTTTCTTTTTTTAATTTTCTTAACATACTTAAATTAATGGATTTTTTTAGTTACAGTAAGAAAGCCAATTATTTGGCTCTCTTTAATTAATAATTATCTTACAATTAAGAAATTTTATAAAAATTCTATATTTGATAATCTTAATGTTAAAGAGCTATAATTAATAATATTGTATAACTATCAATTCATTTTTAATTTTTCTAAGAAAAAAGTTAAATTATTTATCTATTTAAAAATTTTAATTATTTAACATTATAAAATTTCTTGCGCTCTTCTTTATAAAAAAATTATTAATTTATTGGTTCACTTTCGAAGTAAAAAAAAAAATTCTTGAAATAATAGTTCTAACGGATTTTTTTTTAAAATTTCTTACTATCTTGTTGATCGCTAATATTTAAAATATAGTTAAAATTTGATTGAATTTTGAGATCTTTTATATTTCTTTGAGTGTTAAAGCTGATGAAAGTAATGAGACCTTATAAAAAAAATTCGCTTAAAGCCTCTAGTATTCTAGAGCCGACACTGAGAATTGGGTTATTTTCTTTTTTATTACTTTAGTTATTGCGAAATAACAATTGGTGCAACATGTATTGCACTATAAAATTTTACTACTAAAGAATTACAAAATGTTACATTTTACTACTTTTTCATTAGTTGACCTATAAAATACTAATTTTTCCTTTACTTAAATGAGAAAAAAACATAAATTCTAATAAACCTAATACTTTTCACTATTGTATCAAAAGCCAAAAAAAATTAAATAAAATTTTACATTTAGATAAAAGAAAAAAACTTGTAACATAAGGTTTCTGTAATGTATTTATTAGAATAATTTTTCATTCAATTAAATATCAATTACTAATTATTGATAAAAATTAACAAACAAATATACATACAAACGCATGCATACATACATACAAACAATCACAGATATTTCAAGTATTAAATAATAAAGTTTATATTTAATTGATAACATACAAATTTATAATTTTTTAATTTTTATCAATAATTAGTAATTAAAATTAGGTTAATATTTAATTGAATGAAAAATTATTTAGTACAATGATTAATATTTCCTAAAAGTAAGGGCAAAATTAATATTTTATATGTCAAATAACGGTCAACTAACGAAAAATAGTAAAATGCAAGATTTTATAATTATTTAGCAGTAGAATGCTAGAGTGTAATATTTGTTGCATCTATTAGTTATTTCACAATAACTTAAGTAGTAAAAGGAACCCTTAATAATTTATAATATAAGTTTATTTATGTGTTCCATTGTTATCATTCTTTTATTACATAAATGTATTTTGCTAATAAGCATCTTGATGTCACTTTGCTTGATATATGTGTTTTTTATTCCTTTATATGCACTGATATTCACATAATTATCTACAATAAATTTATAAATTGTCAGTTAATTAATAAACGTCCCGAATCCACATGTCATTTCATGCCACGTTAATTTGTAAATCCCATTTTGTATAATTTATTTGTTTATCTATCACTTTTTCTTTTTCTTTTTCTCCTTGTTGGATGGCCAATGGAAACAACCCATTTAAGACAATCTTATACGAGATGCTTTGAAAAATAAACAATTAACAAATTGACAGGTTGTCGATTTTCTTGCCAAAATCATCATCCACATGCAATCCTCGCCCGTGGGAATAGCTTGATCAATGATCAAAATGGTTGCATTACTTTATTTATTTATTCATTTTTTTGTCGAACTACTCGTTTATAATGGTTGAATTATTGACTTCTTCCAAGTCAATAATTCATTCAATATAGAGTTGATTACATTAAATTATCATAACGTCTGAATTGACCAAATAATATTATTAATTTAAGGAAAAAAGTCCTTTTCATCCATAAGATTTGATACAATAGCCCATTCCATTTTTATTTTTTAAACAATTACTCATTTCATCCATACTTTTCAAATAATAATCCAAAACACCCTTTCATTTATTAACTATTAATTTACTGTGTAATTTATTGAGGGCAAAATAGGATTTTCAATCAAGAATATAAAAAATTATTTTAAAATAAAACTCTCGAACATAATTAAATAACATCTGACTTACTGCATAAATTTAAAATTTAAGAATAGCTTAATCAAATTCTAAAAGCAATACTAAAGAATATGCAATATATATATATATATATATATATATATATATATATATATATATATATATATATATATATATATATATGTGTGTGTGTGTGTGTGTGTGTGTGTGTGTGTGTGTGTGTGTGTGTGTGTGTGTGTGTGTGTGTGTGTGTGTGTGTGTGTGTGTGTGTGTCGCGTGTTTATTAAATTATTTTATAGTATTTTAAATATGTGTTTTTATATTTTTAGTTTGTTTTTTTTTAAGTAAATGAAAAAATTTGTATTTACTTTTGATAAATTAACAATATTGATTGATTATTTATTTATTTATCTTGACTATATTAAAGTCAGAATAAGTTAAAGGACAAAAAAAAATTACTCTAGTGCCCGTGAAATCTATATTTTTTTTATTTTGTCCTAAATATATATTTTACATATTATTGAGTGTTATTATTTTTTATTCGTTAAGTTATCCTTAAATTTTAAATTTATGCAGAAAGTCAGTTGTTATTTAATTGTGTTTGAGATTTTTATATTAAAATAGTTTGTATATTCTTAATTGAAAATTCTATTTTGCCCTTAATGAATTACACAGTAAATTAACAGTTAATTAACGGAAGGGTGTTTTGGGCTATTGTTTTAAAAGTTGGGATGAAATGATCAATTGTTTAAAAAGCAAAAATGAAATGGGCTTTTGCATCAAACCCCAGGGGTGAAAGGGCTTTTTCTCATTGTTTATTCGTTAAGTTATCCTTAAATTTTAAATTTATGCAAAAAGTCAGATGTTATTTAATTGTGTTTGATATTTTTATATTAAAATAGTTTGTATATTCTTAATTGAAAATCTTATTTTGCCCTTAATAAATTACACAGTAAATTAACAGTTAATTAACGGAAGAGTGTATTGAGCTATTATTTTAAAAGTAGGGATGAAATGAGCAATTATTTAAAAAAAGAAGGATGAAATGGGCTATTGCATCAAACCCCAGGGGTGAAAAGGGCTTTTTCCCTTAATTTAATTTTAATTATTTAAATTTGGTTGGTGTTTAGTTAAGATTGTATTATTCTCTATGACACTTACACTTAGCATATTTTTGGCTGGTTTAATTTGTAGAAAATGGCTGATGCTCAAGATATGCAACCTTTCGTTATCGACAATGGATCTGGAACAATCAAGGTCCTTCATCAGCTGTTTGAATTCTCCATTAATTTCTAGTCACTTAGTTCCGAGCTTTATATTTTAATTTTCTTCAATAACTTGTTAACTTTAATTACACAAAGAAGAAAGTCTTGAGTACTCTCGATGTATTTCATCATTTGCATTTGCAGGCTGGATTTGCTGGTGACAAGACTCCTAAGACAGTGTTTCCAACAATCATTGCTCGGCACCGACACTCTGCCACCATTAATAATCAGCAGGATAATTACTACGTTGTGGGTAGTGAGGCTCTGTCAAAAAGATGTTGTTGTGAAACACCCCATTGATCATGGTGGTACATATACTATCATCAACTAGGATGATATGGAAAAGATATGGTACCACACTTTCTACAATGAGCTCTGTACTGCTCCAGAAGATCACCCAACTCTTCTAACGGATACACCTCTAAACCTTAAAATCAATAGAGAGAAGATGACACAAGTTATGTTTGAAAGCTTCAATGTCCCCGCCATTCAGATGTCTATCGACGCAATTCTCTCACTTTACTCCAATGGCCGTACAACTGGTAATTCCACTCTATCAATATATAACAACTTCATTCATCTATTGAATTTTGAATTAAGTTCATATCTCGCCTCCCTTATCTCTTCTAAGGCATTGATCGTTTATCATTTGTCCATTAATGAAAATGTGTAGTTGAGATTTAATTACTTTTATACAAGTAATAAACTTATAAAGTCAGGATACCAAATTTTTTTCCTAAAGTTGTATCGTCAACCAATGATTGTCACTTGTTAGGTAATAGTTGACTTTTTTATATCATCATTGAGATAATACTTAGCATCAGCGAATAAATAACACATCAAGATTCCTATAATTTGGGATAGAAACTTTGTATCACAACTTTATTAACTATTCTTATATTTACTTTGTATCATTAACTAATGATAAATCACTAATGTAAATTTTACATTATAAGAAGGCCAAATAAAGAGGAATCCTTGTAATTGAATTTCATCTATTTATCGGTGCCCTGTCAGAAAATGTCAAAAATCACAAATTCTAATATAGTGTGTTAAAAGCCCAACACCAATTTCATGATCAAATCCAATTACACTTGTCCAAGCCTAATTTCAAAGCTCAATCGATAGAAGCTTCAAGAATTGTGTAGAGAATGGAAGATATTTCTACCCTAAAATATCTAAGGGAGGTGAAAATATCTAGGTCTAAAAAACTCTTGAATATTTAGAGATATTTGTAAAAATGTGGTTGTTAATTTTTGTAATTTAATATTTGTGTGGTGTGTATTAGTTCTAGGATACTATAAATACCCCTAAGCTCTTTGTTGTAGGCATCAAATGAGGAGTGAAGAATTAGAAAAGAGAAAGATGAGTGAGCCGAGTGTTGTAGTGTTCTCTCTTGCAAAATATCAATAAAGTCCTTTAGTTTAGCAAAATTCTTCTATTGCTCAATTAGTTTTAGTTTTGAGCAGTTTAGTCCTCTTTAGTTTTTCCAACAATTGGTATCAGAATATGGTTGGTCTGGGACCACTGTAGTAGTGTTGCTGGAAGTTCACAACAGTCAAAGATTGTCGTGGAGAAGCTGTGAGAGTACAGCAAGGATGATCGACGATCGTTTGGTAGAGCTTTGTTGAATTGTGAGGAGTTTGAAACTCCGCAAGTTCGTTGGTGAAGATCGAGTTTGTTTGTTCTTGCAAATACGATGAGTGACTTTCAAGTAGTTGGAGGAGTCAATAAGCTTAACAACAAAAATTATAATACATGGATAACATTGATGGAGTCTTATTTACAAGGCTAGTATCTCTAGGAGATCGTTTGTGGTAACGATGTGAAGCCACCAACTGAGGATGCCGCTTTGAAGAAGTGGAATATTAAAGCTAGGAATGCCATGTTCGCCATCAATAGAACAATTAAAGAAGAAATGCTGCAACTCATGAAAAAGGCTAAAATGTCTAAGGAAGCTTGGGATGCTTTTGCAACTATCTTCTCAAAGAGGAATAACACATGGCTACAACTTTTGGAAAATAAGCTATTGTCAATTTCACAACGAAACATGACAATAGACGAGTACTTCAATAAGGTAAAGTCTCTATGCCACGAAATTTCTGAGTTAGATTCTACTGCTGCAATTTCTAAATCTAGAATGAAGAGAATTATTATCCATGGTTTGAGGCTCGAGTTTAAGAGCTTTGTGACAGCCGTCCAAGGTTGACCAACCCAACCAACTATTGAGAAATTTAAAAATTTTCTTACTGATCAAGGAGCGATTGACAAGCAAATGAGTGGGACCTTAATAAAGAATAACGAGGAAGCACTCTTTACTGACAAGAAGAGACATCGATTCACAACATAATGGTGGAGGATCTAAAGGAGATGTTGATAAGTCAAGAGGTCATCAACAAGAAGGTAGCTCACAAACAGAGAGAGCACAAAGGAATCGCGGCAATGGTGGCCAATACAAGCCAAAGAAAAAGTTCGAAGGGAATTGCTATAACTACAAAAAGAGAGGCCATATGGCGAAAGATTGCTGGTCTAAGAAAAAGTCTGAGGAGAGTAATGCTGCCACTTCTAATTAGAAGAAGGATAGTGATGAGGAATGGGAAGCCGAAGCATTTGTTGCTATCGAGAAAGAGAAGCTAGCCTTTGCAGCTGTAATGCCTAGCCGGATTAACTACGAGAGTGATTGGATCGTTGACTCAGGGTGCTCAAATCACATGTCTGGTGAAAAAAAGAAGCTTCAAAATATGAGCGAGTACAAGGGAGGTCGTGTAGTAATGACAACAAATAACTCGCGACTACCCATAACCCACGTTGGCAGCATAGTTCTAGCACTACGATACAATCCTAAAAAGGTGGCACTTCAAGATGTGTACTATTCCTTGGCATAAAGAAAAACCTACTATCAGTATCACCACTAACATCTTCAGGCCATTATGTTCTGTTCGGTCCTCAAGATGTCAAGGTGTATCAAAATCTAAAGATCTCATAGACATCTACTATGGAAGGCCGAAGACTAAAGTCAATTTATGTATTGTCAGCAGAGTCTGCTTATGTAGACAAAACTCGAAGGAATGAGATGGTCGATTTATGGCATGCTCGGCTAGGACATGTTAGCTATCACAAGTTAAAGGTGATGATGAATAAGTCAGTACTTAGAGGTCTGCCTCAACTTGACGTGAGAATAGACACAGTGTGTGCAGGGTGTCAGTATGGCAAGGCTCACCAACTTCTATATGAGAAATCAAAGTTCAGAACAAAAGAACCATTAAAGCTGGTACACTCTGATGTGTTTGGGCCTGTCAAGCAACCTTCTATGAGTGGCATGCGGTACATAGTCACATTCATTGATGATTTCTCCAGGTATGCTTGGGTCTTCTTTATGAAAGGAAAATCTAATACTTTTACAAAGTTTAAAGAATTTAGAGACAGCTGAAAGAGAAGTAGGGAAGAAGGCTTGTTGTCTACGAGCAGACAACAGAGGAGAGTATACATCACATGAGTTCTCCCAATAGCTTTAAGATTATAAGATACGCCATCAATTCACTTGCGTCAACACACCACAACAAAATGTGGTAGCAGAACGAAAGAATCGGCATCTAGCAGAGATATATCAGAGTATGATACATGCAAAGAACGTGCCAGAGAGGTTTTGGGCTGAAGCTATGAAGACGGCGGCTCATGTGATCAATAGACTTCCTCAATCAAAACTAGGGTTCATATCACCTTATGAGAAGCTATGGAATGTAAAGCTTACAGTCAGCCTTTTTCGTGTATTCGGCTGTGTGTGTTATGTCTTTGTGCCAAGTCACTTACGGAGCAAATTTAACAATAAGGCAATTCGTTATATCTTTGTCGGGTATGATAGCCAGACGAAAGGATGAGGGTGTTGTGATCCTACCACTGGACGTTGCTACACAACACGAAACGCAGTGTTTGATGAAGCATCTTCGTGGTGGTCTACAGAAAAAGAAAAGCTACTAGATTTAAAAAAAATTGAAGATCAAATGAAGGAATGAATTACCGAAATTCACCCAAGTCAAGAAGAATCTGAAGATTCTGATAATCTAATTGATGATGATATCGAGCATGACCAAGCGCAAAGTCCTTGGAAGACGGGTGTTCACCAGAGCCCCATTGAAGATGAAGAACCAAGTGAACCAGAACCAAGAATTCCAGAATTTCAACTTAAAAGATCCAAGAGAGTGAGAAAGCTAAATCTCAGGTACGCTGATGCAGTGGTTGCAAAAAAAGATAAAATAAAAGAACCTGAGATATTTGAAGGAGCAATGGAGAATTCTCATTGGATGAAGGCGATAGAGGAAGAAATTACTACATTAAAGCAAAATCAGACTTGGGATTCGGTTCCAAAACCAAAGGATGCAAAACCAATATCTTGCAAATGGGTGTACAAGATTAAGAAGCGTCCGAATGGTTTAATTGAAATGTACAAGGCTCGATTGGTAGCTCGAGGATTTTCACAACAATACGGACTATACTATGATGAAACGTTTAGTTCGGTGGCAAAGCTTACAACAGTAAGAGTTCTACTTGTACTTGCAGCCAGCAAGGAATGAAAGTTGTGGCAGATGGATGTAAAAAATACCTTTCTACACAAAGAATTAGATCAAGAGATCTACATGAACCAACTAAGAGGATTTGAGAATAAAGCTCATTCGAAGTATGTATGCAAGCTGAGAAATCCACTTTACGGTTTGAAGCGAGCTCCAACGGCATAGTATGGCAAGATTGCTGAATTTCTAACTCATAGTGGTTATTCAGTGGCACATATAGATTCCAGCTTGTTCGTCAAAGCTAGTGAAGGAAAGCTGGCAACTGTGCTAGTGTACGTGGATGATTTAATTCTTACTAGTGACGATGAAGAAGAGATTCGGCGAGCAAGAGAGAACTTATCAGTTCGATTCCAGATAAAAGAACTTGGTTAGCTTAAGTACTTCATTGGTCTATAGGTTGATCAAACAGAAGAAGGGATATTTTTTTGCCAACTAAAATATGCCAAAAACTTGTTGAAGAAGTTTGGAATGTTGGAATGCAAGCTAATCTCAACTCTAATGAAAGTCAATGTAAAATTGTGCACACACGAAGGTAAAGATTTACAAGATGGGACAATGTATCGACAACTGATAGGTAGTTTAATCTACCTAACGCTGACTCGACCAGATATTTCATATGCAATGGGTGTAATGAGTTGATACATGCAAAATCAAAAGAAGCCTCACTTAGAAGTGGTTCGACGAATATTAAGATATGTGAAAAGTACAATCGACTATGGTCTATTGTACAAGAAAGGTGAAAGTTGCAAGCTGACTGGCTATTGTGATGCTGACTATACCGAAGATCATGATATAATGAGATCAACTACTGGGTACATTTTCAAGATTAGGTCTGGAGTAGGTTTTTTGGTGTAGTAAGAAACAACCAATTGTATCACTATCAACTACAAAAGCGGAGCATAGAGCAGCAGTAATGGCATCTCAAGAAAGCACTTGGTTGATGCAGTTGATGAAGGATCTACACCAATCAGTAGATTACGCAGTACCATTGTATTGCGATAATCAATTAGCAATCAGCTTAGCGGAAAATCCAGTTTTCCATGCAAGAACTAAGCATATGGAGGTGCATTATCACTTCATTAGGGAAAATGTCTTACAAAATGAAGTTGAAATACGGTACACCAACACAAACGATCAAGTTGCAGATTTGTTCACAAAATGTCTTAATACCAGAAAGTTTGAAGAGTTCCCCCAGCAGCTCAATATGGATCAAAGGATGAAAGTTGGTGTTGAGGGGGAGTGTTAAAAGCCCAACACCAATTTCATGATCAAATCCAATTACACTTGTCCAAGCCCAATTTCAAAGCTCAATTCATAGAAGCTTCAAGAATTGTGTCGGGAATGGGAAATATTTCTACCCTAAAATATCTAAGGGAGGTGAAAATATCTAGGTCTAGAAAACTCTTGAATATTTAGAGTTATTTGTAAAAATGTGGTTGTTAAATTTTTGTAATTTAATATTTGTGTGGTGTGTATTAGTTCTAGGATACTATAAATACCCCTAAGCTCTTTGTTGTAGGCATCAAGTGAGGAGTGAAGAATTAGAAGAGAGAAAGATGAGTGAGCCGAGTGTTGTAGTGTTCTCTCTTGCAAAATATCAATAAAGTCCTTTAGTTTAGCAAAATTCTTCTATTGCTCAAATAGTTTTAGTTTTGAGCAGTTTAGTCCTCCTCAGTTTTTCCAACGTAGTGCTTGTATCCATCAGTATTGTAGACCTATAGTTAGTGAAATCTACTACTAATTTAGTACATCCATACTCAGAGAAAGACTCTAAATTGATATATGTTGTTGAATTATTTTATAAGGTACTGTTTTGGAATGTGGTGATGGTGTGTCACATATTGTGCCAATCTACAAGGGATCTATCCTCACTCATGCTATTACATAATAAAATTCTACCAACTAAAATAAGAAAAAGAAAATAATCAGCACTTAAAATTCGATATCTAGAAGAAAAATAAGAAAATAACTTGAACTTACAAAATGACCACTAAAGAAATGAAATTTCCAACTGAATCATGGGGCAAAAAATGGACACCCTGTAACTCAAGTTATGGCTTTGGAAAGATACATTACTGAGCTTGCACAACCAGCCTATATCAAAACCATTTCAATTTAACACTTTTCAACTCCTGTTCTCAATTATACAAGAAATAATGAGAAAGTGCAAATGTTTTAGTTAGTATAGGAATCTCACTCTTCACATATACATGCTCTGCCTCTTAACTAAAAGTTGTTAACACAGCTGTGAATATAAAGGTAAATTAGTTGGACTTTTTGAACAACTTGTTATATGGGGTTGTGAAGAAGAGTTTGGAGATCAGTTAATGATTTTTTGATTCATTAGGACTTGGTAATACTAACAAAATATAGCATAAAAGTAAGTTACACTATGGAGAGTAAGGTTGCTTAACAATTTTATTTCATTGAAAAAAATAAGAGTGAACTTTCGTTTCTTTAATTTTTGTCATAATCATCACTACTCTTGAGCTTCCTTACATTGTAGTTTGGAGAGTTTTTCTCTCCGCTTTCAAAGAGCGATTCGTACGGGAGACAGACAAACCACATCATTCAGGAGTTGCTAATAAAATATAAATGATCAATGTACATTCAAAATCATCAATAATTAGGTGAGAGAAAAATAAATTCATGACACATGGTTTAATTTTGTTAGATGGTACAGTGGGGATCGTTCCATATATGAATTTTTCAATGCTATTATATTCCCAGTTAGCTATTTGCAGTATTACTCAAAACTTTTAACAATAGGGCTCCTCACAGTATGTTGAGTTGAAACCCATCTTAAATATCCTTGGGCATAAGGTGCGCTTGTTTTCGGGCTTCTAATTAATATTATTGAGTACGTCACCTTTTGGTTTTTTTCCGTAAAAGATATTTGATTAGGTTGTACACTAATCTCTACTCCTTCTGGGGCGACAATCTGATGAGTGTATGATGAATTAGCTTTGCCCACGTTTGTTATTGTTCTATTAAATGTTTGAGGACTAGACCCCAATTTGATAGAAAATGATTCATGAAGGATAATTTAGCTCTGCTTCAGCAATTGATAACTCTATGAAATGAGAGTTATCATGCCCTATTTAAACCTAAACTTACATTACTTAGAGAGTAAATGGTGAAGTTTTTATTATATTTTTTAGTACATTTTGCATATGCATGTATTTAATTTTAGTTATAATAGAATGATGTGTGGAAGACCATTTCATGCCCTTTTTGTGCATAATTGTAGGTGACCTCAAGAGTTTATGGTTTGACAAGAGATGCTACAAAAGAATGATCGCATGCTGCAGTAACGAGCTTGCAGAAGACAACAAAAGACTTAGCTGCAGATGAACAAAATCAAGTCTAAATCAAAGGAGATGCTGTAGAAATTGCTACAGCATTCCTGGAGCAAATACAGACAAGACTAACAAGACAGCTCATATGTCAGCCGATCAAATCTGCTGCATCAGAATATTCTGCTGTCACTGTCAGGCCCATACAAAACAATGATAGACCTGCAGAAAGCAACAAAAGAACAGTTTGCATGTGAACGATAGCAAGCTGAAATCAAAGGGAATGCTGGATAATTGCTGAAGCAATTCGAGAGTAAAGCAGAAAGACAAAAAGAACTATCCATCCTGTCACATGTCAGTAGACAAAGCCTGCTGCAGCCGTTGCTGCCACTGTCAGCAGCACACAAAATACCATGTGGCCCTAAGATATCAAAGGGTGACAAGTGTTCTCATTTCCTCTTAGGGGTGCTCTAATTCCAAGATATAAAAAGGTGTTTTAAGGAAGCCACCATGATCCATCCATTCTCACATATTCATCACCCATATCCATCCACGATCAGCCACTCTAACCCACCATCATCACTCACTGCCGTCACTCACAAAATTAAGGAGATTTTCAAAGCTACAAGAGATGAGCAATTGAAAAGGAATGAGGATACTCCAAGATTGAAGAGTGACACTTCTTTCTTTGTTGTATCTAAACTTTATCTTTGTATTGATTTATTTTAAATCTTTCCTTGATGATGTATTTGATGACAAACTTTTAAGTATTTGGATTTTAAATGAACTAAATGGTTATTTGACTCATATAGTGTGTTGCTGGGTGTATGCTGTAGTATTTTTCCTTGGTTGTATGTGTTGTAATTCTCTATTTCAGCTGACCACCCATTTAGTAGATACAAGCTCGGAAAGAGCCTCACGAAGGTCTGACCTAGTGGATCTAGCCAAGACAATACATAATTCTAGAGTGGGTTTCCCAAGTTGAGTTTATCTCGATTTGAATAGGGTCATGCCTAATCTAGAATTTGTGATGAACTAGACATAGGTAGTCACCTTGTAGGGTTAAGTGAACCTAGAACGAGTAATGCTATATCTAAATGTTGGCTTAGCAACTGGTCATTGTTAGGTTGCTTTTAGATATAAGATGTCCAACAAGCGACAGTTGAGGACGCATGAGTGATTCTGCCCAATGCTACAGTAGATGTTGGAGCAACAAAGCATTAAGTAAAAAAGAGTCAAAACCATCAAGTGAGTTTAAAAGTCCAACTACCCCTTTGTCATTGAGTATATCCTTGTGTACGCGTAGCTTTCTTTTATTGCCTTTAGTTTATTGCACTTTTTAATTTCTTTAGATCTTAAATCTTAAAAATTATTTGTTGATTAATTACTTGGCTAAAAATTTGCACCATAAGATTACTATAGTAAGTTGCAATAGATCAATCCATGTGGAGACGATCCGATTACTCATCACTATTACTACTTGTTGTGTCCGCTTGCACGTTGACATCATTTAAATTATGCAACAGCAATGCTTGACACTTTTGAACATTGCACATCATGATTGACAAAACGGAAACATAAAAGGCAGTGAAAAGTTTCTGAATAATGTAATTTTTATTTGAAAGTCTGAATGCATAAAATTAAGGTATTAATTCCTTTTTATAACAACCCAAAAATTTCGAATTTACCAAGGTAAGCAAATCCTAATTATGATTCTATAATTAAATTCTCCCATCCGAAATAAGAAAGGCAAAAAAAACGGAATCCAAATCTGAGTTGTAATTAAAAAGATAAAAATCCTAGAACAATCAGGAAAAATGAGAGAAAATCTTAAAACCTAAAAACGACCAAGAAAGAAAGCGAATTTCTGGCTCGACCAAGGACCAGAACTGATAAATTGTTCTAGGTTTGGTTCGTCTCATCTCAAGCTTCGAAACAGTATATTATATGCCGAAAACGAACATCTGTAGCCAAAGTTATGCCCTCCAGAAGGTATCATGTCTGCGACACGCACACACCCTACATCAATGATCCACGATGCTTTATACCTGTTGGTCTGTGTAATTCAAGCCACATAAATAAGGAACATAATCATCGGGCTGGATATCGTAAATAAGCCCTGGATCATTTGCTTTTGATGGGTTAACGTGGCCTGCACCAACAGCAAATAAATCAGCCGGCAGAAGATTGTAGTTATTGATAATTGGCTTGCCTTCCAGATTTACTATATCAGCAGTAGTCATGATGGCGGATTTTATAGCAGCAGGTGACCAGTCGGGATGGGCGCTTTTGAGCAAAGCTGCAATACCACTAAGATGAGGGCAAGACATTGATGTGCCATCTGACATCTAAAATGTGGCTTTTGTTTTTGTTATGTTATCCTGAGAAAATGGCCAGGCAGCTAATATTCTCATACCGGGTCCAATAATATCTGGCTTCAAGATTCCAAGGCTTTCTTTGTTGGGTCCTCTTGCTGATAAGTGGGCAACTTCAGGAGCAGATTTCTTGTTGCTTGTTCTTAATAATATAGCAACAGTTGGTGACGATGTTGAATTTATATAAGCTTTAATGCTCTCCCCAGTTGCATAACCTACTTGCACTGCTGGAAGTACATGTATATCGATTACAGCACTATAAGCATCAAACTTGTCACTTATTAGGATCATGGCAGCACCACCAGCTTCGTTGACATAATATTCCGTTTCATTTCTCCTCGTATTTCCATCTCTCTCGCATACCACTACTTTGCCTTTGACATCAATATTACTTAAAGATCCTGGCAAGCAGAATGCTGCCGATGAATTCCTCTCGCCAGGATAAACAAGAGGCAATTGCATGGAAGTGAAACTGGGCAGCATGAAAAGGGTTTCAACGTCATATGTTGCATGATTTCCTAGCTGTGCCGATGCAACTATGCTTCTATCAGTGGTGCTTGCTCCCACAGTAAGAATCCATGGAGCCCCATTAGTTAAACTACCAGGAGTCGGTCCCTTATTCCCTGCCGCACAGCTCACAAAAATGCCATTTCGTACAGCAGTAAACGCTGCTTTTGCAATTGGATCATCATAAAATGCCGAGGCAGGAGAACCATACGAAATCGAAATCACATCAACACCGTCTTGAGTAGCGGCTTCTATTGCATCAGCAATTCTACTCTGAAAACCTTTCTCATGTTTTCCATCACCAATTTTATATATTGCCAAATGAGCTAAAGGCGCCATGCCCACTGCAGTGCCATTTGCCAAACCAAACGTATTGGCACCATCCACGAAATTCCCAGCGGCCGTGCTTGCCGTGTGGGTTCCATGCCCATCATCATCAACAGCTGGCACACGGATGCTACTAAGGTAATTTCTCACCCCAATCACCTTGTTATTACAAGTCGCCCCCTCTAATTCACATTTCCCTTTCCACTTAGCTGGTGGTGGAGGCATTCCTTCATCACTAAATGAAGGGTGATCAGGTTTCACTCCTGAGTCTATTACTCCAATAATAACCCCTTTTCCGAAATTTGAATCCTTCCAGAATCCTGAATTTTGATTCAAACCTAAGAATTTAGGGCTGTGTGTTGTATGTGTTCCCAAAAACGTTTCAACATGGGCTGATATAAAACCCTTCTTTGTTTCCATAGCCTTCACTTCCTCTGCTGTCAGCCTGGCAGCAAAACCTGACATCACATTCTTGTAGCAAAACAGCATGCGTGATTGATGATGATCATCGACTGATGATTTTGAGATGGTGGCTGGCAAGAACGAATGATACCAGCTTTCTAAATCTTTTTTCGTGGAAAAATTACCCTGCTCTGGCTTTTGCACATGAACAATGTAGGTCTGTAATACATTTGCCCCAATTTCATTGCCTGTCACAGCAATTGCCGGGTAGAAACTAAATAAAAAAATTAGATTAATTAAAATGGAAACCATTTCCTTTTAACACTTTCTAACTCTGGTTCTCAATTATACAAGAGTTAATCCGAAAGTGCAAATGTTTCGAGTTAATGTAGGAATCTCATTCACACACACACGTATATATGCACTGCCTCTTAACTAGAAGTTGGTAATACAACTGTGAATTTGGAGAGAAAATAGCTGGGACGTTTTTAACAGATTGTCATCTGGGGTTATGGAGAAGAGTTGGAGATCTTCAGTTAATGATTTTTTTTTCTCCATTAGGATTTATTAATACCCCCTATAGCTAATGTAGGTGCTAACTACTACTAACAAAATATAACAGTTTAGTTCATTAACCTATAATTAATATAGAAAATATGATCATGTCATGTCACGTTGGGCTGTTGGCATAACTGTACCCATTACCATAGTTTCAATTTGCATGCATGGAATCCGGATTCTGCTCCAGTACATTATTAGGTTTCATTATGTTTTTTTTTTTCAAATCAATTTTGTCTCTACAAATTACAATCAAAGATGGAGTTTCATTGTTTTAATTAAACCGTGATTCTATGTTTATTGTTTATCTTTTCTCCAATCGTGTAAAATAAATGTCAACTTAAACGGTTATCGTGTCAAAAATTTAAATCCAAACCCGACACAATTGTTGATCAAGTTGGCACAAACACGACTCAAACCATTCAAAACTTTTTTTTTTTCGCGGTGTCACAACGTAATTGGTCTCAAAGACTTTGAATTAATGAATATTGAACACCTAAAATAATAATAAGCAGAAAAAGTAGATGAAATTGATTACAACTCTTGGAAGGATCAAATTATTCCATAAAAAAAAAAAAAAAGTATCGCACACACTCTAATTCCGTCACAAAGAATTAAAAGCAAACAACTGATAAGACTTTGCAGATTGCAACCCAAAATACACTATTAAGTTAGGAGAAGACTTATAAACTTATTAACTCAAGTGTTTGCAACGAGGGATATTACACTGATTGATCTTGTCTTCTTAAGAAAATGGACCTAACAAAATCATCCAATCCTTTTAAAGAGGATCCTCTGTCTTCTCCATCCTCTGTCATTGATGCCCTTATTTGCCTTCCAATTTTTTCAGCTTTCTCCTTCATTTCTTGCCCCTTCCCTGCCTTGTCCATCACCGTTTCTATCACATTTTTCACCTCATGTCCTACAATCGTGCTTTGAACTCCTCTTGTCAACTCTACAGCCACCCCCATTTCCTCAACAAGCATCTTTGAATTATAAGCCTGCTCTGCTGCCATTGGCCAACCAATCACTGGCACTCCTTGGCTTAAACTTTCCACCACTGAATTCCAGCCACAATGGCTCAAAAATGCTCCTGTTGATTTGTGTGACAAAATCTCCAACTGGGGTGCCCAGTTTCTCACTAACAAGCCTTGTTTAGTTTCTTTGATTCTTTCTTCAAATCCTTCAGGCAACCATTCTGATCTAAATTCACTTTTCAAGTCAAAACCAATTGGTGGCCTAATGACCCAGATGAAAGATTTAGCACTTGCTTCCAAACCAATAGCCAGTTCCATCATTTGGGATGAACTTACTGTGTTTTGTGAACCAAATGAAATGTAAAAAACAGAGCCAGGATCATGTAAATCAAGCCACTCAATGATCTTCTCTGGATTTACTCCAGGTTTTTTCCCTGAATGTTGATTGTAAATTGAAGAACCGGAAGGAGCTGATGAGGACGATTTCTTGAGATAAGATTGAGGAAGTAGAGGTCCGATGGTCCAAACAGGAAGCTTTGTGTAGTTTCTAAGCCATTGCAATGCTCCAGGTTCAAACTCTTCAGCAGTATTACACAACATCCCATAAGACTGCAATGACTGTGAAATCTGTGGCTGCATAAACTTAGACCAATCATCAGTACCATCAGCCATTCTCAAATACTTATGCAACTGAGTGACATGAAAATGGCATCTATCAGGAAACCCTGGCAGGGTAAACTCATCAGAGTTTGTTTTCCTGTGAGGAAGATTAAGCCACAAAGATATATAAGCTAAGGTGCCATAAGCTCCACCGGTAGCAAAAGTAACATTAGTAGTACCTGCACTTTTTGCAACATCCACAGCCCATCCAAAGAAAACATCTGTTATTATACAAATTGGAGGCTTGCCTTCTTTCTCTTTGATGCCCATTAAAAGATTATATAATGGGGTCTTGAGGCTTTGTGATGAAGCGAAAAAATTGATAATTAGATCAAGAGGCAAGTTCTCAGTGTTTTCAGTGTTCGGTGGTAAGCCGTGATCAGAGCTGCAGAAAGGGAGCTCAACAAGATTGATGTTGAATTTTTCTGAGGAATTGGGGTTAGTACAGGAAATGGTATTGTGAAGGTATTGAATATTAAGAGGAGTATTGGCAATGGTTATTTTGAAGCCGGTGCTTTGGTGGATTTGCTTTGCTAGAGCTAAGAATGGTATGAGATGGCCATGAGCCATCAATGGTAGCATCACTATGTGCTCATTTCCGCTGCCCATTTTCAGTGCTTTGTTTCAATTTTGGCTCAAAATTGCTGCAAAATGTTTGTAGAGTAAGAGAATAAAAATGGAATTAGAATTATTATTCTGCTTCAAATAGATCTTCAGGCAACAAAATTGAAGCAATATGCTGGCCGCACCGAACTTCTAGCTTTTTGGGGTACCATGGGGCCAATTCAATCGTTTTAAAGAACTGTACTACTTGGAGTCACATGGTTCACTAGATCAAAGTCTTGTTTTGTAGGACTTGCTGTCTTAGTGTCTTGATTTGAACAACTTTCAGAAAAAGATAATCACAAACAAACGAAAACTGTTACTCCCAATAAATTTAACCCCATTTTGAGTGATTGTCATGCTCTTGTACATCTCAATCAGCTGATTAATTATTATTAAAAACAAGATGCTAAATATTTTAATAATATTTGCTCGCAAGTTTTTCCGAAGTTGGCAAATTGACCGAGATTAGAGATATCCATTTGAATTTTGTAACCCAACTATCAGAAAAGAGCAATGACTGCTATTTGGATAAAAAAGTTAAACAAAATATTAATGTCTAGCCAAATACCCCAGTGAGAGCGTTAAAAACGAACAAAAAGACATCAGATAATCTTAGGATCCTGTTAGTGGCGAGTCATTCTTACAGAATCATCCCTTTCCAAATTAAATGAAGAAACACAATGGCTGCAAGTTGCTGCTATATATAGATGCTGCTGTTTTTATTTCTCTCCAAATATTGGTTAAACGAATGAATTTTGAAACAAGTCTTGACTTGGTTTCAATTTCGTATGGAACTGGTGTTTTTTAAAATATTATGCATTAGAGCAGTAGTATGAGTTAAAAGAGGGGCATTTAAAGTAATCTGCCTATTGCAGCAGCACAAACCTTTTTCACGGCAAAAGGTTTTTAAGTTTTTAACAATATTTATGGTATGAAAGAGTACGAGTATTGTTTAAAAATAAGATAGTGTTACAAAAGGTGATGAGACCACTGGATTAGGTTTTATGTGGTGGAATTTTGAAAGAAAATAACTAGCGTTTCCTTGAAGTGTGCCTCATCGCTCCCCTCCCTCAATCACTGGATGAGGTTTCTTGTGGATCCTAAATCTTGTCGATTAATCAGGTTTGCTTAGTTTATTTGTCTAATTACGGTTGATTTTTATGTTATTTTGTGCATTTGAACACGTGACGAAATGGGATTTGTTGTTTACTAAAAATTGTTGGGACTTTGTGTTGTGGGTATCCAAAGAAGAAGAGTTGAGCTATTAGCACCCCTCAAGTGTCCCTATCAAATCCCTTTACTAAAAATACCCCACTACATAATCCAGAAAATGATATTATCTTTAAATCCTCACACTTTGATTCTGAAAATGTCCTATTGGAAGTGCATGCATTGTCTAAAGGAAAGCGCTTAATTATAAGCTCTAAAAAGTGCTTTGATGTGAAATAGATCTTATGTTATCATGAATAAAATTTTTATAGTTAGTGTTGTAAACGTGTTATTGCAGTTTACAAAATTTGATTCTTAAGGCCCTAATGTTTCTTCTTCTTCATCTTAATTTGTATGTGTATGTGTGTAGTAACGAATTGTTTAATAAGATGGAAGAAGCACTTTATTTTCTCTGTAGTCAATTACCATGTTCAAATCCAGCAGCCAAAGTTTATGAAAACAAAAATATTCAAATCGATGTGTTTATAATCACATGGTTATTGCTCATCTCCTTTAATTTGTTTTTCTGTAAAATGTCAATTGTTTTTTGTGGTCCACTTTTAATTCAAGAAAAAACCATTTACTTAATGAAACAAGTGACATATGTTTGCTTAAGTGAAAGGGCATCGACCTCCCTTTCTTTATAATTATTATTTTTTTGATAAGCCCTCTCTTTATAATTAAATCCCTTCTTAAAGAATTAATTATACTCATTCAAAAAAAATATTAATCATACCAATTATTTTTATTTTGTTTAATTTGAACCACCATACCAATTTTTTTTAATACTAAATTGCATTAAAAGGATTAAATTGATTAATAATGAATCATAGGTTACATCAGCCTCAAATGCAATATATATATTCTCAAGTGCGGGTGCCCTCATTTTTTTTAATCCGATACTACTTAACCTATGGAGTTTAATAGGCATATTTTTTAATGAACTAGAGAAGGACTATATATATATGTTAGAAATGTTCCAATCTAAGATCCTGGATTTGTTAAGTCTGGAAAAGCTATTAAACCATGCGGTTTAATAGTGTAATGTCTGTGAAAGTAATTAAGTCATACAGTTTAATAGTATAATGGCATAATACTATTAAACTACACGGCTTACTAATTTTTTCAGACTTTAATAAAGTCTAAGATCCTAGACCAGATTGAAATTAATATATATGTACATATATATATAAAACCTTAGGGTTTAAGTGCGGTTTAAGCGAGTTAGTTTTTTAATAAACTATAAATTTAAGCGAGTTAGTTTTTTAATAAACTATAAAACCGTACGGTTTAAGTAAGTTAAAAACTAACTCTCTTAAACTCTTAAGATTTAAAAATGTGTCCGCATGAAAAAAAAAATGAGGGCTCCTGTACTAAAAAAGAACTATATATAAATAATATAATATAAAAAATACAATGGTCTTAATTAGAACAACAAATGCATAACAGAAATACTTTCTAATATCTTAATAAAAACAAAATCAAAACACCGTGATACTTTAGGAAAATAATTTCCAAACACCAAATTGAACCAAGTCACGAACAAGACAAAACTACCATGTAAATTTGAACCACAAGTCCACAGTGCCACCAGCCTCATTTTCATCAAATCCCATGCAAAGAAAAAATTTTGAAAGTTTGTGGCACTAGACAACTAGTGGTCCAATAAACAAATAGCACTACAAACCCCAAAAATTTTCCTTAATTTGTTCTCATTTAAAATAACTTCATTATGATATATATAAAATATATACATACACTAAAATCTAAAATTTTGAATTTGTTAAAGTTTGGAAAAACTATTAAATCGTGTGGTTTAATAGTATACTGACCGTAAAAATTATTAAACTATATGGTTTAATACTATAATAACATTATACTATTAAACTATATGGTTTAATAACTTTTTCGAACTTTCATAAAATCCAAATCTTTGACCAAATTACCGTTATATATAAGAATGGTCAACAGGCCGTACCAGCATCAAAGCTCGGCCCATGAGGACCCATGGGCCGACACGGCACAGCTGGGTGTCCAAATTTGAAAACCTTAAGCCAGGCACGGCCCGCCACACAAGCCCACGTGTGCCGTGCCCAAAAAAAGCCCGCTTTCCTTTTTTTTTTAAGTGGGCGTGCTTTAGAAAACTGACGTGCCTAACGTGCTTTTTCAAGCCCACGAACTATTTCTTCAAGTTCATCACCCATATACTTAATAATAATAATAATAATAATAATAATAATAATAAATGAAAATGGAACTTTTAATTTATCATAAAGCATATTTCGTTCATAATTTTATTTTATATTTTGTGTAAATGTGAAAAATATTTTATTCACAAATGAAACATATCTCCTTTGACTAATTTATAATTTCATAAATGAAATATTAAAGTTATTTAAGTTTAGATTTATGATTCATAAAATCATTATATTTATAATTTTATTTATTAAAATCATGAAATCATTTATTCATTTAATAAATTATAAATATAAAACAATTAGAAATTTTTTTTAAACTAAGACTAAATTAATTTTTAAAAAATCTATGTTAATAAAATAATCATAATATTTTATATTTACTTTTTATTAAAAAATTTTTACAAATATACTTTTTACCACGCGCGTCTCTGATTGATGGCGCGTCTTATTGATGGCGCATAGTAGCGTCTTCTAACCCACCAATAAAGCGTGTTTATAACGTGCTTTTTCACGTCTTATCTTTACCATTTCTAAACGTCTGCAATCTTTTAAGGCGCGTCGTACTTAAAATTAAGCGTGCCAGCGCGTGTGTTTGTCATGCGTCACACTCTTAAAAAACGTGTTCGTGCCGTACCACGTACCACCCGGCCCATTGGCCATCTTTAGCTCTATATATATATATATAAATGGAGGTTGCTATATGTTCCACGTTACACCACAAACCTGTGAATTTGAAAGAGCCTTGAAAATTAATATGGCAAGTCTTGTTCCAGCAGTCGTGTTCGATGGTGATTTTTTGGAAAGCTCAGATTTTCATACGGTCTAAAAAGACAACTCAATAGAGGCATGTCAATATCAGGAGAAATTAAAATATAGTAGTTTTGTTGTTTACATTTATTTAATAAATGTGAAGTGTATGAAAATAGGTTTTAAATGGCCACATATTTTGATGATTAATTTCTGACTTGGGTTGTATGTTTCTTTGACTGGATATTGAAACTCATTGAGAATTAGTCTTTTAGTTGTTTTATGTTGATAAGGGTCGCATTAAGATCCTTAAAATATGATCTCGAAGCTTCTCAATTAAGTTAATTGAGAAGGCTCCAGTTCAAGCCCTCACAGAAGTATTGTGAGGGCTAATAGTCATTCCTCAATTATTATACATAATTAAGTGGAGGCAGTTTGTTCCGTTACCAATGTAATTAGAGTAGATGTCCCTTGAATATTAGATATGTTTAAAATATGGGCAGTGCTTAATAAGAATTAATGTAACTAATTCCAGTTATTACAGTCTGATTGTAATATATCAGTAAGAGTCTCATGTAAATATGAATTACAGTTTGATTGTATAATTAGAGTAAAAAAAAAAAGTCAATTATAAGCCAAAATATTGTCATTATTTCATGTAAATATAGTTGTTATAGCTTTGCAAAAATGGAAGAAGTTTCCAAATTATGGTGATTGATATATATGTTTATTTTTTTGCTATTAATTCTTTTTTGTATGAATACTCATTTAGATTTTATATTTTAATTTAATTATCATTAGTCTCTATGTTTTAAAAATACCTCAAGTCACCCTGCAGTTAAATATATTATATATTACCTTATTTTTTTTCTTTCCTTTTAAAATAATATCCTTCCAACAATAATTAATTTATTGATTAATCAATATCTTTTTAAATTAATAAGTTTTGTATAGTCCCGATATTATTAATTTGTAGAGATTTTACTCTAGTTACAATAGCTAGCTATCTAACATCAATGATGTTGTGAACCGGAATTTGAAATACTTTGATATTCAATTTAATCTGTCTTACATTTTTATTTTATAGTCTCTTTGTATCAAATCTTATAATTTTAATTACACTATCAAGTTGTTAAAAGTGAAAAATGTTGGACCCACGCATTAGAGATTACAAAGTTCTTGAACGAGGAAACATTTACTTACAAAAAAAAATGGACAATGTTATTAAAAGACAGATATCTTAAAGAAGATGAACACAAAGAAAGGTATATACTTGAGATGAACTAATCACATTAAAACTCTTAAGTTTGGTGATAAAATTAAAGAAATGATTACTTCTTTGTAAAGAAATTAACAGTCGTAATGTTTAAAATACATATAATCATCTTATGATATATTTTTATCCAATTATTTTTTTAAGAATGATTTTATTCGTGTACTTTTTATGCATGAAAATTAAAATTTACTAGATAAAAAATCGTGTAAGAAGAGAATTCTAGTTCATTAATTTTAAGGACATGGCTCACTTAGTACAACCGATACAAGATTGTCCATTTCTTACCATATAGTTAGGGTCTGTTTGGGATTGAGGTGCTATACATTTTAAGTTACAGCTGCTGTAAAAAAACTGTAATTATGAAATAAAAGTTAATAATTTGTAGCAAATATAATTTTTAAATAATAATTTTGATAAAATTATTAAAGATATAATAAATTTTTCATCATACAAGTGAAAAATTATATCAATATAGCTTCCAAATTACAGTAGTTAGTGTTTACCAAACTCTTTAGTACTATAGATTTTAAGCTACAGCTGCCTAACCTCAAATCCAAATGCACCCTTAGTCATGAATCCGGAATTTAAGTTGCATTGCTTGATCACCATCTTTTGCTTTTGTGGTTTAAACTTACTTCCAAGTTAATAATTATGATCATATAAAATCAAGTTTAATTATTGCATATGTATTGGAAAACAAAATTCACAATATGGTACTTTAATCGATTTCAATTGATCCCAAATGATTCTATCAAATTATAATTGGATCCCCTCTGTGCAGTAAAAGTAACTGCTGTGTGTGTGTGTGTGTGTATCTTAAAATTCATTTTAAAAGATGCTAATTTTTTTTCCCTTCTCCCTCTTTGGTAATAAAATAGATGAATTGTTGTAATGCTAGCTGCTCTCTGTCTTTTTATTTTTCCAATGCTAGACTTGCACTCTACTTCAATATCTAGACTTACTTTATTGGCCAGCGAAAGCAACTGCTTTACATTGAATGTTTTTTTGTGACAGCAATACAAGAGTCTACTTACTGCAGATGATAATTATGTCTTTGCTTAGAATTTACTTTTGCTTTCTAATTTTTATGGTCCTAAATTAATTTTTGTTCATTGTTAATAGTTAATCCGTTGACAAAAATAAAAAACTTATAGATTCAATCGTTCATTGCAATGAGATCAGAAAATCGACAGAGACAAACATAACTTAGAGTTAAACAGAAAAAAATAATAATCTCAATAACGGCCTCTTCTCTTTTAAGTAAATGTTAGGGGTGTACGTGGATCGGATTTTACGGATTAGACATCAATTCATATTCAATCCACGATTTTACGGATTATAAATTTTCAATCCAATCCAATCCAATCTACGGATTGGTGATTTTAATCAAAATCCAATTCATACGTCTGTGGATCAAATGCAGATTTGATTCAATGCATATCCAATCCGCCATTTTGTGAATTAAAAATTTTAATTCTGTCCGATCCATGAATTAAATAAATAAATAAATCTAATATAAAAATAATTTTACGACCGATCAAATTTAAAATTGAATAAGATTTAAATAAATTAATTGTTTAAATAAAGTTAGAATAATACATTCAAAGTTTTAAAATATAACACACCGAAAAGAAAAAATCTCATTTGTTTAGATCAGTATATGAAAATTAACTAAAATTATGAATTTATATCTATACAAAAGTTGAAACTTGAGAGTTTGGATAATTTATCAAAATGTCCACCCCCAAATTATATTTCGTATTTTAACCTGAACAAAATATACATAATTTAAATAAATAACAAATAAAAATATTCTATTTAATAAACATAATTAATAAATATTTTTTCTTACTTACTATTCCATCAAATGCTATCAAGCTTCATTAAATACTTTCTTGTTAGCTCCCAAAATTATGGCTGGGCAAAAAACCCGATCCGAAAAATATCGGGTTTGGATCGAATCGGATTGTAAAGCTAATTCGATCAGATGAAATGTTGCCAACCCGATCTGATCTGAAAACCCGATCGGGTTGGTCTCTTTAAAAAAAAAAAGCGAAATCGAAAGTTAAAACAAAATAAAACCTAATTCAACTACAATTTACAATCAATTGCTCAAATATTGTGCCATCACACACGCGCAATAGCACTTCACGTCTTCACACAGTCACACACGCAGCGGTTCACAGCACGGCAGACGGTAGTCACGGCATGGCAGATGCAGACAGCACGGCATCAAAGCAGCTCTGACGTGATCTGACGCAACGGCGCGAAGCCATTGCGATCCGCGACGAGTCGACGAGATCTGCTGCTGCCGCGATCTGATCCACTGGCCACCAAACTGATCGGATTAGGTACATGATCTACTGCTGCAGTGAAGCCATTGCAATCCGCAATCTGATCCGATGCGATCTGCTGCTGTCGCTTGATCCACTAGCCACCGAACTGCTGCACCGCGATTTGCTGCCCTCCGCTCAAGCATGATTCTGCTCTCATAATACATAATTTATGTATGTATTTTTTAATTTTTATTTTTTAGGTTTAGGGATAAATTAGTTGAAAATTTGATAATAGAAATATTATATTATAGGCAATGGTGAGGGGAAAAATTCAGATGAAGAAAATAGAGAATAATGCAGGCTGGCAAGTGAAATTTTCAAGCTTTTCAAGTGAAATATCTGTGTTGACCCGTACCCGGTCTGATCCGATCCGTATTTAATCCGATCCGATCCGATCCGAATATTTTCGGATCGGATCAAGTTATATATTCGAATGAGTTTATCTTTAACCCGAAATCCGATCGGGTTGATCCAAACCCGAACCCGATTTTGCCCACCCCTATCCAAAATCTTTGTACATGAAAGACCGAAAAAAATGTCAATATCCCCAAAATCTTTGTACGTGTGAAACAAAAAAAAAAATTCAATATTGAAAAAATAGAATAACAACATAAAATCAAATAATAATCAATAAATATAATTAAAGTTAAGTTGTTTCATTTACCTATCTCAATATATTCAATCTTATCTATTACTTCGTCAAAGATTATCGAAGTTGAACATAATCAATTTTGTGTTGAAATTAGTGCCTCCACTATCCTTATAGATAGTGAGCACTGGCGTGGATAAAAAACACGACCACCAATACTAAATGTTTGGCTTAGGTTTTTTTGTTTTGCTTTAGAATTTTACTATTTAGGAAGCTATATTTGTTTATTTAATTATTTTATATTATTATCGGATAAGATATAATATGGTGTTAATGTAACTATATTTTAACTTATTTATTTATTAATAAGTAGTAATGCCACATTTACAAGTTTTATTTTTCAATTAAATAAAAAATTTTATTTTTCAATTAAATAAAAATTTTTATTTTTTTACCGATTTGTGGATTTTTGCGGATTTACAGAAGTAAATCCATATCCAATCCACCGACTACATATTTTTAAATTATCAATCCAATCTAATCCACCAATCCACGAATTGAATTTTTACGAATCAGACGGATTGAGCGGATTGGATCATATTCTGAACACCCCTAGTAAATGTTACATTAAATAAGTAGGGAAGAATTCATCACATGAGTATCAAAATTAAAATCTAACCTTCATGACACTATTATAGGGAAAAAATTATCATAAGTAAAAAAATATTAATAATTGCCCTATTAACATTTGAAAAATTACTTCTAAAAGAGTAATGATGGATAAAGATCCTAAAATTTTATCCTAAATAATATAGTATGTGATCACTTGTCAGTCATCCGGGGCGTGTTTGGCAGCCCTCATAAATGTGTATTAAAACGCTATTTTGTATTAAATTAATACAAAACTGAGATTGGAGAAAAGTTTGCCGGCATAAAATAGATTTGCTAATGCGGCTTGCCTCCTTTTTTTTAACTTTATAATAATAATAAAAAATAAATATTACTTTTTAATTTAATTTAATATAATATTAAATAATATTAATTTTTATTTTTTATTTTTACATTATAATTGTTAATATAAATTAATAAACTAATAATTTATTATTTAATATTATTATATTATATTATATTTTTTTATTAAAATTTATTAAAAATTTTATAATTTAATATAATTAATAATAAATATGATATTTTTTAACATTTACATTAAAAAAATTGTTAAATTTCTAAAATTTAAGACTTCTATATTTAGTATTTTTCTAAGTACTAATAAATATTATTTTCTAAATATATAATTTAAACTAATTACAAAAAAATTAATATAGTATAATATAATACACCAGTATTAAAATATTGTAATAAAGCATAATATAATACAGTGTGCCAAATACACCCTAAGTGATTGACGATTTTTCATAAATTCATTAACCCACAAATGAATATCACCTCATTTGGGATGGAATTTTTTTAAAAAATAATTAATATATCAATTCCTTGGTATTTTGCACACCGAAAAAAGCAAAGGGTTCACATATCATACAATTATGGTCTCCCACTAAGGATTAAGGAAGAAGAAGGTGTGTGTGCATATAATTGGATACAGTATTAAAAATACTTTGATCTAAAAAAAGGGGGGAAATGTGTTTATTCATTGGATTATGGCATGGCACAAAGGTGACAACTTTAAAGAAGATAATGCGAAATCTAAAATGAACTGGCCTTTTATTTTCTCAATAATTTTAGTAAATTATATGCCCCTAAATTTATTTCTTTTTAATTTTTTTTAGGTGCCAACATATGACGAACTACTTTCCAACTTCATTGATATAAGTAGAAAGACACGGTTGGATTTAGCACATGTATGCACATGGAATCTTGCAGGCAGCTAGCCATAAAGCATAGATATTAATTTATTAATTATTCATTCTCACCACACTCACGAGTGCACATAATCAATTGTAAATACCCTTTTGAATTAAAAAAAGGTATATGGCTAAGTAAAAATTGAAAAAAAAAATCAAAATATAAATCTTTAATGGTCTAGAACTAAGAAGATTTGCAATTAAATATTGGAAAAAAGTCACCTACACCCTCAAGTTTTACTTAAATGGTCACACATACCTCCTTAGTTTCATAAATGGTCACACAGACCCCTTAATTTTTTAAATGACTATTATACCCTTTGATTATAAAAACTCAAATAAATATAAATATAATAGTAAGATAAAAACAATAAATAAATATCATATGATACAAATAAAATATTACAATAAGTATAATTAATAAAAATTATATATAAAATAAAATTATTTTTAATATTAAGTTATTATTAGTTTATCCCAACGAATTTTATTAATACTAAAATCTATTAATCCAAAAATTGACTTTAAGATTTATACTAATATAGACATAATTAAAAACAGATATTGTAAATAAAATAATATAAATTTTATACATTACCATGAATGTTAAGTATAATGATATACAAGTATCAATTCTAATAAGTGAAGTCACTTATTACATAATAAGCTATTAGTATGTATCCATATTTCAGGTTTTAACCAAATAGAGGGATTTTTACTTAAAAGCTCTCTAAATTAAGGTATGTATGGTGTTGAGAATTGAGATGCAGTGAATTTTAGTTCAAATTACAGCAAAATGAAATAAATATTCATGGAATATGAGTGGTTAGTAAAATAAAAATAATGAGTGTTTATCAAATGCTTTAACAGTTGAATTTTTTAAATTAAGTAATAATATAAATATAATGCGAAATATTTTATCATAACATTGTTGTGAGATTAGGAATGGCAATGGTACCCGCAAACCCGCACACCAACATCCACCAGCTGCGGATAATTTTGCGGGTTGCGGGCAGGTTTGGTCTTTGGCAAAATTCCGTTGCGGGTATCTGCCAAACCTGCACATTTATAAATTTTTAAGTTTTTATTTAAAATAATGTTTAAACTTAAAAATATATAAATGAACAAATGGTTAAACGTGTGGCTAATCCTTAATATCTAAAGTTGTAACCTAAAAATTGGTTGTATGCTGAATTTAATGGTATGAAAATGTATTTTTATTTCAATAGAATATAATATCTATCGCATTATACATTACAAACTTATAATCATTTATTTTTTTTCTCGATAAACTTATAGATGCAAATTCTTCTACTAAAGAAGTGGAGTAACAAATTCTTCGAATATGAAGATATTGTTGATGAGATAAGGAACTAAGTTTCTTTAACTTAATACATGTGTTATTAGATACTTATTATAATTTTGTATGGACTATTATTCTTTAAATTAATGTATGGATTATTTCATTATTTTGTCATGATTTTAATATCAATCTTTAACTTAATATTAATGTAATTAATTGTTGTAGGAATTATGTTGATGGGTGTTAATGGCGATCGATGAATGAATTGAAGATCTTAATTTTTTTTTATAGATTTATGTATTTCATACTTAAATTTGAAAAATTATTTTAGATTAATGTTGAAATTTAAAATTTTCATTTATATTGATTAAATTTAGAATTGATTATATTATGTGGAATTTTAAATTATTATTATAAATTTATATATTGAACATTTGTTATTTTAAACGTGGGAACCCGTAAAAAATGGGCTGGGTACCATTGTGGGTTTGGTAATTGTCAAAATCCGCAGTGGACGGGTTTTCTTAAAAAAGTTAAAACCCGCAACTGGTAATTTAAATTTTGTGCGGGTGTGGGTTTGGTAATGACAAACCTGCTGCGGGCGATGCCCATTGCTATCCCTATGTGAGATAATTTCTTTGAAACAATTATGATTCTTTTAAAAAGCTAAATTTAGTTTAGGATTAATTACTCCTGAGTGACACTTTTTTTGACAAATTTAAAAAAGGTGATAGGGTTTTTAAAAATAGGCGAGGGGGTGACAATCCGTTAACTTTAACGGGAACAGTAAATTAATTAGAAAATAACATTTTTGCCCCTATAGTTAATTATAAAATAATGTTTCTACCCCTATAATAGTTACAAAATGATATTTCTATCCTAACAATTAATTACAAAATATGTTTTTGCCCCTACTAAATTATTTTTAATTTTTTAAATAGAAAAAATTATAAAAAAAATTATATCTAAGTCTAATTAACAAGTTTTTTTTTTCTTAAGTCAAACAATTTTTTTTAAAAAAATTTCTTATTGAATCAAACAAAATTTTCTTATTAAAGTTAACGGCAAAGTTTGATTCAATAAGAATTTTTTTAAAAAAAAAATTTGATTTAACAAAAAAAACCTGTTAATTAGACTTAGATGCAATTTTTTATAATTTTTTCTATTTAAAAAATTAAAAATAATTGAGTATGGGCAGAAATATATTTTGTAACTAATTGTTGGGATATAAATATCATTTTGTAATTATTATAGGGATAGAAATGTTATTTTATAATTAACTATAGGGGCAAAAAATGTTATTTTGCAAATAATTTACTGTTCCCGTTAAAGTTAACGGAAAAGTTAACAGATTGTCACCCCCTCGCCTATTTTTAAAAATCCTGTCAACTTTTTTAAATTTGTCAAAAAAAGTGTCACCCATGAGTAATTAACCCTTTAGTTTAATACTCTAAAAATATTGAATTTATTATTCTAGAAGATATTGAAGGTTATGAAACATGGAGTGTGTGCCATATTTAGATGAGGTGTTAAAATCTCTTATGTTAAAAATAAGATGTTTGGGATTTGAATGCCACTCATATCAATGAGAGGGAATAGGATTGCTTTAAGTTAAATAATAAAAAAATAATAAAATAAAATAAAAAGGCATGGGAAAGGTAAAATATTGAAGTGTTTTTTGTGGGAAAAAAATGTCTTGTTTTCCTTTTGTTAATGTATTATTGTAAATTTTATCAATGAAGAAATATATCAAGGATTGATCTATAAATAGCACATATGTCAATGAAGGTGATAAAATTAACCCAAAATTAATAGATATAATGACCTCAATTAAAACAAAAGATTAATCATGTGTGTGTATCAATAATGTTAGGGATCCCTTCATAGCTAGTAAAATTATTTAACCACCTCCAATGAATGAATGTCACATCAATTGAGATACCTAGCATTACTCATATATATATATATATATAAATATAGTGAGAACATCCTTACTTTGTTAAAGTGATGATGTCATTAAAATAAAAAAAAACACATTTTTTAATATATTGAAAACTGTTTTTTTTTACCTATTAATGTATTGAAATTTATGTTTTTTATTTATATATATAGTCATCCTCTAGTGAGGGCATTTTTGATTTTGTTAAAATGATGATGTTTTCACTAGAAAATTATAATAATAATTATTATATATAATGAATTAGAAGATGAATATTTTTTTCTTTTTGTTTTTCATTGGATATTAACAATAAAAGATCTTAATGATAGTATTTTAATATTTTTATCTAATTGATAATTATAGTAGACTTAAAGGGTGCATACTGAAACTTCCCCTCCAAAGGATATTCGATTTCGTGGACTTATTTAAAATAAAATCAAATAAACAGACAAAAATCAGAATTTCACGCATTAATCTTTTAAAGTTTTTTAAAAGATACAACCCTTCAATTTTAATAAAAAGGATAAGATATATTGCTATACTTCTTGATTTTCTTCAATATAACACTACAAAATTTTAATGAATTAGATGAGTATTTTTTTTTTGTTTTTCATTGGATTTTGATAATAAAAGGATCTCAATAAAAAAATCTTGATAAAAACTAGGGATGGGCAATGGGTGGGGTGAGGTGGGGTGGAGGTAGGAGTGGGGAGGCTTAACCCATTAAAAATTTTATCCTCACTCCCCACCCCATTTCCCAATAAATTTATGGTGTGTTTATTTTGGGAGAATGAGAATGAGAATGTTAAAATGAGAATTAATACTTTGTTTACTTACTAAAATTGAATTGGGAATATGAATCAATTATGTGGACCCCACAAAAATTTAGAAATCATTCCTTGGATTGTGATTCTCATGGGGGGAGTTGGGAATGAGATTCCCATTCTCTAAACTTCCAATTATACTCCCACTAACATTTCAATATTTCGAAAATACCCTCATTCAAGTTTTGATGTTTTTGTATTTTAGTCCCTGCAGAATTATGAAAATAACCAAAGATTTTGTATTATTTACAAATAGGTCCTCTGATGATGATGATGATGATGATAATAATAATAATAATAAATTTATTTAATAATAATAATAATAAATTTATTTAATAATAATAATAATAATTTATTTAATTATTATTATTATTGTTTGTTATAAAAAATTTATTTAATTTATTGTTTTAATTATTATTATTAATACTAATTTTATTATTTTAATTATTATTGTTATTAATTTCATTATTACTATTATAATCAAAATTTATTAATTTTATTATTTAATTGTTAGTATTACTATCATTAATGTCATTATTATTATTTTATTAAAATTTATTATTTGTTATTATTTATCATTATCTAAATGTCATTATTATTATTATTATTATTCATTATTATTATTATTATTATTATTAACTTTATTATTTTATTTATTATTACTTATTGTTGTTATTATTTTTATTAATATTATCATTATTAACATTTATTATTATTATTATTATTATTAATTTTAATATTCTTATTATTATTATTATTATTAAATTTTATTGATTTTATTTTTTAATTAATATCATTTTTATAATAATAATATTCACAAATAATATTAAAATAATAATAATAATGTCATTATTATTATTTTAATATTATTTTATTAAAATCTATTAATTTTTATTATTTTATTCATTATTTATTATTATTTAAATGTTGTTGTTATTATTATTATTATAGTTATTTTTAATTATTTTAATTATTATATTTATTAATATTATCATTATTAACATTTATTATTTATTTTTTTATTATTTAATTTATTATTATTTTTAAATTTTATTAATTTTAATTTTTAGTTAATTTCATTTTTATAATAATAATAATAATCACAAATAATATTAAAATAATAATAATAATGTCATTATTATTATTTTAATATTATTTTATTAAAATCTATTAATTTTTATTATTTTATTTATTTATTTATTATTATTTAAATGTTGTTGTTGTTATTATTATTATTATTATAAACTAAGGGCATTTTAGTAACTTGAAACAATTCGGCTTATTCCGATTCAGATTTCATGATAAAGTAAATACATCAATGGAATTCTAGTCCATTCCGATTTCGATTCCTACAGCCCCAATAAACAACTTATTCTGATTCCCATTCTCCATTCTGTTGCAGCCCATTCCGATTCCTATTCATTCCGATTCCAACCCTTTTCGATTCCCGTTTAGTAAATCCACCATTAGTGGGATGGGGTTGGAGAATCCTCATGTGGGGAATGATTTTCCCATCTCCACCCTATTCCCCATTTACTTGTTTTATAGTTGGTATAAATACATAATTTCTAAAAATTAAAAATTAAAAACTTAAATAAAATCATCACCATATCATAAAGTATTTAAATTATTTAAAAAAATCCAAAGTTCAAAACAATATCTTAAAATTATAACAAAATTACAAATTATATAAAGAGAGTGGCACATTAAAGAGATAAAAGAAAACATAATAGTGTTTTACGATAGAATAAAAATTATATTTTATGTTTTTCTTTTAGTCACAGCCTATTTACATTAGGTAAAAATAAAAAAAATTATTAACTAATATTGTAATTGATAAAATAATTATTAAATAAAAATTTTAAAAATATCTACATATAATGGGGTTTTAAGTTTGGGGTGGGGTGGGGAGTATAAAACCAAACCCCATCTCATTAAAAATTTAGAGATTATTTTTTCCTCATTCCCCATCCCATTCCCCAAAAAATATTCAAAATTCACCCCATTTGGGGTGGAGCCCCAAACCCGTGAAGGATTTTACACTCTCTATAAAAACGCACCTAAAATAATGTTTGTTCTGGTGATTTTAATTTTTTCTTGTTTTTAGTCGTATTTTTGGGTGAGTTTTTTAATCAGGAACTCAGGGTTTAGTTTCTCCAGTTTCTTGGACTTACTTGAAATAAAATCAAACAAAGGGACAGAAATCAGAATTTCACGCATTAATCTTCAACCCCAACCCCAAGCCGAAGCCCAAAAGACTCTCAGCTAAAATTTGAAAACATCAAAGAGCCTACCAGCTCCACGAGCCGAAAACACAACTCCTCTCGGCTCGGCTTAGCCAAATCATCTACCGGCTCACACTTACTGTTACCAATTACCACCAACCATTCAAAAACACAACACAAGTCCAATAATAATTTTCACAGCCGCCGAAGCCGATCCGACGGCTGAGATTTAAAAAACAATCAAGATCCCAAGGTAGACAAAATAAATAAATAAGTAAATAAAAAATAAATAAAGCTGTCAGCCAGGTCAGCCTATCTTTTTCTCGTGGTGCCAATGATTCCTCCAAAATTTGGTCCAAATTTCATGTGAATTTAAATTTAAATTTAAAAATTATCATTTTTTAAAAACTTTTTTAATTTAAACTAATTTAATTTAAAAAAAATCACCTTTCCTCTTCCTCTCACGCAATATATATATATATATTATATATATATATATATATTCCTTTGCTCTTCAGCTTCTCTCATTACTCCATTTTTAATCTCTCAGCAGTATCAAATACAGAGCGATAGAGGGAACCAACACTCTCAGCTTCTTCATCTTCGAATTTTTCTCTCGTCGTCTCTTCAATCTAACGTAAGCTTCTCGATCTCTTTACTTTTGCTTTTTGTTTTAGTGTTGTTTTTGTTAATTTGATGCTAAAATGAAAAAAAAAGAACGGCGCCGGTTTTGTGTTCGAAACTGTTGATTTCATCGATCTGCATGTTTTATTCGATAAAGAACCAGTTTTCATATGGTAAGACGGCGCCGTTTTTTGAGCTAGACTGAGGTTGATTTGTGGCCGATCTAGGGTTTAATGGCTGATTTGAGGTGTTAAAGCAGAGATCTAGAGTTAAGTATAGTTGATTGTTGCATATGAAGTGAATCTGGATTATATAGTGTGATTTGAGGGATTGATGATGAGATTTGATTGATTTGATTGTTTGATCTGGTTTGATTTTTTATGGATCTGTGATTTTGGATAATCTGAGTGATCAGATCTGTTGAAAGAGACTGCTTTTCTCGAATTGAAGCTCGAAAAAATTGTATTTATTTTCTTGAAAGAGAAAATTGCTTCTTTTGTCTATCAGTTATTAATAACTTTTTTTAAAACTTGATTAACTACATGCATTTTTGAAGAGTTTTATAAGAAAACTCACATATACCAGAAAAATACTGAGTGGAATGCTATTGCTCGAATTTTGTTTCCTGTTGAATTGAATGTTTTTTACTTGATACAGATTAAAAAGTATGTGAAAGTTTAGATTCTAGAGATTGTTATGATGTGAAAAGTTTTAATTTGCTTGGTATATCTTTTGCAGTTTTATAAAAAATGGCAGATGCTGAGGATATCCAACCCCTTGTTTGTGACAATGGAACTGGAATGGTGAAGGTTAGTTGTTTTTTTCATGCTAATTTACTGGTCCCTGTTATGAGCTGTTCTGTTACTTATTTGGTACTCGTGTTAATTTTACCTAACCTCATTTATTTGTCAACAATGCAGGCTGGATTTGCTGGCGATGATGCTCCAAGGGCAGTATTCCCCAGTATTGTTGGTAGGCCCCGACACACTGGTGTCATGGTTGGAATGGGGCAGAAGGATGCCTATGTTGGTGATGAGGCCCAATCAAAAAGAGGTATTCTTACTTTGAAATATCCAATTGAGCACGGTATTGTAAGCAACTGGGATGATATGGAAAAGATCTGGCATCATACCTTCTACAACGAGCTTCGTGTTGCTCCCGAAGAGCACCCAGTGCTTCTCACTGAGGCACCTCTTAACCCCAAGGCCAACAGAGAGAAGATGACCCAGATTATGTTTGAAACTTTCAATGTGCCAGCCATGTATGTTGCCATCCAGGCCGTTCTATCTCTTTATGCCAGTGGTCGTACAACTGGTTAGTATAAACCATGACTTTAATCTGAATTTTCTTTTTCCTTGCTGTTTTCTCAATAGTTGTAACTGAATTGGCTTCTCATTTGGACAGGTATTGTGCTGGATTCTGGTGATGGTGTGTCTCATACTGTGCCAATCTATGAGGGATATGCCCTTCCTCATGCCATTCTTCGTTTGGACTTGGCTGGTCGTGATCTCACTGATGCATTGATGAAGATTCTTACTGAGAGAGGTTACATGTTTACCACCACAGCTGAACGGGAAATTGTCCGTGACATGAAGGAGAAGCTTGCTTATGTTGCCCTAGACTATGAGCAAGAACTTGAAACTGCCAAGAGCAGCTCTTCTGTTGAGAAGAACTATGAGCTGCCTGATGGCCAGATCATCACCATTGGAGCTGAGAGATTCCGTTGCCCAGAAGTCCTCTTCCAGCCTTCTCTCATTGGAATGGAAGCTGCTGGTATTCACGAGACTACCTACAACTCCATCATGAAGTGTGATGTGGATATCAGAAAGGATCTGTATGGTAACATTGTTCTCAGTGGTGGTTCAACTATGTTCCCTGGTATTGCCGACCGTATGAGCAAGGAAATAACCGCACTTGCTCCAAGCAGCATGAAGATCAAGGTTGTGGCTCCACCAGAGAGAAAATACAGTGTCTGGATAGGAGGATCAATCCTTGCATCCCTCAGCACCTTCCAGCAGGTGAGAAATTAATTACCATTCAAGTTCCCATTGCATTCCTGTTTTATTTAGATGTCTTCAAAGTCTGACAAATTCTTTGTATCATTAACAGATGTGGATCTCAAAGGGCGAGTATGATGAGTCTGGTCCATCCATTGTCCACAGGAAGTGCTTCTAAGTTCTAAAAGTGCTTGATGGGTGAGTTCTTTTTTCCATTTAGTTGGTTTTTGTGTCTCGTGTCGTGAACTCAAGCTGGTTGACGTGGAGAAGTGCTAAGGTTGGGGCCATTGAAGGAGGGCATGTCCCGATATTGACGTTATTATAATACAAGCTTCTCACAGCATTTGAGGGGGACTTATTTCTGTAGTCAACCCCCTTCCTTGCCTTGCATTCATCTGGGGTTCAACCAAGTCTTTTTTCTTTTTCTTTTTCCTTTTTTTTTTTTTTTTTCTTTTAAGTAGGATGTTTGTAGCTGGAGATGAAGAGTGGTTGTGATGCTTTTCCATTTCATTTTCTAAATTTTCATATTTGAAGTTTTTTTTTTTCCGAAAACATTAATGTTAATAGCTATTGTATGAGAAAACTTTATGTTAGTGTCAGTTTGCAGTCATAAATTTGGTTATTAAAATATATTTAATACTTGTTTGAGAGCTTTCAATGATGAATCAATGTCTTCTTTCAAATTATTGAATGTATTTTATTAGTAACTTGACGCCAGCAAGCATGCATGCCCTATTTGCTTGTATATTTCAAATTTGTGGGATCATATGATCGTGCTTTCAGTTTAATGTATTTTTCAAATTTGTTTTGTTCTTGATTCATGTATTCAGAGAATCAGATTAGACTGCAAGCAAAGCGGAATTCTATTTGTGCTAATAATTCACAAGTTTTGCTAATTTTTCATTTGCCTTTTCTCTGTGATGGTGATCTGCTGACTATGCGGGCTGCCACTACGGAAAATGTTTGGTTTGCTACCACTTGATTTTATTGAATAATCCCATCATAAGGGCGTCGCTTTCTATTTGGTATAATTCTTAGGATCGAAGTCAGATTAAGATGTCCAATTAATTTAATGTCTTGGCCGTATCAACTTGACTATTTGAAAATTGAACATTAAAGGGGTCTTTTTCTCCTCTTTTTATGGGCTTGAAAGTTGCGCTTCATTGAGAGTGAGAGCTACCCTTTTTCTTATTTAATGGCTGAAGGGTAATGGAAAATATGTACTCTTTCTCTATGGCACGTGAGTTGTGTTATTTGTCTTTGGACTATAGCAAGTTGAGATGAAAAATTTTGAAAAAAGCCATAATTTCAATGGGTTTTATCTTTTAAATCATATTTTCGTTAAATAAAATATGAAAATTCGTTTATTTGGCTAATCTACTTTGCCCGTGCATGTGACACTACCAAAGCTAACAAGAGATAATGATCAAACTGGAATTTTGTGAGGGTTATTTCCGAGAAGGGCCGCTGCAAGATTTTGATTGATTCCAGGTCAAAGACAGTCAAGTCGCGAGTTAAAAAACTAAAGGTCCAATACATCGTGTAAGTGATTCCGGTTCGGGGATGGCAATGGGCACTATTCGTAACGGGTATGTCATTACTAAATTAATAATATAGCATGTAAGTGATTCCGGTACGGGAATGGGAATGGGAATGGTAATGGGCACCATCCGTAACGGGTATGTTATTATTAAATCAATATTCGCACAAAATTTAAATTATTAAACCCACTTGTAATCCATTGAGGGTTTTAATTTTTTTTTAAGAAAACTCGTTCGCTGTGGGTTTTGACGATTACCAAATCCGTAATAGTACCTAACAAATTTTTTACGGGTTTTCATATTTAAATTCACAAATGTTCAATGTGTAAATTTACAACAATAACCTAAAATTCCACCTAAAATACACAATTCTAAATTTAATCAATGTAAATGGAAAATTAAAATTTCAACATCAATCTAATACAAATTCTCAAATTTAAGTATAAAATACACAAGTCCATCAAAACTCAAATGTGCTTTCAATTTAAAAAAAAAAAGGGAAAACCACAAACTAGTATCCAAAAGTAACAACACAATTATGCAAAAGTAGTATCCACTGCACCGACAACAATTATCATCTCATATTCTCATTTAATACAAGCTTCAAGAGTTATGATCTTCATTTCATTTACCACCATTACCGCTCATCCAACACGATTCCTACAATAATAATTAAGATTAATATTTTCTAAAGACTAATACTTTCTAAACACTAATCTGAATAATAAAATTATAATAATCCATGTATTAAGTTAAAGAAACTTAATGGATACAAAACTATAATAATCCATACAAAATTATGATAATCCATGCATTAAGTTAAAGAATAATAACCCATACAAAATTATAACAAGTATATAATAATCCATGCATTAATATTTTCTAAAGACTAATACTTTCTAAACACTAATCTGAATAATAAAATTATAATAATCCATGTATTAAGTCAAAGAAACTTAATGCATACAAAACTATAATAATCCATACAAAACCCTTCGGTACTATCAGAATTTAATTTCATTTTCAACTTAATCGATATATTTCAACTACCCTTCGGTACTATCAGAGTTAAAACTACACAACCTTTAACCAAAGATATCATATCCATTTGATTTTTATGCTCATAGAAAAATCTCAGACCATAGTTCTAGACGAATAAAAAAGTTATTAACATGTTTTTACGATCTCAACCATGCCGACAATTGCTATTACAACAATTTTTTGGATGACCTTGGTTAATAAGTATTTTGGCTTTATCTCGTTCTCTACCGAACAGAGCACGTTCAGTTGACGCAATTGAACTGGGTGGCCTTCGCTAAGCAGAAAATATTTATTTTTTTATAAGATTTTGGAATCAATTTTTTTTGAATTAATATAGTCAAAGTCTATAATAATAATAATAAAAAACTGATTTGTGTTTTTTTTTTTAATTTTAGAATTTGAGGGTCTACTTATAAATTTGAGCAAGCCGTTCATTTTCTTTTATTTCACTTGGTGGTTTTGATATTTTATAATGCGAATTCTAAAAATAGTGAAGCCATTCAACTCAACAAAAAAAAATTATAAATATAAGAGTGGTTAAAATCCAAAATTAATTTTTTAATAGCTTTCTTCTCTATACGAATAAGGCTGAAACCTAGAGTAGTGATATTTAACTCCTTTATCTCTCTCATTAGTCCTACTTTTTAATTAATCTCACTTATTTTCACAATTATTCTTATTAAATAATTAAAAAATAAATACAATTTCAGAAACTTTGGTCGCCTTGCACCACCACTGTCACTATACCCTATTAGCAAACTCCCCAACAGTCGTTGATCAAACCCTTCATTTATTTGGATTGATTTTAGAGAGATTGATATGATAGTATCAAAATCAAAATAACATCAAATGAAAAGAGGCAAAGAACAATTTCAGTATGGTAATCAAGAAATTATAAATTAATTAGACTGAATGATAAATAATGAAAACGAGACTAATAATAAAGCGGCTAACATGGGAATGAATGAAGGCTGCTCCCGCTGCTTTAGTATCTTTTATAAGATTGATAATATTATGTATTATTTGATAGTATTATGAAAACTATTGAAAAAATTTAAAAATTCATTTAATTTCCTCTAATATTTCAACGTTATTTCCGTAGATGTTTCATTAATTTTAAAAGTTTGGAGGCATAATGAAGTTAGAGTTGAAAATAAAAGAAAAGAATAGGATGAAACGGAATGCTATACAAATTTAATTTATTATTTCGCTCATGCATATATTTGAGTTAGTGGTCGGTATCAAAATGTGAATTGTGTGATTTGAAAAAAAAAAGTTACATAAAATTCATTTTGAAAATATAAAACTACTATATGTTGCAAATAATTAAATCAATAAAACACTAAATAAACCCTTTCTCTATGGCACGTGAGTTGTGTAATTAACATTCAATTGCCCTGCTTGCTTGTATATTTCAAATTTGTGGGATCATATGATCGTGCATATTCAGTTTAATGTATTTTTCAAATTTGTTTTGTTCTCGATTCATGTATTCAGATTAGAATGCAAGCAAAGCGGAATTCTATTTGTGCTAATAATTCAAAAGTTTTGCAAATTTTTCTCTATGATGGTGGTCTGCTGACTAAGCGGGGTGCCACTACGGAAAAGGTTTTGGTTTGCCGCCACCACCACAAGGACTTTGCTTTCTATTCGGTATATTCTTAGGATTTAAAGTATGATTAAGATGTCCAATTAATTTAATGACGTGGCAGTATCAACTCTACTATTTGAAAATTGAGCATTAAAAGGGGTCTCTTTCTCCTCTTTTGATGGGCTTGAAAGTTACGCTTCATTGTTGAGAGTGAGAGGTAATCCTTTTTCTTATGTAATGGCTGAAAAGTAATGGAATATTGTACATGTACCCTTTCTCTCTATGGCACGTGAGTTGTGTTATTTGTCTTTGGACAATAGCAAGTTGAGATGAAAAATTCTGAGAAAAGCCATAATTTCAATGGGTTTTATCTTTTAAATCATATTTTCATTAAATAAAATATGAAAATTCGTTAATTTGGCTAATCTACTTCACCGGTGCACGTGAGACTACCATAGCTAACAAGAGATAACGATCAAACTGGAATTTACATGGACGACTGTAAGTTACTCACTCTAAAATGTGCCTTAACAAAACTCTTTTAACTATTGTGCTATCTATCTATTTAAAAAACTGACTAGTCTTATATTTTTCTTGGATTACAATTACTTTCCCATCCATTGATCTGTCGATCAATATATTTCAACCAACCTTCGCTGCTTTCAGAGTTAAAATTACGCAACCCTTGACCAAAGATATCATATCCATTTGATATTTATGCTCATAGAAAAATCACAGACCACAGATCTAGACGAATAAAAAGGCTATTAAGCTGTTTTTCCGATCTCAGCCATGCCGACAATTGCTATTACAACAATTTTTGGTCAATAACTTTTTTGGCTTTATCTCGTTGTCTACCGAACAGAGCATGTTCAGTTGAATATTACTAGAGTAGTAATATTTGATCCCTCTATCTCTCTTACCAGTGCTACTTTTTAATTAATCTCACTTATTTCGATAATTACTCTTATTAAACAATAAAAAAATAATTAAAAAATAAATACAATTTCAGAAACCTTGGTCGCCTTCCACCACCATTTTCGCTAAGCTGCCTTGCACCACCATTGTCACTACCTTAAACCATCGCACCACTAGTACTTAGTTGCCCGCTGACCCTACTAGCAAACTCCTCAATAGTCGCCAATCAAAATCTTCATTTAATTGAATTGATTTTAGAGAGATTGATATGATAGTATCAAAATAAAAATAACATCAAATGAAAAGAGTCAAAGAACAATTTTAGTATAGGAATCAAGAAACTATAAATTAATTGGAATTAATGATAAATGACGAAAATGGGACTAATAATAAAGCTGATGAGATGGGCATGAATGAAGGCGGCTACCGGTGCTTTAGTATCTTTTATAAGATACATAATATTATGTATTATTTGATAGTATTATGACAACTACTGAAAAAATTTAAAAATTCATTTAATTTCCTCTAATATTTCAATGTTATTTCCATATATGTTTCATTAATTTTAAAAGTTTGGAGGCATAATAAAGTTAGAGTTGAAAATAAAAGAAAAGAATAGGATGAAAAAGAATGCTATACAAAATTTAATTTATTATTTCGCTCATGAATATATGGATCCTTGAATCAGTGGTAGGTATCAAAATGTGAAGTGTGTGATTTGGAAAAAAAAAAGTTACATAAAATTCATTTTGAAAAGATAAAACTACTATATATTACAAATAATTAGATCAACGAAACACTAAATAAAGAAAATACATTATTGTTAATAATTAAAATAAATTTTTCATATACCCTTTCTCTATGGAACCTGAGTTGTGTTATTAGCAAAGCAATTGTTGTTCTATTATTCCAAGAGATGAAAAATTTGGAAAAAGCCATATTTCCATGGATTTTATCTTTTAAATCATTTTTTTTCATTAAATAAAAAATGGAAAATTCAATAATTTGGCTAATCTATCAACTACACCGGTGCACTAGAGAGAAGAATTTTTTTATAATTTGGGATGGAGTAACTTTTAATTTGGGGAAATAATTTGCTTCATTTATAATTCTATAGCAGGCAACTATAATTGCGGTGCTTTGTTTATTTTTTTGAAATTAATTAATTTATCTTGGAAAAGGGATTAAAAGAATATGTGAGTCAGAAATATTTCTGTAATAATGAAAGTTTGTTTCCTCTAATTTTGTGGGTGTTAAAGCAACACTAATGATGATGTTAATGCACATGGCCAGCATCTGTTTTTCCAACTTCCAACCTCCTTCAACATTCCATTCCAAAAATGTATAACGGAAGAAAATATTTAGGGTGTGTTTGGTTGTATGTATTACGATGTATTAGGATACTGTTCATATTATTTTAATCCTAATATTATGTAATATTATGTTTGGGGGAGAAAAATTTAGGAATAAGGCAGCATTATAATGCGGCAGCTGCCGCATTACCACAGTTGGCATTAGCTAATGTGGCCGCTGCCCCATTAGCTTGCCTTTTTTTTTTAATAATAATAATAAATATAAATAACTTTTTAATTTAATATAATATTATTTTTTTGTTTTTTACATTTTTATTAATATAAACTAATAATTCATTATTCAATAATATTATATTATATTTTTTATTTTTATATTATAATTTATTAATAAATTTATAATTTAGTATAACTAATAATAAATGCTTAAAGAGTATATAAAAATATAATATAACATTACATTATTTAATTATATTATAATAATTAATATATAAAAATTAATTATTTTAAAATAATTTAATATAACTAATAAATATTATTTTATAAATATATAATATAAACTAATCACAAAAAAATTAATATAATATTATTAAAAATTAATACAGTACAGTGTAGTACCAAATATAATATAACATAAAATTAATGCAATACAGTGTAGCATCAAACACGATTCAACATTATTATAATACAGTGCTAATGCAATGCACCATAATACAATACACCTGCATTAAAATAATGCAATACAATATAATACAATACAGTGTGCCAAACACACCCTTAAAGCAAAACTATTAATGGTCTACTGCTGATAACTACTTATTATTTGAGTTAATCCACACCTCATCCTCTTATTCTTCAATATAATGCAAACGCATTTGTGAAATAATATTTTGGCAACTCTTTGCATTTAGGGTTTGATGGAGGTTTAGATGGAAATGTAAAACGTCTTCACAGAGATTATAATTTTAGAGAAGTATATAATTATAGTCAATTGAAATGTTTGAATTTTATTGTTCATTTATCACTAAATAGTTAATTTTTAAAGGATCTAATCATGGTGTCATAATCGTACCGTATTCACAGTCTGGACATTGTGAAAAGATTATAAAATTAATAAAAATTAATAAAATTCAACCACCTCATGGTATAAAAATACGATACCCATAAAATATTGTAGTCACAAATCACAACTCAAAAGTTGATTATTGGTATGCCAACAGCCACCCTTGTTGCAAAGACTTTGCAAAAAGGCCCAAAAGTCACGTTTCAAATAGGCCCATATAAATCAATAATGAAAGCTGATACTATGAATAAATAGCGTTTCTTCATGGTTAAAAATTTGAGGACAAAGAGATAATAATATGTAGCCGCCTCTTTGCATTCTTATTCTTCCTTGCTTAAGCAGGTTGAAAAGAGATTGAAACTTGAACATCAATAACAAAGTTCCAGTTCCCCTTCCTGTTCACAAGTAGTCCAAGGATCTAATAATTACAAGTTGACATCAACGGACCAATCTTATAAGCTCTCCATTACATACACTTTGACCAAATCATCTAAGCTCTCCATTACATACACTTTGACCAAATCATCTAGGGGGATTGAGATGTTGTAACTTCTGCTATAGGAAAAAAACTCTAACTATACAACAACAATTAATAGTATATAGTAAATATAATTTTTAAATAATAATTTTGACAAAAATATTTAAGATATAATAGATTTTCCATCATAAGTAAAAAATTATATTAATATAACTTCTAAGTTACAGTAACTAGTGTTTACCAAACACATTATTGCTCTCAACTTCAATCCCAAATCCCAAACGCACCCTCAACGAATCTCCAAGAAAGCAATAACAGTGAGCCCCACAAGCTTTTCTGTCTGCGTCTCCAGTTTCCACAAACCCCACTTCACTTCGATCAGTTGAACACAGCCAATGATCAAGAAACTGCAGCTGCTGGGTCTAAAAGATCATTTTCAAGAACATATAGAAAGGTATGGTTTTTGTAAGTGTTGTGAGTGTGAGTGTGAGTGTGAGGGGGTATTTTATAAGAAGATTGTTGGGGCCAAGGGGCCACAGTGTGAGAAGGAAATGGAGAGAATGGAGAGGTGGATTAAGTACTTCTGAGTAGTAGTAGTAGTGATTGTGAGGAAGAAAGCCTTTGAGTTTGGCTTATTTGCTTCTCGGTAAGGCTGCTTTTGTTGGTAGTGACTCTGTGATTGAGATTGTGCTTTCGGTGGTGGCTTGGAGTTAACTGTAGATGAGTTCTTGAAGAATGACCCTCCAAATGAGTAAATGTTCTTTGTTAGTTTTGAATTTTCATTGTATTGTGAGTGCTTGTACTTGGGATTCAGCTTTGTTCTAGAGATGATTTGTCAAATACTCAATGATGAATTTTGTTGAATTTGAACAGAGACGTGCTGCATGAATGAAATTAATTTCATAGTGTTTAGGCTAGATTGCTGACCAAAAATATGCTAAGCAACATAGAGGACATAACATTGATGGGGTAATAAACTATTTTTTAAGGACAACTTATAGTGTAACAGAAGTTTATAAACTACAAAACAATATATTTTACATTAAAAGTAACAAAATTAGCTCATCCCAAACTAAATAAAAAAAACTTGCCGCGTAGCGTTTCCAGCCACCATATTACGCAAAACTTTAACAATCATTAATAAACTCGGTGTAGCTTTTGCTCAAGCATGGTACTTCACAGACTTCATCAGCTCTATGAAATCCCTAAAAACTGCAGCAAAAATACACCAAGTCAATATGCCCGCAGGGGGAATTTTATGCAACATAATAGAAAATTGTTAATGAACAATTGAAGCAGTAATCAAGAGTGGAGTCCTCAAATTATAAGATTTCCACTCATTACAACATTTCTTCAGATCTTGCACTATCTGTTCTTTTAGTGTGGATCACAAGAAATGCTTGAACACCGAAAAGTGGTGTGTGTTTCAAAAAGAATTTCTGAAAACTAAATTTATAGGTAAAAAACAGATGGTATCAAAAAATGCATTACCACAGTCTGAATCATGAGGTCCTGGGGATGCTTCAGGGTGGTATTGGAGAGACATGGCATTTAGTGCCGGGTAAGCAAGACCGGCACAGGTACCGTCATTAAGATTGATATGAGTCACTTCCACACCTTTTGGAAGTGTAGCAGGGTCAACTGCATAGTTATGATTCTGCAAAATATAAACTTAAGGTGAATAAATAAACAAACTAAAAAGAGGAAAATAAATTATAGTAATCTTTCAAAATAGCACCCAATTAATGAAAGGTAAATTCAAAGTTTTGAACTGTAACAACTTTAGGTAAAAAAGAAGCATTCTATTATCTGATTCATTTCTACAAGTTCAACATCCCCAAGAATAGGATATCTTCCACTAAATTTTCCCAAATCAAACCTCGTGCTGTAAATGGAAATTTCTAGAAATCAGGCCATTAGCATAATATCAAGTTTGTCTAAACACACCTGAGCACTAATCTCTACCCGGCCATTTTGAATGTTACGAACTGGGTGATTTCCTCCATGATGACCAAACTTCATTTTAAAGGTTTGACCACCCAAAGCCTGACCAAGTAACTGATGGCCCATACAAATTCCAAAAACAGGAACCTTTCCTAGCAATTCCTTAACTGTTGCAACAGCATATGGAACTGCAGATGGGTCTCCAGGGCCATTACTGAAAAGAACTCCGTCTGGCTTCAACTTCAAAGTTTCTGATGCCGGCCAAGTTGAAGGAACAACAATGATTTGACAGCCATATGATGCTAAACGTCTCAGTATATTATGCTTGATCCCAAAATCATATGCAATAACCTTTAATTCAGAGAGAAAGAAAAATTGTAAGAGCGAATTCTAAGCAATACAAATATTTTTATCCTTCAAACACAAACTTTAAAAAACAATACTAACACGGTAAGTTTTGCTGTCTCTCTCATGCGTGTTAAAATCCCATTCTGGCTTTGTGCTATCAACCCATTCAAAAGGTTTCTTGCATGAAACACCACTAATTAAATCAATACCTGCAAAACAGAACAATGGAAACTCATAATTGCCTATATCCTGCAACACTAAAAATTCTATCCATTAACTGCAGCAAGTACATACCTACAATGTCCCATGAACGAGACATCTCTAGAAGTTCCTGATCTGATTTAGATTCCTCAGTGCTTAATACACCAATAAGACTTCCATCTTGCCTTAATCTTCGGGTGATTGCACGTGTGTCAACATCATCTATCGCATAATGAAAGAGTGCCAAAATCAAACATAGGTCAGTGGTTGTTTCCCAAAGAGCAAAGTCAACAAACCATCTAGGTAATTAAGAACAAAAAATTTAACTTACAAATTCCCATTATATTCCTTTCTGCTAAATAATCGCCAAGTGTTTCTGCACATCTCCAATTTGAAGTACTGAAAACATTTATTTAGAAACATAAATCAACATATGACCGACGCTTATTAGGGATAGTAGCAAGCATGCATTGACAAAGAGCAAGCTAGAGAAGGACAGCTTACCTTATACTTAAACTTCTTATCACTAGACCAGCGAGGAAGCACTGCCTTGATTCTTCATCATCTGGAAAGGACAGCATCATATTAAATTAAGATGTACGACAGTAGAAGCATGCAAGTTTTTATAACCATGAACATCGCCTACCAAAATTTACACCGGTATTGCCAATATGTGGGTTTGTCATCAGAACAAACTGACCAGCATAACTAGGGTCTGTCAGAATTTCCTGATAACTGCAAAATAAGCAAACAGCCACAACGAATCAGACTCTACACATAAGTTTCCACAGCTTGTCGACTCTACTGGAAGTTAATCATGATTATTTTCATATCCTCTTTGGTGAAGATATTAAGTTTTGTTACCAACGCACAAATATTTTCACTATAAATGGATCCATTACCAACCAGAAACAAACTGTTGTTAACCAGTAAATATGACATTCGTTGAGCTGCTGACTTATATCAAGCCCTAATAGTGAAAGCCCTCAATCAACTACTGTAATTTCATATCACAGGAAGCAAAGGCTCCTATGTTGACAGGCACCAAATCTATCAACATAGGACTGACCAAAAGGGACAAAATTATGGCATGACAGCACCACAAATCAGCTAACCTGTTAATTCATAAGAAATCCTGCCAATTACAGCTTCTTACTAACACCTAATATGAGACATCATACTTAGAAAATCTGGACAGAACCAAAGTACCACACCGTTATGACACTCTCTTTAACTTTTTAATATAATATGATAATAACAAGTACCAAATGTGCCATAATTCGAGATGTATCATTGTAACGACTATTCTTAAATTGCTTCTTAGATTTTCCCCAAGTTATCAAATTTACCAACTCCCAAATGAGAAACATTTCGACCAAAACTAAAGAATAAAAGTGTAAATATTCAAAATGGGTTGAATAGTTTGCTGCAAAAAAACATTTTCAGCTAATTTTTTTACACGGCCTCAAACCCCGTCAGCGACAAAAAATAGAAGTTAATTAAACCCAGCAAATAAAATAAAATAAAATAAAATAAAAAATAATCTCACCCAGTCAAAGATGTATTGAAGACAACTTCACCAACTTGGGTTCCTGAAGCACCAAATGATTTAGCCCTCCAAATCGAACCATCTTCAAGCACAAGTCTAGCATTTGCAACCTTCCACGGCCTTTCCGCCAAACCTAATTAATAAGCACACACACTAATTTTAACACCCAAAATCCAAATAAACAAACAACTAGAAGCTAATGCTTTCCGGCTCATTTTAACTTCCGGGTCCTTTTTTTCTTTTCATTTTTCAACCATAATACACGAAAGAAAAGAAAAAAAGGAAACAAGGCGAAGGGTTTATAGCAGTACCAGTGGCGGCGCCATCAGAAGAGAGAGGAGCGGAGCATTTGACGGTTACAATTCTGACTTTAGAATGGCTTGGTGGCTTATTCGGAGCAAAGCAAGTCGACGGATTGTTAAGAGCAAAATTTAAGCCTTGCGTCGCCATTATTAAATCAGCTTTCTCTGCTTTTGGGGGTTTTGTTTAGAGTCACTCTTAGTTGCAGAGCAAGTTTTAAATCAGCGTGTCTAGGTTTTTGTTTTTAAGTGTTGTAAAGTGAATGACACACGTGGGCACATAAATGTATATATGTATGTATATTCTCAAACAATCTCCCCCGTTCACTTTTTGAACATGGACTTCCTGCTAAGTTATATAATTTAATAGTCTTAGTGTTCAATTTATTATAAAATTATATAATTTAATAATTTATTTATGTGATATATGCAAAAATAACTCATTTTATACATATTAATGGATAATGATTGGGATCTTAATATTTAAGTCTTAATTTGAGTCCCAATACCATGTATCACTCATTTACTAGATGATGAATTTTATAGCTTATGAAATTACTTAAGCACCCTCGAATGGATGAATGACACATCAGTTAAAACTCAAATTAGAACTCAAATGTTGGGATCCCAATCATTATCCATATTAATATAATCATGTCGTGTAAAACATCTTCAGAGAGTCCTAATTAATTTAATTAATAAATTTTTAAACGATAGTTAATTCTAGTTATATGAATGAAAAAGAATTAGATTATCATCTGACTTAATAAAATGTGAAAAATCTTGTCAGATGAATATATCAGAAATTTATCCCATAAAGAAAAACAAAATACGAAATTTTACAGGAGGTGTTGTTTACATTGAAGCTTTTGGAATTTACTCGACATGTTACAATTGAAGAGGTGTGATACGCTATATAGGATTAGCTATGTTCAACGACTTGGGAGTATATGGCTCTGCTTCTCTTGAGAGTAGTTTGCTTCTCTTTAGAATACAACTTCTAAATCTCCTTTATAAAAAAAAAAATACTGAATGTGTAATTATTGTGCTTTAATTAAGCGGCTGTTATATATTTCATATTTAATTAAATCGATTTTTTACTTGTCGAACATTTTGATGATGTGGCAACTTCTCAACTATAAAGTCGGAAAATGCAATAAGATGTTGGGGTAGTATAAGTTGTCCAAGGACAGTAACTCATATTACGTAGAGTTTCATTAAAATTAGAGTAATATTAGATATCCTAATAAATAAGTCTCAATTTGAGTCTCAACTGATATGGTATTTATCTACTGGATGGTGGTTAAGTAATTTTATTAGTTATGAAATCCATTATCTAATAGATGAGTGACACATAGCATTAAGACTCAAGTTGGGACTCAAATATTAGGATCTCTAATATTATTGTTAAAATTAATAGGTGGCTACTTATATTTGTTACATTACAAAATGTACTCATCTTATGCATAGCAAAATAATCATCAATTTTTTTTTTTTAAGATAAAGTCCATATGGGTGAGTAAAGTTTAAAATCACGGCAATTGCTAAGTTACTATCTGATGTAACTTACAACCCTTTGAAAATAATATAAAAAATTGTAACATGTTGTGAGACCTATATATTTTTTATAAGAGGTGTAAGTTATATAAATAATAACTTAACAGGACCCTAAAATCAGTCGGCTAAGTCTTTCGATACAGAATAATTTCATCAGTTAAATCAACTCATTCGGCCTTGTATTAATAATAACTAGTAAAATGTTTTGAGAAACTGAGATATAAAAGTTGATATATGTAAATAAATGGAACATTCATTAGCCAAGGGCACAATGACCTATTCAACATAAGCATACGGCACAGTGGCCATTTCAACATAAGCATGAGGTCAAATTCTTAAACCAAACAAAACAACCCTAACAGATATTAGGTTCATAATACAAAATTTTTCTCAAACTTTTTGTTTGAGATAACACCTCCACTAGTACTACAGCACGCACTAAGTAGATGATAAACAACAGTCTCCATTTCCTAGCAAGTTTAGTTTCTCTGCAAATGATCACTGCAAAAGTTAAGCAAACAGTTTTCTAACACCAGTTTTCTAAAACCCTAGATCCCAAAATTTACTTCCAAAAATTAAAAGAAAAACGATGAGAAGAAGAGAAGTACTATTTTCAATACAGGAGGGTCTAAATGTCACTTTGTTAAAACATTTGGGGTCCATGTAGCAATTTCTAAAAAATTTAGGGCACCGATACATCGAAGATATTATATCATTTTTATAATTAACATGCCAATCACATCTGTTAACAAATGGTTAATTATTTGAAAAAATCCTCGGTTACCCTTCACAAAATATACAAGCACAGTAAATATGCGCAGAACAAAGAACAGAGAAGGCAAATGAATGCTGTTCACCTTAGAAAGATGGAACCAACGGCATCCTGTATATAGTGAACCATAATGCAATCAAATAGTAGAACAGGGCTTAGAAGAAACCTGCATAGAAAGCCCTAGAAAGAAAGAACTATATGTCAAAAAATTGTCTGAATATGTAAGAAGAGCAACAACCCAGCTAAATAAACATCATAGAAACCCCAACGCTGCGTAAAGTGCCTTAGTCAAGTTAAAATAAAATTCGTCGTCTTCAACATCTGTAGCCTTTTTGCACTCATGGCATATCCCTGGTGCAGTTTTTTTTTTTTGGATACTTTGTCAGTCAGTGGACTGTAAGACGTCACACCCGTAAACATTTGAGTAGCAAATGGGTTGTGGAGCTAAAAGTGTTCGGGATTGTACGGATTGCATAGGCTGGAAGGGGAGTGGTCTAGGGTTCAATGCGTTGGGTTTTGGGTGGACTGTGATGATGTTGAGGAGTGAGGTTGAGAGAAGCGAAGAGACTCTTCTTCTCACCATTTTATTTTTTTTTCTTTTTTTAGTTAATCTTACGTTCTAGCTAGGGTTTTATAAAAGAGTATTGACTACTTTTGCTATGATCATTTGCAGAGAAATTAAACTTGCAGGGAAAGTGGGAGACTGGTGTTTCATCTACTTTGTGCTGTGGTGCAGGTGTTATCTGGCTTTAGTTTTTCTCAGGCATAAATTTTTTGAAAGAATTCGTTTTATGAACCTAAATTTTTAGGATCCAAAATATGTGTATGAACTGAAACATATATATATATATATATATATATATATATAACGATCTAATACAGAATTCTGGCATAATACTATTAAACCACACGACTTAATAATTTTTTTGAACTTTAACAAAATGCAGGATCCTGGATTTGTTCTAATCAGAGATCACTGACTTTATTAAAGTTAGGGATAAGCTAAAAAAAAAACACATACTCTAATACATTATATTTTGTCCTATAATATATTGAAATTCGTATTTTTTTGTCTTTTAACTTATTCCTGACTTTTTTTATATTAAAGTCAGAAATTCCTAATTGAAATATATAGTGCTTTTCTAATGAGGGTTAAGGGATGGACTTTCACACCATTCTAATAACTGTCAAACCCTTTTAAAATGGTGTGAATGATCTCGCGCTTTAATAAAGTACCAAAGTCCTCTCCTAATAATTTATATATATTTATCCATTTGAGGATTTGTTTCACATTTTCCCCCAATCATTTATACAAAACTTAATTGACTAGCACTTCATGTATTTTTTACCCAAAAAAATAATAATTGAATTTGATGATGAATTCAAAATATTATAAGAGACCATATATGCTATATGCATACAAAGGATCATTTATATTTTATTTAAAGTTGCAGCCAAATTACTTGACTACAGTCATGTAATGAATACTTTATAAACTGGTATGTCATGTAATTTGTCTGATTGGATTAGATTATATTATACAAATTCTTAGTCTTATACAAATTCTTAGTCTTATTTCTCATATTATTCAAATATCTTTTTGTTTTATTATGTTGAACTGAAATTCAAGGAGTATGATTGTTTCAAAGCGAAGATTTTTAACTGATCATCACTAGATGCGATTGAAGACATCAAAACAAAACTATCTGAGGAACAGAAAAGTATTTTTATTAATCCTTCTTGCTTCAGTCATTTTTTAGATGTCCAAGAATTAAAATTTTCTGCCCAGTTACTCCACAACATATTTTTGGATGTCCAAGATCATGAAACCTGCGCAACCCATTTTCTCGATTGCCCAATTTTGCTTGATAAATAAATGAATTATGAATTTTCGCACCCTTTTCCTTTCTTGGGTTTTATATCATATTTATGTAATAGAAAATCTTTGGTCAATAACAAGTCAATAAACATTCAGCCTATTTTCTTAACTGCAGTCGTGTATATTCATAAATACAATATTCCAGTAGGTTAAATGGACAAAAAACACAAATTACCATAAACTTTCATCAATACACAAACAACATAAGCTCAAATACATTAAATAAGTCATAAACATAGCTCCAATATATGTTAGTATCATAATTAAGTATGAAGAGAACATAAATAAATTAAAAGCCATCTATATCATTCAACAATGCAATTGCTTTCTTAATTGCTTTCTCAATTGTTTTTGGGAATGTCCAACGTCAAGGATAAAAATCCTAAGCAGAGATATGTCATTTTGCTTCATCGTGAATACTTTGTAAATTGGTTCCCTTTATCTTCGTACCATTAAATCTATAATGCCTATTATTTTGTTGAACTCATTCACCAGGAAACAAAATAGACACACAAACCAAAGTCATTTCCTATAATAGGAAATTGAATAAATACAAGAGTAAATGGTACAAAACTAAAATCTGTGTTCTAAAATTGTGAGGAAAAAAAAAAGAGACTTCAACAAGTATAGGAAAAAAAAAGCATTATATTAGTTTTCTGATGCCAATAAAATGAAAATATGAGTTATTTTTTGTATTTATCATAAAATAAACTAAACCCAAGGAATATAAAATGTGAAGAAAATGCATCAAAATCACATATAAATTGAATCTTTATAGTACCTTGTAGTTGGATGAATACCTAGAGCACAAAAAAATCTCAACATTATTGTTGTGGATGTGTGAGTATTTTTGAGAACTTTTTTTTTGCTCACTGGAGGTGAAAATTGTTTGAGAGAACAGTGTAAGAGTGGTGGTGTTTGTATATCCTCGTTTGAGGGTACTTCAGTCAATACAAACTCCCAGAAGGCATATGTAGATAATTTTGAAACATGGGGAATAAATAAATAAATACCCATATTTTAGGGTATATTTATTTAAAAACCCCTCCAATTTTCATTGATAATTAATTTGATAACAATTAACTCAACAATATCGTAATGAAAAGTTGATAAATATATGGAACATTCATTGGCCATAAAAAGCAGCTGGCCTAACAAGTTTATATTATACGTTCTTCATACGACATGCCAATCAGACTAGTGAAGTTAGGTTGAAAAATGTGAATTTATAAAAGTTGGAGAAGCGAACTTTTTTGTTTTCTTGTCTACTTGTTTTTGTATTTTTTATTATTTTTGTGATGGTTTTGGTGTTTATAAGGAGAATTATTTGAATGAAAATGATTTTAGTGAAGCAATTGCCTTGTGCTTTGGCTTTCGAGTAGTTAGTGAGTTTGGTTTATCTCCATAGATTATCAAGTCGGATTCATTATGTATGGTGTGCAAAACAAGATTTTTAGATTCATCATATCTTAATGATTTGGCAGTGAATTTTGAGTTGTTCTGATACTTTTGTAAGATTCCATTCCTCTTGTAATCTTTGAGATTCTTTATGATATGATTTATATAATTTCCATTAAAAAAATTATAAAGGGACCGTGAATGGATAATTATTATTTTAAAACACAATGCCACTAAATAAACAAGCACAGAATATTTATATTTATATATAGAGAGTAAACAGAGAAGGTAAATGAATGCTGCTCACCTCACCTAAAGAAGCAGAAATAGTATAGAATAGCCAAGCATAGAATGAACTAGAAAGAAACAACTATATGTTAGAAAATTGTCTGTATAAACTACTAATTAAGCAATGGATGGCTTCTGGGCCACGTCAAATCTTGAGGAAATAAGAACAGCAACAACCTAACTGAACGAACATCTAATAATAGAAACCCCAATGCCGCAACGCACACTTGTTTTCATTTCTTTCAGCCACAGAGGTTATGAGTCACTACAGCTCCAAGAACATCAAATACTAAAGAAAAGGGTACCCTCTAAAAGGTCTTCGTAGTTTGTGGGCTTGTGGCTCTCATCATGACTTGTCCCTTAAGTTTTTCCTTTTGTGGGCCTCTGCTTTCTGCTTATTTCATCTCTCATTGCACCGTAAGATCTCCCACTCATAAACATTTGAGTAGCAAATGGGTTGATGGAGCTTAAAATGTCAGGGGATTGTACGGATTGTATAGATTGGTCGAGGAGTGGGTGGTCTAGGGTTCAATGTGGTGGCTTTTGGGTGAATTGTGATGATGTTGAGGAGTGAAGTTGAGAGAAGCGAAGAGACTTTTCTTCTCATTCTTTTTTTTTTTTTTTTGGAGTTAAATTTGGAATCTGGCTAGCTAGGGTTTTAGAAAAGAGTATATTGACTGGTGTGCAGGAAGAAATTAAGTGCGAAACTGGTGATTCATCAATTTTGAGCTGTGGTGTGCAGGCGATATCTAGTAAAGGCTTTAGTTTTTCTCAGGCATGCATAATCTTTGTGAAAGAATACGTTATATGAACTCAGGGGCGGCTTTAGCACCAGGCGAACTAGGCGGTCGCCTAGGACCCCACTATTTGATATTTATTTAATTAATAAAATAATGAATAATTGTTCTTCTAAAATTTTAAAGATTTTATTTAAGTTACCTATATAAGAAAACTTAATTTTTAGATATATCTCTATTTATTACTCCTATTCATAATTGTCCAAAAATTAGATTTGTTTTCCTAATAAAAATTCTATTTTTAATAATCTTCACCTTAAAAATAAGATTTATTAATTTTTTTTTATAAAAATTTCATATTTGATAATGTTCGCATATGGTAGATTAATGCTTTTACCAATTAGTTCTTTATATTGTTAATCTTTCCAAGGAAAAAAAATTAAATACTTTCACTTTCAAAAAAAGAATACTTTGTTAAAACTATTAACATTTGAACTAACTTTTAATATTTCTTTAAACTCTATTAAAACCTCAAAACCAATAGACATTGGATCAATAATAATCTTAGTTAAAAATTTTCTTGTTCTCTTCTCTACAAAGAAATTTATTCGCCGCGAAATCTATTGCCATCATCTGATCGTCATATTCACCTCAATTAATTAATTTTTCATGTGATATTATTTTATTATTTATTTTAAATTATTATTGTTCTTTTTTAATAATTTTAATTTATTTTTAATTTTTTTATTAACATATAGCTTGTATAATATAAAAGAAAATTAAATTTTAAGTTATTTTATGTTTGATGTTATTGTGTGCACAAAGACCTAAAAAACAAATTCTCCTAAGGCCCTGAATTTCTTAAAGCCGACCCTATATGAACTTAAATTCTTTTTAATGTCCATAAACACGTGCATGAACTGAAAGAAAAAATGAAAAACAGAAAAAAGGTTCTATTTATAATTAATCTTCTCCTTGCCTTCTGTTTTACATTTTCCCCATTTTATCTTTCCTCCTCATATATTTTCTTTCAGCTAATTTAAATGTCATCATTACTAAAATGAACATAGTAAATTCATAGGAAGGGGGGAAAAAAATCCGCTACCAGAATAAGGGGATTACGAAAAATAAAATAAAATAAAATAAGTAAAAGTGAAAGCTCCCCGTTCTATGGGGCCACAACTACTAATGGCCTTACAGTCCCACAAAGAAATTTATATACAGGACTAATGTTTTTAATATTTACCTTTTCATACTCTTCTCTCACTTCTGCTGTTCTGCATTTGTAACATATTACAGAGTAGACAAATATCTATTCTGACACTCAACTCAATTTGAACACTCACATAAAGTGAAGAAAATGCTGAGACTGAAATTGAAATCAAGTTCCCTAGATAATTCCTATTTGACATTATTTATAGACCGTTAGGAGTTAGAACCTTTGGAGGATCACATCCAATCTCCACCGTTCATCTCAGCAAATGGGTTAGATTTTCTCATGTGAGTGTTCAAATTGACTGTGTTCTTTTTTTATTTTTTTTTATTTTTAACCTTATCCCTAATTTTAATATGGATAGAAATTCCTATTTAAAAACTTACTATATATACAGAGAGAGAAATGTTCTAATCCAAGATCTCAGATTTGTTATAAAGTCCGAGAAAACTATTAAGCCGTATGGTTTAATTCAGGTATAGGTTTTCTCACATTTTTTTTGTGAGGACATGCTATTAAGCCATATGATTTATTGGAGGCAGACACTCTATTAAGTCATATGACTTTATAATAAATTAAATATTAACTTTATTAAATTATATGACTTAATAACGTGTCTGCATAAAAAAAAAAAATGAGAGCACTACTCCTACTTGAGAATATATATATAAAGAGAAAAGTGGTGTACTTTGTAATGATCATCAAGCCATAAATTCTAAGATAGTTACAGAATCAGCTTGGTGAGGGTAGCGTCAGATCTAGCACGTGACTAGCTTGGCAAAAAAAAAAAAAAATGATTATAAGAATAAAAGAGAAAATTATTTTGGGTTTTTAATTAGTCCTTATTAAATCTATTAAAATAACCCATATAAATTTATAAACTCATAAAATTTAAACTTTAATTTTTAAGAATTATAAAAACCTACATTTTAATTAAAAATAATGATAGCCCACCATCCAAAATATTTTTCTATTCTCAAAAATAATTTTTTCAGTTTCTATAATAATAGTAGAACGAATATTTTCAATAACAAAATTTATAAAGAATCATCTTTAGAATCAGATGGGATGAATAATAGTTTGGTTATTTTTATAAGAAATAATATATTTAATAACACTGATAATAAATTTATTGAATAATATTTTCAGAATATGAAAATGTATCGAGAACAATTATAAATATATTAATAAATATTTTATATGTTCAAAGTTTTAATTTTTATATTTTTTTATTATTTGATTTAGTCCCCGCTAAATTATTTTTCAAGATGGTTAAGGAACTGAAGTAAAGCAAATCTAATGTTCTTGATGGGCTTCATTCGAGTGTCCCCAAGACACAAGCTATTAAGCGGGCATGATTAATTGTTGCAGTGTCTGATGAGCGAGAAAGTCTTAGACACTGTCATCTCCCATAACTTAGTACGCCCCACCATTCATTTGTTTTTAACCACCAAAAATACCTCAATATATCTTAATATTTTAGTCAATAACTCTTACCTTCGAATGCCGTAGAGAATATCGAATTTGCCTTTGATTTAATCTGCTTTGACTTCGATTGTGTTAGGAAAGAAATCCACACAAGCAGCTACAAATTAAGTAAAAATAAATTTTTTTTTTCTTTGTGTGATTAAAATGAGATGTTTACCACAAATAAATAAACAGAAAATAAGTCAATACAATCTCAAACAATAAATTAACTACAAGAGACGCAGATTTTTACGTAAAAAAACCTCAATTAGGAAAAAGCATAGGACTGTAGTTCGATATAACCTTCCACTATAGTAATAATGGGATTACAATACAAATTCTTCTCTAGATAAAACTAGAAGCTAATAACATCATGAATCTCAACAATCTTAACTTACAGTAATAACCTAATATTTGTCTCTCAAATAAGTGGGTGTCTTAAATAACAGTCAAAGATAGGGTGGGCAATTTGTGGGCCTGGGCCGAGCTTTTGCAAGCCCAGGCCCAAGCCCCTGAATGCAGAAGCGAGCCCAAGCCCATTGGAAGCCCATCCAATCGAGAGCGAGCTAGGCCTAGGCCGGACTTGGGCCGGGCTTGGGCTTTTGGCAATTTTTTAAAATAATTTTTTTAATAAAACTATAAACTAAAAACACTTTAATTATAATGATTATCCAATACACAAAAATAATAGAAATACAACATAATAAATAACTACAAATTGTTACTTTGCCTAAAATAAATAAACAAGCAATTAGCAAAAGAAGAAATGAAGAATTGCAACTTACAATCACATTAATATTTGTAATTGTGTGTGTGTGTGTGTGTGTGTGTATAGCGTGCTTGGACGGTTGGTGGCGACTGGCGATGAATCGATGATGGCAGTGGTGTTTGGCTTGGCTGTCTGCACTCTGCAATGCTTTTGATTTTGAGATTTCAGATTTTATCTTTTTTTTTACTTAGGGTTAGAACAGGGGAATGAGAATAGAGAGATTAGAGAATGAGAGATATCACACGGGCAAAATGTAAAATTGTAAATGGGTAATGTGATTTTTGAATAATTGAATTTAGAAATTAATTTTTTTTATATATTAATATAAAGCCCGGGCTCTTTTTACATTAAGCCCAAACTAGGCCCACAATGTATAGGCTTTTAATTTTTGAGCCCGAGCCCTTAACATTATCACATGGGCTGGACAAAAAGCCCACGGGCTGGGCTGGGCCTGACCGGGCTTGGGCAGGCCCAGGCTTTTTTGCCAAGTTTAGTCAACGAGAGGATAAAACAAAAATCAAGAGCAGTAGAAATTTAGGGGTCAATGTCAGAAATTTACCCTCCAAATTTGAGATAAAATACAATTAAAATCGCCTTCTGATTCTCCAATTGAAGATTGAAATAATTGCCCCAAAATTAAATATCACGGCCAGTGTTTTCTCTTCCTCTCTCGTCTTTTATGCGATTGGTAATAATGTCAGCCGCTTGCCTTTTATTCTTTATATATAGACATGTGATTTTTAAAGCTAAATTTCATGGCAATTTTCAATTACCCCTAACTTGTTTCCTTTAATTACTTAAACACCTAAACTAATGGAATCTTTGGGCTTAAACCACCCAAATGAGATGGACTCAACAAATCTCCCCCTCCAGATAATGTGAGGGGCACCACCATGCTTGCTCTCTGCTTGTAGCTTTCCAGCTTTTCCTTGGGTAATGAATTTATCATCATATCTGACTCATTCTTAATTGCGTGAATCTTCTCAAGCTGCAACTGTTTCTTCTCAAGCACGTCTCGTATCCAATAATACCTCACATCAATATGCTTAGATTTCGAATGATATATCATAGTTTTTGCTAAGTGAATGACACTCTGACTATCGCAGACACAACATAGCTATCTTGTTTTACACCCAACTCTTGTAGGAAATTCTTCATCCATAAGGTTTTTTTTACAACTTTTAGTGATTGTAATATACTCTACCTCAATGGTAGACAAAGCAATCCATTGCTGAAGCCTGGAATGCAATGAGACTGCTCCCCCTATAAAGGTGAGCAAATATCCTGATAAGGATTTTTTGGATTCAACATCTCCTGCCATATCTGCATCTATGGATACTTATAACATAGGTTTGTCACCACCAAAACATAAACATGCCTTGGAATTTCCTCTAAGATATATGAGAATCTACTTTACTGCTGTCCAGTGTTCTTTGCTAGGATTAAAGAGAAACTAACTGACTACACCAACTATATGAGCAATATATGGTCTTGTACAAATCATAGCATACATCATACTACCAACTGCTGAAGCATAAGGAACTCTTCTCATCTCTTGCTTCTCTTTCTCACTTGTAAGATAATGCTCATAACTAAGCTTGAAATGACCTGCAAGTGGAGAGCAAACAGCTTTTACCTTGCCAATGTTAAATCTTTCAAGAACCCTTTCAACATATGCTTCTTGAGGTAACCATAACTTCCTAGATTTTCTGTCACCGGAAATCTTCATGCCAAGAATTTGCTTTGTTGGTCCCAAGTCCTTAATTGCAAAAGACTTGCTAAGCTTTTTCTTCAGATTATTAATCTTACTACCATCTTGGCCAACAATTAACATGTCATCGACAAAAAGCAAAAGAATGATGAAATCATTATCACCAAACTTCTTCACAAAAACACAATGGTCATACATACTCTTGCTGAAACTATGATTCTCTATAGAAGAATCAAACTTCTTGTACTATTGTCTCGGTGCCTGTTTCAGCCTATACAAACTTTTCTTCAACTCGCACACAAGTTCTTCTTTACTTTTGACACTGAACTCTTTAGGTTGCTCCATGTATATTTCCTCCTCTAAGTCTCCGTGTAAGAAAGCTGTCTTTACATCAAGCTACATGAAGCTGTTCAATCTCCAAATTCAAGCCAGTTGCTAATCTCATAACAACTTGGATAAAAGACATTTTCACCAAAGGAGAAAATATTTCTTCAAAATCAACACATTTCTTCTGGCTGAAGCCCTTTACAACCAATCTAGCATTGTACCACTATTGTGAGTTATCTTCAGTCTTCAACCTATAAACCCATTTGTTCTTCAGTGCCCTCTTTTCCTTATAAAGCTTTACCAAGTCATAAATGTGATTCTCATTCAAGGATTTCATCTTTTCTTACATGGGTTTAACCTACTCATTTTTCTACTGATGAGACATAGCTTCTTCAAAACATTATGGCTCCCCTCTATTTGTAAGCATCACATACTCATATAGAGGATATCTAGTGGAAGGTCATTGTTCTCTAGTTGATCTGGCCAATTTTGGCTCAACTGGTAGTGTAGGTTGTTCTGGAGGTACTTGCTCAACTAATTCCCCTGAACCATCATTATTATCCTCCCCAACTCCCCAATGATCATCATGAACTACAGGTGGAGAAATTAAAATAGGAATAATAAGAATCTCTAGAGATGACTAAGACTCATTACTCGTCTCTCCACCAACTATCTGATCTTCAAGAAATAAAATATCTCTAATGTCGATCAGTTTCCTTGCCACTGGATCTCATAATCTGTATCCAAATTCTTCATGTCCATAACCTAAGAAAATGCATCCTTTGGCTTTATTATCAGGCTTCGATCTTTCATCCTTAGGAATGTGAACATATGTTCGACAACCAAACACTCTCAGGTGTTTATAAAAATCATATTTCCTAGTCTAAACTCTCTCAGGTACATTACCATCTAATGGAACTAAAGGAAAAAGGCTAATCAAATCAATCGCAGTACGCATAGTCTCTACCAAAATGATTTAGGAAGCTTGGCATAAAAAAGCATACACCTGATCATTTATTCAATTGTTCTGTTCATCCTTTCTGCAATACCATTATGCTGAGATATTTTTGGTACAGTATTCTTAAGTCTAATTCCATGGGATCTATAATACTACTCAAATAGTCCTCTGTACTCACCACTATTATCTGCCCTGCACATTTGAACTTTCTTCCTGTCCACTTGGTCTTTTGATTTCAAAGCAAAACCCATACTTTTCTAGAACAATCATCAATAAAAGTTCCAAAATAAAGTGCACTTTCTATTGATCTACTTTGCATCATGCAAATATCAGTGTGAATCAAATCAAGGATATACGACTTTCTAGATGGAGAAAAACTCTTAAAAGCTACTCAATGTGTCTTTTCAATTAAGTAGTGAACATAAGTCTAAAAGGACATACCTATGGCGTTGGGTAGAAATCTTTTTCTAATAAGAGCTTTCAAACCTTTCTCACTGATATGACTAAGCCTTTTATGCCATGTCTCAAAGTCAGAATCTTTTACAGCCACATTCACATCTTCTTTCTTGATTTTGGCTTTTATCACATAAAGAGTGTTTACTTTCTTTCCTCTAGCTAACACTAGGGAGCATTTAGTGAGCTTTTATTTTTCTTCACCAAATTGGTTAAAATAACCATTATCATCAAGTTTACCTGTGGAGATCAAATTAAGGTGAATATCTAGTACATGTCTAACATCTTTAAGTAACAACTTACAGTCAACTCTGGTTTTCAAGCAAATATCTCTTATGCCCACAATCTTAGATGCCCCCTCAATTCCCATCCGAATATGGCCATAATCACCATTAGTATAGAATGTGAAGTAATCACGATGTGCAGTAACATGAAATGAAGCACCAGAATCTATCAACCAATCACTGGTATATGGCAAGTGAGATTTACAAAGCTCTTATCATAAACAATATTCATATCACCATCAACTATGGCTGAGTGTTCTCTTTGTCATTTTTCTAACCATCGGTAATTTCCTTTGCCTTTTCTTTTTTCCACAATCGACATTCCCTTTCTATATGACTTATTTTTTGACAATGAAAGCACTTGAAATTTCTCCCATGTGACTTAGATCTTCCTCTAGGGTAATCATTATTGTGCTAACAGGAATTTCTTCTTTGGCTTCTCCCCCATTTTTCTTGCTTTTCTAAAACAAGTGCATTTGACTTAGAGGGAACCACTTCAACACTCTTTCTTCTTCATTCCACAGCCTATTTATAACAATATCCAAGGTTAGTTTCTCGTTCAGCGCTGAGTTATTCACTGACACCACTAATTTCTCTCAACTGTCAGGTAAAGAACTAAGCAATAACAATGCTTGCAACTCATAATCTAAAAATAATCTTCATAGTAGTCAACTGATCAACCAAGATTTGAAATTCACTAGCGTATTTAGTTATACTGTGCTCTTCCTTGTATTTCAAGTTAATAAGCTTTTTCATCAGATTGGCTTTGTTTTGTGCTATATCGACTGCACATAAATTGTTTCTAGTTTCCTCCAAAGAACATCAGCCCTGGATTCCTTTGTAACATGGTGGTATACACTTTGATTAATCCATGACCTAATAGTACTCACGACCTTCTAGTTCAATTGAGCCCATTTTTTATCATCTACATCAGTAGATCTAGCTTTTTCGCCTTCAATAGGTTTATGCAAGTCTCTTATAGGGTAGATCCTGCATTCTAGACTTCCAAATACCATAATTCTATGACTTCAATTTAATCATGCATGCCGAAGATTCCTCCATCTCAACCACGCAAATAATAAAAATACACAACCTGACACTCTGATACCACTTTGTTGGGAAATGAACCCATACAAGCAGCTGCAAATTAAGTGGAAACAAACTCTTTCCCTCTTTGTGTATTAAAACGAGATGTGTACCACAAATAAATAATCAAAAAATAAACCAACACAATCCAAAGCAATAAATCAACCACAAGAGACATAGATTTTTACGTGAAAACAAATTGAGAAAAATCACAGGATCGTAGTATGATATAGCCTTCCACTATATTAATAATGGGATTACAGCACAAATTCTTTTGTAGATAACAGTAAAGGCTAATAACATAAAGAATCTCAACAATCTTAGCTTGTAATAACAGCCTAATATTTATTTCTCTAATAAGTGGATATCTTAAATAACAGCCAACGAGAGGATAAAATAAAAATCAAGACAAATAAGAATGTAAGGGACGATGCCAGGAACTTACACTTCAAATTTGGGAAAAACGGAGTTAAAATCGCCTTCCGATTATCAAATTAAAGATTAAAACCCTTGTCCCTAAATTATCCTCTCGTTGTCTTCTATGCGGTTGGTAATAATGTCAGCCGCTTGCCTTTTATTCTTTATATATAGCCACATGATTTTCAAAGATAAATTTCATGGCAATTTTCAAATTACCCTAACTTCTTTCCTGTAATTAGTTAATCACCCAAACTAATGAAATTTTTGGGCTTAGGCCACCTAAATGTAGGGGTGGTAAAAATACCTGCCCGGACCTGACCTGGCCAATGCAGGCCAGGTATACCCAGACCAGAGATGAGGACGGGCAGGTCCCGTGTATCACTTGAAAAGCCTGGGTTTGGCCCGAAACCCAAATTTTATAAAAGGAAATTATTATAAAATATATATTATTTTCAATAATTATATTTATTTAATCAATTTATTATATATATTTAAAATTTTAAGTATTTAAAGTTCCTATTTTCATGTCTAATTTCATTAAAATAAATTATAAAATTATAAAATAAATTAAAAAATATTCACATATAATATTATAAAATATAAAATCTGGGTTTAAAAATCCGGATTAAAAAACCCGGACTGGTGCCAGACTTTTTAAGCCTGGATTGGGTGGCCAAAAAATATTTTTCCATACCCGGACCAGACCCGAATTTTGCCAACCTTACCCAAATGAGATAGACCCAATTGATTGGACCTTCGAGAAGAGTGGGTAAGAGTAGCGGAGTGCCTACTCTGAACTCAAGTCAGTTTGAATTACTTAGAAAGTGAGGGAATATAAAGAGAAAATGATGAGAAAATTTTACTTGTCACGCATAAAGTTTGTGAGAGAGTTTATCATATTAATCTTACTTTTATTTATATGCCTTAAAACATGTGTACCAACGGTAAAAAGAAAAATATTGTGCACATATCTTTATTTGTAATATCCTTCTAGTGATCGTTTCTTCATCCCCATCTTATTTCTTTTAAATCTACAAGGGGTATAAGTATAAACCCTCTAGAGTTTTCCATTAAAAATATTATTAAAATATATATAAATAGTTTTAAAACAGTAGAGGAAATTAAAAACTTTATTATAACATCATATTAAATTATGGAGCAATGTGCTGCTTGAAAACATTGGAGCAAAGTATTTGACAATGATAGCTTTGAGTTAGGTGGGCTTTGTACTTTATATTGAACAGGCCTAAGTGAGTTCACAAATTTCGGGAAATTTTTAAGAATGACCCAAAATTTTTTAGAAATTTTTAAATTAACCCCTCAAACTTTTTTCTATCAACATTAGCCAAACAAACCCGACACTCCCGAAAATACTTTTCATTTTCACTCCACCAAACCGAAACTCTCTCTCTAACCAAGCTCTCTCTCTCTCTCTAAGCAAGATCTCTCTGTATAGCTCTCTCTCACCGATTTCCAGCACCGGGCTTATCTTGAGTCATCAACGAAGGCAAAACAACACTGAGATCTAAATTTATTAAGGTACTTCAAATTTTGATTGCATAATTTTTTTGCTAGTTGTTGTTATTCTGTTGTTGTTGGTGATGATGTTGAGATTGAAGACTGTGTGTTATTGTTGGCGTGGGTGAGGGTGTGAGGGTGGGTTGGTGGCATTGGGGGTCGGTGCTGTCGGTCGCACCAAACCTCGTGCGAGCATTGCGTCGCAACAAGGTTTAGTGCATAGAGCGGCGGACGCACCAAACTTGGTACGACAGACGTTTGTCACATCAAGTTTGGTGTGACTGGTGCTGTTGCACTTATATCAGGTGCGACAGGGACATGCACCAGTCGCGCCTGATAAGTTGCAACAGGTGCCCTTGTCGCACCTCGCAACCCAAATGAGGCGTGACAGGGGCTCCTGTCGCACTTGATAGGTTGTGACAGGCGCGCCCGTCGCGCTCATTTGGCTCGCGACAGGCACGCCTGATGGGAGCGACAAGGGCGCCTGTCGCTCCAATTTAGTGCGACAGGTTGTCTGTCGCACTAAATCATAGTTCTGAAATTTAATTTAATTTTTTCATGTTTTGATTATTTATTTGTTATAAATTTAATGAAATAATATTATAATTGTAACAGATACATGGCGAGACCAAGCATGATGAAGTTAGCATATGTTGATCACTTTCCCGGCCGAATCACAAGTATGTGTAGTTTAGAGACCGTCGTAAAAGCCATCCAGATGAACTTAACAAAACAGTAGTTGAAATTGTTCAAGAAAGATATATTTGGGCATTTTTTAAAGTGTCGAAGTTTTTCGTTTAGTGGTGTGATTCTTCATAATTTGTTGCTTAGGCAAGTGGAGCACGGAGAATGCGAAGATCAGGTATGGTTTGAAATCGGAGAACATTTAATATGCTTATCAGTTGGAGAGTGGTGCTTAGTTACGGGACTTTGTTATGGTGAAGATTCCGTATGGAGAAAAACAAGATCGCACATGCTCCTTAATAAGTATTTTAATGGTTTGTTTCATAATTTGACCCTTGGAGAATTCGACTTAAGATTTGAGGAATTAGACTTCAATGCTGTGGATGACACTGATGAACTTAAGATAGTGCTCTTCTATTTTGCGGACAGAGTACTAAATATAAGAAAACTGAAGAGTCAAATTAATTTCACATGCTTAATGAAGTGGATGATATAGATTACTTTCAAAGTCGGCCATGAGGTCGTTTGTTGTGGGAAACGATTTATGAAAGTCTTGACAATGCATTGTACGGCAAAGGTGAGAAATTTAAGAAGACTCGCATGGAAAAACCAAACCATAAAATTGAGAAGTACAATGTTTATGGTAAGTGTGGTTTTTTAAGTAATTAGTTTTTTAAATTTAGATTAATATCAATAAGTTTTTTGATTTATGCACTTTGCTTATTGCAGGCTTGGATTTTTTAAGTGATCAGGGGCATGTCGTCCGAGTGGGTCATAAAAACCAAAAAAAAATTCTACGCATTGTGCAATGGAAGCCCATCGCTTCTTCTAAAATAAACTTTAGAGGAGTTTATTCATTATTTAATGATAATTAGCGTCTTGTAAGTAATATTTATTGGTGGATGTTTACTACTACTTTTTATATTACTAAATACTACATGATTAAATGTTACCTAAAATTTGGGTTGAATTTATGGCAGGGAAACGTTTTCCAAACCCTCGAGCCGGACGCAAAGGAGAAAACCAAACAATTTTGGCAGACTGTAGAGGTTTACATGCCCCATATCCCAAGTTGGGCTCGTAATGTAGGTATTCTATAATGCATCATAAAACATCAGTTAACCAAAACTCAAAATTTAGAACAATTATTAACTCATCTAAAATGGTACATTGTGCAGCATCAGCCTTCAAAGAACATGCCAACCATTACAAGACAATTAGAGGAGCATCACGACACCACTACCCCACCAGTAGAGCAGAAAATCTCGTTGAAGACGAGGTTGATGCAGATGAGATGCACGAGTCTGAGGATAAACATGATTCAGAGGTGATAGACTAATTTACTTGTTAATTATATAAAATATGTTAACACTAATTGTGCTTTTTGCAATATAAACATAAATTATTTGTGTGGTAACAGTCGAGGACAAAGAACTATCATAATTATATGGTTCGACGGCTAGACAAAATTGATCGTAATATTTCGGAACTGAAGTCGGCATTTAAGCCAGAACGTAAAGAACATAAAGAATTTAGAGATGCGGTGATGGGATTTATCAGTTCGTATGCTGAACGCTCATACGGTGCTTCTCCAACTAAACACTCGTATCCAATGAGAAAATTTTACATTTAATAATTGTGTTCCTTTAGCTTTTAATTTGATATTTGTTTAATATATTCATCTTGGTGAATGGACAGACCCCAACTGATCGTGGAGTGTATACTGATGTTGGCAATCACAATGTATCTACTCCAATGTCATTGTATAGTTTTTATGGGGATGTAAGTGGGGATAGCATGTAGTTCCTATCAGAGGCACCATCGGGCATTAGTAAGTTTGGTCGTCCATATAGACCGTCTTATGTCTTGAATAGCCCGTATTTTATTCCTCATTTTAAGCGAGGATGTAATGTCAAGCCTGTACCTGCCCTCCAATTAATAGACCGTGAGATCGATGAAAGAACGAGTGTGGATTTAAATCCACTTCGAGGCTTGGACGATCGAAGTCTATATGATGAGTTCAAGCAGTGGTTTGCTGGCAATATCACTGTTGCTCGTTCAATCCGACAGTCACACAATTTCTTTCAAATTCTTTTGGGCCATAATCAAATGGGATGACTAGGTGATGAGGTAATATTTTTTTATATTTGTCGGAGTTTTGTTGATCTGCTGTATTTTGGTTGTGTTCTAAGTTGACATGTTTCTATTCTTCCACAGCATATTCATGACTATCTTCGCTTAATCAGTAAAAAGCATCTGCAGTATCCTAATGCCTTACTTTAGCGTGTCACACATACAGACACTTATTTTTTGGTAATGATTTTACAAAATTGATATTAACCGTATTTTTTTATTATCTCATTAATTTTTTTATTGTTTTTGTAATATCTGGACTAGGTTTTCTTGAGAGAGTTATGGAACAACGGGGATTGTGCGCTTGATTCATTAGAATATAGCAACAACTTAAATAACTATATTGCTGGGCGGCCAAACATTATGTCAAAACAGCTAACGGATGTCGACCAGGTGTGTATTTGTTTTGGTATTTTTGACACAAGGTACTGTAAATTTCTATGTTGTTTTGGGCATAACAAAGATGAAAATTAGTCATATTTTTTATATGTAAGTATTAATCCATGTGAATATAGGGGGTGCTCATTGGGTACTTGCCTGAGCGGATTTTTGAACCAACAAGGTCTGGATTTATGACTCGTTACTTGCATTTCAAGATGATAAATCATACAGAGATCACTTCAAGCATTTTGAATTCATCTTCCCTCGATGGCTACAACATGTTGGATTCTACAATATCCGACATGATGTATAGAGTGCAGACTCATGGAGCGTAAACACAGTTAGGGGTGTGCCACAACAAGAGTCTGGTAGTGGTGATTGCAGTGTATTTATATTGATGTTTATCATGTATTTAATGTTTGGGCTCAGATTTAATTTTAATAGCAGCCATGGAGATTACTTTAGGAAGAAGACTGCGTTGGATATTTTTAATGGCGATATTGGATTATAAGCCATTGTACTCTTAACTTTGTTGGCCCTAATAGTATGTATGGCAATCTATATTTGCGATGAATTTGATGTAATTTTTATAAATAGAATAAAGTAATAATTATTCAAGTTTTTTATTAATTTAATCCAATTGTAATAAATTTAATAAATACTTCATTACATATAATTGTACAAGACACATAATATATGTTTGCTCATAATACATTAAAAATTAGAATAATCCAACTAACTGCGATTCAATGCAATTGGATTCTTATATTTCTTACAGTTATGTCCCGGTTCATTACACCACCCATATCTCACAGTCCTCCGATTTATATCCTCACCGACAGAAGGTATTCTAAGCTCTCTACAACGACCAGGGGGTGGTGCTTCTACTGGTGGATGAACTTGCATCTCTTGGATATCATCCGGAACATCCTAGTCATCTACCTCACCAACCAGCTCCACTGGTTATGCATAAGCCATCACCAATGATTCCTTAGTATAAAAGTCAGAACAAAGGCTTATGTAATCAACTCGGGCAAATAGACAAGCGGCAATTCCATGCACACAGACAAGTTGATCCAGTTGGAAAACTCTACAGGAGCACGTCTTGTTTTGTATGTCAACAAGTCCTTCATTCATACCACCACTAAAAACCTGATATCGATGCAGAGACACTGGTTTAATAGTCATTCTTTCGGCTGTTGTTCTTCGGGCAACAATAATTTCATCTGCCCATGCTATTAAATGAGTACTCATAGATTCAGCAGCAAGTTATTTTTATCATAAAACCATTGCTACATTGTACTTCAGCAGCTACAATAAAGTACATTGTACTTCATTGTACTTCAAACAGATGAGTAATCAGAAATTTCAGCAGCTCCCTTATTAAAGAATTCACGCTTTCTGCAATATTAGTGGTAAGAATATTGTATCTCCTACCTTCAAACTCAGACCTTGCCCTATTGCACGTTACTACATTATTCTCCAAGTAGTTGGCCGCACGAGAGTGGAGCATATAAAGCCCCTCAAGTTGTTTTTTAAATTCTTTGTGTCCATATGCTTTTGCGGCATTTATAAAGATGGGCTCAAAATCATCCCAAACAACAGCAGACATCTTGAATTTTGCCTTTATATTACCTTTTACATGGTAAAAGCAAACTCCACGGCCAGCATTACGAAATACTTTAAGAATGGCTCTCCTGATGGCAGTGCATCGGTCAGAGATAAATACTAAGTCTGGCATATCACCAATCACTCGATGTAACTTCGTCATAAACCATTCCCAAGCATCATTGTTTTCCGAATCCAAGACACCAATGGCTAATGGATATAATTTGTGTTTCCATCCAAGCACGTTGCCGCAAACATACTTCTCCGATATAGCCCATTTAGATGAGAACCATCTATAGCAATCACTGGCTTAATATACTGCTTAAAACCCTTAATGGAAGATCCAAGAGCAACAAAATAGTATAAGAAATTGTCATCTCTATCTCGTTCAAGATGAGTAACTGTACCATTGTTTGCCTCGGTCAAAACATGAGAGTATTATGGAAGTAAGTTGTATGACTCTGTAGAAGTTCCTTTGACTATTGCAAGGCCAACTTATTTGGACCGATATGCTTGCTGGTATGTTAACTGAACACCATATTCCTGCTGCATGTCTACTATGATATCATTCAGAGTATATATCATTTTTTCTTGGATATATTTCTCCGCAATAATATGACCAACAACCCAGATCCTTACTTGGTGACGACCGTGAGGCAACACTTTATTATGACATGTGTGTGTATTGTCTATTCTCCTCACTACCCAATAGACATTCTGCTCGTTCGAAGGCCTCATTGCGCGAATACGCTATTTACATGATTATGAAGAGCAGCGGGCCTCGAAACGTGTAGTTATGGACCATACAATCTTGAAGTCAAACTTATCCCTGAAGGCAACTTTACGTAGTTTCAATATTAACTCATTCTTCTCAGCAAACAACTTACGAACACCAAAATCATCAGAATTACCATGTCTAGTAAAGTCTGGAGCAAACATGTTTGAAGATTCAATTGGAGCAAGACTTACAAGGGGGTCAACTGCTCTATTCCTCCTCGAACGGTCCATTAAAGGAATAGATTGACTGTCTCGACTAGTAGTAGCAATATGATACTGATGCTCATCTCCGTTATTAATAGGAATAACAGGTTCACTGATGTCCCCATCATCAATAGGATCATTATTATTGCGAATGTCATTAACAGGATCATCATTATCATGAAACTCATTATTGTGAAATAGAGAGTAACATTGCTCTAACAATGTCCTTGGTAACACCTCTTCTCTAATATCTGTTAAGGTAATGCCGTTGCCATCAATTGTGTCATTGTTATCATGGAGTGGAGAGTAATGTTGGGCGACATAATCCTTGGTAACACCTCTTCTTCAATGTTGGGAGGAGAGACGTTTGCTCTAAACAAAGTTTCATGTTCGTGGCTCGGTGCTCGAAGAGCTGTGGCAACAAATATAGGGATACATCCTTGGTATGACCCATTAGAGGCCAGATGTAATACAACCTTCACCATTTCATCATTATGTATGTTTATGGGTAGTGAACATATACAATAGGTTGTGTTACTAGACCTCAAAGTTATCTTTAATGTCATACTCTATTCATTAGGATTTATCTCCAAAATCTCATATACTCTTGCCACAAACTCATGAAACGTGCAATTTTTCTAAACCAAAAATGCTGACCATTCACATACTCCATATATCCATTCTCCAATGTCTCACACCAACCATCATAACACAATTTAAGCGCAACTAAATCCATCAAGCCTAAAATTATAATACATTTATAACACATTAACAACTAACAAAAAAAATCAGATTAACAACTAAAATAAAAAAAATAATTATGTGTTTGTGTGATAGGCTGAAGTTGTACGACAGTGCCTGTCGCACTAAAACACAGTGTCAATGCCGCTGTCTTTTGGTGCGACAGGCAACAACCTGTCGCACCAAAACGTTTGGTACGACAGGTTGTTGCCTGTCGCACCACACTTTGGTGCGATAGGGTGCCTGTCTCACCTGCAACAGCCATCCTCTCCCGACCCTATCTCCCACCAACACACAGTCGCTGTGTTTTCTCGCAGTTACTCGAACACACATCCCAACTTGATCGATATACAGTTACAACATATATATTTTTAACTAGCTTACTTGTTTTTGAGCTCTTCAAATTGATTTTCGTTGACCTAGCCGTTCTCTGTCACCGCTCGCCAATGCCGATGATAATTTAACATGCAAGAGTAGGTTACGGTTTGGTGTTTGGTGAAAGCTGGTTACGGTTTGCGAGTAAGACAAGTTTTGGCTATGGAGAGTAATTTGGGGCAAAATATTTTTGTTTGGCTAATGTTGATAGAAAAAAGTTTGAGGGGTTATTTTGTAAATTTATAAAAAATTTTGGATTATTCTTATAAATTTCCCACGAATTTCTAACGGCAAAAGTGAATTGTGGAGATTTATTAGAAAGACGTTGATTATGGTGAGGTAGATGACTTATGCTTTGTGTCGCGGCTTTACTAGTAAGATTAATGTATCTTCGTTGATAGTCTAGTCTAATTCTCCACGCGTTGTTTAGTTAGTTTTGAATCAGACTAGAGTTGTTTTGATTTATTTTTAAATATTGGTAATCAATAAACAAATGCTTTAACTAAATATGTTTTATATTGTACGCAAAATTTTCTTTCGTATTTATCATGGAATCTTTGAATATTGAAGATCTATTTATAAGAGTTTTCATTCCAAAAAAAAGCACGAAAAGAAAAAATTTGTTCTATTTTTGGGAATTTAAGGGCGCGCAATAGATTGTTAATTGAGTGAATATGCAACAATAAATTGGATATATTACAATATTTTGTAATTAAATTGTGTAATTTAAAATATTTATCACTGTTTGTAAATGTAATTCTGCAATTTGCATTAATAATTAATGACAAAAATCTTCAAAGATGAAAGCATGGAAGAATTAATTTTAATCATCAGTTGTTTTCATCGGTAAAAATTTTTCCGAGTCCTTGCATAAAATAATCATCCCAAATTATCTTTCTTCTGATATATTTTCTTTCAACTAATTAAAATCGACTAAGGAACCCCATTCCTTAATGAGCAGAACATGAATGAAGACAAAGCAAATGGCCGCCTGAAGAAGGCGGCTATTATTAAGATCATTGAACAACGCCAGAAAAATAATAATAATAATAATAGTGACAAAATAAAAATGAAAGCTCACCCATTCTACATGACAATGCAGAGGGGAAAAAATCATTGAACCATTATCAAAATCTATCAAAATCATCTGCTTGTGTGATAATTTATGTTGGAAATACAAAAATCTGAAGATGAAACCAGCAAACTGACAATTTTGATAGCCTAGGCAGATGGGGAGGCTGCTGCTCCCTCTTCGGTGAAAAATGGAATGGGTTTGGAGGGTGCAGGCAGACGACCAATGCTATCAACTTTATCTTGCAGTTTAGGAGGCGGCCTAGCTGGTCTTGGCAGCATCCTTCCCTTCTTCTCAAACCACTCTGGCTTTAGCAATGCCCGCAAACCCAGCTTGTTGTAATGCACTCTTCTGACAGAACCACCGGCAGCTTCAACTGCTGCTTTTGCCCTAACGGTTACTCTTGACACCTGTAAATGTAGTAACAGAATTGCAACTTTAAAACAAAGTAACAGGCGAAATGTGTTCTGTAAATTAACCACAATCTGTGGTTTGATGGGTTAAGGTCTTTGTTTCCAGAAATTGAGTCAGTGGCTCAAACCCTCGAAGCCATCTACTTGTCATCACTACCTAACTATTAAGGTAATAAGGTTGTAGTGTGTATAGTGCTGCTAAGGGTAGAAATTGATGACCTTACAAGAAACATCAGGAGAATATGTCCAGCAATCAAAAAGTAAAACCTTGTGTCAATTCATTCATAAATCTTAAAGAGATCGAGTTTTGAATATTCTATAGTGCACAAATGTCTAAAGTGAGATGTTTTAGTCTTTTCCATTTTGTGCAAATTTTATGGGATTTAAATCATAGATAATTATGACAATAAATTGCACAGAAGTACCACACACAAAGAGAGGCTGCGGAAAGTATAATCATAGAGAGAGGCTGCGGAAAGTATAATCATCTCTTGAGAAGATCAAGTCGTGGAAGCTAGTAACTTCTATTACAGGATCTAAGAATTCTTATTTTCACTCACACAAGGAAAAATGAGGTAAATAACTTATAAGCTAATTTTGAATACCATAATATTCAAAAGATGGAATATCAATTATGTTTCTTTTGGACATTCTAAGCATTAGGACTGAAACTGAGGAGTTTTATTTTCCAACCACAGCCTAGATTTCTCTGGAAGTTCGAATAAAACGATAAGAAATACAACCTCTAACCTAAGATGTACAATTACCTCAAGATGAATTGGCCACTTGATCTTTTCAGCTCCACGACCCATCAATCTTACTCCATCTTCTATCTGCTTCCCTATTGCTCCAGCATCCTATGGAATAGGATAATTATCACTATGCATCATACCACACAGATGGAACAATACAGACTCTGAAATAGAGAAGTTCCAGTACCTTGAGAGTTTTCATCGTAATTAATTCATGAGAATCTATCTTCCCTGCATTTATTAGATACGCAATCTTTCCCAAACCTACTGGCTGCCAGAAAAGATACGCAACATCAAGGAGTGAACCAGAAGAAATGAGACTCATTGAAAACCCCCTTGAAACAGAAGCTTAAACACATAATGTCAATGGGAGTATATTAATACATCAATCTTCAAACAAAGACTATAAGCTATGAAAGTTTCAACATCTTCTATCTCTCCTTTAAATTGGATGGAAACTGAAATTAAATAAAACCATCTAGAAGATTTCTAGAACTTTCCAAGCACATAAACACAGTCAATTAACCCATATCTCAATGAACTAGCTTTCAAGGTACCCATTGACATTTCTCCTACACTAGCCCTAAAGATGAAATTAAAACTATCACCTACACATTTGGAGGGATGGGTCTTCCTCAAAAAGCCAGATAGTAACCAAAAAAACAGTTGTAGGGACTTAACTTGAACATTGACACAATAGCATGTAAAAGGAATCCAAATTCATTGTCATTTGGTAGATACATACTTATTTGTGCTAAAAGCTCACAATTTGTGAACAAATTCCAATTCTTAAGGAAAACAACGGATTGCCCGCCAATGAGATCAAGTTTATTCTGCAAAATTCATATTCCCCACTTAAGTATAATCTTAGCTTAGCAAAAAACATAAAATGCCACTCCATTTACATCAGATTGCATTTAACCTAACCAGCTAACTTGACATCAAGCAAGAAATACACACATATTCTCAGCACCAACAACACAATCAAAGCTAAAAAGGAAATTAATTTCCACATTATCTCATGATATAATCAAAAGGGTACCTGAAAGGTGAGGCTAAAAGGGTTCTTAAACCCACGTTTGGGCAAACGACGACGCATTGGTGTTTGCCCACCTTCAAATCCAAACTTCATAGTCCCTCTTGCCTTCTGTCCCTTGTGACCTCTCCCTGCAGTCTTCCCTTTACCCGACCCAATACCTCTTCCTTTTCTTGTCTTTTGCTTTCTAGGCACTTTGTCTCTCAAGTCATTCAAGCTCAATAAACTAAAAGACCTCGCACCGATCAAAAACTGAGTCGAAACTTGCTCGTTGGGGCTTAAATTACGGCATTGTACGAATTGTAGGGACTGGAATGGAACTGGTCTAGGGTTTAAAGTGGGTATTGCGCGAAGTGTTGTAGTTTTATTGATGATTGAAGTTGAGAGAAGTGAAAAGACTCTTCTTCTGATCATTTTTCGTTTTACGGATTTTTTTTGGTTGATTGATTGATTAGGGGTTTTGGGTTGTGGGCATTTTTGTTGCAGGAGAAACTGGGTTTCAGGGTTCAGTGAGGGCTAGGATCCAGTATTGGCTTTTGCTTTTAGGGAACAAATTCGGACAAATGGTCTCTTGCCACGTAATGCAATCGTTTAGCTTATGGGAAGACCGGGAAGAAATTTGTCTTCACAACCTTGAGTTTGGCTAAAATACTGATAAACTTTACTGTTTTTTCAAAATTAGTTAAAAATATAGAAATATGAAATTAAAAAAAAAGATCTTACAGAAATGACGACAGTTTGGTTAAAAATATAGACTTTATTTTACAACATGCATTTAGCATGTAACTCCTATGTTATGAATAAGTAAATAGTGACTAATTTTATAATTGGTCCGATTAAATAACTCTATACCCAGGGGCGAAAGCTAAAAATTTTTGTTACAGGGGCAAGGTGAACAATGTAAAAAAAATGAAGCTAAGGGTGCGTTTGGTACCATTTTTGATCTGCTATTTTCCGTTTTTGAAAAAGGAAAATATGTAAAATTTGTCGGTGGGCTCATTCTCTAAGAAAACACTACAGTAATAGATAACATATCATTTTTGTTCCTTAAACTTTACAAAGAAAATTAGAGAACACCATATTGGTGTTCTTCAATTTTCACTCTCTGCTGAGGGTTCGAATGATCCCACAATTTGACTTTGTGACCACTTTTGCCAATGAATGTGTGGGTCCAACAAAATATTTGTTATGTATATAATAATAATAAATATATAACATCAAAAGAAAATTATGTTTACTTGATATCTTGAAACCGAATCATTTTACTTTATTTTTTTTATATATTATTTTAAGATAAAAAATGATAACACTTTTCTAAATATCGTTGAAAACATGTCAATAAAAACTTAAAAAGTTTACAACCTCCCCGTTAATATTAACAAATATATGAAAATTATAAAGTAATTTTATATTCTTTCAAATATTATTATGTTATAAATAAAATTATTTACATAATTATAATGCAATATTATTTTAAAACACTCAAAAGGAACTATTTTATAAAATAAAAAATAACTATCTTAAATATATTTATAATTGATTATAAAAATACAATTAATCATGATATTTTAATTAAAAAATTTATAGCATAATATATTTTTTTGCTTTACTATATTGCATTATGCTATTTTAGACTATTTAATTTTATATTTTATTTCTATAAAATGATGTTTAGAATAATAGAAGGCATTTTTAAAAAAAATAATTACACATAGTGATGATAACTCGCACAAAAAAATGTAATGCAACTATTAAAAATTATTAAATAACAAATAATTATTTACTCTCTCTCACTGTCCTTACTTTTTCAGACAAACAATCAAACACATTTTCATTATTTTCATTTTTTATATACTATTTTAAAACAAACTACCAAACACATTTTAATTTTTAAAAATATCACATCAAAAACATCATTTTCCTTCTTTAAAATAAATATAGAAAACATCAATTGAAAAACAATACCAAACGCACCCTAAGATTGTCAAAGAATGGAATAATACAAATGTAGAAATGAGTTAAAAAAAATAGATTTTTGAATTCAATATTGAGTTAGAGAAGAGAATTATAACATGTATTATGATAAAAGTAGGATTTAGGTATTATGAGGGATTAGAACATGTATTTATTATAGAAACTAGAATATAAAGGATTAAAAATATATATAAAAGTATATTTAGGTATTATGAGGGATTAGAACATGTATTTATTATAAAAACTAGAATATAAAGGACTAAAAATATATATATATATTATGATAATTTAGTGAAATATCCTAATAGTTTGGAGATACTTTTTAACTTCTATTATAATTTAGACATATCATGTATATTTAAAAAACAATTTTGAAAATTTTACAGGAGTCACGGCCCAATATAGTCTCCATTTATGTTCCATCATTGTCTATACCCACATAATTTATTGTTTTATATTTTTATTTAACTAATAAATTTATGTCACATTGGTTTAAATAAAATAAATTTGTGAAATAATCTATAGTTCTATCACTGCCCAATTATAAATCACTCCTATAAAAGGTTGAAGCTTTCTATCATTTCTATTCATGTTACATGGTTGTTCATGTTCAATTAAATTTTGAACTTCTTTTTTTTTTTACTGGATTGATTGAAATATAATATATATTGTCAATAAGAAGTATGATTTATGGGTTTATAAAAATTTAGGAATTATAATGATACAGAATATACAATAATGCTATTGATTAGTTGTTAATTACTAAAGAAATTCGAATAATTAACATCTACAAAACTTAAAAAAGAAAAAAGAAAAATTGCCCGTAAACTTATAATGACGTGGCTTAAATCTATTGGCCGGAAAGCGTTGTGGTGACATAGCTGATAGCACGTATAAAATATACAAGCGAAGGCTTCATATAAAATGACAATTTAAAAAGTCTTCCCAATTCCCTTCAAAATTTACATTTGCTGCTTCTTCGAAGATCTGAAATTTTTCGAGTCGACCCAGTGAGTTATCCTCTCCATTTATTTGGATCTGGTACATGCTTGTTAATTTATCTATTTATTATTTTCTGATAATTTAATGCGTTAATTATCTATGACTTGATCTGATTTCTATATTAGCAAATTTCTAGGCCTAGGGTTTCTTTCTTGTGTTTTTTTTAACTCTTGATAATTTAAAAACTTTCGTAAATCATGAAATTTGAAATTCAAGTTTAATTTTTATTAAATTATGTTCGTCCCAAACAACCCAAAACCGAAGAATTCGAAACAGCTGATAACCTTGAGAATTATTGACGGATCTTTCTTTGTTAATTTGAGTTGAATTGAACAATTGTTGATCTGCGATTGTGAATCGCGTACGTGCTCTGAGTTAATTGGTAACCGGAAGCTTTTCTTATAGATATTATTGAAATGGGTAATTTAAATTTTTGTGTGATATTGCAGAAATGGCTTTGACCGGAACTGCACCACCCAGAGGAAGCGCAGCAGCTACTGCGAATATGCGTAGGAGGAGGACGGGCAGTGCTGGGACTGGGGCCTCGGGAGGTGCTGCTGGTACCATGCTCCAGTTTTACACAGATGATGCTCCGGGACTTAAGATCTCTCCGAATGTTGTGCTTGTCATGAGCATTGGGTTCATTGCCTTTGTTGCTATTCTTCATGTCATGGGGAAGCTGTACTTTGTCCGAAAAGAGTAGAGCAGCCTGAATTTGATAGCATACTAAATCTAAATTCGGTATGGTGAGTTCTGGATTTTGAAAACCAGATTTAGTCTTTCGTTCAGTTTACGGGTGGTCGAGGTTGCTTAATGTAGTTGTAACTCTGGAATGAATGACTCTTTTCAATGCCTTAAAGACTGCAAAATATCAATCTTTGTTTCTTCTAATTGAAAATTTTACTATTTGGATGAAGTTTGTGTTGGATGTTGATTGCATATAAATATCTTCATTACATGTGGCTTAAATAAAGGTCAAATTTTGGAACTTGATAGGGTCTCTAGAATCTATAGCTTAAAGTTGGGTCATCAGACACCTCTGGATTAGTCATTTTTGTTCCATTATAAGATCAACAGTTTCGTACTTGGGTGTCTGTGGCCTTTAGGGATTAGTTTGCTTTATCAATCAAAGTGGAAGAAGCATGTCTTCCCATTATATATAAAATGATATAATGTCAACTCTATCATCTTTCTCACCTTTCTAGTTGTGCGTCCATGTTTTCTGCTTGTTTAGTCCATTGAATTCGGCTTTTCTTGGTCGGTTTGACTCACATAAGCCTGTCATTTGCTACGTCATGCATGAAACGATTTTGACTAAAACAGAGTTGATTCTTGGAGTTATAACGTCAATCCTGTAGTATCACTAGAGGAAAAGTCAAAAGTTATTTGGTGATGATTGTTAGACTTTTTAGTGTTATAGAATTCTTAAGACTCTGTTGATCTCTTTAGTAGGGGATTCAGAAACAGATTAATCCTTACGACTCTGTTGATCCTTTAAGTGGGGGATTCAGCAAGAGACTGAAGGTATTTGAGCACATTGTGGATAGTTCTGAGTTTAAATATCGTAACCCATTCACTCCTTATGTTACCATACTTGGACTAGCTTCTTTCTAAAGGATAAATCCCTTGGAAATTGCCAGTTTTATCTTTGAACTACTAGCAACCATAGAGACCACTAGCTATAACCTCCTGCAAGAAATTAAAGCAGATGCCACAATTTGCTGAGGAACATAACACGCCAAGTGAAACAGGCTGTTTGGTGAGTGAAAGGACACTGAAATTTGGTGCAATTTCATTACTGGAGCCAGAAGCAGAAAACTTTCAGATGGCAGGGGAATAACAGCGAAAGGCAGTGGGATCTGAAATATAGAACTTGATCCCAGGGTCTATATCTGTAGCAGACTGAGTTCCCTGAAAAATTCACGGAGTTGTATGAAAAATGAATGAGTCTTCTTCATTTCAGTCTTTGTTTCTTCTAAATGAAAATGTTACTATTAAGATGGATTTTTTCTGTTGGATGTTGGTTTTCATATGTGAGATAATGATATTACTCACATTTGGTTAAATAAAAGTCAAATTTACAAACTGTGAGGAACTTGCTATTGTCTCGATAATCTATGGCTTAAAGTTGGGTCATCCAGGACCTCAGGATTAATCATTTTTGTTTCCTAGTTTTGAGTCCCATTATCAGATACCATTTGGGTGTCCACAGCCTTTATGAAGTATTTTGCTTATCTATCTTGAAGAAGCTTGTCACACCGTTCTATTTGGGGGCATGAAACCAGTTCCTTCACCTTTCTTACAGTTCTGTTTGTGTGCTTGTTCTCTGTTCTCTGTCTGTTGAATTTTGCTATTGTTGATAGGTTTGATATGCACGAGGCCTTCATTTGTGCATGCATTATCTGTTTGTATTACCACAGCAGAAATCATTAGTCTTGTGGAATCCTTAGGACAATGTTGATATTTGAAGTGGGGGTTTCAGAAAGAAATCGAAGGCAACTTTGATCTTTGTTTGAAATGTTCTTGTGGGATTCTTTCCTATTCTTTTAAGGATCTAATCGCAGATGACAATTATGTTTAGCTTCTTGGAAAGTGCTTCTTAATCCCATTTTAAAACGCAAGAAAAATAGTACATTAAAAAAAAATAAAAAATTTAACTACGGAGCATAGGATTTTTTACATCACCTAAAAGAAAACATAAGTTTCCTTTTCTTTTTTTTTTTGTGTTACAAGTTAATTTCAAATCACTTTCCTCTTCTCTCATGGAATAGAGAAAACTCTCTCCATAAATATGAATTATTCCCCGAACGCATTACTCACCCTACACTGAAAACTTTCATATTTCATCAGTTTTGTCCCTTTAAAGAAAATGCGGAAACAAACTTTTCTTGCTCAAGACCTTCCATGGCTTCTGCTTCCCACAACCAACAACGAAGACATCAAATCTTTTCTGAGCATTACAACAAACAAGCTCCACAGTTTCAATCTTCCAGCAGCTGGAGGAAAAACAATCTGCGGATCATCTGCCGGGTGGCTAATCATGAACGACAACGTTTCAACAATCACTTTGATCAACCCTCTAACCTCTGCTCACTGCCAACTCCCTCAAATTTCAACCAAGAAAGTGCTTATTCACAAAGCGATTCTGTCTTCAGACCCCGAGTGCGACCCATATAACTTTGTTGTTATGGCAATTTGCGGAGAAAAGAGACAGCTTATTTATTACAAAGCAAGAAGTGAATCTTGGGAAACATTAGAAGCAGCTGGGTTTTATTATGATGATGTGATATCATATGAAGGGCGAAAGTTATTTGCTGTGACTGAATATGGGAAAGTTGTTTGCTGCAAGATTGATTCTTTGCCTCGTTTTAAAGAAATTTTCATGCCCTTTTCATTTCAAGGCAACAAGGTTTATCTTGTTTGTGTTGAAGGGGAATTGTTTGTTATTTTCAGAAGCTTGAGGGATCATCCGTTTTTCGGCTATGAGACGTTTAAGTTCAGTGTTTCCTTGCTGAATGTGGAGGAGGAGATTTCGGAAAGCATCAGAAGCTTTCCCGAGGTGGCGTTTTTTCTAGGGCAAAATCATTCTGCATGGCTGCCGGCAGATGAAGATATGCAGGGAGTCATCGGAAATCGTATATATTTCACCGATGATTGCAACATTGGTGGTGTTGGCCGCGGTGGCGAGGGGGGACATGATTTCGGCTGCTATGATATGGAAGACGGTGGCATTGAGCCATTGAAGTGGTGTTGTTTTGATGCTTTCGAGTGTACTCATTTGTCACGGCCTCTCTATTTTATGTAATTTAAGTGAAAGAAAATGTCATTACAAAAATTTTGAACAACAAACATTAATTCTCTAGGGTTGTAAGTAACTGAAAAGTACACTGTCATTCGGAATTGTTGTAAGTTAATTAAGATGACCTTGTAGCATTTAATTTTTAAAGATTTTGTTCGATGTATAAACGGATCCACCTATGTTGCAACAGCAGTACCATACCATATATTTTGTCCTTATTCAGCAAAATCATTGGATGCTTCCTCCTTCAATCTAACGGCTGAAAATAACTATTGGATAATTGATGCAGCAACTTATAACTGTTGCAGCCGGTCGTTCCGAAAATTTCATTAAACAAGAAAATTTCACAAAGTTTGCGCTTCTGATTCTGAATCATCATCATCATCAGACATCAATGGCGGTCTCCGCACCAACTCCAGTTGCCCAGCTTCACACGCTCGAGCACAACAGCTTCCTCTCCTCAAAGTCAAAGCCTCGCTTTAACCGTCTATTTCCCGCCAAAAATGTCTCAACTGTCGTTGCCATGCCCCCCAAAAAGAAGGTAATTTGAAATCTCCAGACTCTAAAAAATTTCACAATTATTTTTCCGGCTGAGTCTGTATCAGTATGTGATAATTTTTCTTTTCCTTTCAGTAATTGAGTAAGAGATAAATAAATGGAAATGGGTTATGAAATTACAATTTTGTCAAAAACATTGTGTAATAAAAATAAAAAAAATTGGAAAAAATGAAAGAAATTTTTTTATATGAACATGGGCTCTCAGCAGTATTAAGAAATTTTCGATCTGGAGACAGTAATTAACTCACAAAATTGGAATTAGAGGATCGCAATTTTTGTGGCAATTAAAAATTTCTGATGATTTGTACATGAATGTGGCCTATCACTTGTAGGCAATAGATGGCGAAATTATAGTCATCTTAGTGGTGCTAAAAGTTTAGGCATATATGAAATCAGAGTGAATCTCGCGTCGCTTTGATCTGTTCTTGTGTCAATCAAATCATCTGATGCAGTGGGTAATTCCTTACTAAAACTCGTAATTTTTTTTTGAAAAGATTAAGAAGTTGGTAATGGGGGAAAGATTTCGATGATTCGTATATGAACATGGGCTCTCAGCCGTAGGAAACCGATGGCGAATTTAATACTGTGAGGCCAATTACAACCGATATTGAGCAGTGCTGAAAGATTAGGAATGAATATCGAGTCTCTTTGATCTGTTGGTGTGCCGTTTGAAGTAGACGCAGCAGGATGCTGCACTAGCACCGAGGCTCTGAGTCATGATTGAGTTACCCAGTTGCCAAATCTCTATGTGCAAAAACAATGGTTGGGATCAGCCTTGCTACTTAAGCTATTTTACAGTGTTCTGCTGCCCGTAATGCCCTCATAATGAGTTTTTAGTTTAAAGTGATAATTTTTTTTGATAGAAATAAATTGTTTACTTGGTTGTTATCTAATGTTTTTAGGAAATCGAATGATGATGTAGTTTTAAGTTGTGGAGCTTCCTTTTGGTTATTTCATTTCATTGACTTTTTTGAAATTGCTCATTTGTAACTGTTATTCAGTTAAATGTAAAATTTGAGTCTGTAAACTTTTAATGCATTTATTCTCTTTCAGATTTATGGTTCTTTTCATCACTATGTATTTTTCCTAATTGGTGAGAATGATATTGGTCCTTTGCAGGATAAGAAGTCATTGAAGTTGGGGCCTGACGACAATTTGTACCTGGAGGGATTTGCTTTGAACTTTTTTGCCATGGCAGATAAGCAAGATCGTGCTGGACAAGCAGACTTGTATGATAAACTTCAATCTTTTTATATGGCTTCGTACCATTTGACATTTGGTCCTTATGTTATGCCTGAATGCTACCTGTAGCATTAACCTTATTCACATAAGTATCTTGATGTCTATATCTCTTATTTTGAGGCACTTGTGGAACAAGTAACTCATGTCTTGAAGCTTATTCTTTGCTTGTTGTGTATGCACTTCATGATTAGTTGGACCTACAAACTTAGGGACTAGTGAGAATTTGTTCATGCTTTATTGGTAACAAGAAGGATATGTGGAATCTAGGTTGCATGTAAATGCTAGGTTAAAAATGGTTTAATATAGAAGAGAACATGTCAAAATCAGAAAGGCTAATGATATTAATATGAGCCATATGACTTAGGGTGGGTCCTGGTCCTATCCTTAGGCACCTAATATCGAGTGTCACCGGCAAATTCCGGTGTTATATGTTGAGTGTCTTATTCACGTTATTTCTTATGCAAACTCCGCTTTTTCTATATTGGCATTTCGTGAGAATTTTGTTTGTGTCTGTACATGATTCAGGAATTAATTAATGATTGTTATAGGAATATTGCTAAAACATTTTATACTGATAGTATGTTCTTTGAGATCCCAAACCAGTTTGGAGCACTTCAGCCTGATGTGAGTTTATGGTCTTACTATTTTCTTATCAAACTTCATCTTCTCAAATCTTTTAGGTTTATGTTACCTGAATTTCAATGATTTTTGTGACTTTACTTGACATGTACTCTGGTATAACTGAATATTTATTTGTTAGAATCCAAGAAGGTGAGATTGGTAACAAAGACTTATTGTTTAATTTCATTGCAACAAGTGCTGGATTGAAGGAGCAAGAGGCAATTAAATTGTTGGAGAAGAAAATGAAGAATGGTCCTGCATAAGCAAATCAAGAAATTGTGCAGGTAGTTACTACTTTATTTCTGTAAGGATCATATTTTTATATCACTAATTGATGAGGTCTTACTTCTACAGCATCTTCTTATATATATTTCAAAAGTGTTCAAGTTTTTGCTTGAAATTTTGAACTGAGACAGAGACAGTCATTAAAAGTGAAGAATGCATGGAGGTGGAGCAAAAGAAATTGATCAGTGAGCTGATTGAAGGTATCGAATTAGTAAAATAGTTAAGAGTGAATCTTGGTTCAGCTGAAACAAGTGAAGTACGAGTGCAAAGGATACTGTCTTCATATGAGAAAGCTTTTTTTTATTCTGAATTGGAGTGGCTCAATGGGACAGGCTCAAGCTGTGGGAGCAACTAGTGGTGTACTGCCTGACTCTCCAACATCCATCAATGGGGTGCCCTCGAAGTGAGGATTTTGATGGGGCTTTGAAGGATAATCAAGATAGCTCAAAGAAGAGGTGAATTTGTAATCTTAAATGCATATTTGTTTATTCTGTACATGTCTGCAAGTTATTTTCATGCTAATGGTTATTGCAAAATTGGGCTGCAGAAAGACATTGCCAAGGCAAACAGATAAAGTGAAAGTTAACCTTGAGAGTGGCCTTGAAGGACCTTTTGAAGATGGCTATAGCTGGAGAAAATATAGCTAGAAAGATATCCTTGGAGCCAAATATTCCAGGTGAATAGTATTTCTTCTTATCACATATAATTTTTTTTAATTGACGAGCTTGTTATATATATATATATATAGGACTTTCTTGTTGATAGGTCTAATTATGGCTTTTTTGTTTTTTTTTTGGGATTTGCAGAAGCTATTACAGATACACCTACAGAAGTACACAAAATTGATGGGCTAAAAAGCAAGTGCAAAAATCAGATGAAGACCCCACCATTTTTGAGGTCACATACCGAGGTACACACACTTGTTTCAATGACAGCTAATTGGCTCCACAACCAACATCGCCAGAAAAACATGAACAGAAACTAAACCACCATAGCAACAATGATAAAAAAAAAGGCTCATGTATCGATAATGAGTACTTGGACAATGAAGAGATTGCATCTCCTTTCTCTTTTCCGACAACATCATTTGGATACATGAAGAGCAATGACAATTGCCTTTAGTCTTTGATGCTTGACGAGAATAATTTCTTGGGTGGTTTTTCCTCATTGTTTATACCTCCTGCTGCAGCTGAATCAAACTTTTATTACATCTCACAAAACCAGATGAACATTGGAGATATTCATAATCTGCAGCAATCAGAATCTGATCTCCCTGAGCTACAATCAACAACCAACACAGCCACCAATCCTCCAATTTTGAACTTGGATTTCTCCCTTGATCCAGCAGAACTTGATTCAAACTTCCCATTTGACACTGCAGGATTCTCATTCGAATTCTATTTCAATGTAAAATAACAAGAATAAATTTAAAACTGAAATTTTTGGTTCCATTGTATTTGATTAGCTTGTATCATTGTTTTATCCTGGCTTGTAATATATAATAGAACTATTGTTACACTTTATCTATAACAAGCAGTTGTGATAAACTTGATGGTAGGGGTGATAAACCGACCCGACCCGACCCAAAAAAAATCGGGTTAGGATCGGATCGGATTGGTTGCCCAACCCGATCGAATGATATATAGCCAACGCGATCGAATCGTATTAAACCCGATCCGATCTGAAAATCCGATCGGATTGGTCATGAAATTAAAAAAAAAAAGAAAAAGAAACAAAACACAATTGTGAACTTCACAGCGCACTTTCTGGGTTCTAAACTTCCAATTTCCAAACAAACACCAGCAAGGCAGCAACAACAAGTCACAAACAAAAGTTACAGCAACAGCCACCAAGAAGAAGAAGTCACCACAGGCCCACAGCTCCACTTCAAAAAAAAAAAGTTACAAAAACTTCACGGTTCACTCTCTTCTTTCTCTTCTTTCTCATAGCTCTCACAAACAAACAATAAACAAGCAGCAACAAGAAGTCAGCACAGCAGCGGGCCAGTGGCAGCACACTTCGATTGGATTTGCTGCGTCGATGACCGAATTTGCAGGGTGACTTCGACGAAACCCGCGAAGTCGAAACTCGCCTCCGCTTGATCCGCGCGAAGCCATCCATTGTGGTTCCCATCGAGGCCGAGACCCACAGCCACCATCACCGTCTCTCTCTCGCACAAGTATACGAAGTTGAAAGTTCCCGATTTTTTCAATTAATATTTCAATTTTTTCTTTTAAAGAGAATTAGTGGGTATGGACTAAAATGAACTAATTACATAAAAGTAATGATGTAATAATTAAATAATTACAAAAAAACCCAGAATTAACAAAAGTAACACAAATTTGTCCTTAACCTGAATTGACCCAAGTTCATTCGAATTAACCCGAATTTAAAATCTGATCCGAATATAATCCGATCCGATCCGATCCGATCTAAAATTCGGGTTGCATTAAGATGAATTTTTCTCTAACCTGATCAACCCGAAATCCGATCGGGTTGATCCGAACCCGACCCGAAACCGATTATGCCCACCCGTACTTGATGGTGCAAATGCTACATGACTTTCAGAAAACAATGTAGCAGTGCCCAGAATGTGGGAGATGGGTTCACATAAAGTAGAATCAAGCAAAGACACAGTAGCAAACCATACATGATGTTTTTAAACAACAGCGAATACAAGCAACTCTGTGAAATTCATCAACTGAGCAAAATTAAGAAGAATGCACAACAATCTTAATTTGAAGAAGATTTCCACCATTACACTTTAGACGAAAATTAAAACAAAATTGTATCTTGTTCCCACTTCCCATGAATGGAATTTAAGAGAGATTCAACGATAATCACTCTCAGAAATTTACTGAAGTACATAACACTTGGCAGAAAATTAATTTACAGCAACTACTGATGCTTCAATGCATTAATCCACAAATAGATAAAAACAATAAATCATAATGGATTTGGATTATCAATTTACAGGTCGGTCAGACAAAAACAGTTCCCAGCTAGTAGCCATCTCTTTGATTCAGCAAGTAATTTGATTTGTTAGATACTCACAATCAAGCCCCTGGAAAAAAAGGAAAAAAAAAACACTTCTAAACTGATCCTCGAATAAAACATTTCAACAAATTTATGCAGTTCTTATCTTGGTAAATTGATAAATGTATAATGCACGCAAAACAGAAAAAACACACAATCCCATAAAAATTGAACGAGCAAGCAAATTAGATATCTCAATAAAAAGTGGTTAAATGTTGAAACATAAATATTATGCCATTTTTTCGATCTATACTTCAATTATCAAACTAACAAACTTTATGTACCTAATTAACCATGTGTGATATGCAGCCGTTGTTGATATTTACTGGTTGAAAGGAAAAAGAGGACATCTAAACAAAGTATAAGCCACCAAAAGCAAGTAAACCTGTATACAAAATATATTTCTTTCTTCCTTATATATACTAAAAAAAGTATTACAGTATGGATGATTATCTCAGTGCTCAAAGCCCTTTAATGGATTCAATTCCAACTTATCTTCAGCACCATTTCACCCTTCACAACCAAAGCATTTTCAACAACAAACCATGTTGCAAATCCACTACAAAATGACTCACAAACCTCATAGCTACATGAACAGAACAAGCAAATGGGTTTTCTCATATTTCATTCAAATTGATAAACATGGCATAACATGTCAATATTCTTGCAATGCCAGCAAAAATCCCAGTTTTATAATACCAAAAACAGGAACTTCAATGATCCACAAATAAATAAAATAAAATAAACCTTCACTGAGACAAATCCCAAGTAAAAATATTCATAAATTCATCACGAGAAAATAAAATTCACAAGCACCAACTATCCAAAATGATTTAAGATTTAAGAAAAGAATATTAAATCTTCCATGTCTGACCAATTTCTGAGAATTCCCCTCTCTCTCTTTCACAAAATTTTCTTTTGTTCGTTCAATAATTGAAACCCATTAAACCCAAATGCAAAAGTGACGGCCAAGAAGCGGAAGCTCTGTTGGCGACTTCGAGTGGCAATGAGTACTGTTACAGTCACCGTCGGTTTACATATATGCCATCCTTATGCAATAGCCAACCGTGCGTTTTCACAGAGCTGAGCTGAGTATCCCACGGTGAGTTTTGTTACAAGTAATTTTACCTATCTCTTAACCGACTTCCCCTGTTTACTTTAATAGAAACGCGGCCATTTCATGAGTGTTAGATCACTTGCTTTTAAATCTAATGGATACATGAGATAAAAAGATAAAAAATATGGTATGGTACCACTGTTATAACGTAGGTGAGTCCTATACAATAAGTGAGATTCAATTTTTACTTTGATTTTTATTTTTACAATGGGTTTAGTTATCCTAACAGGGAGCCCGCCCCCGCGCTAACCTGAGCAAGAATAAGGTATGGTTGGGCCGAGGCTTCACTTGGGAAGGCTGAAAATTTTAGATTGATTAAAAAAATTTATACATACATTATCTTAATTAAGAGTAATAATTGTGACCCTAATATTTAAGTCTTAACTTGAGTCCCAATACTATGTATTACTTATTTATTGGATGATGAATTTTATAATTTATAAAATTACTTAAGCACTCTCTAATGGATGAATGACACATCAGTTCGGACTCAAAATGAGACTTAAATGTTGAGATACCTATCATTACTCTTTAATTAAATCTTTTATTACAAGAAAGCAACGAATTAATCATAAAACCACACCTCCGATCATTATTAAAAAAAAGAAAGGTCAAATTAGAAAAAATAATATTTACCAAAATGAATTCTAGAATAGTGACAGAAACAACGATAAAACTATATGATGTTAATATTTTTTCAATTAACGATAACCCCAAATACTTTTAGTGTGTTTTTTTAATTAACATAATCCCATATGATTTTAATGTTGATTCTGTCACCGTCTTGAAATTTTTTTTAGGTGAATATTAATATTCGTTAAATTGAAAACTCAACATTTTAAGAAAATTTCTCTAATAAATAATAAAAGTATAAAACAATTGACAAACCTTGAAAGGTCTTAAGTGTTGTCAAGGAGATATGTTTAGGAATTGCACTTGAGTTGACTTTCTATGGCCTTTGAAGATAAATCAGCGGAATGATTAAAGGTAAGTAAGTAGTGGCAGATTCAGAAAAATAATTTACCAAGGGCAAATTAGATAATAGTAAAATTTGAAAATTAAAATTTTGAATATATAAAATATTTGCTAATATATTTATAATTATTTTCGATGCATTTTTATATTTTGAAAATGCTATACAACAGACTCATTATCAATATTATTAAATATAAAATTTCCTACATAAACAGCTAAACTATCATTCATCTCATACGATTCCAAAGATAATTCTTCACAAATTTCGTTATTGAAAATGCTCTACTATTTCGTTATTGAAAATGCTCTACTATTATTATAAAAACTGAAAGAATTAATCATATTTTTGGGAATAGAACAATATTTTAAGTGGTGGGCTATTATTATTATGTTTTTTTTAATTAAAGTGTAGGCTTTTATAATTTTTAAATTAAAATTTATATTTTATGACTTGTTTATAAACTTACAGGCTATTTTAAGAGATTTAATGGGGGTTAACTACAAACCAAAAACATTTTTTTCTTTTATTCTTCAAAAATATTTTATTTTATTTTTTGCTTTTGCCAGCGGAGGCTTGAAGCCCGGTGGTCACACGGTGGATCCGCCAAGTAAGGGTATTTTATGACTTGTTACGTGCTAGAGAAACGTGAAATTAGTGTTGTTGGAGAAGAATAAAGTACAACTTCTTTCAAAAAAAAAAAAAAAAAAGGTACAACTAATGCTAGGATTTTCCGATCCTTCCTTTGAATCTGACATGTCGTTTCCTTTCCAGCGGTGTAGGGCCTGTTGGCCTTGATTGTCTTGTAATTTCATGACCAAAGGCTTTTTCGCTTGAATTAATCCATGAGGATTTTAAGCATGTGACGTTTAATTAGAAAGTTTCTAGCAACATAAACTTATTTGTTTTTAATGTGCTTGTTTAATTAGATATAATTTTGTCATTTCATATAATTTCCATGAAGGTTAAAGTCATCACATGGCCAAAGGGATTTTAAGAGATATTTAAAGGAGTAGGACTATTTAAACTTATTCAGATATTCTTTACACTTATTTATTAATAATGTTTTTATTACTATAAAACTCATTAAGTAATTTACTACAAAGGACAATATTATAATCTAAAAACAAATAATCTTACTCATCCACATTCGAGATTAACAATTTTTCTACCTTAAAACCCTTATTTTATTCAATATCAATCATCATTAAAAGATATGTCTGCAAAAACTAGAATTCTAACCATAAATGTTATATAGATGATGATTACTAAAACAGTTTCTCTATATATATTTACAGTATCTAGAAGCCCTTTTTTTTTCTTCATTTTATTCTCTTCGCATTAATAAACAGGTAATGTTCTTAGAAGGAGCATGTTCAATTGTGATTTGATTGAGGAAGAGAGATTTAATTGTCCAAAGACTAAAGAGAAAGCAAGAGAAGAGGACAATTCTTTAATTTTAGTTTATAAGGAAAATTTTGGCATTTGAATAGGTGCATAGAATAAAATTTAAAATTTTAGGTGCAGGGATTAAATAGGTATAAAGAATATTTTAATGAGTTTAAATATCTTCAATCTTTGAAAGGATGCCAATAGTACAATTTGTTGTTCATAGCAACATTTTTCTCCATTCCATACCACAACCCATGTGTTTGGGCTCGCCAACTGAAAAAACAGGATGGCAACTAAGCTGAATAATGAAAATTTTAAAATATGTACTTTTAGGAGATTTTGATTGTGGAACACAATCTTAATTTAATTATTTTAAAATGAGAAATTTTTGTTTAATTCTTATATTTTAACTCAAGTGTCTGTTTAATTCCTACATTTTAAAAAATATCTCAAGACACCCCGTTCTTACACTTTTGCCTATTTTTCTTAGTTTTTATAGCAATACCCTTACTACAATATTCTTGACATTACTTTATTTTCTTATTAGAAAAATTAATTAGCAAATTAACCAATAATATTTATTAGCAAATCAACCAATAAATATCATTCTAAAAGAACTAATATTTTTTGTGCCATTGCAATAATCTTGCTAATTATTATTTTATAAACTAATTAATACCAGTCAACTTTAAACAATATTTAATACCCTTATAACAATGTTAATAATAATAATAATTATTAAACAAAATAATTTTCAAAATTAATCGTAGAAGTAAAATAATAACAAAAAAATTAACTAATTTTTTATTTAACTTTTAAGGTTGTTTTGATAAATTTATATTTTTTCTTTTCATTAATATCCCCAAGAATACTGTTGCAGGGTTATTATTGTCAAAACAAAAAAAAGGTAAGGACAAAAGTGTAATATATTTAATAGTAAGAGTGTCTTGACTCTTTAGGTATTTTTTAAAAATATAAGGACTAAATAAGCACTAAAGTGAAAACATAGTGACTAAATGAGCATTTATCTTATTATAATTAATGTTATTGAATAATTGAGGTAATTGTTAATAAATCATAACTAAAACTACACTCACTCCCTTGTAAGAAAACAAAATACACGTGCCAACAAACACATAATCATACATGTATAAAAGTAAAAACAAGGGAAATTTAGTCATTCACTCAAGACTACCCAATTATAAAAATTGCTATAAAAGTTTGAATATGTTCGATTTTGTTCTTGTTATTTACAATGTGTATCAACCGTGTTTGCAAAAGATAAATTTACTCTTGCAAAATAACAAAAAAGATGCAAACACAAACTATAGTGGTGGTCATGCTGTAAAGTAATTTTGTCTTTTTAGAGGAAAGTTGATACACATTATAAAAAACGAATATAAAATCGAATAAATTCAAATTTTTATGGTATTTTTAATAACAAGATAATTTTTGGATGATAGCTATAATTTTCTTAAAAGTAATAAGATATGATGATATATATACATGTAAGTGATGATTGTCCTCTCTCTCACCAACTAATTATTACAAAAGATCATGCCATGAACAAAAGCAATTTAAAATTGCACGAGATAAGAAAAGATCAATTGCCTAGTATCTCTAAGATAGCAAACAATAATGAATAAACCCTTTTAACTTACACACTCAAAAGATAAAGAGCACGTTACTATCTTCTTTTTAATTTTAATTTTTAAATTCATTTCACCACACAAATTGAGCAATGAGGAAAAAGCAAGAAGGAAACAAATCTAAGTGGGGAGGCATGAAAAATGATGGCATTTATGCATCGTCTTTAGTTCAATATATCTCCATCCATCTTTGCCCACCTCCCTAAGAGGAGGTCACCCCACTTTCTTATTTGCAAAGCAATACCTTTAATCGTATTACAATAACCCTTTATAATATACAAACATTCTTTGATCTTCATCATTTGTTTTCTTTGGAATCCATTAATACACACAAAAAATCAAGGCTAGCTTGCCATGTTATCTATAGAAAGAGTGTGTGTGTATATATATATATATATGTTTATATGTTTAGCTGGGTTTTATGTTGAAGCTGCTTGTGATTGTACTCCTGGCGGCGTTGGCGCAAAACAAGTGCACAGCTTTGGTGTGATCTTGCTATGTACCATCAAGAAGTTTTAGCAGAAGAAGTAGTAAAGATATGACGCAGTGCAGAAGCAATACTAGATGTCGTTTTAGCGTACGTTTGTGAAACTCAAGAAAGAGGGCTCTCACAAGGAAGAAAATATCTCAATTGAGAAATACTTGAATATTATTGATGAAAAGCTTCTGTTAAGAAACAAGCATAACAAGCCTATCTATACTAATAACTATTAAATCTTAATCCTTCTCAAATAAGAGAAATAATCTAAAATCCTAATTAGACTAGAATTACAAATATGAATCAAATAAGTTTAATAAACAAGATAAATCCTAATAAAATACTAAATACTAAATTGACTCAAACTCTAGAATTCTTAATTTATTCTATCCCCTATGCTTCTTACATCAGTCTCCTCCTCTTCGAAAAAAACTCGTCCTCGAGTTTTGCTGAAAATGAAAGACTATCTAGAGGATGAAACTTGAAGTAGAGTAGCAATGAATCTTGGAGCTCGAACTCATAATCTTTCACATTAATCTTCCTTGAAACTCGAAATGCTTCATACTTCATCTTCTTCTTGATCTTGCTAGTCACTCTACGAAAAGGTGAAGTCTTGTAAGAGCAAACAACTTCTAAGCCTCTCAAGCCTTTTGTGAAACCTCGCTCAATGTTCTCGCCAATTAACTTTATCTTGGATGTCATACCTTCTGCAAGAATAACTTTCTTATCTTCTGTAGGAATAGACATAACCATATCAATTATCTCAAGGCCTTCAAGAACAATTTGCTTAGCTTCACAAATAATTGGTAAAACCATATCAACTTTATCATCTTCAAGAACAATTGGTGTCTCCTCAACTTGAACTTCTTGCACAATTTCAACCATATCATTAGATATAAAACTCAAATCAGGAATAAATTGTAACTCCTTATTGGAAACTTTAGGCTCATTTGAAATCTCTTCAAAAGAAGCTTTTGTGAAATTCTTTTTCTCTAATGATGAAGCTAGTAAAGATTGCTCTTCCATGCTAACATCTTTAACTTCAAAATCTTGGATAAGCTCTTTCTTTTTACTTACGACAATGGTTGAATCTTGAACAATCAATATATCTTTAGCAACTTTAGAATCTTCAAGCACAATATCTTCTTCTATTGGCGAGTGATAATCTTTATTAGCATAAGAAGATTGCTTTTCGACATTAGAATCCTTCGGTGAGGAGAAGTCCATAATAAGATCTTGTTTCGATAACGAACTCTCATGTTGTAATTTTGGTGGAATGAATCTATCGAACTCTTGATGTTTTCTTCTTTGGCTCTCACGATACTCGTGCGCTTGTTCAAATCTCTTTAATGCTTGCTTTCTCTCTCTCTTGATTTGCAATTCAACTTCTAAAGCAATTTTAATGACATCCCAATATTCATGAGTATCAGCAATTTGTATTAAAACTCATTCCTAAATATCAGCATGTAATCCTTTCACAAATCTTGAAATTGCATTTTCATCATCTTTAGAAAGATTCACACGACAACGATAATTTTGAAGTTGAGATTCATAAAATCGAACAGAATTCGTACCTTGTTGACACTTATCAAATTTATGACGAATCGCCTGAAAATATTCAGGAGGAATAAAATAAGCTTTTATCTTCCTTTCCATGCTATGCCATGTTCGAATCTTGTCTCTTCCATGCTGAATTCGTGTTGCTTGTAAATTTGTTCACCAATGTGACGCATCTCCCGTTAATTTAGAGGTCACGTACTCAACATGTTTATCCTCTGGAATAAATTCAAGAGCATCTTCAATTTTAAAGATCCAATCGAAAATATCCTCAGGATTAGTAAATCCATCATAATAGAAAAGATCGTCATCATCTTCTCTATAGCTCATTGCACTACTTTTTCTTTTAATTTTTTTTGGGTTTTTTGTAAAAATAGTAAATCAAAAGGGCAATAATATAATTAAAAAAAATCTTGGGCTGAAATTATAAATAAGTAAAAGTTGATGTTGCCGGCGACAGTAGTCTGAAAAACGGGAACGGAACTGTAGATCTGGAAGATTTGATGGTGGTGAGTGTGATAGTGGTGGTGGTTTGACTTAATAGTTGTGGATTGGTCGGAAATTTGAGATAAAGTTGCGGTGTGGGGTTTTGTTTGTTTCCAGTGAACAGAGCTGCGGTTGGCAGTGGGTGTTGGCTGACAATAAAGGGTTGATGATGTGAACGAATTTGTAGTGGTGATGGCCAATAAATAAAAGTGGAGGGCGGAGATTTGAGTGGAGGATTGTGCGGTGGTTTGCGGCTGTTTTGGTGCATTTTCGGTGGCTACGGCTGCATATTGGTGGTGATATGAGTTGGGTTTATATGGCCAGCTTCTTCTAATTCTGGTGGTGGTAGATATCGACGGAAACGATGAAGAAAGGTGGTGGCAGCAGCAGCGTGGGTGGCCGTGAGGGTGGTTCGGTGTTTTGTTTTTTTTTGGAATTAGAGGATGATTGTCAGGAAAGCCCTGCTTGGCACAGAGAAAAGCTCTGATACCACTTGACGCAGTGTAGAAGCGATACTAGATGTCGTTCTGGCGTACGTTCTTGAAACTTAAGAAAGAGGGCTCTCACAAGGAAGAAAATATCTCAATTGAGAAATACTTGAATATTATTGATGAAAGCCTTCTGTTAAGAAACAAGCATAACAAGCCTATTTATACTAGTAACTATTAAATCTTAATCCTTCTCAAATAAGAGAAATAATCTAAAATTCTAATTAGACTAGAATTACAAATATGAATCAAATAAACTTAATAAACAAGATAAATCCTAATAAAATACTAAATACTAAATTGACTTAAACTCTAGAATTTCTAATTTATTCTATCCCCTATGCTTCCTACATCAAGATAGCAATAGAAGCAACGTTAACAAGAAGAGACATGGAAAAATTGCATACTAATAATACTGATGAAGCACAAGGGCAAGACAAGAGCATTAATGGTTGCTGCAATGGGACTAATCACAACTTTAAGCCCATCAGCCTGAAGAGTAATCTTAAGAAGACAACAATGATGGAATTGGAAGCAGAAAATCAAGTCATGAATGAGAAGACTACAAAAAAGAGGAAAGTAGTAACTTGGCCTGGTGCTTATGGCAAAGATATTGCTCATGTTCACCAATTTGAGACCAGGTAAAATTAATTTATTTTTATATCGTGCTTGCTAATGAAATTACTATACTATATAGTTCTTTCTAATGAGGAAGCCCTCATTTGATATAAATGATGATAATATTGGGACATAAACCAAGTTTATAAGTTTGTATCTTAATTGTATGCCACATATTGACGTAAGAACTTTGTAAGCATAATCTTATTAAGTTTTAAAAAATGCTATACTTAAGAAGACGGAATGAACTATACACTACATAATTTTATAATGTTAATGGATTATTATTATTTTTCTCTTACACCTTATGATCTTGTAGTTTATTATGTCTTCTTTCTGTTTAATTTTTCTGTTCAAATAGCACTATTCTTAAGTTTAAACCAGCTTACAGTTTCAATATTTTTCACTAGCTTTTATGTTGAAAACAGTACTACGTCAGAAGATGGAGAGCTTGAGGGAATAAGGAACTCTTGCGTTTATAAAATTCAATGATATAAACAAGACCTAACTGGAATGATATAATATATATATATATATATATGATTGGAATTTGAATCAATGTTTAATTAGTTGTCAATCTTCTAATTACTAACCCATTGTTAGATTCTCCTCAGGCTCTTCGAAATACAATACTTGAATTGGCGTAGAATCATCATTGGTTGGATTAACATTTAGACTTTTAGTTCACTCCATGGGGAAAATTAATAGTGTGACAGACATTTTGGCAAATAGGGAAATACTTGTATAGTACATATATTTTGACTTAAAGTCCGTTAAATTCTTATATTTTAAAAAATACTTTAAGATATCCTTATTGTTAAAACGCTCCCACCCTTACTTTTCCTATCTTTTTACAATAATACCCATGTAATAAAATTCTTGAAAATATTAATGAAAAGAAAAAAAATTAATGTTAATTCATCAAATTAGCCTTAAAAATAAAATAAAAATTAATATAAATTTTTATTTTTATTTTTTACTTTTAGGATTAATTTTAAAAATTTTAAATTTTTATATACAATTATTAGTAAGATTGTTGAAGGATATTAAACATTACTTTAATTTGACTAGTATAATTAATTTTTTTATAAATAATTATTAGCAATACTGTTACAAAGATACAAAAAATACTAGTTATTTCATACTAATATTTATTGGTTAATTTATTAATAAATAATTATTGGTTAATTTGTTAATTAACTTTTTTATAGATAAATTAATTAATGTCAGGAATATTATCACTAGAGTATTATTGTAAAAGTAAAGAAAAAATAAAGGTAAGAATGTAACATATTTAAAAATAAGGGTATATTAAGATATTTTTTAAAATATATGAACTAAACAAACACTTAAGTCAACATATAAAGACTAAACGAACATTTATCCTTTTAAAATATACAGTTTCTTCTTCTTTTTCTTCTTCCTTTTTGTCTTATTTTCTCATTGGATGATAATTTTCGGTTGAAATTAAAAGAAAATTATTATTGTGTGATCTTTGATCGACAGTGGAAAATATCAACCAAGATGCACAGATTGAAAGAAATCAAGTCATTGTAAATTCAAATATTACAACAAATTTGTGGATACACTATTTTATATAGGTTTCTTGGACATTTTACTATTAAAGGCTTAATAGCTTTTTCAGACTTTAACAAACCTAGGTTGTTAGACCAGATTAGTACTATGATTCCTCACTCACTATATTAAAGTGTGGGAACCTATAATACCATATGGTGTAATAGTATAATAATAAAGTAACTGAACCCTCGATAAAAAATTTCTAATATATATATATATACACTCTTATGCTTCAAGATACTAGACTTTATTAAAGTTCAGAAAAACTATTAGGTCATATGATATTATAACATTATACTATTATACCATATGACGTAACAACCTTACAAAAGTCTAGGATTCTGCTAAACACACACACACACACACATACATACACGCGCGCACGCACACACACATACACACACATATATATATATTGTTATGCTTATATTTTTATCAAACCCGAGCTTAAGGACCCACATCCAATAACATGTCCTAATTTAAATAAGATAAAACAAACGCAAGTCCTAACCCTCGTCAAACTTGAATCCTACAAGATAAGGATTAGTTTTCCTAATTCAGTTATACTTCTTATTATTTTCTCTTATATAAAGAGTTCATTACTCAACAATACAATATAATCAAAGGTATGCACGAGAAATAGGCATATTGGAGGAGGGGATACAATATCCTCTAAACTTTTTCTCTTACTCCCTTTTCTTTCTCTTATTTATTTGTTATCGCGTCATTCTCGATCACTAACTTAAGCATCGGAGGGCATACACAGGTAACATCCCCAGCGACCCTTAATGAGTTTTTGTTTTGCAGGATTCTGATCACCGAGCTCTTCACTCTCAATAATGACAATTCTGAGGATATCAAGCTCTCTCACAGCTCGTTTCCCAAGTAAACGAACTCTTTCTCAACTCTTATTGTCGATCCCAATTTTGGTATCAACAATTGGCGCCGTTTGTGGGGAATGCGCAAAAAGCCTAAAAAAAAAACAACAATGAGAGGCACACAAATCGAAACTGCATATTCCTCGAATCGAAAAAGCAGTAAAACAAAATAAAGAAACAAGCACACAATTAGAGAGAGATGAAAAAGAAAGCAATTGGATCAGGTCCATAACATAACTCCCGAATTGGGTCAAAACAATAAAAAAATGGGTCGGATACAAATATCAAAACCTGAGCACAAAGCAAGCCACCACTCTCAGCAATTACTCCACCCCTGATTCAATTTCTGATGGCCACCATCAAATACCATGTTTTGTAAGGCAAAAGACCTCATTTGATGCCATCAGAAAATGTCCAGAAATAGTCGCACGAAGCCGTAAGCTTCACGGTACCGCCGTTACGAATCGGCAAGATCCATCGAAATCTCGACTCATTACCACCTGGGTTTTACTCCTCGTTGTAGAAGCTTCAAATTCTAACCGTCACCGCCAACCAGAAGCTGCCGGAGTTTTCGCTGACAGCCGCCAAAGGACACGTGGCTAATGATCTCCATCTACCACCGCCATAGCATGTTGCTGCTCACCGTCATCACCGTTGGACTCCACGTGAGCTGACGCCTCTGTCCCGACGACAACCGCTTGATTTTCTACCACCAGTGGCCGGCAAGGTAAAACCCTAAATTCACATAATTACAATTTTACCTTTTTATTGTTTTAATTTATAGTTTTACCATAATTGTCTCATCTTTATGCTTGATTACACAATTCTGCTCATCCTCATGCTAATGAGCCTCGATCTCATTGCTCAAACCTCTGGCCTTAAACTCTTAGGCCTCAATTTCATAATACATCCCTCGGCCTCATACTTTTAGGCCCCGATTTTATAATACGAATTTTGGCCTTATACTTTAGAACCCGATCTTATAATACGAATTTCGGTCTCATACTCTTAGTCCTCGATCTTATAATACGAATCACGGCCTCATAATCTTAGGGCCTAATCTTATAATACGAATCATACCCTTAGGCCCCGACTCTAATTATATTGGCCCTCATCTGCGGCCTGACTTCAATTATATTGGCCCTCATCTGCCGCTCGATCTCAATTATTTTGGCCCTCATCTGCCGCCCGATCTCAATTATATTGGTCCTCATCTGCCGCCCGATCTTAATTATATTGGCCCTCATCTGCCCAATCTTAGTTATTATGGCCCTTATTGTGGCTTGAGTTCAAGGTCGCCCTTATGACATTCGCGATTTCGTCATGTCATTTGTGTTTTTCTCATGTCATTCGAGATCTCCTAATCACATTTAAGATTCGCTCATGTCATTTTCATCATAACACTTGAGATGTCTTCATGTCATACAACAAAGGATGATAAGAAAATCCACTAACCTATATCAGTTTATAGCATTCATTCATAAGCTCATGAATACTGTAAATTGGAGGTTATGCCTATATTTTTATCAAACCCGAGCTCAATGATCCACATCCAATAACATGTCCTAATTTAAATAAGATAACACAAATGCAAGTCCTAATCCTCGTCAAACTCGAATTGCATAAGATAAGGATTAGTTTTCTTAATTCAATTATATTTCTGACTATTTTTTCTTATATAAAGAGGCCATCTCTCAACAATACGATATAATCAAAGGCATGCACGAGAAATAGGCATATTGGAGGAGGGGATACAATATCCTCCATGCCTTTTCTCTTACTCTCTTTTCTTTCTCTTATTTATTTGTTATCGCGCCATTCTCGATCTCTGACCTAAGCATCGAAGGCTCTACCCTGGTAATACCCCTGGCGACCCCGATGAGTTATTGTTTTACAGGATTCCGATCACCGAGCTCTTCACTCCTAATAATGATAATTCCGAGGACATCATGCTCTCTCACAGCTCGTTCCCCAAGTAAACGAACTCTTTCTCAACTCTTATTGTCAATCCAAATTTTGATATCAACATATATATATAAACTCATCTCAAACTCTAATCCCCATATTTTAAAGTACAATATAAATTTTAAGCAAGTATTATAGATATTAGTTTAAACGTATGGAAGCCAAATTGATAATATAAAATGTCTATGAGCTTAATTAACTCATACTGATAAAGTTAGCTCAACAGTTGAGAGTTGACTCAAGCCTATATACTAAATTCAAGAATTAATTTCAGTCTATGTAGGATTCTCTCTCTAAAATTTCCATCATGTACGCTGACCAATCTGATTCTAATCATACGGAAAGTTAGTGTGAGAGCTCTTCATGTATGAGTTCGACTTGGATAGCATCTTGAATTTAGAGACATAAACTTCAATATGGATCAAGGCCCAATTTTTAAAAATATTGAGGTGTTGGACTATTGGCACCCCCATAATCTCCTTATGAACCCCCTTCCTCAATTATGGTTATTTATTTCCGAAAATCATTTTTTTTCCCAAATGCACTCTTTTAATTTTTCATTTAATTATTTATTATTACAACTCAAAGTAGTATTAAAGTAGTATTGTGCTATTTTTTTTATTTCTTTTGCAATCTTATTGTTACTCTACATAAAATTAAAAAATTTTCTAGGTGATCAGTTTTTTAATGTTAATCATTGGCTTAAATAACACATATTTTAAATTATAATTTGAAAGCAAGCTTAAGTACAAAAATATTTAATCAATAAGAAATAGGAAAAGAACAATTGATTATTTTAAATTTGTACAATTTATTTCAGTTAGATAAGAAGTAACATGTAGAAAATTAAAAAAAAAAAAAAGAACTCATTATATGAATGTAAGTAATTTGTTGGGAAAAAAATCTATGTGCATTTAATTCTTATTTGTATTTAACTGTAATTTTATTTGAAGTGGGGATTTATAAGGATAATGAAGGGGTGCCAATGGCTTTACTCAACATTGAATGACCGAAAACAAATATAATCAAATACAATGATATGTATATCAATCTATATTTTTCATTCGCTAATGATCAAGGTTCTTGCCATCTTTAATTTTTATAAATTCCATAATGGTCTTGATTCTTGCTATATATATAAATTTCATAGTGGTCTTGATATTGACCACTTATGTTTGACTGAGGACGATCTTCATCTATTTCTGATCTAATTAATTGATTCCTATGATTTCATTCCCATCTTGCCATATATAATGGTCTTCATGTCCGATCATATATGTTTGATTGAGGATGATTTGAAATATAATATCTGTACAGAAAGTAGCATAAAATTTAGCACAAAAACCACAAAAGATAAAATAAAAAAAATTGTTTTGCAGTGATTTTTTTATCTTTAGTTAATTTTTGGATTAATTACTCCTGGGTGACATATGTTTTGACAAATTTAAAAAGGTGACACATTTTTAAAAAATATTGAGCGGGTGACAAATCGTTAAGTTTTGCCATTAACTTTAACGGACCAAAGGTAAAATTAGAAAAACATATTTATTTTAAAGTTAATTACCATCAGGTGACACTTGTTTTGACATATTTCAGAAAGTTGACACATATTTTAAAAATATTCGATCAAATGACAATCCGTTAACTTTTACTGTTAACTCTAACGAAAGTAGTTAATTAGTTACAAAATGAAGTTTCTACTCCTACTCACATATTTTTAACTTTTTTTAATAGATATATAATTATTCTATAGTGAAGGCATCCTTACTTTGTTAATATATGTAATTAAATCTATACCTAAGTCTAATTAACAAGGGCACGGCCATGGAGAAGAGGAAGCCTATAGAAGATGAAGAAAGATTGGAGAAAAAGAGGTGTTTTAAATGGATTTTGGCATCCACTAAGAACAATGAATTTATATTTGTTGGGACGTGAGGCACCTCGCTTAGCCGGGGTGTACTTGCTGTTTTGATCTTTATGGGGATGAGGAATGAGTGAGAAAGTGGTGAATGTGGTGAGAGGTTGTGGCTTGGACTTGGAGAGCTTGAAGAGACACTTTGGGCTTGCAAAACAACAAACGAGGGTCAAAGGTAGAGCCGGGGGTGGCCCACAACCACACTCTGACACTCAAGTCAGAGTTGGATAATCTCAGGTTCGATAGCTTGCAAGCTCTCTATAATGGAGGCTCAAGGTTGAAGATAATCTCTGTCCCTTTAGTGTGTACGTGAGTTCTATCTTTGAAAATAAATCTTGAGTGTATTTATATGAATTACCTAGGTTACTTAGCCACCTAGCATTATTTTATTGGAGTTGTTTACTGACGTGGCGAATATATTTTTGTTTTTAATTTATTCATGTAACTGTTTGGGCATTTTGAATATGTGTGGAGAACAAGTTTGAGGCATGTACACGTGTCGGGTGCAGAGGAATGGTCCCATGTACCTCTGCTGAGGCCGTTGGGAATTTGTGGGCATGGCAGGAGATGATAGGTGATTCTGACTGTCTTGGTAACTACCTTTTTGATATGTCTGCAGGCGTGGCAGGCGGCTGTCTCTTTTCTTTTAGCACAACATTCCCTTGTCGATTCTTTATTTTTTTGTGGCAGAATTGGTGACTTTTGGACAATACCTCTTTCATCACCTGACACCTTTTTTGAATATTTTTTTGACTTTTCTACCTTTGCGCAGTGTACCAGGAACCTCTGGGAACGCCTTGGTACTCGGGATACCTAGGATGAACCAACATCGTCTTGACGACTATTCCACTGTTATAAAGCTTCATATTATCATGTGGCATTCTATTATCTAGCATGTAATTTCTTCCTTAAACAAGAGGGGAAAAAAATAAAAAGAAAACGAACTGAAACCCTTAATTCATCTTCTTCAGTTTGTTTGTTCCACCCCCCCCCCCTCCATTTTCTACTTCTTTCTTCGTCTTCTTTAGGCTTCATCTTCTCCATGATGATAGCACGACAACTGTTGTGAGTTGTGGAGCCAAAGCAGCAGTTTCATTCAACAAGAATTTTTTTTTTAAAAAAAAAAAATTAGTTTGATTTAACTAAAAACATCGCTGATAATTAGACTTAGTCTTAAAAAGTTAAAAATAAGCGAGTAGGGGCAAAAATATCATTTTATAATTAATTAATTACTTCTATTAAAGTTAAAGATAAAAGTTAATGGATTATTATCTGATCGAGTATTTTAAAAACATGTGTCACTGTTTTTAAACATGTCAAAACAAGTGTCACCTGATGGTAATTAACTCTAAAATAATAGGTTTTTTTTTAAATTTTATCCTTAGTCTGTTAAAGTTGACGGCAAAGCTTAACGGTTTGTCATCCGCTCGAGTATTTTTAAAAAATGTGTCACCTTTTTTAAATTTGACAAAATATGTGTCACCCAAGGATAATTAACCCTAGTTATGCACACTCGCTGGCTTTCAATAAGGAATGTCAAGACCCGCTTTTTAACCAAATACCCTTTATCTATATTAACACAAAAATATTGACTCCAATATTTTATAATAAATAGGAATATAATATTAAAATAAACGAAATAATATTTTCATTTTAAGATAATTTGATATTTAAAAGATTTTAATATTTGATTATATATTAGACATATTTTAATATATTAAAATAGTTTTTATAATAAATAGAAACATACTATTAAAATAAATATATAAAAATAATAATAATAGAATAATTTTAACATTATTAAGATGCGATATATATTTTTTTAATGGCAAAATCTTTTTAACCCAACTGTTTATTTAAAATCTTTATTAGTAAATGCAAATATATTATTTAAAATAAATAAATATAATAATTTACATTTTCAAAATTATTTTAAATATTAATAATATTTTAATATTATTTACTTTCACCAAATTTTCGCTAAGATCCGATTATAACCAATTGGGTGATGCTCACCGGATCTAGCTCAAATATGATTCAAACAAATAAATTAATATTTGAGAGGAGCTTGTGCTAAGTTTGGGTTCAGGTGTTTTTTTTTTGTTTTTTTATGTTTAGGGTAAGTGATTCAGCTGAAGTACTCTAGGTGATGAGTTAAAGCAATATGCATAGTGAGTTAATGTGGTCATATGTGGAATAATAGGGAGAGCTTGGTGGAGCACCGTAGGAGTTAATTTAGAGAGTTGATATGGAAGGCTAATATGTGCTTTGGAGTAGCTCAGATGTATGCAAGGAGAGTTTAGATGGTCCTAAAGAATACTTTGTGTAACTGGAGTACCCCAGGTACGCTCATACGTGAAACACAATCTGGATCTCAAATTGAAAATATAGAAAAACAAACATAAATATAAAGAATACACAATATTTACGTGGTTCAGCCTTTGACCTACGTCTACAGGAGAAAATAATGACCAATCCACTATATAAATGAGAGGTTACATAAAATTTTACATTATAAAAGATGAATAACATAAGCTAAATAGCTATATAAAGATGTTTAGTGTTGTAGAGATGAAAATGGTGAATAAAGATTTGGAGAGTGAAAATATGGTGGAGAAGATGATGAACGTGGAGAATAGAAATTATCTCCAAAAATGGAGAAATGGGTGATGATGGAGACAAATAAAGTGTGTGTGTGAGGGATGAGAGAAAAGGAGGCTAGAGAGCATAATGGCCCCAAATATGGATGAATAAGACATTTATATACTAGTAGAGGCTAGTGGTAAAGGGAGTACATAAAAGTTACAGCTAGATGTCATCCTTAGGTTAAAAGAAGATAATGCTTTTAGGACTATGTGTCATATTTAGGGAAAAAGAACAAGGAAATTCCTTTTGTTCTAGGTTTATTATTTCCCATAAATATCTTGATGTGTGAAACCTTAATCATTGATTTCCAAGCCTATCTAATGTAGTGAATTCTTCCGAATTTTATATTGCTCTAACCATTATGCCCATTTTGCCCTTGTAAGTGCCATGTGTCATTTATTTATTAGTCCAAAATATCCTTCCAAAATTACCCCCAAACATTGTTTTTCTACTAGATAGATTTTCTATTTATTTTGTATGTAATAAAAAAATTTGAAGTCAAATTTTTTATTTATTATGTCCAAAGGGTATTATGATGATCAAGAGGTCTTGGTGTCCCCTATTAGAAACTCGGGGGTGTGCATGAACATTTTTTCAAACCTTTGGTCCTTTTTCCCTTATTTTTTATACTATCTTTTTTTTGGCAAATATCATTGTTGGGATGACTTTAGTATGGAAAAAAAAAAAACTGATTCCTATTATGATCTTCATTTCGTTCCAATAAGTTAAAAACATCACCTTATTTGGATAATTGTTCAAGATTCATCCCACCTTAATTTGCTGCAGGTTACCAAATTGAATTCATATAATAGATTGTGAAAACTTATATGTCATAAATGAATAATATAAAAAATTCAAATGTTTAATATTTTACCAAATATAGCCTTAGCCATGGTTGCCTATATAAAGTCACAAACAAATACATCTTCATTCCAACGGTTGCATTCAAATTCAATAGCAGAAAACGAAAGAAAAATGAAAAGTTTCTCAGCATTTTTTATCCTTTTACTTGTTCTCTTCAACGCTTCTGCAGGTGAATTTTACATCTTACTTAGTTTCTTTTGTTTTGTATTTTGTTATTTTTTATCCATCAAATCTTTTATTACAATTGCAATCTCTCACGTATTTCGGTATGACAGAATTTGATTAATAAAATACAAATTTTTAGCCATTGATTTTACAAAAGGTTGATAAATTGGCAATGATATATTAACCTATATATTTAGTTTGGATTATTAATTATCTATTTCGCATTTGATATTTTATTTAATTATGTCGTGTGGTTTTTCAGGGGATGCTCAAAGTTGTAAATTGAAATTTCATCCTCCTGGAGGAGATTGCACCGCTGTTAAGTGTGGACCAGCTTGTGCTCAGGTCGGACCCAATTGTAAGGGGAGATGCTTTGATAATTTGAACTGTTGTTGCATTTGTCCACAACCAGTTAAGAATTAAGATGTAACAACTTTTTGGTGGATTTCATTTGAATAATATCAATAAAATTATCTCTCCCTCTCTCTCTTTCTTTTATCATATGCAAATAAAATAAAAATAAAAATAAAAAATATTGACAAAAAAATTGATAAATCACGTGTCATTTACTCTTTTTTGCTTAAGTGATACACCGGTGGAACACTATTTTGTCACTATTTTGTATGCTAAAGTTAATTGTTTGCAAAAATAATTCGTGAATTAATTTGATTCTCTTCAACCATTTTGCTTTCTTAATTTTGCTTAAAATTTGACAATGTTTGATCAAATGTACACTATTAAATTAAAACAAATTATATTAATAGAGGCTATTTTTGAAATTTTATATGGTGCATAGAGTAAAAATTTAATATTTGAATTTCAATAGTGAGTTTATTGAGAAAGTATATTTAATGAGTAAAATTATGGGTTCAAATAGCCCCAGCCTAAAGTTTAAATATTTTTAGAATATAAATAAAGTAAAATGACTTACATACATTTAACGATTAAATTAATTTAACAATTAATTGCAAGTCATTGGAAAATATTAATTGATTTGTAAATGTAGGTTCTTTTTTTTATTTTATAATCATTATAGTACTAAAATACGAGCTTCTTTATCAAAAAATTATTTTAGTCTGTTATGTTTTTAACACATGGGTTTATTGGTATTAAAAATTGGGAAAAAGACTGTTAGGTTAGGGAAAGGGAAATAAAAACACTCTAACATTTTAAAAAAGACACATAAGACATTTTTCCATTAATAATTCTATTTATTTTAACAGAAAAATAGGTAATATTGTATATTTACAATAAAATACGTGGAAAATAACTGTTAGCCGCCCAACGTTTGGGGAAAAGAACATAAACTCCCTAATGCTTTTAAAATGAAGACATATAGCCTCCTTTTCTATTAATAAATTTTGTTTATTTTTTATTTGAGAAAGTGGTAATATCATCATCATCATCACCATCATTGTTAATAATTAATGTCATTATTATTATTTTAATAATATTATTATTAAATTTTATTATTATAATTATTTTTATTGCTTTTATTATTATTAATATCTCCGTTGTTGTTGTTGTTATTATTATTATTATTATTATTATTACTACTACTACTACTACTACTATTACCCTTTTCTTAATTAAAATAAATGAAATTTATTAATGAAAAATGGGTTACATGTCTTTTTTTAAAAGCATTAAGGAGTTTTATGTCCTTTTCACCAAACGTTGAGGGGTTAACAGTCATTTTCTGTGTATTTTATTGTAAATGTACAATATTTACCTTTTTTAAGTTAAAATAACAGAATTATTAATGAAAAAAGGACTTTTATCAATTTATGTCTTTTTTAAAACGCTAGGGGTTTTTATGTCTCTTTCCCCAAACGTTGGGGGACTTAGCATTCCTTTTCCCTTAAAAGTTTAAACTTTTTGCTTGTTCTTTCTATTTTTTTTGTTATAATGTATGTGAAATATTGCTAAGTGGGGTCTGATTTTATTAGTGTATTGATTTGAATAAAAGAAAATTTCAAAATTTATGTCCAAGTTTATTTTATTTGAGGTATCTTGTTAATGTGGATGTTTTTGTTAATTTGGTGGGAAGAAAGTTGATTTAAAGGTATGAGATGTCGAATGTCTGAGTTTGGTTGTGGATTCGATCCCCACAGATAATGCCAATTGTTTTCACCAAATTTTTGCCAGGATTCGATTCAAATCAACTGGGTAGTTCTCACCAGATCCAGTTCAAATATGATTCAAATAAATAAATTTATATTTGATGGGAGCTTGTGCTAAGTTTGGATTTAGGTGTATTTTTTTTATTTTTACGGTATATGGTTCAGTTGAGGTGCCTTAGGTGGTGAGCTAAAGTAATATGCATAGTGAGTTAAGGTGGTCATATGAGGAAAAATAGGGAGGCTCAGTAGAGTCATGTAAGTAAGAGTTGATATGGGGGGCTAATGTGTGTTTAGGTATAGCTCAGGTGTACGCGGTATAGCTCATGTGTCTCACATAATACTTACTGTAACTAGGATAGCCGAGGTACACTTACACATGAAACACAATTTAGATCTCAAATTGAAAATATAGCAAAACAAGCATAAAAATAAAAATACACAATATTTATGTTGGTTCGACCTTTGGCCTAAATTCATGGGAGCAAGTAATCACCAATCCACTATATAAATGAGAGGTTACATAAGATTTTACATTATGTAAAATGAATAACACAATTTAAATGGCTATATAGAGATGTTCAGTGTTGATGAAAATGAAGATTGTGAATAAAGATGTGGAGAGTGATAATATGATGGAGAAGATGATGAAGGTGGAGAATAGAAATGGCTTATCAAAACTGGAGAAGTGCGTGATGATCTAAAAGATGGAGAGAAAGAGTGAGTGTGCGAGGAGAGGAGGGGAAAGGAGAGGAGGTAAGGAGATGATATGATAGCCAATGTGGGTGATTACTACATTTATATATTGGAGGCTAGTGGTAAAGAAAATGCATAAAAGTTGGGGCTAGATGTTATCTTTAGGTTAAAATGAGGAGTATGCTTTTAGGGCTATTTATCATATTTAGGGAAAATAGACAAGAATATTCCTTTTGTAGTAAGTTTGTTCTTTCTCATAAATATCTTGAAGTCTCAAACCTTGACCATTGATTTTCAACCCCATCTAATGTAATGAATGCTTTTAAATAGCATCTTTATATTGCTCTAAGTATTGCGCCCATTTTATTCTTGTAAGTGTCCATGTGTCATTCATTTATTAGTCTAAAATATCATTCCAAATTTACCCCCAAACAAGATCCTCCTAGCTTCTTGTGTCGAAGGAATTGAAGCACAAGAAGTTGAAAGAAAAAAATTGGACTTGATGACACGTGGCTGCTTCCTATTGTTGGTTCACTTGTCTTGCAACCCTGTTAGAGTAGCTGAGATAACTTTTAACATGCTTCCTGCATTAACCATCTTCAGGTGTCCCTATAGTACCCGAGTGATTTGCAAAAATTAAATATGATGACTAGGATAAAAATCTAGAGGTTATCCTCTAACATGCTTCCTGAATTGACCATCTTCTGGAGTCTTTGGTGTACCCGAGGAATCTACAAATCTTAAAGATGAGGATTAGAAGAAAATTCCAGCGGTTACCCTCTAACATGCTTCTTGAATTGACCATTTGTTGGAGTCACTGGTTTACCGGAGGGATCTACAGATCTTAAAGATGATGACTAAAAGAAAATTACAGAGTTTACCCTCTAACATACTTCTTGAATTGATCATTTGCTAGAGTCGCTGGTGTACTCGATGGATCTGCATAACTTCATGATGATGACTAGGAGAAAAATCTGGAGGTTGCCCTTTAACATGCTTCTTGAATTGACCAACTGTTAAAGGCCTTATTGTTTGTTAAGTGTTGTGGTTCCTTGAGTTTTCCAACCTATACCTCTTAGGTGTAGCTTAGTAGCCATAAAATATCTCAGCTATACAAACCTTCCTAGATTATCTTCCATCACTATTTATGCAAAAAGTTGATTATAACAATACTGTCTTCAACTGAGATGGAAAGGAATTCTCAATCCATTCATATACTCATGAAATCAATAGTTGCGGAGACCCCTGGTATACTAACTAATGGCACTCGTTTTCATTTCATTCAATGAATAATTAAGCAAGCATCATAGGAACAAAGAAGTAACTTCAATCAATTTGGCGAATATAATCCAAATAATCAAAAATTGATAGTCAGGGTAGCTCGACTTCCTTTATAGTATTTGCAATGCATGCTCATTATATATATATATATATATATATATATATATCGCATATATTCTCATGGCGATCAAAATTTACTTTTATAGAAGAGGCTCTCAACGGCATGATAATAATTGGTGATAATTATCATCTATGATAATTCAATACATAAATAAGAATTCATTATTCAACACCCAGCAAACACCGAGAATAAATTAACCATAAGTGGTGCTTTCCAAAGAATATTAGAGTATTGTGAACTCCTTAGAGGTGGCGAATGTAATCCAAACAATCAGATATAAATAGTTGGAGTAGCTCAGCTTCCCTCATAATATTTGCAGTGCATTCTCATCATATATGCATGTTCTCATGGTGATCACAAAGCATGCTCATCATATATGCATGTATTCTCGTGGCGATCAAAATTTACTTTTAAAGGAGAGGAGTTCTTAATCCACTCATATAGATATCCGAATGAGCTCAACTCTCATCGGCGTAATAATCATTAGCGATAATTATAATCTATGGCAATTCAATATATAAATAAGAAGTCAATATTCAAAATCCAGCAAACAAGGCAAATAAATTAAACATGAAACTCCACAATTGGCATAATAATCATGGCTAATAAATTTATTTCCTCCTTTTCTTGAACTTTCTTATGGACCCTCTTGGATGTTCTTTGCAAAATGGTCGAAAACCTCATGATCTGCCATTCGTTGTAAATTAAATTTATTGGATAAATTATGATGAAGGCGGTGGCTCGCTTACCTTCTTGCAAAATGGTCGAAAATCTCATGATCCACCGTTTACTTTTCAAATTGTTTATCCCTCACTTTGGCTTAAGCAAGAGAACGGAGCTGCGGGCACATGCATACCTTAATGGATCCTCATGAAACTAAGGTACGGCTATATGAAACTAAGGTACGGCTATATATTTCGCCCTTGGGCCTTATTTGACCCTCCCTCTCTTTATTCAAATAGTTGCATTTTCATAATTGCTCTGATAAGCTGCTTGTGATTTCTTTATATTCTTTTTGCTGGCTCTGACCTTGAGTAGATCATCATGATCAGGACAAGTCGGGTATCCTAACTTACTCTACAATAAGGCGATTTGTTGACACTATGCTGCGTCATAATAAACATTGCACAACAATAGACATGAAGTTAAATTAATGGTGATTATCTTTAAACTAAACAACATTTTAAACAATCCATCTACATTCCATGATTGAGAGGCGAATACAAATAACGTACATCATCACATTAAAAAAGAAAATGAATTCATAGGAAACGGAAGCATAGATCATTACATGACTCAGTTTTGTTATCCTAAAGTAAAATTACTTATATAAATTTAACAATACAATTAATTGCAAGTTATGGAAAATTATTAATTGATTTGTAAATGTAGGTTCTTTTTTATTTTTATAATCATTTATAGTACTAAAATATGATCTTTTTTATTAAAAAATTATTTGAGTCTTGTTAAATTATTTATCAATTAGGAGCACAAAAATATAGCAAGAGAAAGAGAGAAAGCAAATAAGAGACACAATGTTTAGAGAAGAATTTTATTCAATCGCAGGTGTATACAACTAAGGAGATAAGCCCTCCTTTTATACTCTCATAATCATACAAATGAAGTAATTAAATGATTAGTTAATGGATACATCATCAGTCATAACTTCTTATGAGATAGTGGGAGTTATAGTAGATGAAGAGTTGTTTAGTAGAGAAATGAAAAGTTGCTTTGATGAACATCCGCATAATTATAATTTTTTTATAACGCTCCCCTTGGATGTTCATCCTACAAAGAATATGCCTCATTAAAATCTTTGCTAGTAAAAACCCATTGGGAAAAAGACTAGCTAAGGAAAAAAAGTGCATTATTTATCTATAATTTATGGAAGTGCACATTACCTCATTAAAACCTTACTTGGAAAAATAAGCCTAGTGAAGGAAAAAGAGTACAGTATATGTAATCTTCTATATCAATAATTCTCCTTGTTAAATATGCTCCTCTTAAAACGACATGGGTGCTTCAAAGATCAACCTCCCCTTCCTCATTCCCAAATTAGGGTGGGCCCCACAATTCCGATTTCGATTCCTACCTCCATTTTACAAAGTAAAATTTGTCAATGATTCTGATTCCAGATTTCGATTCCCCAATTCGGGAAGTGAACGCACCAATAATTTATTACTCCTGGTCAAATGAAGTTATAATCATGAAAAAAATTTTTTAAAAAAGGAAATAATTAATGATGCATTTTTTACTCCTTCACAAATCACAAAGTGTTGTTACTACACAAGTATGTAAATATTCATACTATAATGTCATTGGAATTGTTTGAAGTCATCAATTTTCATTTGAAAATCAAACCAAGTTATTTGTCAAATCATTGAATCACCTCTTAGATTTCAATAATCTCTGTTTAATTCTTGTTAGGGATTCCTGCGAATTCTTTGAAAAGCAATGTCAAATAAATACCCTTACGTCGTAATTATTATGTTATTTAAAAAGATATTTCAAAACGTACATATTGTAGATTGTACATCTAATTTTAGTAAAATTTATTTAATTATCATTTATTTTTTACTTATTGCATGTCAGAATTATTTAAAGATACATCAGCATAAATATTAATTTATCCTCAAAAAATTTGAATACAGGAGATTGGAACCAAATCATCTACAAATTGTAGCAGGAGTACGCAACAATACCAAATACACACATTTAAAATCACGAAAATAGTCCCAGAATCAATCGCATTTTTTCAGAACCTGGATGTCTTTCCAACGCGATTCCATGTAGTAAGATTCATTGATCTGCCCGTACACCCCAAATTTGAAGTGATAAGAGTTTCCTCCACGGTCGGCTGCCTCATACTTGAGGGTTCCATCAAAATAAATCTTAACCGTTGATGCAATCACATCATGAATCACATTCAGCCTAAACCATTTATCATAAATGTTTGGTACTAGAATTGGATCCCTATAGTATGAGAGTGAGCCATTGTAGACTCTGAGCTGTAGCGTTGTGGCATGAGGAGGGCTTGCTCCGAACACTTGCATTATGCACACACCAGATGTACCACATGGCACGTACCCGTATCCTTCGAATTGCCATAAATTGGAAGAATAATTATATCCCTGAGAATGAATTGATGTACGGTCATGTACCAAAATTAGACCCAAGGGTAAATGTTGGTTTCATCCGGTCTTTTAGTTCTGAGCTAATTATTCGGTAAATTCTTGTATTTTTAAAAATTATTCAAAAGATTCTTTTTGTATATTTATTTATGTTAAAATCCATTTAATTATCAGCTATGTTTTACGTGTTGCAAATCACAATTGTTGGAATTTTAAGCTATATGCGATGAAAATTCTATTTTACTCTTAAAAGTAAGATCTAACATTTATTAGAATAATGACAAAAGTGTTTTGGATCATATTTTTTTAATATAAAAAAATATAATAATCAATAGGATGATTTAACTTAAACTATAGGGACTAAAGTAGCACTTACCTATAAATTAAGTATATAAAAGAAAGCAAACAATCCCCACAAATTGGCAAGTGATTTTTAAGTACCTTTACTCACCATCCAGGTTCAAATCTCGAGGGAGGATAAAAGTTGAATTGCAGTATTATATATATATATAATTATTCTAATATGAGATTTTAAACGGTAGGAAAGTCTGGTAAAACGTATAAACTATACAGTTTTAATATTTTAAATTTTAAATATGATTTTATATATATGTATCCAGCCACTCATATTTTTTTTAGAAACAAACAAAAAATAAAATAAACAAATGCAAACCAAAGGAGAGGGAAAGAAAGAGAAACAACTAAACAAAAAACACAAAATAATGGAGAGTGGAAAGTGTTTTACAGTGATTGAAATTTCTGTACGAGGCTTGGTGGGACTATTCTTGGATAAAGGCTTGTCTGTTGAGTAAACCCACAGCTTGTGAACTCCATCAACAAATCTGTAGCGATTGCAAAGCGGCAAGTTATATGGCTTCTGGATTTGATAGTTTGATGTGTTTAGTGGGAGTTTAGTGAAACCATGCGTTGGTTCCTCTGGCCAGCAGCTCACCCAACGCATCAAAAGAAACATCAAGTTAATTGCAAGAGCAATATTATTACAGAGAGCTCCCATAGTTTATTTTCTGATGGAAAAGCCAAGGACAAAGTCCTTTTTATTTGTGGAATGATACAAAAATTTGGTAGTTGTATCTAAAAGAGTAGCTTGTAAAGTTTGTGATATTCTAAAGACATTTATATCTTGGGTCAATTTCATCACTTCCCTCATGAAATGATAATTTTTAATTAAATATTTTGTTAACTATTATAATCTCTATACTTTTACTTTTGTTAAGAAGACCCAAAAAAAAAAATGATCAACCCACTTTCATTTTTTCTTATTTTTTTTTTATATATATAAAAGGATAAGTTAAAGTTTAAAATAATTTAGGAAGTATTTTAAAGATTATCATTTCATGATGGAAATAATTCAAAATTTATCTTTACATGTTTAATAATGCATTAAGTGCTCGATTTGTATGGAATTGAACAAAACGTTGTGAAGCAACTATATGTAGAATTAATATTTGGTTGTTTTAATAGTCTATTTTTTAAAGACAATGTCGGTGGAACGAGGAGAAGTTTTATTGATAAACCCAAAAAAAAAAAAAAATAGTACACTTAAAATGGAAGGACATAATGAACTTTACCTATAAAAAAAATTCAGAAAAAATAAGGGATGAAATTGAGCCGTTGAGATAAAGCTTCCAAGCATGCGATTGTCGTATTGCTAATTACATCTTATTTTGTTAACATTTCATTTGGTTACATTATATATATCAATATGCTCTCTTTGTTCTCCTATCCTTGGACTGTTTTGTTTTGTTCTCCTTTCCTTGGACTGTTTTGTTCAAGGGCATTTCGTCTTTAATAATGGACAAATCTACCCCGGTCAATTCTATGTCAATTAAATTAATTACATTAGAGAAAGGGAATCAGAATGACAAAAAGGATAGTGCCATGACTTCTCAATTCGAAATCCAGAGCATATTCTCCCCAGATCTTGCATCTTTTACTCTTTTATGGACGCAGCTGATCAGATTGTTTATTCAAATCATAAAAGCATAAATTACGAGATTATGAAATTATGCAAGAATCTGAGTAATACTATCTATCTTAGCTCTTAAAATTTCATCTGCAAAGCTTGCATCCACAAAGATGCTAAAAATATATATATTGTACCCATTCATTAAATGTCACATTAATTACATGAAACCTCATTTGATAACATTTACACTAGCTAACCTATGGGTTGAATCTTCTTTCTATTGGTGATTTCTAATGAAGATTTATTTGAAAAATATAATATAAGAGTTTCTTGCATGGCTCTCGATCGATGTTGTCGGATCATTTTACTTGTTGATTAATTCCCATTTTCACTGGTTCCATAAAACATCATTAGGAACATCTTTTAATTGTTTCCTTAAAACAAATCAATTAACTCGATTTTTTTAGATAAAACGCGCCCCATTTCATTCCACCCCAAATTAAACAAATCAATTAACTCAATTCCTTTGGATTTGATCCTTGATCTTTCGATTCACGGCAAGAATCAATTAGCTCAATTAATTGAAAAAAAATTGTGGCATTTAATTAATTTGCTTCGTAAATTATCTGCCAATTAAATGCGGTAGCTAGCAGGTAGATGTTTTTCATCCTAAGAAATAAAAGCTCGTCAAAATGCATTTATGTCTACTTTATTCGAAAGCGATACCATTACATCAATTTCTACAAATATTCATTTCACATACAAGAGATTAAAAAAAAAAAATCAATCACATTTTTTCAGAACCTTGATGTCCTTCCAACGAGATTCCATATAGTAAGAATCGTCATTTTGAGCATAAACACCAAACTTAAAGTAATGAGAGGTTCCCCCACGACCAGGCGCCTCATACTTGAGAATCCCATCAATATAAACCATAACCTTGGAATTATCCACATCATGAATTACGTTTAGCTTGAACCATTTGTCATATATGTTTGGGACAATGACCGAAGCCCTGTAATATGTGAGGGAACCATTGTAAACCCTAAGCATTAGGGTTGTGGCATGTGGGCTAGCTCCAAACACTTGCATGATACACACGCCCGTCGTGCCACTTGGCACGTACCCATAACCTTCAAATTGCCAGACGCCAGAAGAGTAATCGTATCCCTGAAAAAGTAATCGGAGAGATTGAAAAATCAGAAACGATTTGTGCAAATATTTGTTATATGTACAATTGTACATCGATACAATACAATTAATAACGTTTCATGTTACACAATATATATATATATATATATATATATATATATATATTCCCCTTTGCTTATGGTTTTTATGTTTATAAAGGTCTGGATGAAATGAAAAATCTTACCTACTAAATACCAACCATTAATAATAGAATTAATCAAGTTGCAATCCTTTTCTAGTGCCAGCACCCTCATTTTTTTTATACAGACGCGTTGTTAAGCTGTGTGGTTTAATAGAGTTAATTTTTAATGCTATTAAACCACATGATTTTATTGTGTATTAAATTTTTAATGCTATTAAACCACATGGTTTTATTGTGTATTAAAATTAATTCTATTAAACCGCATAGTTTAACAATGTGTCCGTATTAAAAACAAATGAGGGCGTCCGCACCTGAGAATAATTTTATATATATGATTTTTATTTTTATAAAGGTTTGGATGGAATGAAGAATCTTACCTACTAAACACCAACCACTAACTCATATTATTTTTTATACTCGGATGATCGCAGGCACAAAGTACATTCATGGTCAGCCAACCTCATGGGGTTTTTCCTTATGATTCCTTAATCAATATAATGCTTCAATATTATAGTATGGCATGGAATTGAAATTGATTTCTTTTTTCTTATAATTCAATGGGGTTTTTACCACTTTCCTCTCTACAGCTACAGTTACCCATTTGACAATAAAATTTTAACCAAAATAATGAAGTGATTGTTTTATGGCGAGATGAGTTTTTCTGTAAAAATTTTTACATCAGATTTTATAGTTGAAATGAGTTTTTCTATGAAAGTTTTAACATCAACTATAATACAATATTATGAAAAATAATGATATATATACAAAAAAATAGTACAAAAATCATAAAAGACAAAAACTTCTTGTCTTGTAGTGAATTTCTCTTTGTCCTGTAGTTAATCTTTTGTCTTCTAGTGATGATTATGCTATTTTTGTAAATTTTTTTTTTCTGCACGTATCATTGTTGTGTCATGATAAAATAGAAAAATAAGTGATAAAATTGTAAAATCATACTGTTAAAATGTCATTTCTCCTTAATTCAACATAATTTTTCATACTTACATGTACACGGATTTCAGTTCGAGGACTAGTTTTGCTGATAAGAGAGTGTGGCTTGTCTGTGGAGTAAACCCACAGCTTGTGAATGCCATTTTCGAAGCAGTATCGCTGATCTTCTGGCACATCATACGGCCGTTGTACAACCAAATTTGATCGATTTAATGGAAGGGATACAAACCCAATCGTAGGATCAACTGGTCCCCATGCATTGGCTTGGTATGATATGAGAACGAGGCTTAAGCATGAGACTATCAAGAGAAAATTAATGGAATTGATCATGATTAATTGTGGGAGGTGCGAGCAGATGAAGAGAATTGATACTGGATATCATTGATATCCTGAAACAATCTTGCTTATTTATAACTATATTTACCAGTGAGTATGAATAAGAAAAATAAAAAGTATATGTTTATACAATACAAGTGTTGGCCGGCTTTTTAAATTTTGATAAAAAATTTGAAACGTTGATCTGATATTATCTAAAGATAAATATTCATAGTCAAAAGTGGCATGGTATGAAGCGAATTCATCCACCGTTTTTACTATTAGATTAGTATTAATAGCAAGACTAAAATTGAATGATATGCAATGTTTAGTGTAAAAAATAAAATTAAAAAAAAAACTACATCAATGGAGATGAATATAATTTGTCGTAGAATTTATGGGGGAGTAGTATATGATAACTTTGAAAAATAAATAGGGAAATATAGCGTGACATTGAATTTGAATAATAGGGTAAATGCTCTTTTAGTCTACCATTTGAGTCAAATATCCATTTAGCCTCTATGTTCTTAAAAATTACTTAGAAAGTCTATGTTGTATATTTATTTCCGTTAAAATAAAATAACATCTATTTTTCACCTCTTACATATTAAATTTATTTGAATTTTAAATTTACCATACATAAATATTATTTTACCTTTAAAAAATTAGATCCAACGACTGCAAAATACCAATAGTTTTATTTTTGGTAATATTTTAGAATAGAAAGATTAACTAGGTAATTGCTTCAATTATAGGAACCAAAGGAGTATTTATCGGTAAATTACATGTATAGACTGATTTAATTATTAATTATATATGGTTCTGGATGGATGGGGCATCAAAACCATTTTACTGAGAATATATGATTGATCAAGAACCGGTGGGAGATAAAGCTTCCAATTAAGCATGCATGTCTCTATTGAACTCCTAACACCTCTTTTGTTAATATTCATTTGGTTATATATAGTAAAGACATATATTCCCTCTTTTGGCTTATTGTCCTTGGATATTTGTGGTCACGGGCATTTGTTTCTAGTACCCTAGTCAATTCTATATATGGATGGCAAAAATCCCTATGGGACGGGCTCTTTGGGGATTTTTCCTATTTGGGGAGGTATGAGAACGGATTTATACCCAATTAATTCGGAGAGGGGACGGAGACGATTTTTTACCGAAATTTTTTTTTTGGAGAAGGAATGGGGATGAGCCGGAATCCCCATACCCTCCCCAATTCTCCATTTTCCCATTTTATTTTTATTTTTTTAGAATTATTAACGAATAAATAATCAAATTTAATTATAAAATATTAAATATTAGTATAAATATCAATTTTCAAAATATTTATATAAATATATTATGAAACTTTTAGGTCTAGTTAACTAGTTATAGTCTTGAATTACTATTCTATAAGGTCTTATTCAAAAGGCATTGGCCCAAAATTTTTGTTTTAAACTTTTATTAAATAAAACAAAAACTTTTATTAAAAATATTAATTTCAGTATCTATATTCATTCCATTTATTTTATTATTTATATGAAAGTAATTTCTTTTTCTTTTTATTATAGGATAATAAAGATTAACGAAGATAACTATGTTGATGATTTGTATTCTGTAATGTGATTTTTGTAATGGATTAATGTTAATGTACGATATATTATCAAATTTTACTTTTATTTAAATTTTTTATTTTATAATTAAATCAAATTCAGAAACTAAAAACTAATTGATTATTTGGAGACTTATTCAGGGACTGGGACAATTAAGGATCCCTTGTTATTATTTAGGAAGGGAACGAATATCCTTTTAAACAATTTTGACGGGAATAAAAAGGGGACGGAAACTATGCAGAATATCATGAATAGGTACGGGATGTTGGTGCCCCCCCTTCCTTTCCCATTGCCATCCTAATTCTATATATGCTTAATCTTTATTTGGCAACAAGCGTGCAAAACGAAAAAGAGGAAAAGAATTCTCTTCAAAATGTGTAGCTCAGATTTTTTTTTAATTTTATTTTGATTTAATTAAGCCTTAATTCAGATTATTTGACAATAATGACTTACCAAACATGCAAACTTCTCAACTACTATTGAATACCATATCAATTAATAAAATTTTCCTTTTCACTATTTTTTTCTTTTAAATTTCAGCTTTCACTCTCATCTTAATGTTCTTCTCTACTAAAACAATCTTCGTTCTTCTTTATGAAAAATAAAATTAATTTTTTTAAAGAAAAATCAACAATTAAAACCTCACACCCGCAATAATTGCACTTCTGTCATCAACTAAAATACCGCCAAATGTAGACTAATTAAGTACCTAAATCAAGCCTATTGATTAAAATCCATTTGGAGCTAGTCCATTATCAGATTGATTGTACAAGTCAATTTTTAATCTAAATTTCTATTTTGATATAGTTTAATTTTTTAAAAATAATTAATATAAATTCAAATAATCAGCAAACGTTAGTGGACTTGCAACGTCATGGTTCATGGGGCTTGTTTAATTACAGCTATATATATACATCTATTCAAATGGAAAAAGGGGAAAAAATTAAAAATTGGAGTAGTTAGAGAGTTGAAAATGTGGAATGAAATTGATATATAAATTACATTGTATTAATTGGGTTATAGAATTAGATGCATTGTAGCAAAAGACAAAGACTAATTGTCCTGATAAGATTAATTAGTCTAAAAAGAATAATAAATATAATAATAGTTGATAAAGACAATTAAAAATTTTGATTGTAATTTATAATTATAGTGAGTTAAGATCCATAACCATTTGGTGTGTTGTGCTTCCTTGAAATATTGAGTTTTTTTTTTTTTTTGGTTTAAACTAAAATGCTTTTTTCAAATAAGATAGAAAAAGGTGAAATTTTAGTTGGCTGAGCATCAGAACGTTACAGCAATACAGCACACAATGTTCAAATTAATTGTGTTGGAAATTAAGAAAACGTTTTCATGCTACATCGTATTTGATAAATGTTTTCATGCTACATTATATTTTATCTTAAAAGTACGAAATATATATGTGCAATGATGTGATTCCTTATATAGCTAGATAGTGTTGTATATATTTACATTCAATATTTAATAAAAAGATAAAATTTAATGTCTTGTGAGAATAGCCTAGCTAATTGGTTTAGACCTAGCTCTTGCAGTTGAAGCAACATACAAGAGGTCAAGAAATTGATTCTCCGACTCTATTACACTCATATTGCTAAAAAGCAACTACTCTCATGGGTCAGTTTTACCTCCGAATAGGAATTAAGAATTAATTTAAAATTTAGAACACTAAGATTTTGTAAGACAATTAATAAAATAAACGGAGTAAGCCTGTTTCAAATCTTAATCAAAATCACAATGCTTGAAAGTTTTGAGTTCGCGATAATATACATGTATACAATATTGGATGCTATTTACACAATTTATCACTAACAGCAGTAATGACCTATTAATTCCAGAGATTTTTTAAGAATAAAGACAGTAAATTTGAATTAAAAATTTTTTATTTTGACATCAATTCTACACTTTTTCTCTAAGCAATACATGCATAATATTGCATCCCTCATTCAGTGAATGTATGCAATATCAAAATGCCATAAAGTTTAATATAAAACAAAGACATTATTACAATATTTGTTTTTATTGTTAGGGAATTCTGAGATGGATAGGCTCAAGTAACTTTATATATATTTTTCAAATACCAAAAACGAATAAATGAATAATTTATCGGTTTAGCTTAAATACTGCATGAATCTTTTCTTGATTGTAAATCAGAAACATTCCATTTTTAATGCTATAGAAGAATTTTATTGAATATATGGCGTTAGGTTTCGATCGGTTACGTTGATACGCCTAAATCAAACACCAAAAATTTCGGTTAACTGAAACAGGTACCTAAATGATCAAGTTACAGACCTTTCTAACCAAAACAACCCAATTAGGAGCAGCTGTAATCCAAAACACAGTGTTTTAGTGTTGATTTTGACTCACGAACAATAGATGGCCATATCAAGCCCCTTAATTTCCTCCAATCTCATAACACGTCATCAATACCTTTGATGTGATACTGTATAAAGTTTCTAAAGTTCTTTGCATTCAAGAGCGGGAAAAGAAAGAAAGAAATAAATAAATAAGCATAAGTGATCGTGGATTTCATTTATGAAATACATAACTATTATTTGTGTGAGGTGAAATTGAAATCAAATGAATAAGAGAATGACATGTTTCTTGTGTGTGCATGAACACATTACATGACGATTTTTTTCTTTTTTTCTTTTTATTCAGCTGTTTTAATTCCAGAAATTTTGATTTGGAATAAGGCTTAAAATAAAATTGTTAAATTATTTTCTACAAGGATTTGAAAACCTGCACTTTTGATTGACCCTTAAACTTGTTAAATCTGTAAATTGGACAGAAATTGAGGTTAGAGGTAGAGCGAGTGGTGGATAGCAACCATACTGAGATGTTCAAATCAAGTTTCAATGAGTTTTTCAAGGCAGTTTAAGTCTAAGAGCTCTAAAACCAAATAATAACGGAGAAAAGATCATAGGTTGAAGATGAAGTTGGAGAGTGAGTGAAAGATGATATATACCAAAATGAGGGCACCTGCGAGATTGTAGAGGGAGTATGCCCTATTGGTGCTTTTCTCTTCAGGTAGGGTAATTTATCAAGTGGGATATTTTTCCTAATACCCCCCCCCCCCCTCTCCCCTTACTTGCAGGCTGGGGTTAGGCAAATCTTTTTTGACTGGTCATGAGTCTGTACCTGATACCATATAGAAGCCTACGGGCATAACTCAACTCAAAAGCTAACTCAAGAGTTGAGAATTGTCCAAGTCTTATACATATACTTAATCCAAGTTCAATACCCAGTCAATGTGAGATATTTTTCTTAACAAACAGTGTTGTAGTTTTATGTTCATAGTACAGTAGCATAAACAGTATCATATTTTCTATCTTAGTGGTATTCTGAATGTGTTCAAATATCAGTGCTCTTTCCAATACTCATGTGAGAGTCAAAATATCCTACTTTCATATCAAATTTGCCTTCAAAGTTAGCCAATTGCCGCTGCCTCCTTTGATTGATTCTTTGGGGATGCTGAGCTCTCAGCATTTCAGCTAATCATCTTGCCTACTTTTTTGTTTTGCCCGTGTCATTTATTTTTTGGCTCATAGAACATTATTCAATTTCCCCACAAACCTTACATGCTAAAAGATCATTGTAAATAGGAGTAGCGTTTTCATATTGTGCCGTACTAGTAAAGCTCTTTTCCAATTGTCACTTGTTTAGTTGTTTTATTCTCTGTAATTTTTTTTTCTTTTAATCACTCTTTTTGCACAAGGTTAAATATTCCCGAGTCATGTACTCTATGCAACTTGTATGTTTATGTTTTTTATTTGATTTTTTGTGTGAGTGAAAGTATAACTTTTACTATCTAACTCATCTGTGGATTGGCCGTGGTTATCTCTCTACTCTTAATAATTTTTTAACACTCCATAATGTGACACATATTAAGTATATGGTGAAAAATGGGGCTCTAAAACTAATTGTCATCGAAGCAAACCCTAAATCTAGCCACACCGAGGTAACCCTCTCGCCGGTCTGTGTTTGTGATAAATTGTAATTGAAGTTTGAATAAAATCTTATTACAGGATTATAGATTTCCTTCAATATCTTGTAGGTTTTTTTTTTTTTTAATTTCCTTCGGCTACTAATCAACAAAGCCGGTATTTGTTAATCAACTTTTCCCAATTTGACTTAAAAACATTTTTTCATTTACTAGTTTATGACACTTGATCAAAGACCAAGATCATAGAATAGCTTTTTGTTTATATAAACAAAAAGATGACCATAGAATAGTAGCTCATATATATATATATATATATATATATATATATATATATAACAAAAAGATTAATTCATCAAACACTTGCATGCAAATTATGGGAGCCCAATTCTTAGGATTCTGCCGCAACACCAAAATCAATCACATTTTCTTAAAACTTTGATGTCTTTCCACCGAGATTCCATGTAATAAGAATCGTTGTTTTGGGCATACACACCACATTTGAATGCATGAGATGTGCCTCCACGACCATCTGCTTCAAATTCAAGACACCCATTGATGTAAACCTTTACCTTTGCAGCATCAACATCATGGATAACGTTTAGCTTGAACCACTTGTCGTAGATGTCCTGAACCAGGACCGGACCCCTATAGTAAAGCAGTGAACCATTGACGACTCTAAGCATTAGGGTTGTGGCATGGGGAGTGCTTGCTCCGAATACTTGCATAATGCAGACGCCTGACGTTCCTTGCGGCACGTACCAATGTCCTTCAAATTGCCAGACTCCAGATGAATAATTGTATCCCTGCAATAGCAATCATTCCTGGGGTGAGTGAAGATGTTTGGTGTTCTAATCACGCTCATATTAAGCAAGGCAAGAGTTTAGTTTATGATTATTACCTGTATGGCAATCTCGGTACGAGGTTTCGTTTGGCTGGTGGGAGTATGAGGCTTGTCTGTAGAGTAAACCCAGCATCTGTGAACTCCATCGGAGAAGCAATAACGCTGGTTTTCCGGCAGGTCATAGGGCTTCTGGATGTGATAGTACGATCGGTTAAGAGGGAGGGAGATGAATCCTTCTGTGGGGTCAACAGGTCCCCAACTCTGAACCAAGGTTTGGTGTAGAGCAAATTGGAGGAAGCTCAAGTAGAAGAAAGCTAACTTTTGAAAGAAAAAAGCCATTCTTTATGGGTAAAGAGAAGCAATAATGGCATAGGTGAAGCGAAAATGGGTATGATGGGATTAATATATAACACTATGCAATAGAATGGCAATCAAATTGATAGAATAATATAACTAATATGATATCAGAATTAGGGTCTCGTATCTGAATTCCACATTTCTTATTTGTTAATTTCCATTTCTCATCATATGTTTTTACTTGCTTGGAAGCTTGTATCAAAGTCAAGGGATCACATTGTTGGCATTTGGCCAATTCAAATGAGGCTGAGTAAAAAGGTTGAAAGGGAGTAGTTACGAGGAAACTAAAATATAAATCACCCATAAACAAAAGGTGTGGATAAATTTTTGATGCCATGTACAGTAGAATATTAATAAATTAATAATTTTAGAATCATGAAAAATTTATTAATTTAACGAATATTAATATATCGATAAATTAATTAGTATTATTTTATCAATTTATAAAAATAATATCACATTCATAATTTTTTTTTAAGTAAAGAGAAGTATTATAATAAGAGAATATAGTGATTCTATTAAGTTGTATAATACGATTCTGATTTTATTTTAAATGAGTGAATCATTCACTTGATAATCAATTTAGTATTGCATTACTGGATCAAGATTACTTAATAACTCATTAAAGAATACTTTTTGAAAGCAATATATTAAGCCATTCTCTCTCTTATTTCTCTTAAGATAATATTAAGCCGATCTCTCTCTTAAGCAATATTATAATAAGATAATATTAAGCAATATATTAAGCAATATATCTCTCTCTTATTTTTCATAAGATAGTACATAGAATATATAATACAATAATAACTTTTCTTTTAAAAGTTATAAAGAAAGCAAGAATGACCAATGACATACATTAAATATTAATTTCAAGAAGAAGTAAACAACACTGGAAACTTATTCTACAAAAGCATCATCTACATTAACCAGGTGCACCTCTCAATAGAGGGGCGTAAAAACGCCTTGGAGACTTTGACCGAATGAATAGGGATATTTAGTTTAAAATTAATTAATTATTAAATTTATATATTAATTAGGTCCTATCGAAAAATAAATTTTTTTTAAAAAAACTTATTGTCTAATAAATTTATCCAATTATTTATTTACTATGTTAACTTTAGGTTAGGACCGGTAAAAATTATTATTTAATCAAAATTATGAATGTATCAAATATTAACTTGACAAGATTCTACTGCAATATAAAAACAAGAATGATAACAATAATATCAAAAACACGAACCAAATAAGCCACGCCCAAAGACAAAACAATTGTCGTGTCACTCCAACTTCCATTACACACATATGGTAAACAGCAAACTTGATCTTATTCTAGTATCCGTGCTCAAAGTAAATGAGCCTACAGCGGCGCGCACACAACATCTACTGCAATTTGGAGTTTTCTACATCAAAATTAGTACAAATCACAAAAAACTTTGACTTATTCAAATTTAATTTGCAATTACATCACATAGGCGACTAATTTTAAATCAAACACAAAAATAATTGCTCTCACTTCCCTCTAATATAGGACATTAGTTTTCTGAGATATCTATATAATTCCAACAAAATATAAATTAGCTAGAAACTTTGAATGCAAAGGGTGTAGATAAATTGTTGATGCCATACATAGTATAAAAACAAGAAGATAACAATAGTTTCAAGAACATGAAGCAAATAAATCCATGCCCAAAGACAAAAAAAATTGTGTCTCGTCACTCCAACTTCCATCACACACCTGGTAAACAGCAGACTTGAGCTTATTCTAGGATCCGGGCTCAAAGTAAATGAGCCTACAGCAGCGCACGTATCCTAACGTACCTACAGTAATTTGGAGTTTCCCACATCAATAACAAAACGGTATTTGACATCAGACTTTGCAAGCCTTTCCATGGCTGTGTTGATTTGGTCCATCCGGACCAGTTCAATGTCTGCAGCAATATTGTGCTTGGCGCAAAAGTCCAACATCTCTTGTGTCTCCTTCATTCCTCCGATGTTGCTTCCTCCAACAAGCCTCCGAGCTGTACACACAGAAAAAAAAAATTAATACAATTTTAAGGCAAGGCCATACTTGGCCCAAGCATAGCAGCTAAAGTATTTGGTAGACAAATTTGGAGATCTGGCGCTAAGCAAAACAAATTTAGTAATTCCCTTTCACATCAGTTGGGGATTAAAAGTCACATCACCTTACTTCTACATATGGGCTCTTATAAAGAGTGACCTGGTTTTAAGTTTTTCAAGACAGGGCACAATATTAACAGACTCCAGGTAAGACTATGCCTTCAAACATCACTATGAAATAATGATTTCAATGAGACACATTTTATGAGAACTAAGTACAAATTACAAAGCACCGACGGCCAACAATTTCAGCATTTTAGCTTCTAAAAGCAACTAAGAGATACTGATCTGTTATTTTTTTCCCCCTTCTTTATTTCAATTTTTTCTGGGTTCTATTCATAGCTGTTGAGAACTAAAATTTTCCTTCACGAAGTAAAACAATAGATCACACATGTTAGCCAGGAATCAGAATCAAATAGGCATGAGAGTTGAAAGAGGATCATACTGGAAAAGACAGTTCAATCAATCTTTCAAACATATTAACTTAAACTATACCTAAGATCAGAGGTTATTAACTATGTAACTTACCCCCAACTAAAGCATAAGTCGGCACCTCCAGGGGCTTCTCAGGCAAGCCCACGGTGACCAGCTTTCCATTTACTTTCAGCAGACCAAGTAGGGGTGCAAGGGAATGAACTGCAGACACAGTGTCGATAATGTAATCCATACTACCCATAGCAGCCTGCATGATGGAATCACAAACACACGGTACTTATAAATAAGATTTCACAAAATCCATTGATTTCCAGGTTGCCTGGTTAAGTTGTTAATTTCCTATATACCTTAACTTTGGCAGGATCAGTGGAAACAAGGAACGAATCAGCACCAAGTTTGCTGACTGCTTCACTCTCTTTTTTCGGAGAAGTACTGATGACAGTGACTTTCAACCCAAAGGCCTTGCCAATTTTCACAGCAACATGGCCAAGCCCACCAAGTCCTGCAACACCCAAATGCTTGCCTGGCTCAGTCATACCATAATATTTCATTGGGCTGTACACTGTGATCCCCGCACACAAAAGTGGTGCACCCGCATCAAGAGGCATGTTGTCAGGAAAACGGAGAACATAATGCTGATCAACAACAATCACATCCGAATAACCACCGTAAGTTTTTGTCCCATCATGATTAATGGAGTTATAGGTAAGTATCATATTAGGACAGTAATTCTCCAAGCCCTGCTGGCAGCTTTCACATTTTTGGCAGGAGGCCACCAAGACCCCAACTCCAACCTTGTCGCCCTCTTTGAATTTTGACACATTATTTCCAACTTTTGTCACTGTACCAACAATTTCATGCCTGAAGATGAACAAGTAGATATATTATCAATATAAATGTATTTCCATATGGCTAAAATAACGCTTTTAGAGAGCAGAGAGAGAGACACATGAGAAACAAAGTAGATCATACTTCTTTACAAAAGCATTTCAAAATTCCAACATATAACTGTTTTTTCAAACTTGTTTATATATAGGTGGTGTTTCAAATGCTCAATAAGTTTAAAATAAAAAGTATAATTTTTTATTGAACTATTTTCCACATTGAGATGCTATATCTTTCTGATATTTGGCATGTCTGAGACTCTGAGGGCATGCATTTGCACATGCGTGTATATCTCCAAGAGCTTCACAAATATAAAGCCACCTACTAGCTTATCCTAAAAGGTTAATTTTTGTCAACTTTAGTAGAATAAGTTGAAGATGCAAACACACCTGAAAAATATGGATGACTGACAGAAATAAGTTGAAGTTAGGTTCAACACCAGATTGTTAATCAGGTGAAGTTAAAAACTAAATATCTTGCATTTAACTACATTAAGCAAGAACTTTATATTCAAGTGGCAGAATCTTCAAAAAGAGTCAATTTTCTGCCTGCATCACAGTCAAGCTATACTAGAAAATCAAATGCATATGTAGGTCCTAACAGCACAGTTAGAACAAAATATTATAAGAAAAGGTTCACTGGAGGTGGTGTGATAAAAGCTAACATTTGACTTTTTTTATTGAGATAAAAAAAGTATTCTTTTTTGTGATAAGAATTTGGTAATGATTAGTTATTGAGATAAGAATATACCGCTAAAGCTAGGAGCCATCTTCAAAGTACTAACAAAGTTAAAAGAATTCGCATTTCCAGCCTTGCCAAATTCAGGAATGCACGAATAGATTGGATAAAAGCCTATACTACATTATTTATAGGCTGGTTATGCATAATTCAGGAGTGTAGAATTGAAAATAGATCATTCTTTTTGCGGACTGGGATAGGCTAAGATTCTTAATTTTGGAATCATAGGCTCGTAGCATGAAGCTATATAAAGTAACGATACTAGACACCTTGAGATTTTAATTTGCTGTCTCAACAGATCAAAAAAATTGGAAAATGCACACTATGCAATTTGATAATTCATGACTTGACTCAGGACAATGCATGTGCAATTACATTGGATATCTAATCATTAACAACCAGTTAGTTTCCGTGTCCAAATATGACTCTGCCTTGAAAACAATTATTAATTATGCATATCAAGTTAATATCCATTATTGGTTTTACAGGACCATGATAAAACTTTCAGATCAAAATACTATCCCCAACAATGCTCACTCTAATTCTTCATTGTAATATTTCCAAAAGAAATACACCAACTATACCAGAGGCGGACCTGTGAGTGGGCCAGACGTAGGCCCAAAAATTGTATATAGATTTCTTCAAAATTATAAAATGTTTTTTGGGCCGGTCTAGCTCACTCACAGGTCCACCTGTGACTAGCAAGTCGAAACTCAACCATACAAACTTTGAAAAAGAAAATAATAATAATAACAAAACTGAAAAGAAACAAAAGGTAAATCAAGACTGAGTGATACTGCATTCTTAATTACCACCTTATGAACCTCCAGAAAAGGGTAAATATATAAAAGGTAATTCTCATCACCAACCTCCTAAGATGGCCTTCATCACTCAACCACTCAAATTGATGCTTCAAGAATTTCATACCAATTTGTATGGATAAGAATTACTCATCATCAAAACATCATTGAACAGAAGCCAGAAATATTGGAAGCAACAATAATCAAAGATCTCAAAACAGTTTGAATAAAAAAAAAACAAATATTTATTATAAAATACAGTAGAGAATTAGCATCATACCCTGGAACAATTGGGTAATTAGTGACACCCCATTCATTTTTGGCACAATGCAAGTCTGAGTGGCAAACCCCACAAAAGAGGATCTTAATAGTTACATCATCAGCACCAGTTTCTCTGCAAATAAAACAACCAAAAAATTCACACCACCACCCCAGCTGAAAAATATCAAAACTTTGCGTATAACAAACTGCGAAGTGTAAAGATGGTATCTTTTCCAAAATCTAAGACAATCCTTACAAACCCATTTTAAAAAAAAATAAAAAGACATAAAAACCAAACTTTTTTTAACTTTTATTATATAAATGTAAACTGAGCCCCTCCCACGAAACATATAATTTAGCTGCGAGCGAAATTCCAACTTCAGACCTCTCTGATCGAATATAAATTTTACTCGAGAGTCACAAAAATATATAAATAAATAAATAAAATAACGTCAAATAATGATAATAAGTACCTTCTGGAGAAATGGAATGGGGAGAAGGTTCCAGTGTTATCTCTAGCAGCCCAACCAATGGCCTTTTGAGGGTGCTCTGTTTCTGGTGATTTTGCCATGCTGTCTCTCTCTGGCCTTTATCTTTCACTCTCAATTTTTTTCTGATACAATCTTTCACTCTCACTTGATGAAATGAAATGAAATGTGTGTACTAAATGATAGAAGAAGCTTGTGATTTCCGAGGCAATATTTGCAAAAGTTGGAATCGGTCTAAATATAACGGTTTTTGAGTGCCGTATGGAAAGTTGAAACCAACCTTTTTATCCGGAAAAGTCTTAAAATTTTTTTTTATCGAATATTATTTTTATAAGTTCATTTGTAGATTTTTTGCAATAATTTGTAGAAAAATACAACTGGATCGTCTAACTGTACTGTCGTCTAATAATTTAGTACTAAAGGGAATAATTTATCATCAGACAGTTAGAAAATTAATGAACTCAAAAAAATCTAAAAAAAATTATCATTTTTAACATTATTAAAGTAGAATTTCTAATCCTATAAAAAAAAAAAGTAGAATTTCTAATTTTTTTTAAATAACAGTAAAATTTCTAAAGATAGTGTGTCAATCAAGAATAGATCCCTCCCAGCTCGCACACCTTTATTCCTAGATACTTCTTTAATGTGTGGGTATAGATTTCTATCTTCTTTTGGTAAACTCTACAATAGGGGGCACCAAAATTTAATTTAAAGTTTTTTTTTTTTTTGATGAATTTTTTATGTGAGATTTTGTTAGGGGTATACACTATTGTAGAGCAACACTAATGTGAGATTTTGTAGAGCAACAGTTTTCGTATACACTGACATTCACACTAACACATAATATACATAATGTGACGAAAGATAAAGATTTAAAAAGCTCATAAAAATTATAAGGGAAATTATTATTTATAAAAATAAAAAAAATATAAGTGATTATTTAAGAATATATAAGAAATAAATTGATAATTTAAAAATATTTAAGTGATAATTTAAAAGTATTATAATATATTTAATAAAAATATATCTTAATGGATACCAGCGATAATTTTCCAAATCATAAATGACGAAGCTCCAAGAAAAACCAAAGTTGTTAGAAAAATGTAGAAGGTTGGAGATGGCAGTCTAACAGATGAGAAATTAATTGCAGCTTTAAAGCATAAAAGACTAACGACGGCAGACAATTTCAGAGGCTTTTAATTGAGGGGATAGGGTGGCAAACTGGCAATCGCACGTGAGAGTATGGCATGAAGATATTAATATTTGAAATTAGTGTTGAATCCATCATTAATATGTTCACCTACATTCGCAGCCAGGATTATGTATTTCTTTTGAGCATTTATACGTGAGAAGAAGCATATGGTACAGCATATGTAACATACAGCCCCTCGCATAAATAATATCTCCGACGTGATTGGATACGAAGTTAAAATTTAGTTAGAACAGTTATCATCTAATAAAATTATACCAATGTTTTTATTAAGAAAAATGGCACTTAAGTTCCATTTTTTTCTTCTTTTTACCCAAAGAGGCTTAACTTAATTAAAAAGCTTGCAAATCACGAAACGACTATATAATTGAAAGTTTAGAAAGGCCAACTCATTCTACCATCTCTTCATGACTCATAAATGAAGTGGCTTGCTAGTCATCTGCCCTATAAACTCGTTAAATAAGCATGAGTTATACATTAATTGTGGTATTATTTGCTAGCCAGCATCTTCAAACATTATTAAGTTAAAGGCTATTTTAAACTCTAAATATCTATCGTTAAATTATAAAAAATTAATAATTCAAAGTTTGTGTCAAAATTTTAAAATTAAAAATTAAATTTCGGCCACCTAACTTTTTTTAAAATTTTAATAAATAAGAAATCTTTAACCATAAATTTTTTTAAAAAATAAAATAATACATTTTTTTTAATTATTACGTCTGTTGAAAACGTGATTTGAATAGTGCCACATGTGGCGACACATTTTAGTACCGTGACAAAAAGCAAACCAGCCGATTTATCAAGCAAAATAATGCAAACACCTTAACCAAGTTTTTGAAAAATTATTTACATGAGTGTTAATGCTTGCGTCGAGGCTGTTGACTTTCTTGCATGAAATATAAATGCAAACCAAAGTCATGACCAAAAACATGCATGCATGGTCCAATTTGTCACGGTAAATTGGAGACTTTAATGTGGTGGTTTGGTCCAAGGTTGGTGACGTAAATGTCGACAACTTGTAGAAATAGAATGGCTATAAACTAATCAAAGTGGGTTGGTGTGACTGGTTTGGCACTCTATTTTTTACACGCCCACCTGATGCGAGTGGGGATTAATTTGAGTTGTAGTACGGGTTTAAACATACTTCCTATAATTTAGGCCCAACCAAGGCCACTTCGTGGTTCAAACAAAAAAAAAATGGCTATAAACTGGAAGGCCATTTGACAAGCCAAGTGCAATGAGTTTGACATTGCCGAAGAAAACGATCATGGAGTGATGAAGTTGGCCATGGTGAGGATTTGCCTAATGAGTTTGTGCACAAAGCATAGTGCAATCTAGTTAACTACTTTGTACGAAGTGTTCGTTTGATTGTGTAATATGTTTTGAGTGAGTGATTTGGCATGTAATTGGGGTCTGGTTGTGAGATAAAATCCCAATCGTGCTTGACGATTGTAATTTTTTTTTTCTTGATAGGAGAGTTTTTCATGTAAATTTTGATGTGTGATTGATGTTATTTTTCATCTTTAAAATTTTTTTTGTGTGATTGATTTTTATTCTTCATATTTATTTTTTTAATATTTGTTTGATATACATTGCTTGCAGAGATCTTGGGTGAAATCGAAAATTCCCAACAATGCCCTAACTGTTGTAATTTAGCATCAAATTGCTAATAACAATATTCACAAGTTCAACTCTTATTTTTGGACGATCGGATTATTATTTCAAAGTGATTTATTGCTCAATATCTCACAATCCCCGCAACAATTATTTTTAGGATACATGTGCAACATTACTGTGTGATTTGGCTAATATATACCACTGTGTTAGTATTTTAAATCAAGGATAATTATTTGGTAGTCACCACTTATTAAGTTAAACTTCTGTAAACCACCAAATTTTAAGATTGTATCTGTAAACAACCCACTTTTTAAAGAAATATCTCACAACCACTTCTCCGTTAAAAAAGTTAACTACCGTTAATGTTTTTCTGCGTAAAGGCTATTTTACCCCTATAATACAATAATTACGAAAATGATTTATAATTAACTAAATATAAGATTTTGTATTGTTTGATTTTTTTTATTTATAAACAAAAATGATGTTGTTTAAATAATTAAATATTTATTTTTTAATTAAATGATAATATTACCCTTATGATAGCATGCTGACGTCATATTTCCGTTAACGGAGTTAACGGAAAGATGGGTGGGAGATGTTTCTTTGAAAAATAAGTGGTTTACAGATACAATCTTAAAAATTGGTAGTTTACAAAAGTTTCACTTAATAAATGGTGGCCACCAATAATTATCCTTAAATCAATCATGCAACCCTATTTTATCAACTAAAACTGTACCATTTTTTTATTGATTTTGGAAAATAAATTGTTACGAATCAGCAATCGGGTCGTAATGAATCTATAGAACGAATCACAACGTCTCCTTCATGAACAGATCTCCTCCGATCTACAAGATTGGATTGCTAGAAACCTTCAGAAATGGATCGTCACTAAGTTATATGTCACTGATGATCAGAGGATAATTACAAAATTGAAATATCCTCTTAATTCATCAAGTGATAACCCACTGACTTATTTCTTTCTCTCTCACTGTTTCTAGTGTCACTAGTATTTATGGTACACTAATTCAAATGAACTTTCTAGAGAATTCAAATAAAACAGCAAGTTATCTCATAAGAATTATAGATAAGATATTCTTCATTAAACTTATACCTCACGCAACCCAACCGATCATGGGTAAAGGTGGCCAACGGGCAGTGCCGTGCCGGTCCAGTCCGTCAAAGGAAGGCCCATGCATACTCATACTTATGTCATGCCATGCTGTGCCTAATTTTTTTTGCCTAGGCCTGGTCCGACACACGTGCTGTGCCAATGCGTGCCATACTCACACGTACCGTGCCATGGGCTGTGCCGTGCCGTGTCTAAGAAAAAAGGCATGACAAGCTTTTTTTTCTTTTTTCTTTTTATTTTTTTAAGAAGGCGTGCGAAGTTATTGGCTCTTTTTTTTTTTGTACCTTTTTTGAGTCCATGTGCCTCTAGTCAAGTTCAATAAAATCAAAAGTTCATAACTTAAGCTCATATTCAATAATGATAAACTAATAATAGTAAGATAATATAATGCTAACTATTAAGCTAGATCCTATAGTATTAGAATTTTTTTTATACTTAATAACAACAATAATAACAATAAATTTTTCTCAACGATTAACTTAATTGTTAACTTAGACTTATATAGAGTCATAGATCATAGTTCACAATGACATTATTACATAAATTTAATAAAATCATGATATTTATAATTTTATTTATTAAAATCATGATATCAGCTATTCATTTAATAAATTATAAACATAAAACAATTAGAATTTTTTTTTAAACTAAAAGTTAAATGAATTTAAAAAACTTACGCTAAAAAAATATATATTAAAATATTCAATTTCAAGTTATTTGTAAAATCATAAATTTTAAATTTACTTTCATTAAAAAGTGAAACGTGCTTATTGCTTGTTTTTTCACGTGTCGTGCTTTAGCCCATCTCTAATGGTGTAGTGCTTTTGAGGCCCACGTGCCTAAATTTCTAAGTCCAGCTCGGCCCAACCCACTTGCGTGCCGTGCCGTGCCGCGTGCTCCATCGAAACGTGCTCGTGCCATGCCGTGCTATACGAATACGTGCCGTGCCACGTGCCCCCCCGACCTGTTGGCCATCTTTAATCATGGACACCTGAATCCAACACATTGCTTCGCTCCGGTAGTCAGAAGACGTTGTTCTATTTTGGCTAACATATGCCATTGCTTTGCCCTTACTCAAAAATACTTGACTTGTCTTTTTGGCTGGGCTACAATCAACAAATATTTATAATTTGAAATTTATTGGGATTCTCTAAGCATTGGTCAGAATTTTACGCCTAATAAGAGGTGAGATCTCTACTCTAATACATAAGGAGATATATCTACCTCTATCCACAGATATTGGAGAAAAAATTAAACAGAATCCCCTCTGAATTCAGTAGCATACTTGATCCAATACTTTCAGCAACACTGGGCTCAATGCGAGTCTGAGTGGTAATACTATATATATTAAGTAATATGAGCGGTATAATAAACATTCTGGCGAACTGGAAAAATTTGTGTGTTACAGTAAATAGCTAACTTCATAGAGGGGATAACAAATGGGCCAAGTTGGACTGTATTAGGCCTAACCGAGTTCAGGCCCAGCGTTTTAAAGAGGCCTAGTACTTCAAAGCGTAGACACAATATTGGTGGGCCGGAATGGGCTTGAGCGTGCCCTGAGTTACAAATTTTCCACCGTATAATTCAATCTTAATGAGCAATATAAGAAAACATAAGAAACTAAGAGGTTGTTTGTTAAATATCTGAAGTTTAAAATTTTATTATTTTCAAATATTTTTTAAAATATATTTGTTTGTTTTTTGTAACTTATGACATTTACATCTGAATAAAAAAAATAAACTTTTGTAACTTTTATCTGAATAGAAAAAGATCTAAATGACAAGTAAATATTATATTCGAAAAATATCTCTATAAGATAACTTATTTCCTAAACTATAAATCTAATCCCTTTATTGGTTTTAATATACAAGGACATAAATGTCAAATAATCAAGTTTAAGATCTTTTTTATTATAAAAACAAATAATATGCCACTTATATTCATATATTGGAAAAAGAAAAACAAATATGTCATTCAGACTTAGAAAAATTCAGATCCATTCAGATTTCAAACAAAAAGATAAATGCTACCTAAGAATAATCACAAGAAGAGACATTCTCAAGGGTCAAAAGGAGCAAAATAAATATAATAGCTCTAAGAAAGGTATGGTACAGAACAGTGTATATTCAATAGACCTGCATCACATGTATAAAATATTTGCACATTCAGCAGTATTCGATAGGTGTATTTTATCATGTGCAAACATGTTATCTTATAAAATGCATACTTAGAATTAGAACTGAGTGAGATCTAAGTGAATTACTGTATTAATACCAGTGGCGAAGCTAGAAATTTTCCTGAAGTGGGCTGGATTTTTTTTTCTAATTAAATACTTTTTATTGTACGAGAGAATTTATTAATAAAAAATTAAAAATACACTTAATATGGGACATAATCACATTAAAACAATTGTTCCATACAAAAGTAATAATTGAAATACGATACCCAAGCGAAAAACTAATAATAATAATTGCGGCAGCTGGCTAAGTCGCGGCGAGCCATGTCGTGATTTGGACTGAGAATGATTGGGATGAGTTGCTTGTTTACGTTTTTTAATTTATTTTTATTGTTTAGCATAGGCTTCAATAAAGTCAATTTTAAAATTAACTAATTTTTTCCTCAAAAACTTACCAGGGTTACGGCCCGGGCTAGTCCACTCATAACTTTCCCAGATTATAGAATAACTTTGTTTTGTCAATATCTTAAATTTAAATCTATAATTTATTTTTGTGCTAACATTGGCACTTGAGAAACTTATTAAATTAAAAAAACAAAAACAAAAACAAAAAAAAGGGACTAACCGCAAAAGGAATAGATCAAATACAAGAAATAACCTAATCAATTTTGCCTGGGTTGCTGTTGTCCAATTCACCAAGGGCAAGGGAAACTCTAGGCAATTTACCACAATCATAGCAAGCAACATTAGCAGTCCAACCAAAGAGAAGCTTATAGAAAATAACATCTCTCAAGAATTTCATCCACCAATTTGAACCTCCAGTTTGTACCCATCCTGATAAATATGACCCTGTAACTAGCCACATCACACGCCATTTTCTTTCCTTCACATATCCATCTATAGCTTGAGCAACATTATTGTCTCCAGTTGTAACAACGTGTCCTTTATTTTTAATTAATGAATGGCCAATGTGGCGGCCAAGTACCACGGCGTCTTCCAGCGCCGAACAACCCCCCTGTCCGAGATCAGGCGTCATCGGGTGCATGGCGTCTCCGGCCACTGTGACATTTCCTTTACTTAGGTTTCCAAATAAGATGTCCCATGGCCGTCTAAACATCAATGGTGCCCATGTCAATGTTGAAAGATCACAGTGTTGAACAATTTCCAAGTACAATGGGGACAAGACATTGGCATACTTCTCAAGTACTTCTTTTTGTATCAATTCAGGATTTTTTACAATAGTTTCCCCTGAAATGAACATGAAAACATCATTAAACCAATTCATTGCCTCATTCTATGAAAAAGTTCAATCACATTAGGATAGGGAAAAATGATCCAAAACCCATGTTTTTTCCAATAAATTAATCATGCCATTAAAGTTTTTCAACTATTTTTTTTTCCAATCATTTTCTGCATTGTAAAATTGTAAATGCCAACCTTTAGGGGGAGAATAACAATTGAGGAACCAATAGACGTCTCTGTCATTGAGAGGAATAAATCCAGCTCTTAAGCCAACATCAACAAATTGCCTTACTTCTTGGTTCAGTCCGTGACCTTGAGGAAACACAGCCAACCCACGCACGCTAGATCGGCCTGAATTTACCGGTTCTGATAGTCCCAGCCACCGTGCCACCATTGAGTGTACACCATCACATCCAATCAAAACCTTAAACGAATTGCCAAAGGGTAATTAATTATATGAATGACTAAATATCTTAGGATGCTAAGTAACCATTTCAGTCATGGCAGTTAAGTCTTAATTAATTACCTTAGCTTTAATTATAGTGCCATCACCCAAATGAATGATAGCAGTAGAAGAACCATCAAGTGTTTGTGAATCAATTGCAGCAATCTTGGAAGAGAATTGGATTGTGTCATCTGGCAATTCATCTGCCAAGGCTTCTAGTAAGCTTTGGCGATGTATTGATCTGGGTCCAGATCCAATCCTGCCTTATAAGAGATAAGGCAAATTAATGCCATTCAGAATTAAAAGACATAATAAAATAACACTTCTTAATTTAGTAAAATATATTCTTAATTGTAACATATAGTTATAAATTGTGTGATTTACATATAGAAATCTAATCGGGTGTGTCAATTATATCTTCATACGTCTCCAGTCGTGCATAAGATTAAGCCTTTAATGTATATCTCTAACTCTATGCATGTATAAATGATCAGGGGGTCAATTTTGGCTTCCGCTTTAATATATAAACCTTGAAAATTAGTTTTGCACCGAATGAAATCAGCAAGTATATGATTATATTGAAAGCCAAGGTACTGGTTTCAAACAACTCACCCGGATTTTCCGGCATAGGAGATTTCTTCGGTGGCTCCAGTTCCAAGATTTGTTACAAATCCCCTGATTATGAAACTATAGTTACTTTATGTATATGAAACCGTGCTCAGAGTTGACGGACGTCTGGATTAGTAAATAGGATCTTTTCAGAAACAAACCGATTATCTAAAACCATGGTAAATTAAATCAACTAGATTTTCTGAAACAAACAGTGGGCTATCAATTTTTATTTCTTTTCCAGTTTACCTCTTTATAGGAGCATAAACAGAAGTAAGCTTGTGAGAAACACCAAGAGCATCAAGAGCAAGCCAAGCATTTGGGAAGAGAGTTAAGGCAGCACCAATAGCTCGAAGCCCATCAGATTTTTCCAAAACTAGGGCTTTAATTCCAAGTCTATGGAGAGCCAGCGCTGTTGCCAGTCCTGCTATCCCTGCTCCAATTATTACAACATCTTTCTCCACTATTTCCATCTCTAGCTCTCTAGATGTATGGAAATTAAACACTAAATGCAGTGTCTATTATTTGCTTCAACGCAGACTCAAATTAAGTTTATAAATATTTTATGTGATGAAAGTGGTGATATGCATGAATGATGGCCAAGGTAGATGCTGGGCCAACTCTGAGCTGTATGAGCACATGGGGGAATTAGATATAAGGTAAGTTCTAAACTAAAGAGCCGAAGAGGAATCTTAGGTTATGTTTGGAAGCTTCGATAAATTGTGGGATTGGATTAAATTTTGGGATTAATAAAATAGTTTAATTTAAGGTATATTTGGTTGCTGTGGACTAATAGAGTAGATTAAAATTTAGTCCAAAATGACTGGGATTATTAGTCCTTATATTTATATGAGTCTAAGTGGGATAAAATTAAATGAAGAATTTGTGCCCTCTTTATCCCTCTTTTATTTTTCATTTAATTTGATATTTTAATAAAAATTAAACATAGAAGTTAATTTCATAATTTTTTTAACCTGTAATTTTATTTTATATAGAATATCAAAATTTTATTCATTAATTTATTTAAACTAGTATTGAATATTAAACATAAAAATAATCAACTATTTCTTTATAGTAGTATTGAATATTCAATATTAAAGTCAATAATTATCAATATAATTTAAAAATATTATATTATTAAAATAGTTATTTAATTTTATTAAATTAAATTAACATAGTCATGTCTAATATTATACAAAATAAAAAATAACATTATATAATTCAATTTAATCCTAAAAATTAATACAATCTAATTCCATCTTTCAAACGTAGCCTTAGAGACTTACCCATTAGCCGCCTTGGAGTCACCGAACTGGACATGCAATGTTTGACATTTGTTTTTTATTTAATTGTTTACTTTAAACTGATTTTTAACCTCTAATTACATTACAATAATTATCTTTATACAATTGAAACCTCCTAAATAAGTTTTATAATTACGCAATTTTGACTACTAAGTATGAAAAGTGTCAAATTTATTTTCAAATATTGAAAAAAATAATATGCACAATAAAAAAAATTAGGTTGGATCAGTTTAAAAAAAATTGAGAGTGACCAATGGCATAATTTAAAAAAAAAATTATTGGTCTAGATCAAACTGAATTAGATTGGATTTAAACACATAAATATTATTAAATTATTGTACTCCAATTCAATCGGATCAAAAGGTAAATTCAATTAAAATTGGATTTTAGACTTCAATAGTTGGATTGCTTGGGTTGGACTAGATCATGATTCGTGACGACCCCTTAGCTAATATAGAAAAATCAAAGAGGTCAATCTTCAATTTTCGACTTTCCAAGTTGAGGTCATTTTTATCCCAAAGGATGGTCAATTTGCTTAAATTTTGCGGTGGAAGCACGATGTTTCGGGTGCGGATATAGCTAGAAAATTGTTTCAGGTCAGGCACATTCAACTTATAATACAGACCATAAATACAGTTTAACTGATGTGAAGGTATTTTATTCAGTTCGAGTAATAACAAAAAGTAAAGACTGATGTTTAATAGGTGAGATTTCTCATTTTTATCCAAAATTTTTATCTTTTTTGAAAAAAGATAAAATATAATTTCAAATTATTCAAATAATAATTATGACACTATAATTATATTATATTATTATTTATTGATAGATTTTTACTAGTTACCATTGTCCTTGTTGTAGATCTTGTGTTTTAGAGACGATATATGATGTTTTATTGTCAATACAATAATATACAATATTTGCTTGTATTCAACTAAGAAGAAGAAGGAAAAGAAGAAGAACAAGAAAATGAGGGAAAAAAATTAGTTTAATAGTTTCATGTTTTTTAATCATTCACTTGTTTTGTTAAGTTTCTTTTATCTTCGTTTAGTTGTGATTAATTCATGTTTATAGAATCAAAACAACTAATAAATTAAAAAAAATTAACGAGGGTTAAATTTGAAACTCTTTAAAATTATTTATACAATTTTAATAATTTTAATACTGTATTGAGCTGGAAAACTATCACAAAGTCAAAGCAATAATGAACTAATTAAATTTACTTTACAAAATTTTCCAAAGTCCCCCAACTGGTCCTATATTGACTTCGTTAATTGTCTCAAATTCACGTATAAGATATGATTACTTGAGGGTGGGGAGGGTAGCAATGTTAAAACCCAAAAATAAAAAAAATAGGGATGAGCTCTGCTCTCTTCTTCTTCCTTTTTTTTTTTTTTTTTTTCCTGTTTTGATATGTTGGCACCTTGTTCCATGCACCACTTAATTATCACTTGCAAATTTGAATTTAATTTTTAAATGGTTACAAATTATAGATATATTATAATTTCTGACTAGGGTTTAGTCTAGATAATATTTATTGTACAGACAAAATCTATTTAAATGAGTTTAAAAATCTACTCAAACTGATAATGTTAAAATAAAAATCTACACATATAATACTTTATTTTATTTTCGTAAATAGGTGTAACCCTTATTTTAAAATTTGAATAAAATTGGAGATGGAGAGAAGAGAAAATGGGCTAACCACAAAAGGATTATCACATCAGACATAAGAAACTTATGGTGCGTTTACTAAACGGAAATCAAAATAGGTTGGAATCGAAATGGGCAGTGACAATGCGAAAGCGTAAAAAGTTGATTGATAGAAGAAACTAGGTTTATGAATAATGAAAATTTTATTGGGAAAAATCTAAATAAACAAAACTAGGATTTTGTGCCTCTTTCATATTAACCATAAATATAGAGGATTTACCAAAATAGGTAAATTCAAAATACTATTTTATAATAAAATTCTCCTAATGTAATTAAGGAAAACAAAACAAATGGCGCACAAATTCGATATGTAGAAAAAAAAAGATAAAAATCCTGAAGGTAACAGGAAAAATAGGAAAATAACTTAAAACTAAAGAACAACTAAGAAAGAAGCAGAATTTTCGGCTTGATAATAGGGCAAAATAATGCAATAGATGGGTTTGATTCCTCTCATTGCAAGCTTCGAAATGGTATATTATATGCCCAAAAACGGATATCTGTAGCCCAAGTTATTGCCTCTGGAAGGTACCCTGCTCATCCTATGCAACAATCCTACATCAGTCCCCCCTCATTTAGAAAAGAACAAATCCTCGAGTTAGGCTAATACAACTCCTCATCATCCTGACGATATTCAAACAAATTAGCTATGTTGCAAGTGTGAGAGATATTCCAGTCATCTGGCAGCTGAAGCACATAAGCATTATCATTAATATTCTTTGCCACACGAAATAGATCGTACTTCTGCTTTTCTAATTTAGTGCAAATGACAAGAAAACAACTATGTTGTAGATGCAACGTTACCAAATCACCTTCCTAAAACCCCTTGTTGTGGCGGTACTTGCCTGCATCGGCCTTGTACTTAGCATTGCAGCCTCCAAGTGAACTCGCACCTAAGTATAAACCTACAGAGCCTTTTCAGCCACATTATCCGTTGCTATGCTTCCTCCAGCTATTGTTGCCATGATAGCTAGTTCATAGACATGGCTTAGAGAGCAAGTGTAGACAATCTCAAAAAGAGAGCCAGTGCATCGATTCACTATGCTATTATAAGCAAACTCGACCTGAGGCAGTACAGCTTCCCAGTTCCGTTGCTTGTCACCACAAACACAGTGCAACATATTGACCAAAGTTCGATTGACGACTTCTATTTGACCATTTTTCTGAAGATGAAAAGCACTACTAAACTATAATTGTATACCAAACTTATCCCACAGATGATGCCAAAACTTGTTGATGAGCTTCGTATCCATGTCTAAAGTAATAGTCTTTGGAACACCATGCAAACTCCATGTCTAAAGTAATAGTCTTTGGAATACCATGCAAACACATTACTTCGTGAAAGAACTGATGCGACACAGATTAAGCATCTTTAGTCTCTTACAAGTAATGAAATGCACCATTTTAGAAAATCTTTCAACAACAACTAGTATAGAGTCTCGACCAGCACTTGTACAGGCAATCCCAACATAAAATCCATGGACAAATCTAACTAAATATTCTCTAGAACAGGTAATGGCATGTATAATCCCGTGTTTTGTGAATGTTCCTTACCCTCTTGACAAATTTGGCACCTTTACACAATCTTTTGCACATTTCTATTCAATTGTGGCCAATAATATTACTCCTCCGCTAGCGCTTTAGTCTTATCTTGACTAATATGACTGCTCAATCCTCATCTATGCAACTCACGAATAATCTGCTCCCTTAAAGAACTTCGAGGCACACATAACTAATTAGCCTTAAACAGATACTAATCTTGAATGAGGAAATCATCCGCATTCTGATGATTGATGCATCGATCCCATATATGCGCAAAGTCTTCATCTTTAGTGTGCAACTCTTTCAAGCATTCAAAACAAGTAACTTCATTGACCAGAGTTCCTAGTAAGGTTGCTTGCCTACTGGGCGTGCCCTCCACTTTATTCTACTACCTATATTTGTGTTTTAGAACAAAAGTGAACTTCTGCATATAGCTCACCCATCTCGCATGCATCTTGCTCAGGTTTGCTTGTTGTTAAAGTACTTCAATGCTTGATGGTCACTGTAAAGCAGAACTCCATCTGACTCAAGTAATGCTCTCATGACTTTAATGCCTTAAGGATTGTACAAAACTCTTGGTAGTAAGTAGACCACTTTTGTCGTACATTATTTAATTTCTCACTCATATGCTCAATTGATTGTCCCTCTTGAGAAAGAATAGCCCCTATAACCTTACCAGAAGCTTCACACTTGACCTCAAACAACTTGTCGAAGTTTGGCAAGGCTAATACAGGAGCGGTAAACAACTTCTCTTTTAATAAAGCAAAACTCGCCTTTTACTCTTCTCCTCATTTGAACTTCCATTTCTTTAAGCACTTCGCAATGGGTGCGGCTATGGTGCTAAAATTAATCTCTTATAAAATGTTGTCAGCCCATGAAAACTCCTAACTTTACCCACAATCTTGGGCATAGGCCATTCACTAATGAATTGTATCTTCGACTCAATAGCTCGAATCCCATCTACACCAACTATAAAGCGTAAAAAAATTCACGTTACTCTATAGAAACCTAAATTTCTTCATATTAATGTAAAGTTTGGTCCTCTGCAACACATCTAATCACATGACAAATATGGCGTATAAACTCGACCAGAGTTATAGTCGAGTTGATGGGATTTTGATCATTTTCTCCGTTGCAAAATACCAACCTTTAGCAGGAGAATTACAAACGAAGAACCAATAGATCTGCTTATCATTGGGAGGCACATATCCAGCCTCATGCCCGCATCGACAAATAGCCTTACTTCTTTATTTAACCCATGGCCTTCAAGGAACACAGTGGCATTTAACGGTTCCGAAAGTCCCAGCCATCGTGCTATCGTTGAGTGTATTCCATCACATCCAATCAAAACATAAATAGCCAAAGGGGTAATCATATAAAATTAATATACCAATGCTAAACAATCCAAAGAAAAGTTAAAGCTAAGATCTAGCTTCAGTTAGAATTCTGGTCCTAAATTCTAATCTCACTAATGTACATGCATTAATTAAACAAAAAAGAAAAAGAAAAGAAAACAAAGCAAGCTTTATTTAATTTTTAACTTAGCTTTAATTATAGTACCATCAAGCATCAACCAAATGTATGATAACAGGGGACGGACCATCATGTGTTTGCGCATCAATTGCAGCAATCTTGGAAGAGAAATGGATTGTGCCATTTGGCAACTCATCTGCGATCTGCCAAGGTTTGTAGTAACTTTTTGCGATGTTTATATGTAACGGCCGTCATTAAGAATTAAAAATACATAGTGTCTGATGATAATAAACAAATACGTGCATCATAATATTCAAAGCTATCTTGAATTTAGAAAACTCACCCGGATTTTCCAGCTAAGGACGTCTCTTGAGTTGCTCCAGTTCCAAGATTTGTTACAAATAACCTGTTAAGAACATGGAATTTTAAGATGCAGATGAAACTAAAATGTCAAAATATATACTCAAATACAACGTGTATATCTTTTTGGTGCATTCGAATTCCTATTTTTTTTCTTCTTATCAAAATAAAAGAACTCATATTTTTTATTTCTCCATATGTTGAACAAAAATGCAACCATTACAATTTTACTCGTAGAGTCATAATCATTTGTGAATGTCCGCACATCTTTACATTATTACAAAAAATTTTACATGAATGTAAAAGAACGTGTGAACAAGAAATTTCATACAGTCGTCCCTAAATATTTTCATCTATGAATTAATGAAGGCGAAAAATTTTTGTGTTGTCATAAATAGCTGATTTTGTAGCGGGGAAAATGAATGGGCCGAGCGGACTGTATTAGGCCTAACCGACTTTAGGCCCAGTTTAAAGAGGCCTAGAACTTAGAGACACATTATTGGCGGGCCAGAGTGGGCTTGAGCCTGCCCTAAGTTACAAGTATTCCACTGTATAACTCAATTTCAAGGGTCAACCATTGCTTTTGTTCAACTGGAAAATTCACCAAGAAAACGTAAAAAAAAAGAGCAAAATACATATATATAGGATATAGCTCTAAGAAAGGCATGGTTCAGACCTACATCACATGTGTAAAATGTTTGCACAATCAATAGTATTCGATAGTGTATTTTATCCTGGGCAAACATGTTATTTTATAAAATGCTTACTTAGAACGGAGTGAGATCTTAGTGAATACTGTTTATTACTAGTGGCGAAGCTAGCAACATTGTCTGGGGTGAGCTGGATTTTTTTCTAATTAAATACTCTTAGGAGCAAATTTGTTAATAAGAAAATAAAAATACACTTAATAGGGACATAATCAGTTTTACTCTTTAAAATATTTGTTCTATACAAACCAAATTATTAATATAAGATACAAAAGCAAAAAATTAATAATAATAATAATAATTGTGGCGGCTGAGCATGCAGTGGTTTGGACGAAAAATTACTAGTATGAGTTGTATATGAGTTTTTTGATTTGGAAAAATTGGATCAACAAATTAGGTTGCTTGTTTATATTTTTTAATTTATTTTATTTTTTGGTATAGGCTTCCATAAATACAATTTTCTAACTAATTTTATTCCCAAAAACTTACCCGAGTATAGCCCGGGCTGGTCCACTCAAGACTCCATCATAGTACAATAGACTAATTTTTTTGTGAATATCTTAATTTAAATATATAATTTATTTTTGTGCTGATGTCCGCATTAGAGAAACTTACTTATTTGAGAAATGTTTTTCAGCACGAAAATTGCTGAGAGAACCCTACACGAAACGATGAGAGTGGAGTGTCATTTCGTCTTGAAATTCGTGCTCTCGTGATTTAAGGCAAATGACTAGTTGAGTGCAGGAATTTTAATATTTAAAAACTAAAAGCTTTGGACTAGCGTAGTGTAGGAATTTTTAATGTTTAAAAATTAAAAAGCTTTTGACATGCTTTTAAGATCACGTGAACACAAAACAAAAATTTCACTCTAACACTAACACTCCACTCGTTCTTCTTTATTTTACAACTCTCGTTCTTCTTTATTTCACAACACTAACACAAAAATTTCACAACTCTTGTTCTTCTTTATTTCCTCAGTTTCACAGCATAACACTCCACTCGCCACTGGTTTTCTTCCTCAACTCTTCGACTCATCATCACAGCTACTGCACTGCAGTCCTGGATGTTCAACTCTCGTTCTTCTATATCATTTTTAATATCTTTTTGAAACCTCCTTTAATGGATAAAAAAAAGATAACACATAACATGAAAATTAAGAGAAGTGAGCACCCTACCCAGTAGTGCAACCATTGAACAATCTAGGCCCATAAAAGAACATCCTTTTTCCCCCCTCTTCTGATACTTCATCTTTACTAATCACCACCACAACAGCAATGAATAATGTTTCTACACAAGAAAAAAGTAAATAATAAAATTGGGTCATTGGTCATGGCCATGCCAGCTCCAAAATTTTGCTTTGTACATGTCACAGTGTGAGTCGTAGTAGTAGCTGCACTCGAGGGCCCTTTTGTAGTAAGATTTACTTTTGTAGGGCATTTTGGTAACATTTTGCTAAAAATTTCTAAGCTGCTCTGCTACACTCCGAAGTCAGAGTTTTAGACTTTCAGTTACAGGAACATATACAAAGATGGAAAGAGACGGAGAAAGCGAGAAAAACTCAAAAAGCTTCGTTCTGGGTTGAGATTGTATGTTTTTGTGAGAGAGATGGAGGAGTGAGGCATGGAGAGACCGAGAAGAGGAGAAAGAAGAGACACAGACAGAGAAAGAAGAAAGAAGAGACAGAGAAAGCTCTTTTTGTTTTTTAAATATTGATTAAAAAAATTTTTTTTTAGTTAAAGTGCTTAGAGTGTGAAACGGCAAGCTCTCCTGCTGTTTCGTTAGGGGTGGGCATCGGATCGGATTCGGATTTACCTCTAAACCCGATCGAATGTAAATTGTGTAATCCGATCGGATTTGATTCGGATCGGATCGGGATCAATCCGAATTATCCGATCGGATTACACAATTTACCAAAAAAAAATTAAAAAATGAAAAAAAAAGTCAAAACCCAAAACAAAACATTGAAAAGTTGAAACAAAACCTAAATGCCTAAATCACAAACACAGAACGAAACCAAGTGACCACAAACGAAACCGAGTGACTGAATCCCATACCCACAGGCCACAACCGACCACACCGGCAGGTAACTGGCACGCCGCACAGTCGTACACCACACGTCCTCACCCACGACTCAACTAGAACGAAATCGAGTGAAACCCAGTTGCGTAATCCGACCAAAATCCAGCAGCTGCCGCAACCACAAGTCCAGCCGCGACCGCGACCACAAGTCCAGCCGCGACCGCGACCACAAGTGAAATCGATCCAGACCCACTACCACAAGTCCAGTCGTTGTTGCAGTCGACGCGACTCGACAGAATCTGAGCGAAATCGAACCAGACTCGTGAGCAGCCAAGCACAAAACAAACCACTCGAAAAGCCAAATCGGAGTGAAATCGAACGAAGCACAGCCGCCAACATCGACGTCTAACCGAGCAGCTAATAGCTATTTGTTCATGGTAACTCAATAATCCCGTCTCTTCTTATGAGGTTGCTTGTTAATTCTCTATTTCGTATATTGATTTAGTTATTTTTTTTAATTTTTGAATAATTTGTTTTGGTTAATTAGATATTTAGAACTAGAAGTGTAGATTGTGTACTGTGTTTGTGTGGCATACAAATTTTTGAATAATTTGTTTTGGTTAATTGGAGAATTAGAAGTGTAGATTGTTATGAGGTTGCTTGTTATCTTTGGGGACTGTGTAATATCACCGTGAAGAACCGTTACTGCCGCTAGAACACGTTCTTGTATAAAATATTGGTGGATGATAAACCTTATTTTCGTTTATTTTGTTGTTGGATGATAATATTTATTTTGTGTTGTTTATTTGGAGACTTGGAGATCAGAGTAATGTTTATTTTGTATGGTTTATTTGGAGTCTTGGATTAATGTTTATTTTGTGTTGTTTATTTGGAGACTTGGAAATTGGAGTAATGTTTATTTTGTGTTGTTTTTTTGGATTTTGGAGATTTAAAGTAATGTTTAATTGTTTTTTTTGTGTTGTTTATTTGGAGACTTAGAGCAATGTTTATTTGTGTTGCTTATTTGGAGCAATATGGTGAATGGTGATTGGTGATTGCTTATATTACTTGGTTTATCAGCTTGTTTTCGTTTGTTTTGTGATTGTTGATATTACTTGGTTTTCATTAATTATAAATTTCAAAATTTTTTTGTGAGAATTGTCAAAAAGGTATCATACCCGAATTCAATCCGAATTAATCCGAATCCTTAATATGATCCGAATCCGAAATTTAATCCGAAATCCAAACTTATCCGATCTGATCCTAATCCGAAATCGTCCGAAATATTCATCCGATCCGAATTAATTCGGATAAGATTTAAGTTCGGATTAGAATCGGATTGAATTTTTTCCAATCCGAATTATCTGAAATCCGATTGGATTCATCTGAATCCGACATTGCCCACCTCTACGTTTCGTGCAGGGTGCTCTCAGCACTTTCGTGTCCAATAGTAGAACTCTATTTATTTATTTTAAAAAAAGGAGTAACAGCAAAAGGAATAGATCAAATAAAAGAAATAACCTAATCAATTTTGCCTGGGTTGCTGCTGTCCAATTCACCAAGGGAAACACTTGGCAGTTTGCCACAATCATAGCAAGCAATATTAGCTGTCCAACCAAAGAGAAACTTATAGAAAATAACATCTCTCAAGAATTTCATCCACCAATTTGAACCTACATTTTGTACCCATCCTGATAAATATGACCCTGTAACCAGCCATGTCACACGCCATTTTCTTTCCTCGACATATCTATCTATAGCTTGAGCAACACTATTGTCTCCTGTTGTAACGTGTCCTTTATTTTTAATTAACGATTTGCCAATGTGGCGGCCAAGTACCACGGCGTCTTCTAGCGCCGAACAATCGCCCTGTCCGAGATCAGGTGTCATCGGGTGCATGGCGTCTCCCGCCACCGTGACATTTCTTTTACTTAGGTTTCCAAATAAGATCTCCCATGGACGTCTAAACATCAACGGTGACCATGTCAATGTTGAAAGATCACAATGTTGAACAACATCCAAGTACAATGGGGACAAGACATTGGCATACTTCTCAAGTACTTCTCTTTGTATCAATTCAGGATTTTTTACTGTAATTTCCCCCGAAATGAACATGAAAACATCATTGAACCAATTCATTGCCTCATTCTATGAAACATTTGTTATTATATATTGGACTACAAGTAATATTAGCGACCGCGAAAAAGTTCAATCACATTCGGATAGGGAAAAATGATCGAATTTTCCAATAAATTAACCATGCCATTAAAGTTTTTCAACTATTGGTTTTTTTTTTTTTTTAAATTTCCTTTTATCAATTTCTGTATTGTAAAATTGTAAATGCCAACCTCTAGGGAAAGAATAACAATTGAGGAACCAATAGACGTCTCTGCCATTGAGAGGAATAAATCCAGCTCTTAAGCCAACATCATCAAATTGCCTTACTTCTTGTTCAGTCCGTGACCTTGAGGAAACACAGCCAACCCACGCACGCTCGATCGGCCTGAATTTACCGGTTCTGATAGTCCCAGCCACCGTGCAACCATTGAGTGTACGCCGTCACATCCAATCAAAACCTTAAACAAATGGCCAAAGGGTAATTAATTGTATGAATAACTACATATCTTAGGATGCTAAGTAAATAGAACCATTTTAGTCATGGCAGTTAAGTCTTAATTAATTACCTTAGCTTTAATTGTAGTGCCATCACCTAAATGTATGATAGCAGTAGAAGTACCATCAAGGGTTTGTGAATCAATTGCATCTTGGAAGAGAATTGGATTGTGTCATCTGCCAATTCATCTGCCAAGGATTCTAGTAAGCTTTGGCGATGTATTGATCTGGGTCCAGATCCAATCTTGCTCACAAGAGATAAGACAAATTAATGCCAATCAGAATTAAAAAACATAACAAAATAACATTTCTTAATGTAGTAAAATCTATTCTTAATTGTATGATACATTATAAAGTGTGTGATTTATGTACAAAATCTGATCACCAGTAACCGTGCCAATGAAATCTTGATCTGCATACTTGTCGCTCATAAGATTAACTCTATGCATGTACACATGATCAAGGTCAATTTTGGCTTTCGCTTTATATAGAAACCTTGAAAATTAGTTTTTAATGAAACCAGCAAAGTATATGATTATATTGAAAGCTAAGGGCCTGTTCGGTATTGTTTTGTGCCGCCTATTTTCTTTTTTGTTTCTAGAATACAAGTGCAGCATACGTTTGGTGGGATGGCTCTTCAAAACAAATTATAAAACACGCAAAACAAACTTCTGCTGGCAGTAATAAAGTGTAACACAGGTTATACACGTTTCCTTTGTTCTTTAAAATAAATTATAAAATAGTTTGTAGAAAATATTTTACGCATTTTCCAAAGCATAATAAATAAACTATATTTTTTTCTCCCCTCCTCTCTTTCTTCTTTCTCCCTGACCAGAAAATCTTATCTCCAACTCTCAACTTCTCCTTCTCTCTCTATTACCAGGTTATACATGATATTGTTTCCTTTTTGTTTTTTAATTGAACTTGTTCTTTTCTTCAATTTAATCACCGGATAAATTATTAATGGTAATAAAATTGAAAATTAACAGTGCTTACAAGTAGTAGAATTGAAAATATCTGTACTTGAAGTATACTTTTCATTGTTAAAATGATTATGAAAGAGGTACATTGCGTTCTGGTTTTTTGGTTCTTGCTTAGCTACCAACTGGAGAGAAATGATTTAGTTGAAGAGTTAGGAAAATGAATGAGAAAGAAGTTTCATATGTCTCTGGTAACAGTTGGGAGTCAATTTCGGAAGTTCTATAGATACTGCTGTTGCCGTACTTATTGCTTTGCTATTGGACTTGAAGGAGAAGCAGTATTGGGCATTTGGACCTTCATAAATTCTTTACTTCGTTATAGATCTCAAGTGTCCATCTTGGGATTGGAAAATTTACGAATGTAGCTATTTTTCAAAATATATTATCAAAATTAGTCATAAAATAGATTTCTTATAACAGTAGCCATAGAAACTTATTCTGGATTAAAATACCCTTGTCCAAACTCCTCACATGTGCCCATCGCCCACCTGCCCATAGCCCGCAACATGGCCATCGCTCGCCATCATGTGCGAGCGATGGGCACCATCGGCCCCCATCGCCCACAAATGCTGCATTTTGGTTTTGGGTAGTAGATGGTATTTTGGTCCAATAAATATATAATTGATTAACTTTGTAAGAAAATTTAGAGTGTGGTTATTTTTGAAATAAAAAGATGAAAAGTGGTCATGTCCATAAATTTTTCCTTGGGATTTGATAATTTTTCATCAATTAAATTGATAACTATATTTTATTAAATATATTTTTTATTTATCTTAATATTAATATTTGTCTTAATTATATATTAATAGTTGAATAATTTATTAATGTTAATACCAAATTATTTTATGGTATGTTTGTTTTTGTATTAATAATCAATTAAACAATTACTTTTTAATTATAAGTATGACTTAAAAATTTAATAAAAATTATTTTTAAAAATGATACTACCGAACACATATTCAATGCTTTTATTCTTTTAAATTGTGTCTACCAAACAAATATTACTGTTTTTAATTTTAAAATACAGGATATAAAAAATAATATCAAACGCATACTTAAATTTAAAATATAATAACTGCAAAACATCATTTTTATTTTCTAAAAATATCAATTCAAAAACAATACCCTCGGATACGGCATTTAAAGAGCTCGCCCGGATTTTTCGGAATAGGAGAGTTCTTGGGTGGCTCCAGTTCCAAGATCTGTTGCAAATTCCCTGATTATGAATCTATAAAGTATGTATATAAAACGGTGCTCGGAGAGTAAATATGATCTTTTCAGACACAAATTGATTATCTAAAACCTGGTAAATCAACTAGATTTTCTGAAACAAACAGTAGGCTATCAATTCTAATTTCTTTTTCATTTTACCTATTTATAGGAGCATAAACGGAAATAAGCTTGTGAGAAACACCAAGAGCAAGCCAAGCATTTGGGAAGAGAGTTAAGGCAGCACCAATAGCTCGAAGCCCATCAGATTTTTCCAAAACCAAGGCTTTAATTCCAAGTCACTGGAGAGCCACTACTGTTGACAATCCTGCTATCCCTGCTCCAATTATTACAACATCTTCCTCTACCATTTCCATCTCTAGCTCTGTGTCTATGAAAATTAAACACTAAATGCAGTGACTTATTTTTTGCTTCAACGCAGACTCAAATTAAATTTATAAAAATTATAAGTGATGAAAGCAGTGAGCCAGCGACATGCATGAGTGATGGCCATTGGCCAAGGAAGATTCTGGGCCAACTCTGGGCAGATGGCTGAAGATATAAGATAAGTTTTAAACTAATGAGCCGAAGACGAATCTTAGACATTAGCCGCCTTCGAGTCGACGAACTGAATATGCAATCTTTGACTTTTCTTTTTCATTTAATTTTTTTTAAGGATAATTATCTTGTGAGCACCACTTATTAAATAAATTTTTTTAAAATTACCTACTTTTAAGATTGTATCATTAATTCTGTTAACGGAAATATGACGTCAGCATGCCATCATAAGGATAATATTGTCATTTAGTTAAAAAATAAATATTTAATTAATTATATTCTATTTTTAAAAATAAATATTTAATTATATAAACAACATCATTTTTGTTTATAAATAAAAAAATTTAAACAATATAAAATCTTATATTTAATTACTTATAAATAATTTTTGTAATTATTGTATTACAGGGGTAAAATAGTCTTTATGCAGAAAACCACTAACTGCAGTTAACTTTTTTAACGAAAAAGTAGTTGGGAGATATTTCTTTGAAAAGTAGGTGGTTTACAGAAGTTTCACTTATAAGTGGTGACCACCAGATAATTATCTTTTTTAAATTTAAACTAATTTTTTTACCTCTAATTACATTACTATATTAATCTTCATACAATTGAAACCTCCTAAATAAGTTTTATAATGTCGCAATTTTAAAATCTAAGTATAAAAAGTGTTCGAATTTATTTTTAAATTTTTGAAAAAATAATCAACAATAAAAAAATTAGGTTGGATCGGTTTAAAAGATATTGAGAGTGACGTGGCATAATTTTAAAAGAATTATTGGTCTAGATCGAATTAAATTAAACTGGATTTAAACACATAAATATTAATAAATTTTTACACATTGTACTCCAATTCAATCGGATCAAAAGGTAAATTTAATTAAAATTGGATTTGGACTTCATTAGTTGGATTGCCTGGGTTGGACTAGATCATGATTCGTGAACACCCTAGCTAATATAGAAAAGTCAAAAGAGGTCAATCTTCAATTTTTGGCTTTCCAAGTTGAGCTCATTTTATGATGGTCAATTGGCTTAAATCTTGCGGTGGTAGCAAGAGCTCTCTGTAGGGACATAGTTAGAAAATTATTTCATTTGGAGCATATCAACTTATAATACTAATTATAAATACAGTTTAACTGACTGTGAAGATATTTTATACCGTTCGAATAATAATAGAGAGTAAATACTGATATTTAATGGGTGATGTTGCTCAATACTGATATTTAATAGGTGATATTGCTCATCTCTCTCCAAAATGTTATCTTAAAAAAAATACAATACAATTTTAAAATATTCAAATATAAATATATGAACTATAAATATATTATATTATTATTTATTAATATATTTTTATTGGTTATCATTGTACTTGTACGGCAGGTCGGATTTGTTTTAGGATCAGTGGGGACTGTCCCCACTGAAAAAAAAAATCTCTTTAATGTTTAATTGAATTTTTCTTAAAATCTTCAATAAATTGTACTCATGTTCTCAATAAATTATACTCAAGCCCCCCCAATACATATTGACACTTAAATTTTCGCACCCAAAATTTTTAAATACGAAATAAAAGAGTTGGGCTTTGAAAACTAAAATCAAGCCCATAAATATTAATATGAATTTAACTTTTAAATAGCCCACAAACTTATTAATAATTTTTTATTAATCTTATCTTTACCAATTCCACCACCTCCATCACCCATTGAAAATCCTAAACTATTTTTTTTTCATTTGCATATGCAAAAGCCAAAAACATAGTGATAGTGTCACACAACTCTTACTTCCTACAAATTTATATATTTATTATTTTTTAAAAAAAATTTTATATTGTCTTTGAATAAGTCCTAGTCAATCAAAAATCATACACCGTCTCTACCCTGCAGCAAAGTCTTGTGTTTTGGATACGATATATGATGTTTTATTATCAATACAATAATATGCAATATTTGCATATATATGACTAAGAAGAAGAACAAGAAAACAGGGAAAAAAATATAGAGAAACTATTTTTTATTTTTTTTATAATTTCATGTTTTTTAATGATTCCATTGTTTTGTTAAATTTCTTTTGTCTTCATTTAAGTGTGACTAATTCATGTTTATAGAATAAAGAAACTAATAAATTTAAAAAATTAACAAGGGTTAAATTTGAAACTCTTCAAAATTATTTAGGTAATTTTAATAATTTAATATTGAGCTGGAACACTATCACAAATTCAAATCAATTATGAATTGATTTAGAATTATATTGGCTCCACCAATGGTCTCAGATTGAAGTATAAGAGATACGTTTACCTGAAGGTGGACAGGGAGGGTGCAATGTTAAAACCAAAAAAACAGAAAAAGGTTGAGCTGATCATTTTTTTTCCCCCTGTTTTGATATGTTGGCACGTTGTTCCATGCACCACATAATTATCACTTGCATACTAAAATTTATAAATATATTAAAATTTCTAACTATTATAGTGTAGATAATATTTATAGTACAGACAAAATCTACTGAGATGAATTTAAAATCTACTCACACTAATAAATAATGTTAAAATAAAAATCTACCCAAACAACACTTTATTTATTTCCGTAAGTTTTTGTCACTCTTTTACATTTGAATAAAATTGGAGACTAGAGGAATGGAAAGGAAGGGTAACCGCAAAAAGATTAAGTACATCAGATCTAATCTATTTTACATGGGTTGTCCATTTCTCCAACGGAAACAAAAGGCAACTTACCACAATCATAGCCAGTTATTTTATTACGAAGTACCCCGCCAATAATGAATCTAAAGAAAATAACATCTCTCAAGAATTTCATCCACCAATTTGACCCTCCATTTTGTACCCATCCTGATAAATATGACCCTATAACCAGCCCTGTCACACGCCATTTTCTTTCCTTCACATATCCATCTATAGCTTGAGCAACATTATTGTCTCCTGTTGTAACAATGCGTCCTTTAGTTTTAATTAATAAATTACCAATGTGACGGCCAAGTATCACGGCGTCTTCTAGGGCCTGACAGCCGCCTTGTCCGAGATCAGGCGTCATCGGGTGCATGGCGTCTCCGGCCACCATGACGTTTCCTTTACTCAGATTTCCAAAAAAGACGTTCCATGGATGTCTATACATCAATGGTGCCCAATGCAACGTTGAAGCATCAGAATGTTGAACAATATCCAAGTACAATGGGGGCAAGACCTTGCCATACTCCTCAAGTACTTCTTTTTGAATCAGCTCAGGATTTCCTGCCCTGTTTTCCCCTGAAATGTACATGAAAAACGTCCTTATATTAATTCAATGTCTCATTCTGCACGAAATATTTGTTAGCATGCGTGGGACTAGAAGCAACACGAGCTACAAAAAACATCCAATCACATGACAAATATAGTGTATATACTCGACCAGAGTTATAGTGCTCTTTGAAAAATGATGGGGTTTTGATCTTTTTCTCCGTTTCAAAATACTAACCTTTAGCGGAAGAATTACAACTGAGGAACCAATAGATCTCCTTATCATTGAGAGGCACATATCCAGCCCTCATGCCCACACCGACAAATAGCCTTACTTCTTTGTTCAACCCATGGCCTTCAGGAAACACAGCCAAACCAAGCCCGGCTGATCGGCCTGCATTTAACGGTTCCGAAAGTCCCAGCCACCGTGCCACCGTTGAGTGTATCCCATCACATCCAATCAAAACCTATATAGCCAAAGGGGCAATCATATAAAATTAATATAAAAATGCTAAACAATCCAAAAAAAAAAAAGGGGTTGAGGCTAAGTTCTAGCTTCAAAATAGAATTCAGGTCCTAAGTTCGAACCTCACTAATGTACACATGCATTAACAAAGAAAACTGCAAACAAAGCGAGCCTTAATTAATTATTACCTTAGCTTTAACTATTGTACCGTCAACCAAATGTATGATAACAGGGGACGAACCATCATGTGTTTGTGAATCAATTGCAGCAATCCTGGAAGAGAAATGGATTGTGCCATTTGGCAGCTCATCTGCAAAGGTTTGTAGTAACTTTTTGCGATGTATGTATCTGGGTCCAGATCCATCCCTGCTTATAAGAGAAAAGGCAACTGCCTCCATTAAGAACTAAAATACATTGGGTCGCGTAATTATAAGCAAGTACGTACATGATTGTAGTCAAAGCTATCTTGAATTTAAGAAACTCACCCGGAATTCCCAGCTAAGGACGTCTCTTGAGTTGCTCCAGTTCCAAGATTTGTTACAAATAACCTGTTAAGAACATGCTCAAATTCGCATATACATACATGGAACTCCGCTCGTTTTATAATACAGACGAAACTAAAGTGTAAAAAACACAACATGCATGCTCAAATTCAATGTATATATCATTTTTCATTTGAATTCATTTTTCTTCCTCCACATGTAAAAAAATGCAACCACGGCAATTTTATCCATAGAGTCATGCTCAGGTATGAATGTCCGCACACCTTTACAGTATTGTAAAAAGACTTTTTACAATGTTATGTACCTTTACTGAAATGAAAAAGAAACGGGTGTGCAAGAAATTTAGTGCAGACGTTCTTGAACATTTTCATCTATGAATGAATCGAAGGCAAGACCATACCAATGTGAGATTCTAAAACTAAACTTCAAAGAAATTTTAAATTATACCTCTGAACAGGATCATAAATGGAAGTAAGCTTGTGAGACACACCAAGAGCATCAAGAGCAAGCCAAGCATTTGGGGCAAGATTTATGGCAGCACCAGTGCCTCGGAGCCCGTCCGATTTTTCTAAAACCAAGGCTTTAATTCCTAGTCTGTTGAGAGCCAACGCGGCTGCCAATCCTGCTATCCCTGCTCCAACTATTACAACATCTTTCTCTACCATTTCCATGATCTCTCTAATTAAGTGCAGCACTGTCTCTTGTTTGATTGCATAATGTGCAAGACAGTCTCAAATTTACATGGCAATTGTAATTGTACGTGATGAAAGCAATACCATACACGTGTGATGACTGAGAAGACGCAATGTTTTCCTTGTTAAACAAGGAACTAATAAGTTACAGAAGCAAAGAGGAAAAGTCCAGCCGCCTTGGCTTTGGGCTTGTGGTCAGCGAACAGGACACGCAATACTTGATCTTTTTATTTTTCAACATCTGTTTTTAACTTTAATCGATTTTTTCTTCAAATGAAAATTACGTTACAATTTGATGCTCATAGTTGGAACCTCATGAATCAGCTTAATTTGATGTTGCAATTCATATATCTAGACTCATAATAGTTCAAATCTATGGGAGTTTTATTCAATTTTTAATTCTGGCATTTTAAAAACTACGAATGGTGGTTGTTATAAAAATGTGAGAACGAAAAAAATCAGCATATTGCATTTAAATTCTACACCTGCTTCTAAACATTTAAAAAAAAAATTCTACACTACTGTTGAAATTAACATGTCATTTTGAGGATCAGAGTTCGTATGTATTGTCGTTTCGGGAATTCCTGAGGTCAAGCCAACAATGTTGTTTTGTCATCCAAGATTACTATGGCAGTCACGTGATCAACATATGCTTCTTTAAAGTTAAAACAGCATGATTAATTGTCCTTTTAGCGATGCTTTAACACGCTTGTGAATGTCACGTGTGCTGACAGTTATATTTGTCAGGAAAATTATTCTTGTACCACATTATTTTGTTATATGCAGGTTTAATCATTATAAAATTTTAACATATTTTTTACATTATTTTTATTTTTAAATTTGTATCAATCAATCATTTTAACATTAACAAATAACCATTTTACCCCTAATTAAATTAAAAGATCATTTTTTTACAAAATTTTGAAAAATAAAGAATACTATTAAATTTAAAAAAATAAATAAATCTCAAAATCCAAGATTTTAATTTTTTAAAACTATAATTCATTTAAAAATTATCATGTTAGCTTTTTTGTAATTTTAATTTTATTTAATTTTTGTAACTAAATTAAATATAGATAAGTTTACAAAAATTAACACGAAGAGAAAAACTCCTTACAATTATTGTAAACTTCCCTATACAAAAATTAAATGAAATTATAATTACAAAAAATAAACATGATAATTTTTAAATTAAATTATAATTATAAAAAAAATTAACATATTGGATTTTAAGGTTTATTTGTTTTATTAAATTCAAGGGTATTCTTGTAATTATAATTTTTTATTTTTATAATTTTGTAGAATAAAATAGTATTTTAATTCATTTAGGGTAAAATGATCATTTATTAATGTCAAAGTGGTTGATTGATATAAGTTTAAAAACAAAGGTGGTGCAAAAAATATATCAAAATTTTATGATGGTTAGATGTACATATGACAAAACAAAATTGGTGCGAATTAGCTAGAAATAACAAACCCAGTAACAACACTTATATATGCTGGTTTTGGCATCATCTTGTATAATCTAAGAGAGAAAAACCAGAGAGCATTAGAAAGAGTGAAAAGTTCCTTTGTATTCTCTGTATAATGCTTGTCATCTCCGTAACCTTTGAAGCTTGACATAGTAGTCCCTGAGTTTGATTCCTCTAGTGGATGTAGACACTGTAATAAGTGCTGAACCACTTAAATCTCTTTGTCCTTGGTCTTCTTTTGCTGTTTTCTTTAAGATTGTTTTGATTTGAGTTGAATCTTGGTTTATTCATTTAATCTTGAGTCTTAATTGGGTCTTGCGGTGGTGTAATTTGAGTATATTGAAGGGTTTATTTCACAACAACTACAATGCATATACGAGGAGAGGAGGTATGGTTAACACTTGTATTGAAATTTTTATTCTCCTTAATTTATTTTAGATCTTATAATCTTAATTAATTTAAAGTTCTAATTGCAAGATTTGTTTAACTTTAGAGTTATAAAATTTTCAATGGCAATTCCCTTTTTTTATCTTTTTATTCTGAATGTCCAAATTTCATATTAACTTTTCTAACCTGTGTATCATAATTTTTTTTCACAAGGAAATTTAAGATATGTTAACCAAAATTTTATTTTAAGAAAATTAGAAAGTAAGAGCAAAAAAAAAAAAAACAAAATTGTAATGTATATGGGTTATGACTCTTCTTATTTGCCTTCTGCTAAATATACGTGTCAATTATCAACTAGAAGTTGAAATTTTGATTTTGATTATTCTCTAATCTTCTAGTCTTAACACGAAAATGAAAAGAAAAAGAAAATTTGTCAAAGGGTCAAAAGAACACTTATGCCATCAAAGATGATCTCTCCAACTTCTTGACTTTTAAGATTCATTTGTTTAAAACAAAGATCAATTGACAAAAGATCATTCCAATTTTGTTTTTCACATGTTCAAAATTCATATTTCTTTATGTGCAAGTGTGGAAGAAAACTTCTTATAAAACATGAATTTAGGGATAGTTAGGATGCTGAAAAATTAATTTTATGGGTGCTAACTAATTGAGCTAGTAAAATTTCTAGTGTTATTGATGGAGCGGGGTAGCAGAAGCGAATTGATAGGATAGAAAAATACTAGATATCATTTTAGTACTAAGCCAAGTCAACGTGATTAGATTACAATCTAATCGAAGTGTGATTAGATCTCATTCTAATCCAAACGATTCAATGAGATTTTAATAACGCATTAAGCGAGATTAGATGACGCCCGAATCTAAACGACTCGACAAAAGAGATTTGATAGACAATTCCAGAAGAAATTCTAAAAGAGGAATTTTATTGAATATTTGAAGCTATCAATAACAAGACCTCCCTATATATAATAAGGCAAACCTCCTTCCCTAAGTTAACTTAAAAAGGAAAATTAAATCACATTTATAATAGAAATAAAAGATTAAAACACATAATATAATTGACTCTAATTAAAATAGAAAATCCTAAAATATCATCTTGCATCAGTCCCCCCTCTTAAAAGAAAACTTGTCCTCGATTTTATCTGGAGGATGGAACTTGAAGTGGATCATTAATGTATCTTGGAGCATGAACTTGTAGCCTTGCTCATCACTCTTTCTCAAAATTCAAAATTCTCCATGCTCTATCTTCTTCTTGATCTTGCTAGTCACTCTGCAAAAAGGGAAAGTTTTGTCGGAGCAAACAACTTCCAAGCCTCTCAAAGTTTTTGCCAAATCTTGCTTAATGTCCTTAGCAATAAACATTATTTATGCAGCCTAATCTTCTTAAAAAATAACCTTTTTTCCTCCAACTTAGATAGGCATAATCATGTCAATCATTGTTATGGTCTCTCCATCTTGATTTTGTTACGCAAACTCGATCGTACTATTAGATTTAATGCTTAAATCAAGAGTAGGATGTACTTCTTCTTTAAAAATCTTAGATGGATCAATAATCTCATCATCTTCTACTTTCATTGGTGTAAAACGAGACGGTTTGACATCATCACAATGAAAAAAATAGCCTTCCATCAATTGTCCCATATCAAACCATTCTTTAATTTCTTCTTACCCTTGTCGAATCCTTGATTTTTATAGTTGTTCCCACCAATCAAAAGCATCACCTGCCAACTTAAATGATGCTTGAGAAACAACAACTTTCAATGAGATACTTTGAAGAAAATCATCCATCATGCATATCCAATAAAAAATATCATCGGGATTACCATCGAAATTTGAGATATCTTCAAACTCAAGAAGACAATATGAACTCGAAACTCTATCTGTATCATTTTTTTCCTCAAATTAAAAATACAACCAAAGACAAAATTGTAAATAAGGTTTAACTCTCCGGTTTGGTGTTGCCGACGGTTGGTGGCTGCAATTTGGGACTGGAGAGGCTCAGATTTTGAGGAGGCGGTGGGCTGAGAGCAAGTTGATGTCTGCGGTGACGATCAACTCACGGCGGCAGCGGTGAATCGAAACGTTAAAGTTGGGCCTCGGGTTTGGTTTGGTTACAATGATTCCGGTGATTTTCAGACTCGACGGTGGATGAAATTTGGAGTGCGGCCAGAGTGAATTTTGATGATGGGTGTGATCGACGGTGAGGAATCAGTGTTGGTGGTGGCGATAGTGGTGGAGCCATGGGTTTTGGGTGATTTGCAGAGGTTCAGGCAGCAATTGAGGGCGAGATTGGCTAGGGTTTGGTCAGTGGTGGCTGATGAGTTTGATGGTTGCAGCAGTTGGTGGCTAGATTGTGGCGTAGTGGTGGTTGCATGGTGCTGCTAGGGTATTCAATTTTGTAATTTTCTAATTTTTTTTAGATAAACGTGATAGAGGATTTGGGTGATTTGTGGTGGATTGATATGGTGGCCAATTTTGAGCATATAATATTTATATATCTTATCCTTTATCATATATTTATTAGTTATTTTTAATTAATTATATTATTTTATTAAACAGGGAAATAATAAGAGATTATGGATAAAAAGTGCGTAAAGAAGTACAAATTAGGAAGTAATGAAGATTAAATTGGAAGACGAAAATACAGCCAATAACTAATGGAATCCGAGCCAAAGAAATCAAAGCAATTAATTAATCCAACGCATGAAGACTGAATAAACTGGAAGGTTGAATCTTGCCAATTGCCAATTGGAGTGCAATTGCAGAGCTTTCAAAAGTTGGAAACAGATAAATGGTTTATGGTGTAAGATGGCGTAAATTAGGTAAATTGATTTTAGAATTGGAAAAGAATTAGAATTAAAATTCAAATTGGATTCGGCCAATAGTGCAAGGTTGGCACTATATAAACTGAAGAATTCAGCCACATTGAGAAGAGAGAAAGCATACGGCAGACGGGCAGAGAGAAGAAGAGCGGCAGCAGCAGTCCAATTTTCCCATGACTAATTTTATTTTATTTATTGCTCCATATTTAAGTATGTTTAGCTAATTTTCTTATATTGAGATTAAGGATGAAATCCTATTCAATAAAATAATTGTCTTTTTTATTTAACTATTCTCTACATATGTTCTTTGATAACTATGGTTTTTGTTTTACATGATTGACTGAATAATTATCTTTTCATCTTTAATATCATGTATTCTTGATTGTTAAGAGAATTTTTTATTAAATCCAGGCTTGGTGAAATAATGATTAATATGATTCTCTTTGATTATTTGTTTTTTTAATAAATTGGATACATTGAATGCTTAGGAAACTTTGATTCTTTATTTTTCAATTTGATATATATAATGCTTAGAAATCTTAGAAATCTTACCCTGAAACGAAAAAAAACTTACATTAGATTTAATTATTAGAGCATAATTGTTATATCCATAAGATGACATAGATTGATTTCAAGTTGTCACTCTAAAATTGTGATCAATAGTAATTAGATAATTACTAATTAAATAATAGTGGATTTTGAAATCTTTGTCTTATTAAAATTTCTTTTGCTTTAATTGTTTTCTTAATTTAATTCCGTTAAAACTCAATTTACTCAATCATGTTTGGATTAATATTAATTTTATATTTAAATTAGACTTTCCAAATTATAGCAATCCTTGTGGGTTCAACCTCCTAACCACTATTCCATTTCTAAAGATTCATACGTGCGAGTATACTAAAATTTTGCACAATAGCCAGGAAGGCTGTGCGACTGGCGCAAATTTGCTCTAATACCAACTGACAGAGCAGGGTAGCGGAAGCGGAATTGATAGGATAGATAACACTAGATATCATTCTAGTACCAAACCAAGCCAACGTGATTAAATTACGCTATAATCGAAGCATGATTATGTCTCATTCCAATCCAAATGACTCAATTAGATTACACTCTAATTGAAGCGTGATTAGATCTTGTTCTAATCCATTGACTCAATTGGATTTTAATAATGCGTTAAGCGAGAGTAGATAACGCTCTAATCCAAACGACTCTACAAGAGAAATGTTTGATAGATAATTCCAAACAAAATTATAAAAGAGGGGTTCAATCAAAGGTAATAAGATCTCTCTATTTATAATAGAGTAAGCTTACTTCTCTAACTTAACTTAAAAAGGAAAACTAAATTACAATTATAATAATAAGAAAAGATTAAGATGCATACCATAATTGACTCTAATTAAAATAAAAAAGATCAAAGACCTAAAATAATAAAATTCTAAAATCCTAAAATAATGTCATACATCGGTTATTTTATTAAAAATAAGAGGTCTATGTTTCGAATTCTACTTACATGGTTAGAAAAGAAATTGAATTATTGTTAGGCCAAATAATTAAAATAATCAGTTTATTTTGTGTCAAATATTAAGAAAGTGGAATAACAAAAGGATTAATTACAACATTCTTATCTTATAGCCTAAGCATATGGTTAGAAAGTCAATTAAAATTAATAAAATCTAACTATAGATGGTGTTTAGGCTGTGGGGTATACTATATATCCTTAAGATATTATAAACAAAATAATTCATACATAATTTTAATAAATAAACTTTGGATTATAACACTAATAGGTATGTGATCATTGAGAAAACAACTATTAGTTATTGGAATAGCTAGTTTGATACCACTTGTCAATGCTAATGGCATAACAAAGGATAAAGATAAGCACATTTATTTGGATATAATAATAGGCCTAAAGGAAAGCGATGATCATGAATTTTCAAACGAAAATGCTAGTTGGCTAGAAGCCTAAGAGAAACACGAGAGAAACGGCAGCATGTGCTGCCGTTTTTTTCCCACTAATTCTCGGGCTTCTAGCATTTAAAAAATTAAAAAAAAATTAATAAAGATTTAAGAGGATATTATCACTTTATCCCTTATCAGCTTCACTCTATCCATTGCAAAGCATTCTTCCTCGCGAACAAGACTCGCTGCTGAAGATGACACGATGCCGACGACGATACGATTTTAGGATTTGAAAGTGAATAGAATGAATTTAATTTTTGCTCCTTAAGGCCACAAATCAAGCTCATTAGCTCAATGACTAGTAAAAGGTTTCAATTTGTGTTTCCCATCATGGAATTGCTTTTTTTTTTTTTAGGATTTGAAACTCTCCAGAAATTCTATGGCCTTCTGCAACTCTACTTCCCCCTTGATTTATCCCATTTGTGCTTAGTGATTTTTTGGAAAATCCATGTATTTTGAAGTTTTTGGTTTTGGGTAATGGGAATGCAAAAGCATGATTAGATTATAAGATAAATATGGGCTATGGGTATATGAATGTATAGGTATTAATTCTCTTTTTCAGAAGTGGTAACAAGGAGCAAATGTGTTTCTCTTTCAGAAAATTTTCTGATCTCTCTGTTATTTTTCTTTTCTTGAGCTTGTTATTATTCATAAGGTTTCAATTTGTGTTTCCCATCATGGAATTGCCTTTTTTTTTTAGGATCTGAAACTCTCCAGAAATTCTTTGCCCTTCTGCAACTCTGCTTCCCCCTTGATTTATCCCATTTGTGCTCAGTGATTTTTTGAAAAATCCATGTATTTTGAAGTTTTTGGTTTTGGGTAATGGGAATGCAAAAGCATGATTAGATTATAAGATAAATATGGGCTATGGGTATATGAATGTATAGGTATTAATTCTCTTTTTCAGAAGTGGTAACAAGGAGTAAATGTGTTTCTCTTTCAGAAAATTTTATGATCTCTCTCTTATTTTTCTTTTCTTGAGCTTGTTATTATTCATATAAACTCTCTGGTTAAATTGGTTTTGTGGCTTCACATTATTCATGACATGAGCTTTTGTATTGTATTGAATAAGATAGCACATCAAAATCGTGTCAGCATCGGCGTCGGTGTCGTGTAGTCATCGGCAGCGGACAGCGGGTCTTGTTCGTGAGAAAGAATGCTTTGCAATGGATAGAGCGAAGCTGATCCGGGATAGAGTGCTAATATCCTCTCAAATCTTTTTTAATTTTTTTATTTTTTAAATGCTCGAAGCCCGAGAATTAGTGGGATTCTGTCCTTTCTCTCGTGTTTCTAGCTAACTAGCAGCACTCATTTTCAAAACATCAAAAATCTCCCAGAGTCCCACGTCTCTCCGCGATTTCTTTGACTAACTTCACCCTCCTTTTCCCCACTCCCCCCTTCGTATTCTCCACAAATGGGCTTATTGAATCGTCATTTGCAGTTGCAGATTCAAGACAGCTTGTTCTGTTTCCATGTGCCAGCAATAAGCTTTTATCCAAGAAGTGGGGTCAAAATCATAATTGAAGGAGGCATCCTCCATTATATGTAGATTACTTATAATCCAACGGTCAGGACAGAGAGTTAAGTTTTAATAAGGTAAATAAAAATGATAGTTTATTATGAAAATAATCAGCATTTTTTTTACTTGTTATTTCATCATTTGAATTCAAACTCCGAGGACGTGGGGTCCTAAGAGATAAAAAAATAATATGTTCATCCCATTTTTTTTTTTATAGGGTTTTGTTAGCTTACAATCTCAGCAAAGGTGGTTTTAAATATAGGCGAGTAAGGCGGTTGTTTAAGGTTTCATATTTTATGAGAGTCTTATTTTTTTAGTATTTCATTAATAATTTTTTAATTAATAATTTTTTAAATTATGTTTTATAAGAAAGCCTACTAAACATCTCTCTAACTAATAATTATCTTATAATTAAAAATTATTTTTTTATGAAAAATCGATATTTGGTAACCTTAGTGTTAAAGAGATATAATTAATAATGTTGTCTAACCATTACTTCATTCATTATTAGTCTTTTCAAGAAAAAAAAAAATTCTTTACCTTTTCAATTTCCTAAAAAAATAATTATTTAACATTAGAATATTTAATTTTGACTATTCTTTTTAATTTCCATTAAAAATCTTTTAATCTCAAAAATCAGTAGATGAAAAAATTTCTTACTCTTTTTTCTACAAAGAAAATTATTGCATTCATTAGTTCATTAAAAAAAATAATTCCTTGAAATACTAAGTTCATATTAATTATCTAATCAATAATTTATCATCTAAACTTTCTATATGCTACTATTCTAAATATTTTATTTTATTATTTGTTTATTTTTGTAATGGTTCTAATGGAAGTAAAATTTTAGGTTTTATTTTTTAAAATTTTTAGGATCTTCTTGATTATTGTTGAAACTGAAGAATTAAAGATGGAATGAATTTTTAACTCTTTTATGTTTCATTGAGTATTGAAGTTACAGAATAAAAAGAGGCCTCATAAAAATATTCGTCTAAGGCCTTAGATAATCTAAAGCCGGCCTTGAATCTCAGTAAGCTACAGCTCCTAATAAAATGAAGAAGATGGCCCACCTAAATCTATCTCCAGTTACTAGTTTTAGCATGAATGTTACATAGCCTGGAAGGTAATATGACCCTTTTTTTTAATATGAAAAAAATATGTGATAATTCAAAAAAAATTCTTTCACTTAATTGTTTTCAATCATATAATATTTAATAATTTTCAATGTTCCGAACCAAGCCAAACTGAACAAATATAAGTAGAAATGTGAATGGAATCGAAATTGGTTCAGTTTCGGTTTGGTTTTATTTTTTCAGTATTTTAATCTTCTAAAATCTTGATTTTCTCCAGTTATTCAGTTTTCAGATCAGCTTTTTATTTATTATTTTTTCTCAATAAGATAATTGAACCGAACCTCCAGTTTGGTTCCTCAGTTTTTTCCCATCTTTATAAGATAACTAAATGATTGGAAGTCCTAGGGGTGGACATGATTTAGTTCGGTTTGGTTTTTTTGCAGAATCGAACTTAATTGAATTAATTTCCAAAAAATATAAACTGAACTGAATGGAGTATGTTCGCCTTTTTTCTCTAAATTTTTTGTATTTTTCAATTTTTTTTAGTTTTCTAATTTTTTAACCAATTGGTTTTTTCATAGTTTACAAGTCAAACCAACACTGAATCAAATCATTTGTTCATTTCGGTACATTTAGTGGCTAGAGATGGCCAATGAGCTGGGGAGCACGTGGCACGGCGGGGCACGACACGTGTCCGTATAGTACGGTACGGTATGAGCAAGTTTTAGTAACGCACGTGGTGTGGCATGACACGCACGTGAGCTAGGCTAGGCTTAGAATTTTAGGCATGTGGGCCTTATAAGCACGATACGATTAGAGATGGGTCAAAGCATGGCACGTGAAAAAGCCAGTAATAAGCACGCCTTATTGTTGTAATTTTAATTTTTATTAATCATTAGTCATTACTATGATATATGGAATTAGATTTATGTATTGTTGTATAATAATTGTTATTGAGAAATTAGATAATATAGTTATATAATTGTTAATTGTTTCCTTAATAAATTATTATTATTATTATTGTTGTTGTTGTTGTTATTTTTTATAACAACAACAACAACAACAATAATAATAAGTACACAAGTCGATAGGCTTTAAGAAAGGACATGTAGGCTTGAAAAAGTACGCCAGGCTTAAACAAAGCACACCATGCCCGTGGGTTTTTCCAAGTACGCCTTCTAAAAAAAAAAAAAGGTTGCGGGCTCTTTTAGGCACGGCCTGAGCATGGCACGCGTGGGCTCGTGCCATCGGCCGTTCCCGACCTAAATAAAAAAATTTTAGGCACGGCACGACATGGTCCGTTCACATGATAGGTCATGCCATGTCGTTGGCCATCTTTACCCACCTCAAATTAAAACTAAATTATATTCAATGTTCAGACGCTCGTATATGAAAATTTCGTCAATAGCGTTTTTCATGTTCTTTGCAAATTTCATACATTACAATATCAATCTTTATAATTGAAACCTCCTAAAGCAATTTTACAATGGTGCAGTTTAGACATTTCAAGTATGAAAAGAAAATCAATCTCCAAATTCACTGGAAAAGAAAACATACTTTAGAAAGCAATACCTTTTCTCTGCTAAAACCCTTTCTACTATAGACTAAAACTCCAATAGGTTTGATCAATCACCGCGTGTGAAGTTACACAGCCACCACCACCGGAATTTCTAACCTCAAGAGGTTTGATCCGCCTTTCAACTCCTTTCTTCCAGCGACTGTAGCCAGAAACATTTGAACGTCTAGTCGCGAACCAACTGCACCTCACTGCGCCACCAATCACACCTCAACGCTGCCTAATAGCGGAGCCACATAGAGACTTGGGCGGGCAGTTGCCCTCGCAAGTCTTAATTTTTTTTCAGAAAATACTTTTCAAAATTCAAGCAAAATTTTTATTTGCCCCAATAAAATTGTTAATTTGTCCCACCGCCTTTGAACAATATGCAAAAATGTAGGCTTAAAATTAAATTATCATCATTAAAATCACTTTAAATGAGAATTAAATCCAAAACTATTTAAAAACACTTGAGAAAAATCAAATTCATTTAAGGAAATTTTTCCCCTGCGGTTTTGAATTTTGGCTACGCCACTGCTACCGTCGAAAGCAATACAAAAGGAGTTCCGGACGGTAGGCTTTTTCCTTTATTTTTTTCTTTAAGTTTTACTTTTGTATATGCTTCTATTCTTGTATTTGTTTTTATGTTGTGTCGGTTATAGTTTGTTGTTATGTTGTTTCGGTGGTATGCTTAGATGGTGATTTCATTTTCCACATCGAGATTGTGTCAGTGTGAAGCTTATGCCTGTATTGAAGCTGTATTGAAGCCGTTGATGGCTCTAATAGTGGCACATTGAGGTTCTGATAGTCTGGGACGAGAGCTCATTGAAGGATTTTCTGGTTAATTGTAGGGTGGTTTTTTTATGGTTTTGTGGTTTTTTTTTTTATATAATCATGAGGTTTCTGTTAAGGTTTTGTGGTTTTTTTTTTTTAATTTTTCATTGTTTGTTTGCATTATGTTGTTAGAATTGTGTTATTTTATACTTTACCATAGGACACTACATTTTTTACTTTTTTTTCATTAGAAAGGGGTTTTACTTATAGTAACTAAGGTGGGTAGAGTAGGACAGTCTGATAAAATTCTTGAGATACTTCATTAGATATTAATGTGTTAAACCAATTAGTCTCCTTTCAATTATTAAAAAAGTTGCAGTATTTGAATTTGTATAATAATATTTTGCATTAAGCATAGCCTAACTTAGACTTGAGTTTTAGATTTTATTCTATATATTGTACTAAAACTTGATGTTGCCTTATATTTATGCCCAAATGTCATTGTATTAATGGCCATTATTGGTCCTTGGAAAAGTCTTACTTTTCTAATTAAAAAATAATAATAAATCTCCATAATACCAAAAAAAAACAAAGGGTTGGACCGGTTTAAAAAATTGATAGACACGCAGGACATAATTTTTTTTAAAAAAATATTATTCGGCTGGATCGAATTTTACTGGACTGAACACATAAATATAATTAGTTTTTTGCGTACAATATTATCCAATTCAATCGGATCAGGAGGTAAATCCGATTTAAATTGGGTTGGGACTTGATTGATTGGATTGCTTGGTTTGGACTAGATGTCTACATCATGTAAACACGCCTCGCTAATATAAAAAAGTCAAAAGAGGTCAATCTTCAATTTTCGACTTTCCAAGTTGAGCTCATTTTTATCTCAAAGAAAAAAAATGAAAAAAAATAAAATAAACACTTCATTTCATTTCCGTAAGCAGGTTCACTCTTATTTGAAAAATGATACATGTCCCGAAAACCAAAGCAAACCGAAACAACCGAATTTCAAAAATTTCAAAGTTTGGCCATTATAGTCATTCACATCCTTGTAGTTGGCTTGGGTATTGAGATTTGAGATTTGGGGTTTGAGATTTTCGTAAATTCCGCAAAATTAGTATCAGAACCAAGTAATTGGCATAAATAATTGAAAATGGATGATGATATAATATTTATAATATTATTCCTACTGGATATAATTTATTAATAGATAGTAGAGCTATAAAATATAATATTGATAAACATATTCAATATTATTCACATAAAAGAAGAGATTTAGATATTAAAGAATTAATACAATTATACTTATCAAAAGCTCAAGAATTTAGAATTGGAGAATTAATAATAATAAATAGAAGAAGCTTAAATATAGATCCTCTCTTATTAGATAGGATAAGAATAGAAGTTTCAAGAAATAATTTTTCTTAGAAACAATGGAATATTAATTCTGTTGAAGATTATCATGAAGATCTTATAATCGATTATAATAGACTTTTGTCTATTAAGCAAAGAGAAGAATATAATTGGAATAATAAAAGAATTAGAAGTAAATATTACCCTTCTAGTAATATGTTACTAGGATATAAAGATTTATTTATGCATAAACTCTGCCTAATAAATAAAGGGTTAGAAAAGTATTATATTCCAAAAGAAATAAAAGACATTATATGTCACAAATATCTAATAGAAAGTAATGAAATATTATGCAGATGGTATAATGAATAAATTACCTGACTCATTAATAATTTCACAAAATATAGAAGCTAGTAGGTTTCTACCTTCTAGTTTTAGACAAAGAGAATATGTATATGGAAGATTTCAACCATTTGATTTGATAAATGATTCCGATATGTGTGGAAATAATCAGTTAAACTGGATTTCTCTATATTTATTAAATAAATTAGGAAACCCTAATTTAACCATAAATAATATAGAAAGTACAAATGAAATACTAGTGATAAAAAATTTTAATAATGAAAATATAGATCAAATCAAAAGATTAGGAAATCAAATGGGTCAAGAATTTGAACATATTAAACAAATAATAAATGAATACAAAATTGAAGACTTGGATTTATTGAAACAAAAAATTATAGATGTAATAAATAAGAATTCTATAGAAATAAGATTGAATAAGATAGAATGTCAACTAAATAAAATAGAAAATATTGTTGAACAACTTGGTAATAAATTTGCCATAAACATACATGGAAAATTACAAGAAAATTGAAGTGCAAAGAATTGAAATAATATGGAAGAATTACTTATGATAATTTAAAAACAGAATAAAATTTTACAAGATACAATAATTTATTTTAATGAAAAGAAAAGTAATGAAATTCAGCCTATGATAAGGCCGATATTTAACAAGATAAAAAGTAATGAAAAATTGATAATTTTAAGAATGTTAAGCGAAAATACTAATAATGGATTAAAAGAATTATCTGATAATAATGAAGACTCTGAAATAGATGAAGAAGATGATAATGTCTTCATAAATTTAGAAGATATTGAAAAAAGAATTGAACATTTAAAAATGAATGAATCAAAACCACGAGTCTTTGAACGAGGTGAATCTAGTAATAGAGCTTCCTATGCTAGAGAAGAAATACCAACATATGAAAATGAAAGATCACAAAGTCAATATTTTAGGCTAAGTAGAAGACCTAAGAGGAAATATAAAACACCAGGAGAATATCAAGAAAGACCCATCAGTCATGAGGGTATATAGTTAGACTTAGATTGTGTTAAAGATGGAGATAAAATGATAATTGCTTGGGTAAAATCCATGAAGATTGCATTAGCATTTTATAATCTAAATAGACATAATAGCATTGAATTCCTTAAAACTTCGTTTGTAGGAATAGCTGCACAATGGTTTATGGGATTAGGTGTTAATAATAAAAATAAAGTATTATATGGGAAAAACCCTAATGAAAATGAATCCTAAGAACAAATCCTAACAAGATTTGAAAGTGAAATAAGAAGGGAATTCTTAGGAGAAGATTGGGAAGCCGATTATCAACAAGAATTAGAAAGAAAAAGAATGGAAAATATGAGAAAGCTAACTAGACTTGAAATATGTGATATATGTTACTTAGAAGCATACACATGTAGCTTCAAAGAACTATATTATAAATGTGAATTTAGAGAAGAAGATAATACAAAAATGTATTACAATAGTTTATATTTTATAAAAATACCAGACTCATGGGATAAAAAGATTTGGAAGAATATAGCTAAGAATATGATGATACTACCAATACTGATATCCTTGGAAGTAGAATTAGGTTTGCTCGAAATAGAGTAAATCAAAGGTGTTCTGAAATAAGAGATAAACGATTAATGAAAAAACAAAATCGCGGATTATGTTGTTCAAAATTAGAAGAACCTCTAGGATTTAGATGTTCAGAAAAAGTTTATTAACATAAGAAAAGATTCAAAAAGAAGAAATTTTTCAAGACTAATAAAAATTATTACAAGAAAAATAAATACAAAAGAAAGTTCTTTAAAAGGAACAAATATGAAAAATCTAAGGCAAAAATGCCTAAAAAATGTAAATGCTTGTTATGTAATGAAGAAGGACATTATGCAAATGAATATCCTAAGAAAAAGAAATTAAACATTAAAATGTTTGAAGGTTTTGAAGAATTAGAATTAGTCACTGATAGTGAAGATGTTAGTGAAAATGATAGCATATATTATTTGTCTGATGTAACTTTAAGTACTTCAAAATCAGAATGAATATAGAAGAAATAGATAATAAAGATTTATATCAGGATGAAGAAATAGAAGAACAAGGTTCTTTTAATAAAGAATTAATCTTTGATAAAAAATAATATCTCAAGATTAATAAAAAGGGATTAGAAACATCTATGACTTCTGTCAATAGGTTAGCATAAGGAATAGCTAACATGGTTAAAAGAAAAAATATAATGTATTTTGGTGCCACTGTAAGAGAAGAACCAATTGACATTAGGCACGCTAGAGGAAATACAAATATACCATTGTTATTAAAATCTGACATCGAAGAAAAAATCAATAAAATTAGACCTAGTGATAGGCATAAAATTGGATATATTCATATTGGAGGAACTCAAATAATGATCAAATTTCATTTCAGAGAAGGCATTGATAGTCCAGTATATCTTACTGTACTAGATAATAGAATAAAACATAGAAAATATGCACTTCTTAGAGTAATCCAAGGAAATCTTAATTATAAGAAATTAATATTTAAGATATATTCTAAATATTCTATAAGTCTTAAAGATAGAAATATAAACAAAACTTTAACTTTATGTCATGATTTCAAATACTTTAATATAATGTATGATGGATCATATTCATATAGCATAACTTATGCTATAGAATATGCTTTAACAAATTCAGCTAACAGTGAAATGTTCGCTGATAAAGAATTTATAGAAATAGACAAACTCTTTAATAAATTTGGAAAATACAACCCCCTGAATTATTAAGAGAAATTGATCTACCCGAGGAATGGGATATGGATTTAAGGAGTCAACCTACTTTGTTTAGAGGGAATACCTCCAGGACTATAGTATATACACCGGAAGGTAGAATAATTATACGAAGTGGAGAATCAATCTCTATACCTAGAAGAGATCTAACTTTAAGTGGAAAACAAAGTTCTACAAGATGTAGCCATCCTGCGATACCACCATCACATGAAATATTAACAACTGTTAGAAAAAATAATCAAAATCTAAAAATTAAAATTGAATATAATAATGGAAAATCATGGCATGAGACTTTTGCTATTCTAGATACGGGAGCTGCAAAATCTTATGTAGATGTCAAGATGATTAAATATTTAGATAGAAAGACTCTAATTGAACCACATACTTATGTAGGTTATAATGGTAAAAGAAAAACATTAACCCACTACAGTGAGATACCATTAAAGATTAAAGGAATAATTTATCTTTCCTTTCATTATAGAACCCGAATATGAAATAGATATAAGTTCTTTATTGTTAGGAATGAACTTTCTTGAAAATTTCTCTCCTTACTGCATAGGAGATAGAGAAATATCAATAACAATTGAAGGGATTAAACAAACCCTATTAAGATATGTCTAATCCTTTTATAGTATATATAAAGGTGATTATACCATATTATCAGCATAAACCAGAATGGTTCCATGCTTTGCTTGATACGGGTTCAGGAGTTAGCCTCGCTAATCCCCGAATTTATCCAAAATCATATTGGAAAGATTATAAACCTTTAACAGGCAAAGGAATTAATGGAGAAAAAATTTCTCTAGGAACACGTAGAATAAAAACTTTAATACAAATCAACGATTATATTCTAAGCATACCAATATTATGGTCATATGATTATATGGGTGCCGATATCCTTTTAGGGGTTAATTTCCTTTTATTCAATTCATTTATATAATGACTAATGAAGCAATTACTCTTCAAACCCCTTGTAATCATACCCTTACCACACCAAGGATTTATAATCCCGTCCGGCGCACTACTCGAAAATTTTATTTTCGCCGCAGCCACTGTGGTGATTTCATTATAAAAATTAATCAAATTATATCTGATTATGAAAAAATCTTAGAAAAACTTGATAAAAATTTTGGTGAAAATCCAATTCAATTATGAAAAATTGATAAAACATATGCTAAGATATAATTAAAAGATCCAAATATTATCATAAGAGTTAAGCCTATGAGATATGGGCAAGAAGATAGAATAGAATTTGATAAACAAATTAAATAACTCTTAGATCTCAAACTTATTCGAGAATCTAAAAGTCCACATAGTAGCTCTGTCTTTATGGTCAGGAATCATGCAGAAATTAAACGAGGAAAAGCTCGTATGGTTATTAATTACAAAGAATTAAATAAATATACTAAATTTGATAGATACTTTTTACCTCACAAAGATACCTTAATTACCTCTGTAATTAATAAAAAGATTTATAGCAAGTTTGATTGCAAATCAGGCTTTTAGCAAATTAAGTTTGAAGAAGACAATATACCACTTACTCCCTTTAGTACACCTCAAGGACAGTATGAATAGATTGTAATGCCATTTGGATTAAAAAATACACCGCAAATTTTTCAAAGAAGAATGGATAAAATTTTTAAAGAATTTCATGAATTTTGCATTATTTATATGGATGATATATTAATATTCTCTAATAATGAAGTTGATCATATTATCATTTAGTTTCTTTTGCAGAAAAATGTAAGAAACATGGGATATTACTTTCTAAAAAGAAAGCTGAGATAATGAAACCTAAGATTGAATTTTTAGGATTAATAATAGATAAAACAGGAATAGAGATGCAACCCCATATTTCTGCAAAAATATATTTATTTCCCGATAAATTAGAATCTAAGGAACAAATTCAAAGATTTTTAGGATGTCTTAATTATGCTAAAGGATTCATAGAAAATTTAGCAAAAGAAAGACAACCTTTGCAAGGATTATTGAAAAAGAATAATACAAAAGCTTGGGAAGAATCTCATACTCACGTAGTTAAAATATTAAAAGAAAAATGTAAAATTCTACTAAGATTAGGATTTCCCATTACTAGTGATAATTTAATTCTAGAAACTAATACTTCGGATACTCACTGGGGTGCTGTCTTAAAAACAGATCTAGAAAAGATTTGTAGATATACTAGCGAAACATTTAAGCTCGCAGAAAAGAATTATCATAGTAATAAAAAAGAATTATTAGCTATTAAAAATAGAATCGCTAAATTTACTTTCTTTTTATTACCAAAGAATAATACACAAGGATAATACACAAGTTAATTAGATGGCAGCAATTCTTTGCAAAATATGATTTTGAAATTGAGTATATTAAAGGATCTAACAATTGTATTGCAGATTTTTTCAGCAGGGAATATAATGGATAAAAATCTTTCTAAAATAATAAATGGTATAATGATGTGCTCCGAAGGTCAAGAATTGCTTCTCAAGGGCAATGAATTGATTTATGATGGGCTTGCTATGATTGATGCTGCCCAAGAAGAATTGAGCAAACTTTGCCCAGACAAAAGTTTGCAAAATGATCCAGAAGTACAAACTTCAGAAGAATTTATTAGGAAAATGCTAAAAAAATGTCCATTTTAAAGACCAAAAAGAGGGTCAGATCGCCCAGTGTTCTTTACAGAATACAAAGATTCCAATGCCAGAGAGGTTCCTCTCAATCCATGATCTCAAAGAACAGTATATGAAGGGAGAGGGTTCCCAAAGCTCTTCACAGAGTTTAAAGCCCCAATATTTTAAAAGTGGACAGTCACTTTCAATGGCTAAAGTTCCATGTGAAAATGACTACACTTATGAATATAAAAGAATTGGTGAAATAGCCTATGGGATTCGTCTTAGCCAGGCTATAATACCGGATCACTCAGGGTTATACCCAAGGATTAATTTCGTTTTAGGAGGTGATCCTAAAATGATAAAAGATATATTTGATTATGGTTTTTTTAATCTCATTTATACTGATGAAAATTTCAGGGAATTAGAATTACTTCCCGAAAAGATCAAAGAAGCCGCCATTGAACTCAAAAAGATAAGCAGGACAAAAGAAGCCATTTTTGTCAAATTCCTCAGTGCTTGTCCTGAATATTGTGATAACAAATGGTATCCAGCTCAACACATAATACAAGTTGGAGTCAGCAGCAAAAAGATTAGTCCCACAATTGATTTAGACCAAGTTTATAATGATTATGACCTAGAATTATTTGAGCCCAAAGCACTCACCACCAAAAGGGCAATAGAAATGAAAGTTCTTAATGAACAGCTTAAAAGGATAAGCAAAGAATGTGTGTGGCTTTACGAAACCACAAAAGAATATACCATCTTTTCTATAAGTAGAAGAGAAAATATATTAGCCAGAAAGCCATCATTAAAAAGAAAAAAGCAATATTCGAAAATCTTGTGGAGTCTAGTCTACCGACACACCACGAAATATGCAAGGTGTTAAAATACCAAAATAATTGTGGCTATTGTTATGGAAAATCAAAATATGGATCCAGTGATGAAGACATGTCAGTAGACGAAGAGCTCATAATAGGCATGTAGCAGGTCCACTAGATTAATCAAAGATGCCAGCTTGACAAAGCTCAATAATTCGAAGAAAGAAGCCAAAAAGATAAAACTCAGAATTCTTATCTTAACAATACAGTAGCTGTCTGCGACAGAAGACAAATGTCAGCAAGATAAAGAAAGAGAGGTCACCTTATCTAAAGGAAATCCACGAGATCTCTCAGGAATGTAACATCTGTAATGAAATCTGATCATGTAATCTTATCTTGAAAAAGATATAAATAAAATCATGTAAAAAGGAGAGAGCAATCGTCTTGTAGCTATCTCCTCTCCTTCAAAGCTTCTGTAATTTCTCTTTTCTGTAATCATCTCCAGTTATGAAATAAAAAATATTTTGAGTGAAATTATCATCTTCTACCGTATATATTTTAAAAAATAAATTAAGTACTTTACATGCCAGCATTTGTGCTAATCGAAGAAGACTTCTTATTACTAAGCACTCTTTCAGAGATGTTTGTAAGGAAAGCACTCAGACAGATCCTTTTAGGCAGTAAAGCAGTTTGTTACGTGAGCCCGTGTGGAACAGTCGCTGAGGTGATCTTGCTGGACGTGTGGAGCTATGATGGTACTGACCATGGACCTCTCTATGGTAGGAGGCAATTAGCTAGTTTGTCTCAGAATTTCGAGAGATAGTACACTGGTTAGTAGTCCTGAATTATCTTCGTAAATTTTAGCAACAAACGGAAGCATGTTGGGCCTTGGTTGTGTTCTTGGATAATATAAGCATTGGAAGTGATAAAAGTAGCTCAAAATTCTTAAAACATAGAACGATATGTTATTAAGTTCTTAAACACTATAGATAATCTGGATTTTAGTCAATAATATCAAATTATTTATACAATTACTATGATTAAAGACCATTTAAATCTCAAGAAAATTCAATATAAAAATATGACTAGAATAAATACTGAAAATGAATATGATATATTTGATGCGTTTGAAGAAGAAAATAGGATAGCATTAATGAAATCTATTTTAACAAGTCTTGAAATAATTCAAGACAGATGTAGAACTAATAATAGGACTCAAAATCGCCCATATTGAATAACAATAATATAAACTTTTTAATTCATAATACATAATTTAGATTAAAATATTTGTGTGAAAGCATGGATGGAATGTACGTAAGCTGGGAAGATAACTTAGGAGTATACATAAATATGTTAGAAGAAAAAATTTGGTCTCTGTCCCAAGAGAGACAAATAATTATTAATGCAGGTTCTAATGTAGAACCAATAGATCTTTAGAAATATGATAATCATGTAAATTTATATAAAATTATTATTAGAACTTTGAAAAGTTTTAAAGATAGATGCAAAAGAGATGGAACGACAAATTATCCAAATATTCAAAATTAACAAATGTCTTAAAAATTCAACAAATCTTGCAAAAAGGACCAATTTGGTCAATTCGGGCTGCACTATGCTCGGTACGTCTATCATTGTTGCCCTTATTTTACATCGAATAAAATTGGAGGAATAAAAAGGGAGGGTAACCGCAAAAGGATTAGCACATCAGATATAAGAAACCTAATCTATTTTACATGGGTTGTCCATTTCTCCAACGGAAACAAAAGGCAACTTACCACAATCATAGCCAGTTATTTTATTACGAAGTACCCCGCCAATAATGAATCTAAAGAAAATAACATCTCTCAAGAATTTCATCCACCAATTTGACCCTCCATTTTGTACCCATCCTGATAAATATGACCCTATAACCAGCCCTGTCACACGCCATTTTCTTTCCTTCACATATCCATCTATAGCTTGAGCAACATTATTGTCTCCTGTTGTAACAATGCGTCCTTTAGTTTTAATTAATAAATTACCAATGTGACGGCCAAGTATCACGGCGTCTTCTAGGGCCTGACAGCCGCCTTGTCCGAGATCAGGCGTCATCGGGTGCATGGCGTCTCCGGCCACCATGACGTTTCCTTTACTCAGATTTCCAAAAAAGACGTTCCATGGATGTCTATACATCAATGGTGCCCAATGCAACGTTGAAGCATCAGAATGTTGAACAATATCCAAGTACAATGGGGGCAAGACCTTGCCATACTCCTCAAGTACTTCTTTTTGAATCAGCTCAGGATTTCCTGCCCTGTTTTCCCCTGAAATGTACATGAAAAACGTCCTTATATTAATTCAATGTCTCATTCTGCACGAAATATTTGTTAGCATGCGTGGGACTAGAAGCAACACGAGCTACAAAAAACATCCAATCACATGACAAATATAGTGTATATACTCGACCAGAGTTATAGTGCTCTTTGAAAAATGATGGGGTTTTGATCTTTTTCTCCGTTTCAAAATACTAACCTTTAGCGGAAGAATTACAACTGAGGAACCAATAGATCTCCTTATCATTGAGAGGCACATATCCAGCCCTCATGCCCACACCGACAAATAGCCTTACTTCTTTGTTCAACCCATGGCCTTCAGGAAACACAGCCAAACCAAGCCCGGCTGATCGGCCGGCATTTAACGGTTCCGAAAGTCCCAGCCACCGTGCCACCGTTGAGTGTATCCCATCACATCCAATCAAAACCTATATAGCCAAAGGGGCAATCATATAAAATTAATATAAAAATGCTAAACAATCCAAAAAAAAAAAAGGGGTTGAGGCTAAGTTCTAGCTTCAAAATAGAATTCAGGTCCTAAGTTCGAACCTCACTAATGTACACATGCATTAACAAAGAAAACTGCAAACAAAGCGAGCCTTAATTAATTATTACCTTAGCTTTAACTATTGTACCGTCAACCAAATGTATGATAACAGGGGACGAACCATCATGTGTTTGTGAATCAATTGCAGCAATCCTGGAAGAGAAATGGATTGTGCCATTTGGCAGCTCATCTGCAAAGGTTTGTAGTAACTTTTTGCGATGTATGTATCTGGGTCCAGATCCATCCCTGCTTATAAGAGAAAAGGCAACTGCCTCCATTAAGAACTAAAATACATTGGGTCGCGTAATTATAAGCAAGTACGTACATGATTGTAGTCAAAGCTATCTTGAATTTAAGAAACTCACCCGGAATTCCCAGCTAAGGACGTCTCTTGAGTTGCTCCAGTTCCAAGATTTGTTACAAATAACCTGTTAAGAACATGCTCAAATTCGCATATACATACATAGAACTCCGCTCGTTTTATAATACAGACGAAACTAAAGTGTAAAAACACAACATGCATTCTCAAATTCAATGTATATATCATTTTTCATTTGAATTCATTTTTCTTCCTCCACATGTAAAAAAATGCAACCACGGCAATTTTATCCATAGAGTCATGCTCAGGTATGAATGTCCGCACACCTTTACAGTATTGTAAAAAGACTTTTTACAATGTTATGTACCTTTACTGAAATGAAAAAGAAACGGGTGTGCAAGAAATTTAGTGCAGACGTTCTTGAACATTTTCATCTATGAATGAATCGAAGGCAAGACCATACCAATGTGAGATTCTAAAACTAAACTTCAAAGAAATTTTAAATTATACCTCTGAACAGGATCATACATGGAAGTAAGCTTGTGAGACACACCAAGAGCATCAAGAGCAAGCCAAGCATTTGGGGCAAGATTTATGGCAGCACCAGTGCCTCGGAGCCCATCCGATTTTTCTAAAACCAAGGCTTTAATTCCAAGTCTGTTGAGAGCCAACGCGGTTGCCAATCCTGCTATCCCTGCTCCAACTATTACAACATCTTTCTCTACCATTTCCATGATCTCTCTAATTAAGTGCAGCACTGTCTCTTGTTTGATTGCATACCGTGCAACGCAGTCTCAAATTTATATGACAATTGTAATTGTACGTGAAGAAAGCAATGACATACACGTGTGATGACTAAGAAGACGCAATGTTTTCCTTGTAAAACAAGGAACTAATAAGTTACAGAAGCAAAGAGGAAAAGTCCAGCCGCTTTGGCTTTGGACTTGTGGTCAGCGAACAGGACACGCAATAACTGATCTTTTTATTTTTTATTATCTGTTTTTAACTTTAATCGATTTTTTCTTCAAATAAAAATTACATTACAACTATTATGAGTTTAGATATCTGAATTTTAATCAGCTTAATTTAATGGTGCATTTCAGATATCTAAACTCATAATAGTTCAAATTTAAGGGAGTTGTATTTAATTTCTAACATTGACGTTTTAAAAACTGCGAATGGTAGTAATTATAAAAATGTGAGTGCAAAAAAAGATCAACATATTGCATTCAAATTCTACATCTACTTCTAAACAACTCTGTGTGTGTGGTGGTGGGGGGGGGTGGTTTGGTTGGGGGAAGGGAAATCAACACTCACAATGCAAAAATGAGGAAAGGAGGTGTGGTTAACACTTAAATTGAAATTTTAATTCACCTTAATTTATTTTGGATCAATATTACAATCTTAGTTATTTTGAAAGTTTTAATAGCACGATTTGCTTAACTTTAGAGTCATAAAACTTTCAATGGCATTTCCCTTTTTTTTCAAATCTGTTTAATTGAATGTCCAAATTTCCTATTAACTTTTCTAACCCGTGCATCATAATTTTTTTAATAAAGAAATTTGAGATATGTTAACCAAAATTTTACTTTAAAAAAATTAGAAAACATAGCCTTAAAAAAAAAATGTGTCGATGTATGTGGGTTATGACTTTTATTATTTGCCTTCTGCTGAATATACATGTCAATTATCAACTACAAGTCGAAATTTCGATATTGAAATCATCTAGTCTTAACTCGAAAATGAAAAGAAAAAGAAGAGTCAAAGAGTCAAAAGAATATATACTTGTACCTTCAAAGTTGACCTTTCCAACCTCTTTGACTTTGAAGATTCATTTGTTTAAAACAAAGATCAATGGCCATTCCAATTTTTTTCCCACATGTTCAAAGAAAAAGAAGATCAATGGTCCAAAAGATCATTCCGAATTTTTTTTTCAAAATTCATATTTCTTTATGTGTAAGTGTAGGGGAAATTTCTTATTAAACATGAATTTACGGAGAATTAGGAGGTTAAAAAATCAATTTTATGAATGCCACCTAGTGAGTTAATGAATGAAATCTTTAGTATTAAAAATAAAAAGTCTATGTTTTGAATTCTGCTCCCGTGGCTGGAAAAAAAAAATTGAATAATCGTTAGGTTAAATAAAAAAAATCAGTTTATTTTGTATCAAATATTGAGAAGGTAAAATTAATAATAAAAGGAGTAATTACGATATCCTTGCCTTACTGGAATAGTGAGTTTGATACCACTTGCCAATGCTAATGGCACAACAAAGGATAAACAATAGGCCTAAAGGCAAGAGATGATCATGAATTTTCAAAACATCAAAAAATCTCCCACAGTCCCACCTCTCTCCACGATTTCTTTGACTAACCTCACCCTCCTTTTCCCCACTCACGCCTTCATATTCTCCACAACTTCCGCCATTGAATCGTCGTCAAGATGCTAAATATTGCTACCCATTTGTCCTACTGCGGTTGCACATTCAAGACAGCTTGTTCTGTTTCCATGTGCCAGAAATAAACTTTTATCCAAAAAGTGGGGTCAAAATCATAATTGAAGGAGGCATCCTCCACTATAAGCAGATTACTTATCCTCATATAATCCAATGGACAGGACAGAAAGATAAGTTTTGATAAGGTAAAAATGATAGTTTATTATGAAAATAATCAGCATTTGTTTTGACCAGTCTTTTGAATTCAAACTCCGAGGATATAGAGTGCCAAAGAGTTAAAAAATTAATTTTGAACTTGTCCATCCCATACCCTTTTTTTTTTTTTTTAAATATGAAAAACATATGCGGTAAGTCAGTTTTTTCATTTTTCATAATTGTTTTCAAACATTCAATATTTAATAATTTTCCATGTTCCGAACCGAGCCAAATTGAGTAAATTTTAGTTGAAATATGAATCGAATCGAAATTAGTTAATCTTCTTTTTTCTAAACCTTCTAAAATCTTTATTTTCTCCAATTGTTCGGTTTTAGGTTCAGCTTTTATTTATTCAATTAAATCGGTCATTTTTTTTCTCAATAAATTAATTTAACCGAATTATCGGTGCAGTTCCTTAATTTTTTTGCCCACCCCTATGGAAGACAACTAAATGATTGGAAATAGGGGTGAGTACATTTCAATTTTGTTTGATTTTTTGCCGAATAGAATTAAATCGAATTAGATTCTTAAAAATATAAATTGAATTGAATGGGTTTGGTTTGGTTTTTTTTTTTTCCTCAAAATCTTTTGTATTTTCCGATTTTTTTAGTTTTCAAAATTTTTAACCAATCAATTTTTTATAGTTTGTAAACCAAAGTTACCAACCTGAAACCAAATCGATCCGTCATTTTAGCTCATTTCATTCAGTGGCTCAATTTTTTATCCACCCCTAATTAAAACTAAATTATATTCAATGTTCAACCAAAAAATAAACACACCCATACAACGAAAAGTTCATCAATAGCATTTTTCATGTTCTTTTCCAATTTTCATGCATTAGTAAATTTTTTCTTTTTTTAATTTATGATGACTTAGGTAGTGTTTATTTTTTTATCTGAAATCTGAAATCTGCACATGTCTAAATAATATGTTTGTTTTTTATTTTTTGATGTCTGAATATAAGGGATAAGTTGTTTGTTTTTATAAGTATATATTTACACTTATTTCTAATATTTTTACACTTATGACCTTGAAAGTGTTATATATACTTAAAGTTTAAATAAGTATATATTTACAATGTTTTCTAGTAAAATAATTTTTATATGTTATAAATGTTTATAAGGTAAGCATTTGATATATAATTTATGAAAAATAATCTTGATAACATTATTTTTTTACAATTTAAAATAATATTTATACATAAAAAAGTTGTTATCTAATAATAAAAGAATTTGTTTAAAATTCAAATTGAATATATGTTAAGTATTTAATATCAAGTAAAATTTAAAATCAAGGAAAATTCTAATATAGCATATTATAGCTACGTAGGAAATAAATACATTTAATGAAGTTATTTATGAGAAAAAAAATTAATTTTCAATTTAGACATTTTATCATCAGATAAAAGTCAAGAAATTTCACTTTTTCTATTTAGATGAAAATGTCTTACAATAAGACTTCAGATACAAAAATAAACAAACTAAAATATCAAAACATCTTAAATTAAGCTAAACTAAGATTTCAGATATAAAAACATATAAAAACAAACAGCCCCTTAGTATGAGGTCAATTGACAAGCGTTGAAAATGATCAATATTTTAATTTGACTAAAAAAAGTTTCCTTTTCTTGAATTCAACCTTTTAAAATTGTTCTATTTTTATATTTTAAAAGGTTTTGGGTGGGAAAAACCCCAAGTCAATATTTTCATCCTACCTCCTTTAGAATTCAAACTTAAGTAACTAGTTCAATAAAATTATTTGAAAACCATTCGGTTAGACTCTGAAGTAGGGTTGTTCAAAATCCATTATATTTTACCTAAAACCGATTGATATAATTTCAATTGATTTCGAGGGATTGACTTGTAGATGGATTAATACAGTAAAACTTCTTTATAGTGATACTCTAAATAGGAACAACCTCCATGTAATCATAAAAAATTTTGGTTCCAATTTAGGGTTAGTTATAATATAAGAATAAAAACTTGCCGCCACATATTAATAATTATTTGTATCTTGCAAAAATATATATGTTACAGTAAAGATTTAATATGAAATAAAATATTTTTTTAAAGTTATTTGAGACTATAATTTATTTTTTAGAGTTGTTATTATATCTTCGAACTTGCGGAGACATAATAACTAACTGGTATTGACACCTTCTTGTTGAAACCAAAATATTTCTAACTTCTCAAGTATGTTTAGAGCTTCATGGAATTGACATGCTCCATTAATTAATTATTGATGTATTTACTTTTATATTACTTACACCGAGGATAACTAAATGAAAATAATAATCTTTGAACTATACTTCTACTAAATTATCACCTCCACATAGTAATAAAATTAGTTGGTCCCAACAATATAACTATAGAAAGATTTTACTTATTATGTAATAAAAAACCAAGAGTTGGCACCCCTTTGGAAAGCTCTTAAAGCCCCTCTGAGTATTTCATAATTTTGACCTTTATACATTAAAATTCCATAAAAAGATAAAAATGTATCTAATTAAACCCAGACATTCTTCACTTGCACCACAAGATCGCAGACAAGCCACATTGTGTACTCCAGAATCAAGATGATGAATGCAAACAATTGAGAATACAATAATGATAGAGCCACAAACTATTTTGTACAAACTAGTGTGTACAAACTGATGTGGCATGAATAGTTATTATACACATAAATTTGTACACACTAGTTTATATAAAATAATTTGTGGCTCTATCATTACTCTTGAGAATAATATGTAGACATCGAATTCGACAAATCTCATCTCTATATTAAGATGACAGTGGGTAGATAATCTTTTGGAGGGCCCATGGGCTATTCATTTACTGAAAGCCGAAGTGATTGTTGTAGCTAATAAGATGTAAATCATCTCTTTACATTCATTTTCAATTATACTGAGGGGAAAAAAAATTCTATATACCAAACAGCTCCATCACTCTCATCAAACCTTAATTTTTTTAAGAATCATTTTTTTTAAACTTGTAAATCTGAAGCATCAATCCAAACATTAATTTACAACGTTTAATTTGTTCTATCATCATAGGGTAAGGGTGGTGGTCGTGAAGAGGAGAGAGGAAGATTGAAAAAAATTCAGTGAAAGAGACTAATGTTGTGTTTACTTTCCGAATTAGGGAATCGGAATCATTGCCAGTGTTTACTTCGCAAAATATGGTTGCGAATTGGAATCGGAATCAGAATCGTGGGGGCCACCCTAATTTGGGAATGACGAATGGGAGATTGATTCCAAAGTCCCCTCTTGGGAATCAATCTCCCATTCCTAAGAGTGACAATTCCCGGCATCCCCCCCCCCCCCCACCCCCCCCACACAAAATCCAAAATGCCCATTTTGTCCTCAATTCAAAAAAATTATTATAATTAATTAATTAGTATATGATTATAATTAATTAATTAATATATGATTATAACAATTATTAATATAATTATTCTAATTAATTAATAAACTATTATTATAATTATTCTAATATGTTAATATTTTAATTAATTAATATACATTGAATTTTTTTATTATTATAAACATATTATTGTTATAATTAATATACTAATAATATTAATATATTGTTATAATTAATTAATTAATATTATAATTATTATTATTAATACAATTATTTTAATCAATTAATTAATATATTATTACACCTAATTATTATTATTATCATCATCATCATCATCATCGTTAACATCATGATCATCGTTATTATTGATAAAATTTTTACAATTAATTAATATATTAATATATTATTAACAATAATAATAATACTTTTTAATAAATATTCACAATAATTAAAATACAAAATAATAATTATGACAATAGTTCATTAAGTACTTATTAGTAATTTGTTGCTATCTAACTAATTTTGATTCCGATTCTTAGACAACGTAATCACATCAATGGAATTTCAGTCAATTCGGATTCCGATTCCTGCAGCTTAAATAAATAACTTATTCTGATTCTCATTTTCTATTCCGATTCCAGCTCATTCTCATTCCAATCCATTCTGATTACTGACAAGTAAACGCAGCATAAAGTAAGATGAAGAGAGAGGGGGAGAGGTGACGAAAAATAATTTATTCAAGAAGAAATCAAGATTAGCTCTAAAATTAAAGGAGTTCATAAGAAATTGTATAATCTTTACACAATGTTAATGGGATAAATAAAGAAAATGGGTTTTAAAAGGAATTTAAGAGGCTGCTAATAGTTCAACTAAAAAATGAATCATACAATCAGGCCTTCGGCCCGAATATAGAAAGGACTTGTACCAAACCCAATCCACTATCATCCCTATTCATCAATCGTGTTTGGTTAACTAATCCTTCTTCAATGGAAAAATAATTATACCTCATAATTTTCTTTGTAAAATTACAACATGTTTAAGCAACTTGTCCAATAAACCCCTAAAAGAGTCCCTCTCTCTTGTTACAAAACTTTATTAACCAACAAGGCCTAATCATATGTTGTCACAACTCACATGATGAGATCTTATGATTGAATAGAAACTTGAAAGTTTCAACCATATCTTAAATGGTTCGACTTTCAACTTTGATCTCACATCATGTAATCAAAACTTCTTACACGTGCCAAAATTTGTGTGGCACTTAGCCCACCATTCTCATTGGCAAAATTGGGCATTAATCTTTCACCCCATCCTAATTAAACAACTAAATTAATTTTCAATCCTTTTTCAATTACTGCTAAGCGAATGACGCGTTATAAGAAATTGGTCAAATCAAAGCATAATCGTATCTGGATATATGACAAAATCGTCACCACCAACAACAAGATTCCATTAATTATTATGTACACTAAAACTCTTACAATAAACAAGAAATTTCAAGGTAAGCTTGTTCTCATCGTATCATATTATTATGTGATAAAAATTATCATACCTCATAACCTGACATAGCCACATAGGCATCAATAAAATCTTGGATGCCACAGAGTGTATGGAACCTTAAGAATAAGTGTACCATAATTACGGCTAATTGGTTCGTAGTTTATTAACAACTCATGCGCATGAGTTCGAGTCTCAATATAGTAAGGGTTTAAATGTTTCCTTTTAATATTAAGTGAAGGTTATTTTTCGAGCTGTCCCGACTAATCTCTGATTGTAAATTTCAGTATACCTCTTATTATGATATCAGTATACTATTTATTGTAATATATCAATAAATAAAAAAAGGTACCATAATTACATATACATTAATTTTCTCATCAATAATTAATAATTCATTAAAACAAATATAGATAAATAAATAAATAAAATTCTCTCTCTCTCTCCCTTTTTCGCCTGTTCATCTCCCAAACCACAACAAACCAAAACCAAAAACATTGCTTCTGAGAAATAGCATCAATGCAATGCCGTGCTGGCTGGCTGGCTGTTCAGCATAACCAAAAATTAAATACTTTTATTTTTACTTTTTTAAAAACAAAAAAAAAAGTAATTTAAAAAAAAACCCCATTTTTTGGAATATACTTTACTACCATCATTTGGCCCCCAACCATCATCATCCATCCACCCACAATCTTGATGTTGATGCCATTCAAGTAAAGTTAGCAACAAAAACAAAATAAGAAAACACAAATTTCTCTGTAACCCAGAAGCCATTTCTCGATTTTCAGCCATTTTTTCCCTTTTGTACCTTCAACGAAAATTCATTTTATTTCCTTTTTCTTCATAAAAAAGTTTTTAAAGTCAGATCTCTGCAGCTGTTTGTTCTTGATTGGTTGATTCAATCAAATAAAAAATCTAATTTTATTTTTATTTTTACATTTTTTTTTTGCTGTCAGTGTTTCTTACATTAACTGATAGTGCACGGTTCACAATCCTACATGTGTTACACAGATCTGGTGATGTAAAACTCAGAATCTGTTTTTCATTTAACCCGACCAACAAAAAAAAAAGAAGCAAAATAGTTTTCAGTTTTTTACTATTAACACCACAGCGTCGAGAAGTTATTACCCGACGGTTATGGATTTAGACGATTTTCGATCGATTCTCGAGACTGCAGGCGTTGACGTGTGGACATTCATCGACACGGCGATCTTGGTGGCGTCTTTGGATTATGCAACGGAGCTGAAACAGCGTCGTGATAAAATCGTCGAGAGGCTTTACGCCACGTGTATTGCTTCTCGATGCAGGAACTGTGATTTTGGTAATGGGGTAGTTGATGTTAACAAAGAGATAAGCCATGAACGTGATGATAAAGTCAAAGCAGCACAGCAAGCTTCACCTTCAACGCCACACTCTGTTAATGGAGATGATGATGATATTGATATTGAAAATGATAATGATATTATTGATCCTTATGGTGGCTTGTTTGACGATGAGCAAAAGAGGATTCTTGAAATCAAAGAGCATCTTGAAGATCCTGACCAGGTTCTTTTTTCTTAAATTTGAATAAAGTTTGTGTTTTTATTGAATTTTTGTGTGTAGTTTAGGTTTTTGTTGATGGGTTTAATTTGGTTGTGAAAAAATTTGTCAAATTTTCAGTCTGAAGATACTCTGATTGATCTGCTTCAAAGTTTGGCTGATATGGACATAACATTTAAAGCTCTCAAGGTAAATCTTTTTCCTTTTTTTTGGGGATTAATTTCTCTTTTCTGATTCAAATTTCAGCATAATGGTAATTGAATTTGTTTGTTTCTTTATCACAGGAGACTGATATAGGGAGGCATGTAAATCAATTGCGAAAGCATTCATCAAATGATGTTAGGAGATTAGTGAAGCATCTTGTTAGGTATTGAACAAGAAATCAAATATTGCGAACTTTGTGCTTTTGTCTTTGTTGTTGTTGTTGTTGTAATCATATTGATGATTGTTCAAGAAGTGTTGAATTTGGTTGTTCAATTTTGTTTCTTAAGGAAATGGAAAGATATTGTTGATGAATGGGTGAAGTTGAATCAACCTGGAGAACTTGCGTCCTCTGCAATGATGGGTAACATAAATTTTCTGAGATTTTAGAGTCTAAATTTTCTTTCCCTTTATGGTAAATTGCTTTAGTGAATTGTATAATAAAGACTAATGCGAAGAGATTTAAGTTACAAATGGGAATTAACGGTTTTTGGATACAGATGGAGACTCACCCCAGCAAAAGATTCCCCCTAATGGCAATCACCAGGTGAAAGATACACGATTTTCCAGCTAAATTTTTCCTTGTTTCTTGAGAAAGTTGTTGGAAAATTTTGTTTTGTTCTATCTTTCTAAGATTCTTGTTGTCTTTAGGTTCCTGATTTTGCATACTCTCCAAATCCTCACAGTGAGTATAGAATCTGATTCAAAGTTGGATTTTCAAAATCTTTGTTTCTTTAGTATATGCATTTGTTTAATCTGTTTTTGTTTCGGGTTTGTTAATGATAATTAACAGATGGAAGTTCCGGGTCAGACAAGAATAATTCAGAACCCGAAAGGAAGCCAAAGCAGGTTCCTCCACCCCGGAAAGAAGCTCTTTCTTCTAGACCTCCTCAATCAGCAAGTCCTGCCGCTCCTCACAGCGTACAGGTATCATCATCATCAATATGCACCAAATTAGAGTCATTAATTCTCTTGTTTGGTTGCTGAGAAAAATGGAGGTTTAAAAATAACTCTACGAGTTACAACTATGCCACATTGTTGAATTTAGCTTTTAGGTGGGTAGCGTAAAGAAACTTTCAAATGTGACATTCCTTCCACAAGTGCATAGTGAATGTACACTCAAATTGCAGTTTTTGCAGAGACCTAGAGAACAAAAAGAAAGCAGAGAAAGCACTTTTGATGCAGATAGTAGATTAGCATCAGCAAGAAAAAGGCTTCAAGAGAACTACAAAAGAGAAGAAAATGGTTTGTGTTTCCACTTTATTAATAATGACTTTGTTATCAAGTGCTTATATATGTTTTGCCTTATTTTGTTGTTACTGATTGGGGGCTACGTTTTGTTTTGTGTTTGTGTTTGGATTCGTGAAGCCAAAAGGCAAAGAACAATTCAAGTGATGGACATTCACGAGATACCAAAGCCCAAGAATGCCTTCTTTGGAAAGAACAAAGGTGGTAGTTCTCAAGGGAGGCACTGGTGATTGGTGTGAATGAATTGGCACAAAAGCTTCATCATCACACAGTCACTTTTTTGGTCATACCCAAAAAGACACTTATACCGGAAAACCCCAAAACCGGTTTATCCTCTTATATTGCTTTTGTGAAGGAAAAAAAAAAACAATTTTCTTCTAATTTTCCTTTGATTAATAGAAAATAACCCCCCAAAAAAAAAATGCTTTTATAGTTGCTTATACTTTGGGTCTCTGCTTGAGTTATGGTTTTGATACAATTTCCTTTTGAAAACAAGGATACAAAAGTTTTCAAGACATGGCCTTTTTTCATAAAAATTTCACTTCGCAAAAACAAAAAAATATTTAAAAAAAAAAAAAATCAAGGTTTTTTTCATATACATAAGAATTGTTTGATTTTTAGCTCCATTAAAAAGGGTCATATTAAGATATCGTGTTGATTGTTGGTATCTGAATAATTTCTAGAAAATGTACCAAGTTATGATTAAAACATGTAATGTCATATTAGGAACATTTATGCTCGATTATACCGAACTAAAATTATTTTAACTAATATTCTAAGTTACTAATATTATAGCGGCATTTATTATTAGTATCATGCTATCTCATACATCAAGTTAATGAAAAAAAGAATTTTCCACATAGAAAATGTGTCAAAAAAAAAAAACTTGGGATCAGGAGTATTGTGGGTAGAGTAGGGCCATGGGGGGATGATGGATTCCAACTGGGGCAAAAGGGGCTGGGATTTAGTTGGATTTTGCAATTTGCATTAGCGAATAACATTATATATTTTAAATTTTTTATCTTAAATAATTATTTCAAATGATTTGATATTCATTAATTGGTTATAATTAATTTATTTTTATTTTGTAAAAAATTATTAATTAATTAATAAATATTAAATTATTTAAAATAATTATTTGAGATAAAAAATTTAAGAAGTATAGTATTACTGTTATTAAAATCTTTTGTTTTGTAAATAACTGAAAAGTCAAAAATTGCCTTCTGTGGTTGCTTGGAAATTGGAACTTGTCACTATTACTCGGCGGTTATTCTTTTTTTTTTTTTTGTATTTTGTATTATTATTATTATTATTATTTTTTGGTGTTTTTATTCTTTGTTTGGGGGAATGGATTATGGATAAGAGTGACAGAGTGTAACGCATTTTACAGGTTCTCTAAGCAAGGATTTTTATCTAATTAAATTAAAAAAATATATATAAAAGTCAAAAGTAAAAACAAAAAATGTATTTTCAACTTACTTTTGCTCAAGGTATGACACATGTAATTAATACATCAAGAAAACAAGTAAAATGAGGCTTCAAAAGATCATGTTGGAAATTTTTAAAATAAATTGTGTCTTATTATAGAGATATGTCTAATAAAAATAATGGTGTTTTAATATAGAGATATATCCAATTATTTGTGTATTATAGAAAAGGTATTTTTTCACTTAAAGATATATTCATTCATGGTGATATTTCATTTAAAAATATATCATTTCACGGTGATTTTTCATTTGAAATGGTGATGGTTCAATTTGGACCATTGATTTAAATTTAAATCTTGATTCAATGGTCATGAATGAAGATGTTTTATAAAAAATGATAACCCAAATGAAATAGTACAAGTATATATGTAAATATAGGTCATGTTTAGGCCGTTAAGACTTGAAATTAATGATTATACAAAATTTTTTTCTCACCTTCTCTTTCTTAAAACGAATTTCATTATAAAATATCTATTTTTTGTGCATTAAATATCCAATATATTATTTACTGCAGGAACAATATATTGATTCTTGGCAGGCTTGCAACATTCAAGAGCATTCAGGTTTGCTTTCGTCAATGCACAATGCAAGCAAACAAACAAGTGCTTCATTGTATCATGGAGGCGTATTTGCTTAACTCATGTGTATCACTCAATTGGTGGAGGCAAATAACGTCTTAAGGAAAACGACATTTATAATGTGCCTTGAAGTACACATTATTTTTCTGTAGTTTTTCTATATTACTATTTTCTTTCTACACACAGAGTTGTAACACATTACTTGATATAATAAAGTTGCACTATTATTACTGCAATTCTCTATATTTGCCATTCCTCACCAGAATATATCCCCAACAATCTTAAGACATTATTTGTACAACAATGGCACTAAGTTCATCTCTTCGACAATTCACAGCATATTTTGTCAAATTGAAGAGATTCAATGGTGGCAACTTTATACGTTAGCAGAAAAAGTTACATTTCTTATTGACAAGCCTTAATGTAGTTTATGTTCTCACAATACCAAAGCTTCAAGAACGTGAGGATGAGACGTTAGCAGAAATTAGAGCACGACAAAATTGGAAGCAAGATGACTGTGTGCAAAGGACATATTTGCAATGCCATGTCTGATACTTTGTTTGATCAATATCAATCCACAGCAAAAGAAATATGGGACTCATTGGAGACTAAGTACATGATGAAAGTCGCCACAAGTAAGAAATTCTTGGCTTCTAAATTTTTTAATTATAAAATGGTTGATAATAGACTTGTGGTTGAACAATATAATGATATTTTGCATATTCTTGATCAATTCAACTAACACAACATGAAAATGGACGAGTCTATTATTGTTTCTTCAATTATTGATAAACTTCTTCCCTCTTGAAAAAACTATAAGAAAAGTCTTAAACATAAGAAAGAGGAAATTAGCCTGGAAGGCTTAGGCCAAAGTCTTCGTATTGAAGAAGAACTCAAGCTTAATAGTCTTGAGGAACATGCTGCTCTATCCTTTAAAATTAATGTTGTGGAGGAGGGAAGGAGTTTAAACATTCTAATCATCCCAAGAACAATTAAAAGAGAAAGTTTGATTGCAAAGAGAATCAAAATAATAAAAAGAAAAAGAAGGGTACTTGCTACCATTGCGGAAAGTCTGGCCATTTCAAAAGAGATTGTCAACTTTTTAAGAAACAAAAAGAAGATTCGAACACAAATTTTATGACCATGATATTTGAGATTAATGTTCTCGAAGATGATAATGCATGGTGGATAGATTCTGGTGCAACCAAACATGTATGCAAGGATCGTAGCCTTTTCACATCTTACAAAGCAATGGATGATGGAAGTATTCTTTACATGAGAAATTCATTCACATGAATTGAATTTGTTTTATAAGGAAGATATTTGGCTTAGATGTAAAAATAATTTTGGAAGTTAAAAAATAGTTTAGATTTTGCAATCGCTTAAAATATTATAAAGATATTTGTAATTGTTTTCATATTTCACGATTGATCAATACACCTATAATTCCAATTAATTGAGATGATAGATGGTCAGTGGGCTAGAGTTGACTTACACTTTAGGATGATGCACGAAAATATGATTAATTAAGTTAATTTTTAAAAATTAATTTTAAAATGCAAATAGTGAAAAAATACATTTGCTGATAATTTAAATAATTAAAAATTAAAAAATCAAAAGGGAAGATCTCACAGCCAGAGTCATGGCAATTGGCACATGAAGCACTGGTATTCCAAAATCTTTACTTTTCAATTCATTTATGTCATATTAAGTAATGGTATTCAATATTTGAGTCCCAATTAATGTGGTAATTTATTTATAATTATTACATCGTGCTAAACATTAACAACTAACCTAATGTGATAGTTAGAGATATATCTGTTACAGATATAATTGCCACATTAACTTGAGTTGGGACTCAAATACTCGAAACTCTTAACAATACTCTTTAGTTACGCATAGAAGCCCACTTTTCTCTCATAGTTTTGGGTTAGAGTTTCTGTACATAGCCTGTTGTCATCAGATTGCAAATTGTAAATGATAAACTGTAATGTTAAGCCATCATTCCAATCACATTGTCAGGGCATTGAGACAGGAAGATTATTAATAGTAAATACCATTTGAGGAATGAGGAAGGAATGGCAACACAGTTGGATTTTGGAAGCCTCAAATGCATAAGCTTTTTAGAAGACCTTTTACAGGGCACATAAAAAAGGCTATCTCTATCTACAGCTGTGTCAAATACTCCATGACTGAAAGAGGGACTCCAGCCCTTGTGTCAAAGCTATAAATAATATGTGGATTTAGTACAACTTAGCCATTTGAAGAACTAAGAAGTACAAAAATTACTATCATTCAAAATGTAAACTGAAATCAGGGGACTAGTGCAGCATATTGCTCCTAACCTTGATAAAATCAACTTCTTTCTAATTCTGCAGAAGCGTAACGTATGACTAGGATTTTAAAATCTACTCTAGTTATTATTTTTTCAACCTTCTTGAGAAAAAGGAATCCTCATCTTTTCTCGTAAGGTAGAACCTATGATTTCCATATTTCTTCTACTCATGAACCTTCAACCTTCCATCCTCGGCTCACCTGATTTCTTCAAGCTACCCAATATTCCATCAATAAGTTTGTCTTTTTCATTATCAAGTGGGTCCGACACAAAAGAATAATGCTTCTTAGGTCTTTGCTTCCGTGTAGAATTTCCTGGAGAAGTTGCACTCATGGTTGCTTCTTCAGACGAAGCAGATGGTTTTACACCATTGGTTGAACAATCAACCATGCCATCAACATTCTGTGACTTGTTCTTATTGTTGTCACCTTCCTCCTTACTGCTGTACCATGAATCCAGGATTTGCAATAATGAGCTATCTTCGTTATCCACCTCTGGCTTCCCCTGCCCTTCTGGTTGTGTTGCGGTGGAGGTGTCTCCTTCAGAATCTGAAAATTCATCATCAGAGACTGAAGGTTCATAATCTGGATAAATTTCATTCTCTGTTTCTTTCATTGATCCACCCTTCAGCCCCGGTTGCACTGCCTTTCTGTCAAAGCTCAAGTTAGAAACAGGCCCCAGCTCCTCCCATTGAGAGTCAGAATCATCACTCTTCTTTGATGTTTCTGATAGCTCCATATCTGAGTTAGATAATGGACAATGGGCATTAGCTTCTTCAAAACCAGGATTTGAAGTTTCCAGGCCAGAGCTATACAAGACCTTGTTGGAAGGAAGCATATACCTGGACTCAATTTTCACCCCAGGCATTATCTGCAACAGGGTCGCCAACTTTGGGTAACCAAGCTTTTGTATATCAAGATGGTAGCCATACCTCTCAATGAAAAGTTTTCTGAAGCATCCCAAATTGTATCCTTCTGGGCACTCCTTCAATATCTCATTGACAAGCTTTTGGCAGTCAGCTAATATGTCATTTCTAGATCTGTCCATAGGATTCTTATTGATGGCAGATGCAGAAACTCCAGTATATGAAATCTTCAGACTCTTTTTCTCTTCGTCATGCTTTTGCACTTTCGGCTGGTCAGATTTTGAAGGTTTATTCAAAAAGATTGATCTCAACCCATTTGCAGCATGAGAATGATCCAAAGAAGATTTCTTTCCAACCAGACCAGAAAGTTTGAAGGGTGACTTTTCAGATGGGTATTCTTCTACCCATTTCTTCTCTGATATCAACAAATCCACAAGGTCAAGAAGATCACACTCACTAAGGTCTCTGAGAACCAAAGGGCCTTCCTCTTTCAAAGATTCTGCCATCTGCTTCCTGTTGTAAATTGCAAAAGCATAAGAAATATTAAAATATTGTTTGAATTCAACTATTTTACATTTTTAACTTCAGAATTATCATGCTTGAAATTTCATACAACATTGTTACCAAAAATACTCCCTTCAAAAACTCTACTAAGGTCACAGATGAACGAAACCACTAAAAGTTGCAGAAATTGCAAGGCAAAAGCAAACGCATGATAAACTGATTGTATCCCTTTTCATATATCTTCCAATCTGCAGCTCATTTGCTTAATTTGCAAATCTTTTGCAGAAATTCATTCAATCTTTTTGATGCATTTGCAATTCCAAACTCGTACAAGGGCAGGGATGCCTGATTTTAACTTTTGTAATCTCTTCGACAAGTTCAGATTAGACCATCTACCTATTCAATCTCATAAGTAAGCCTCTTTTGAAATAAGAAAACTTGAACTAAATAGAGCAAAAATCTAGCAATTTTCTTAGTTACAAAAGTTTTTTCAGCCAATATTCTCTTAATATTCTAACCAATAACTAAATAACAATGCTGAGATGCTATAAGAAGCACTGTTTGCTGTATGTTCAGAGTAACAACTAAGTTATAGGTACTTTGAGAGGTCTCACTTAATTTTATATCCTTCCTGTCTTTGAACTTGACAACAAAATTGGAGGAAAAGAAAGGAAATCAAGCAGTTGCATGAACCTGGTGCTTGACTTGGAGACAATGACTGATCCTCTTGGTGATTCCATAAATGATTCCATGTCCGACCAGAAAGATTCCTTTAAGAAGACCTCATGCTTTTGAGCATTACTGTTTATCTGGTTCAACTTTTCACTGGACAGATCACTCAATGAATCAGAGTCTGGACGGCTTCTCCCAAATTTACACCAGTTTACTATTTGACTAAGAATACCAGGACTCGTGGTAGATTTGTCACCACAAGCATGAGCACTTTCAGCTGTTTTTTTCTCCAGAACAGATTCTGCTGGATCACCATCCTGAGTTGGAGATCTGATGTTCTTTTCCTCAACTTTTTTCTTTTCGCCATCACCATAAGCTAAAGGTTTTTCAGGGGGTTTCTTACTTATCTTCTGTGAAATATCTCCTGAGTCACAACATTCTCCTGGAATGTGCTGACCTTTTATATCAGAATCCTCATTTTTACCACCAAACCATCTTAGCCAAATTCTTTTAAAGAACCCAACCTCATTTGTAGAATCTTGTTTCAATGGATGTGGCTCATCCTCCTGCATTGCAACTGGTGAAATAACATTCTTGTCAATCGGAGGGGGCTGTTGAACTTTTTCAGGAGGCTCCTGCACTTCTGCACTGACTACTTTCTCACTCGATAAAGGAAACTGTTGGACTTTGCTCGATGACTGATACACAACTGCTTCAAGAGAAGAAGGCGAATTACCATTGGCAGCTCCATTTTTATGACTTTCATCAACATTTAATTTCAAAGACTCCGACAGCTCCCCGTCTCCATTTTTACAATCAAGTAAATTAGATGTACCCAGACCGACCTCAAATGGTTCGGGAGCTTTTGCAGTGCTTCCACAGACCAAAAACTGACCATCAGGTTCAGATTGAAGCTTTAAAATATTTGGCATTGATAAAAGAAAGCGGGAGAATTTCTTATATCCATACAGGTCTTTATCTACAGTAACAGGACTCCTGCTTAACGCTGCACGAAGTTCTGTAATGGAAACTCCTTCAGGATATGATTTTAAAATCTGACGAATCTGCCTAACAACTGGCTTTGGAACTGGACGAAGCTTATCTGAAGCAGGCTCAGGAGGCTCAACAGTACGTAAAATTGCTGGCTGTTCAGCAACTGAGAAAGGATCTAGAAGAGGCCCCTTATAATGGCCATACCAGGAACCATATGGACCATCGGGTGGTTGATTAAAATGCTTTCCAGCTAGGTTCTCTTCTCGAACCAAAGAATCCCAATTCCACATGATACTTGCAGCACTGCAGAGAACATTGGGAGCACCTTCTCGACTTGCAAGCAATATGTTATAGTTGTTCATCCTTAAACGATGCAAAATGCTGGCAAAGTCCCTATCACCGGATATTAAGAAAAGATGTGCTGGCGGAGGGTTTTGAGAAACCCAGTACATGAGATCTACTAAAAGCGATCTATCGGCACTATTCTTTCCTCCTGCATTTAACGAAACATTTGCATGGTTAATGGCTAGAACCAGTGGAACTAATTAGGCAGACACTCAACAGCAAGACATCATTAAAACTGACTGCAATAGCACAAAGTCAATTGTAATAATTTGACCTGTTCACTTTCTGCAATGAAAGGAAGATGTTGAAAACCTTATAATGAATAAAAGCTAAGTCATGAACTTGACTCAATCTCATTCAACTTGTTCAATTTTCATTACTCAGAATCTCAAGTCGAATGGCAGAATCATAAAATAAATCTATATGAAAAAAAAAATTCTGCGCAGACGCACATATCCGTTTGTATATATTAAGAGTAATTATACAACTCCAATGGAAGATTAGGGATGAAAACGAAAATGGATGTATCATGCTCAACCCAATCTTCAACCCTCTCTGACTCTCTCTCCATGGTTAGCGATTGGTAACAAATTACTGTCTTCCATAATGTAGCCCCTCAAAATCTAAAGCATGCTCTCTTCCTGAATCTCATACAAATGCAATCCTCAGCAGAGCCATAATAAAGGAGAGTTTCGCAGATGATCAGACGCTGACACTCAAACATCAAAATAAAACATAAACAAATAGACAACACATTATCATTTTAACCTCCCCAGGCTTTCAAAATTTTCATCCTTTCCCACCTACAACAGCGACCACTATCATCGCACAATTACTCAGCTTCTATATAAAACAAAATACGATACATACATAAACAAACATGCAAACTATGCCATTTCATCATTTTAGTCCTTCAATTCGCTAGCATTTCAAATCAACACAGCAACATGTCAAACCAAAAGTTCCAAAATTTTTACAACAACAACAATCATTCAATTCCAAGAAACAAAAATTATACCATGAGGAACATGAGCAATATTAATCCCGGTTGACGAAAGCGCCTCCTGATTGGCCCTGGACATCTGCACCACGTCCCCGAAGGCGGTGATCGTAACGGGGCCCTTAATCCCATTAGCCCTAATGGCTGCAGTGATCGTGTGAGCAACCTTAAAAACGTTTACACCAGCAGGCACATTGCAGTTCTCAAAATCCCACCACACCGAAACCCTAACGTTTTTGGACTCCTCTTCATGTCGTCTAGGCGAAGTATGAGAAGAGGTTGAAAAATGGGCAACGAAAATTCTGAAAGGCGATGAAGGGGAAGACGAAAAAGAACAAGAGAGAGAAAGAAGGGATTTTGGGGAAATGGGTTTCATTGTAAATTAGGGTTTTAGGGTTTTGAGAGGAAAGGGGAGGCGCGTTTGGTTTCATTTCATGGTGGGTGTGAAAAATTTTTCAAGGATTTGCAGAGAGAAGGGTTTAGGTACAGTGAAAGAGATGGAGGGCAAAAACCTAAAACCCTGAAGCAAGTGTGGTGCACACGTGTGATTTATCACGTTGGGTTTGGGTTTTGGGTTGGGTCTTTATTTGTATATATGATAGGGGAGATTGTGGCCCAAGTAATTATTTCTTGATTAACAAGTAACTACTAATTACTAATTCCCACTTTAATCTTTGATCATAATGAAGTTACTGGTTGTTTCAAAAAATAAATAAATAAATAAAATTACCACTTTAATCTCTTTGCTGTTAAGTTTCTAATTAAATGATTGTCATGTTTTGATAAATTGCAATTAAAACTAAAATATTGCAGAAAATGAGAGTGATAAATGAAAAAAAAAGAAGTAAATTATGAGCTTTTGTGTTTTATTTTACCCTCACATTTGATATATAACTCTAATTTTTTTTTGGCAATTATTAATTATAATTAAATTGGTTAGATGAGATTATTTATTTTTCAATTACCATAAATTTCTTATTTTGAGAGTTATAAGATTAATTTTCAAGTAGGGGATTTCATTAATTCAAAACTAATGATTTTCGTCAAATCCAAACACATCCTATCATTGGGTGCTTTGAATTTTGATATGATTTCATTCCATACAAAAACTTCATAAAATTTAGAAATAAGAGGAAGTGTACTGATGAGAATTAAAAAATAAGTAAGTGTACTAATGCGAGCATGTGTCCTACGAGTATGGCCGAATGGTCATTTAGCAACTTTCTCTTATGGTCTTATGAATTCATCAGCCCTATTTATGCCCCAATAATGATAGTGTAATACACACATAACATCACATTCATCATGTTATAGAGTGAAAGTAAATGGTAAACTATGTAACTATTAAAGTTTTTTAGAAGAAAGTTAACTGAGGTGCTGTCACTTTAATTAATGTTTAGTATAAATGAAATTAAAATTTTTTAAGAGATGACTACAAAAGCAGAGAACGACGGTGGCATATCAGTAGCAGTGGCATTGAAGTCTATTAGGAATCAAGGACATCGGGTGATTTTGCATGGAAAACCAAATTTTTTTTCAACATGATCAAACTAGAATTAGAGAAGACATTTTCTTTCTTAGAGGGATATTAAACTTTTAAGGAAATGAGAGACATTAAACATAAATAGATGTAAATAATGACTAACATAGAGGAATTAGAGATAAGAATGATTTGTTTAAATAATATAAACGAAAAGTTATTGATTGGAGTATGAAAATCATTAGAAATAATAAGGAAATTTTTTTAATAGTATGTATTTAAGAATGGAGTAGGGATGGCAATGGAAAGGGGTACCCATTTCCGATGTTCTGCATATGTCCCCGTTCCCTCCCTATCCCAATTAGAATTGTTTGAAGGAATCCTCGTCCTCTCTCTGAATAATAACAGGGGATCCTTGAAGGTCATCGATTCTTGAATAACTGATATCTTTTTAGTTTTCGAACTTAATTTAATTATATTACCCTAAAAATTATATAAAATAAAATGAGAATTATCATGAGTGGGTCTTATTTCATTCTCCTCCATCAAACTTTTGGTATATATAATATTTAATAATCAAATAATGATTTAAAAAAATCAAATAATGTAATTTTTATACAATATTAACGTGAGTGTTGTCCATGAGCAATGATACCTCTTGGCCATTGATATGGTGCAACGAATGCCATGAGTGGGGCTGCTGGCTGACGTCTCGACAAGCTAGGCTGCTCAACCACCGATAATGCAACGTGCTACTGGGATATGATGAGATGAGGATGAGCTGGGTGCTGGCTACGACGCAAATAATTTGGAAAAAGATGAGTGAGATTGTGAGAGAGTAGCTTAGAGTTTGATTTGTGGACTGTGGACTGGTGGGATTGTGGGCTTTGGGCTGTAATTAAGTCTAAATTACATTAAAGTCTTTATATTAACTAACATTTATATTATTTATATGAATATTTTGATATTTGTTATTTACACCATTCTTTAATATTTTACAATTTAAATTTTATTATTTATTCACTAATAATTTTATTAAAAAATAAAAAAATAAAAAAAAATTAAATTAGAGAAACGGAGAGGGGATGAGGATTCCATCTCATCCATGTCCCTTCCGTGAATAAAAAATTACGTATAAAATTATCCCCCTTACCTAGGGTGGACAAAAAAAACCCGGCCCGGCCCTCCACGTGAGGGCCTGGACACAGGCCTAAGGGAAAAATGAGCGGGCTAGGCCCAAGCTCGCTCATTTTTCAAAAAATCAATTTATAAATTAGAATAATAAATTAAAATTGAAAGAATAATAGAAAAATAAAAAAATAAAACTTAAATCCCTAATTCATACATCAATAATGATTCAAAAAACTTAAAATTATAATATTAAACTATTTCTTAAGTGTTAATTAATTAAGAGGGCGCTTGAATTAGAGAATTTAGTATTAAAAAATTAAATTTCTAAACTTTTATTTGCTTCATTTTCTTTATTTACCATAATATTTTAAAATTTTCATATTCTTTTACTCATTGTTGATTATTAATTTATTTCAATTTTATAATAAATAAAAATTTTAAAAAATAAATAAATAAAGCCCAAGCCTACCCCAAGCTCGCACATTTTTTCACATGTCAGGCCCAGGCCTAGGCCTGCACTTTGCCAACCCTATCCTTACCCATAACAAATGGAAAAAATCCCCCAAGGCCCTGTTCATGTGGGAATTTTTGCCATTCCTAGAATATGGAGCCCAATGAGATATAAAATTAGGGCTTAATAGCTCCACCCATGTAATAAATCATGAATATTGGGTCAAATTTTATAAAGCCCAAAAGACACCAATGTAGTCTAAATAGACCATGCATCAAAAGTATTTTTTAGAAAGTGTAGCGGCATTCCTCTAAAATTCTTATAAAACCCCTCTTTGTAAAGTTATAAATTTTAACCTCCACTGAATAAGTTTTAAAGCGGAAGAAAAAATATCTAATTAAACAAATGTTACAAATTTTTAAACTATCAGAAGAGAGCAAGAGGCTAATAGTTTTAGTATGTTTCTGAGCTTCATGCCTTCAGTCTGATTTTAACAGTACTATATTAATTGATAACATAAGCACTTCATCTTTTTAAGGTAATCATTATTTTTGAGAACTTTTAGAAACTAATAGTTATATTTGAAAATAATTCTCATTAACAATGTGCGTGAAAATATGAAATCAAGTCTAGTGAAAATTCTACAAACTGCAAAGATTCTAGCGTTTTGTTAAAACAAATAAGAACTTAGATTGTAGGGTTATTTGTGAAATTAAAATGATCGCATTTAGAATTATTGTAATTTGTAAATATTTTTAATTGGGTGTTTCTAGAACTAAGGGTTTAATGTGAAGTTTAGTAAGGGTGGCTCTTCCCCTAGGTAACTGTTGGGAAATGAACCATACAAACAACTGTAAATTAAGCAAAAATAAACTATTTTTCTCTTTGTGTGATTAAAAGAGGATGTATATCACAAATAAATAAGTAGAGAATAAACCAACATAATCCAAAGTAATAAATCACCCACAAGAGATAATGTCTTTTATATAGAAAACCCAAATTGAAAAAAATCAGGAGACTGTAATCCGATATAACTTTTCTTTATATTAATAATAGAATCACAATACAAATTATTCTCTAAATAACACTAGAGGCTAACAACGTCAAAAATCTCAACAATTTTCATTTACAGTAGTAGCCTAATATCTGTCCCTTTAATAAGTGAGTATATACATATATATACATATTATATTTATATATGTCTCTTTAATATCTGTTTCAAAATGCCTCTCATATTTTGTGCGTGCGTATATACATATAAAACACACACAAACACATACGTGTCTTAATTAGAAATTGCACAAACTAGCACATGAAGTCAAAAGACTTTTTGTTTGTCAAAAACCACGTGGACGTATAGCAATCAAAGGGTCGATAATTGGTTTATTAAAAGGAGAAAGCTTCAAGTTCGATTGAAAATTTAAAGCAAATTTGTGACATTATGACACGTAATATCCACATTTTTCATTCAGCTGGTTAATTTCTATTTTGCGGCTGATATGGTGATTGCATGCAAGATTCCTGATAGTTTCTCATGCAAATAATTATTGGTGGTCCTAATCAAATTAAGAATATACTTGCTCCTTTTTCTCCCTATAGCTCTCTCTCTCTCTCTTTTCTTTTTGTTTTTCTATTTTGTGTTTAGTTTGCTTTATATCACAGCGACAACACTTTTAAGCTTGATGATAATACAACTGGATCGAAGTTGAGATAACAATACCACCTTCTCTTCTTGCTTTTATTTTGGTCCAAATTTTTAAAGCTGTTACGTATCTTTCAAAAAGTGTATCTTCTTGACAAATTCAAAGCATTCAATTTCGATCTCAATTTGCCTTCAATTTTGTGATATATATAGAATGTGGAGTGTGGACAATGTGAATCATTCTCAACATTGAGGATAGCGAAGCTGGTTAGTATTGCCTTAATCGAAACCAAACTTCCTCCTAACTCATGCAACGTGGCTAAAATCCCAAATCTCGTATTGATAAATTCTATTAGTTTAACTAACACAAACATAAATAAAATAGAACTTATAAATCACCTTCTGAGGCTATGTAAAGGGCTATATAGCAGCTAGATCCCTAGCTACATCTCTTGTTGTGAAATAAGAGAACTTCTACTGACAATTTAATAACAAAATGATTGCAAGGTTCCGAATCTGTAAAAGTGGAAAACTCATGAAATATACACATTTAAAGATGAAATAACTAAGAAATAAAAGTTTGGATGTTGATATTGAACATAAATTGTGATTTAGTTGTTGTTGAGCATAATTTTTTATCAGGCGTGCTATTACAGAAAAGTTCATGGTACTTATCATTTGATGTCTTCAAGGTGAAAATACAAAGTAAGGTTACAATTGACGTGTTTTAATTATCTGCTTTTTGACTCTTCAGAATTCACGCCGAAGACTAAATAATTTCTTAATCAGCCCTTGTATGGTATTTTATTTTTCATATATTTTACTATATACATATTGATTTTGAATTCAGTGTTAAGATATGCTTTTTGTTAATATTTTAGAAAGACGTAATTGATAGTTATTGGATAAGAATATAAGATAATTAAATCTTAATTATACGTGCAAGCGTGGCAAAAGATTATGAATAAGTGTGTACAGCTCAGCTCAACACTAAATTCTAATTTATGTATGACATTATTTATGTTTTAAAATGATTTTCTGCCATGGATTTTTCTATTTACTTTGTCCATTTATTTATCTGAATGTACTGAATTATGATTATGTGATAACAATTATAAATTCCTGCACTTCTAAAGAACTATTCAAGAGATTTCATGTCAACTTGTCAAGTAATGATGTATAGTTAACAACATATTTAACCAATTTTCCAGTATTCAGTAAATATATTACTTTATATTTTTGACACATGAAAGTGGGAAAAAAGATTTTGAGAGAAAAAAATTCCGGGGCAAAAGAGACTCATATCATTAGGTGAACTGTATATGTAAATTACATGTAATCTTAGAATTCAAACTACATATAAATCTCGTATTTTGAACACAAAATTTTTTATCATTTTAACTAAATGGCACCCACAAATCCTAATTATATATGTCGTGACATTAATTTCAATCAAGATCTGGGGCCATATTCCAGTTGTACACGGCTTCTTTTCTTGAGGTTGATGCTCTTTCTTTAGCAAAAGTATTAACTTCAATCGTTTTAAGACACTTCAAATCTTCTGTAGTCTCCGTCCGTGCAAGTCAATAAAAAAAATCTCTTCTATTAATTGATTTTTTTAGTTTTTTTTTTTTTTGAAAACGACTGATTTCATTTCTTCTTAATCAACTTGTCCTCTTTTTCACTTAATGCAACTGTTCTGAGCAAGGACGATTGAGACTTCTATGCAATTTATGACCAAACTACTACCGAAATTCGAGAAAGATGTAAAACAATATCGTTTCTTGCCGGCCATTATAACAATTTAGGTAAAATAAACAAAGAGTAATCATGGCCCACATAGTTTAAAATTCTCGTGAACTTACGTAATTTTAAAAAAATAATTATTATTAATTTTTAATTAATTTATTCATGTCACATTAATTTATATAAATTAATTTATAATTTTATTATTATTATTGAATAAACAATCTTAAAGTTAAATTGTAAAAACATAAATGATGACTTTATCATCTCAGGTTTTGTAGGATAATATGATATTCATATATGTACATATTTACTCTCTTATTTACTCTCTGATTGCATGATGAGTTACGACTTAGGATTAGAATTCTTTCCTAATCTGGCATTTTCCAATTATGAATTAAAAGAATATAAGGTTGTGATTGATAGTGAGTAATGGTGGAACTATGATTTTGATTTGACCGAGGCCATAATATAGAATACATATGCTAAAGTAGGCTGTCGCATTATGTAAGTAAAATTGAGGAGGCTAGAGCCGTAGTGGATAAGTCATAAAAAATATAGTAGGTTATAACAAAATCATATAAAAAAGACGGACCATATATAAAATTCACATAGATGTAGTGAAATTTCACATCATATCGAATGGGGTGGGCTACTTACATTTTAAAAATTACTTTAAATATTCCTTCAAATATTTGTCTATAAATTTTTAAAATAATTTTTTATTTTGTATACTCTTTCATATACTAAAAATGTCCTTACTTAAATCTTTACTATGCATACCTATCAAAATATTCAATTCACCAAAAGAAATAAAAAAAAAAAAGAAGACATCCTCTATTCTTTGTGCGGAAAATATTTCAAGTGCTCATTTAAATCCATCAAATTCATAATAAAAATTTAACTCATTTTCTCAAACAAACAACGAAGAAATAAATAAAAAATTTAAATTTCAAACTTATTATTTATGTAACCCTAACTCAGCTTCAATCTTAAAAATTATTCATTAAATCAATATGCAAGTTCAGTAGAAGCTTTTTGAGGAAATGCCACAACTACAATAGTCAACTAATTAATAATGAAACTAATTTTAGGAAGAAATCAATAAAGTTAACGAATCATCACCAATTTTGCCAATTTAGAAATAGATTGCCAGATTTCACGAAGCTGCAAATTGATCAGAGCAATTAAAAGTTTATTTACTGAAAAATCAAAAGGGTAGTAGTTTCTTTAGAAATATTTGTAAAAATTTTAGGGTTAATGTAGAAGAATTGTATATATATTGAAAGACAAGTGCACTAACTATATGATGAGTATTTAAAGTAATAATGGTTTATTTACTCATAATAGATTGTCCTTAATAGTAAATTACATCATAGGTATTTTTGTAATAAATTATTTTATTACAATAAGAGTGTTCAAAGTATTTTCTAGAGTGCACATGGTTCCACCCTATTAAGTGGTGATCCATTTGGATTTTATTTGTCATATATGTTTTTTTTAATTTGGTTCATATATTCTTACGAAGGTAGTGTGTCTTTTAATCTAAAATCTAAATAGGTTTGAATTCGGCTAAAATCTGAATGGATCTGAATGTAAATATCCGATGACATTTTTTTTTAAGTATATGAATATAAGTTGCATCTTCCTTATTTTTATAAAAAAGAAATCGTAAACATAGTAATTTGACATTTATGTCCTTATAATTCAAAATAAATAAAGGAATTCAGTTTTATAGTTTAGGAAATAAGTATATTTAATAGAGATTTTTTTGGGATATAGTATTTACTTCTCATTTAGACTAAAGTCACAAAAGTTCACTTTTTCTATTTAGATGTAAATGTTTGAAAATCCGACATAATTTACAAAAAACAAAATAAATAAAAAAGCAAATTAAAAAAAATAAAAAATTAATAAAATTTCAGACTTCAGATATTTTACAAATTAGGGGGCTAAGTATAAACAAAATGTTGAATTGTGAACCTGAATCCAAGTCATTGAAGAAGCGACACAGTCAAATGCAGCAAGGAAGAAGAGATGACAAGTCAGAACAAAAGTGTTAGCAGCTCGTATGACATTAACGCTTTGTTATATAAGCAAGATCAGTAGCACACGTGACCTGCACATGATATACTTAATACAAGTAAAGCTTTAAACGGCAGTATCAAGCATCGTTTTGAGAACTTAAGTATGTCACGAGTTAGTCACGTGTGAAGAGCATGTTCATCAGTTATTTTTTGCAGGAGTTTTATGGGTTCGTTATAACAAACTCAGAACTGGTGCTGATGAGGTGTGCAACCTCTTGGATGCTTCCTGAGCTGTATATAAGGCCATAAGGCTTTGGCTTTGGGGAATTAAGTGTTGAAAAAATGCATATTAGTATGCCATCTTGAGGGCACATTTTGAGTGGGACCCACTTAGCGAAAGTGAAAAATCTTGATATGTTCGGATTCTACTCCGTAAACAATTCGAGATGGTATATTTATATACTCAAAATGATGCTTGGGTGAATGAGAAATTAACTCTCAAAGTGCACCTTTGATATTGAAAATTTGAAAGGAAATGGGGCTTATTCCACATAGGAAAAATAAGATAAGGGATTTGTGTTTATATATAGATACTTATCCATATAAGGGTAAGAAATTATGGATAGAGGCTCTCTCTACACGCACTACGCAGGGTGGGTGCGAATCCCAGCCCGATTTGGTTGAACTCGTGTGCACCCACACGTCCTGCGTACACGAATGTCAGCCCAAATCACCCAGGCCCGCATGGCCACGTTTTTGTTAATTTCCTTTTAAATTTTTTGTAGCAGTTTACAATTAAAAGCTATTTTGATTTATTACAGACTTCAATTTTTGAATTCAATTGCCTATTACTGAATTCAATTTTTGAATTCAATTGTTGCTGTTACAGAAATTCAAAATACTGAATTAATGGACTGTTACAGAAGCTTTTAATCAGCTGTTATAGAAATTGAATTCAAATATTCAATTGGTTCAGCTGTTACAACCCCTCATGGTTATAAAAAGGCAGCTTCCCTTCTGTTTTTTATACAAAAAAAAAAGACACAAAACACAGAGAGCATTCAAAGTTCTTTTCTACTTCTCTGACGTTTTAGTTTTTGATCGAGCTTTTGGCACTGTTGCTCTACACCGAAATTGTTCGTTTGTGCTAGCTGGATAATTCATTCCCCGTTGTATCCTGGGAAAGTGTATACAACAAGTAATAAGTGATAAGTACTGAGATCGTCTCCACAGTGATTGATGTTATCAGACTTGCTGCAGCAATATATTCAGCGCAAAATTTAAGACTTTAATAAAATTAAATTAAAATTAATGAAATAATTTAAGAATATAATAAAACTAATTGAACAATAAACTAGAAAATAATAAAGTAAAATAGATGTCAAAACACAAAGAAATAATCAATGGCTATTAGGTAGTTGGGTGTGGAAACTCACTTAATGATTATTGACTTGTTTAATAAATTCTGGTTTAGTTGCTATAACATCTACTACAGCACTAGGTAGATTCCTAATTTATCTTCATCTTTCGCCTATTGGATATCTTATATCTATATGCAACCTAACAGTGACTAGTTGTTAAGCCAACACTAGACATAGCATTATATGCTCTTCGATCTATTAACCCTACAAGGTGAATCCCTATGTCTAGTTTATCACTAATCTTAGATCAAGCATGGCCCTATTCAAGTTGATAATTGATCAACTAAGGAAAAACTAATCTAAAACCAAGTATTGCTTTGATTTATTTCCACTAAGCCGTCTCTGTTGAGGATCAAACCTAGCTTGTATCTCTAAATGGGTAGTCAGCCGAAATAGAGAATTAAATTAAGCATAATCAAAATAAAATACTGCAGCAGACGCAGAACAACAATAATGTAAGTCAAATCATCATTAAGCTTGTTTAAAACCCAACTATAATAAAATTTAGTTCATACTCAATAAAGAAATAAAAACTAAAATCAGTTCAACCATTGAATTAAACATCCACAAAATTAAAACAAGAAATAGAAGTATAAAAACAAGAGTTGTTGCACGAGAAGCCCTCTTGAAAACGTTGTGATATGAACTTTTTCTCCTTTAAACCCCTTTTTCTGTCTTCTTTTTATTTGTTTAGGGTTTTTGGTGTGTGACGACCTCTCTTCATCAGCCCCTTATTCCTCCTAAAAAGGTGTTCTTTTTATATCTTTAGTTCCAAAAAGACAAGAAGATCTCCATGTATCATTAGGATTCTAAGAAAGGATTTTTGACTATTATTAGGATCCTAAGAATATATATCTTTATCTCTTTCTAATCATGGAAGATCTTTTCCTGTAGATTAATGCATGCCACGTCTACCCTATTTTGTCCACCAAATAATAATCATTCGTAAAAAATTTAATTGCTTGACCTGCACACATTCACATCTATTCTGTTTTTACGTGCTGCAGCAACTATTGCTATAGCAATTTCTGCCTTGCTGTAGCACTTGTTGCTACAGCATCTTCTCTGCTTCAGACTTGATTTATCTTTTCTGCAAATCAGCTCTTTGTCATTCTCTGAGGTTCTGTTGTTGCAGCAATTATTTACATAACCTAAGCCTTTTTTTATTACCTACAATAATGCAAAAAATTAGAGCACATAATGATATAAAATATATAAAATTACTGAAATTAAACTTAAATAAATACTTATGCAAAATGCAACTAGAAATTAAATAAAAACTCATCATTAACTCTCTAAGTAATACTAATTTAAGCCTAAAAATGCCATGTTAACTCTCATTTCATAGAGTTATCATTTATATATTGATACTCATCCATCTATGAGTAAGAAATTATGGATAGAGGCTCACTTTATGTGCGTTGTGCAGGGGGTGCGAATCTTAGCCCGATTTGGTTGAACTCAGGTGAACCCGCACGTCCTGCTTACATGAATGTCGGCCCAAAATTACCCAGGCCTGTATGGCCGCATTTTTGTTGATTTCCTTTTAAAGTTTTTGTAATAGTTTACAATTAAAAGCTATTTTGATTTTATTACAGAATTCAATTTTTTAATTCAATTGCCTGTTGCTGAATTCAATTGTCGCTGTTACAGAAATTCAAAATACTAAATTAATGGACTGTTACAAAAGCTTTTAATCAGTTGTTATAGAAATTGAATTCAAATATTCAATTGGTTTAGCTGTTATACCCCCTCATGGCTATAAAAAGGCAGCTTCCCTTCTGTTTTTATATACACAAAAAAAAGACACAAAATACAGAGAGCACTCAAAGTTCTTTCTTTCTTCGTTGACGTTTCAGTTTTTTATCGATCTTCTGGCACTGTTGCTGCTCACCGAAATTGTCCGTTTGTGCTAGCCGGATAATTCATTCCCCGTTGTATCTTGGAAAATAGATACCAACAAACCTAATAGCACCGCAGTAGGTGGTAATTCTATTTTAAAGAGATTATTTTGAATAGGCCTCGGGTTTCTTTGCTTCTGTGTTTCTGTTGTTTATTTTCTTGCTGCTCTAACAATTTTCTGTAGGTTGTTCATTTTGTGTTCTGTTTCTGTCATTTATTTTGCTGCTGTTCTAACAATCTTTTGCAAGTTGTTTTATTCTTCATTCTGGTTTTTGTTGTAATCTTGCTGTAATTCACATTCTGTAATAGTTGATATTGTAATTTCTACTGTATTTAATTATTTTCTAATACAATATCTTTGTAATTTTAATTGTTGTCTCACTGTAATTTTTCAATATTCTTAAAACAGAAATTTATGTTGAGATGTTAATTGAAAGCACTGACACAATACCAATGGTGACCGAAATCGCCCTTGTTGTAACTGCTGGTACTGGACCCTTTGTTGTGAAAGAACTATCTTCTGTGGCTATTCCTTTGAACCATGCAGAAAGGCCAGAAAAATTCACTGGACAGAATTTTGAACATTGGCAGCAAAAGATGTTCTTTTATCTGACCACGTTAAACCTTGCGAGGTTCTTGGCGGAGGATGCTCCTAAACCTAAAAAGGGTGAAACAGATGTTCAAATTGCCAGTGCAATTGATGCTTGGTATCATTTTGATTTCTTGTGTAGAAATTATGTGATAAATGGGCTGAGTGACACCTTGTATAATGTATACATTGGAAAAAGAACAGCCAAGGATGTATAGGATTCCTTAGACCGAAATTATATGACTGAGGATGTTGGTACCAAAAGGTTTGTTGGTACCAAAAAGTTTGTTGTTGCCCGTTTCTTAGATTATAAAATGGTAGACTTTAAAATCGTGATCAGTCAAGTACAAGAACTTCATATCAAATTATCAGAAATCCTTGCTGAAGGGATGATGCTAAGTGAAACTTTTTAAGTGGCTGCTATTATTGAGAAGATGCCTCATGCTTGGAAAGATTTCAAGAGTTATTTGAAGCACAAGCGCAAGAAGATGAACATTAAAAGGATGGTTGTTAAGCTTCGAATTGAGAAAAATAACAGAACTGCAGAAAGAAGGGGGGATGTTCCTGTGGCTTAAGCAAATGTTGTTGAACATGGCCATAAAAATAAAAATAAGAAAAACAATAAGCTGGGTCCTAAGGGAGGAGTCTCTAAGAAGCAAAAAAAAAATTCAAGGAAAGTGCTTCAACTGTGACAAGATGGGTCATAAAGCTTCGGATTGCAGATTGCCTAAGAAAATGTGAGAGGCAAATATGGTGGAAAACATCACTCAAGATGTTTCAGACGTTAACCTTTCAGCAGTGGTGTTTGAAGTGAATCTCGTCGGCTCTAATACGAGAGAATGATGGATTGATACAGGAGCAACTAGACATGTATGCTCAGACAGAGGAATGTTCACATCCTTTGAGGCTGTTAGCAATAGAGAGCTATGTCTGAGATCGAGGGTCAAGGGAAAGTGGTTCTGAAAATGACTTCTGGGAAAGAGCTGACTCTGAACATTGTGCTCTATGTGCCTGAGATTAGGAAGAACTTGGTGCCTAGATCGCTGTTGAACGAACATGGCTTTCGAATGGTGTTTAAGTCAGATATGGTAGTTTGACTAAGAATGGAATGTATGTGGGAAAGGGCTATGTCAATGATGGATTGTTTAAGCTCAGTGTAATGACTACGAAACCAATGATTAATAATAAAAGTAGCTCTTCTGCTTATTTGCTTGAGTCTTCTAATCTATGGCATGGTAGGTTAGGACATGTTAATTTTAATTTTTTGCATAAATTAATTAACATGAAGCTTATTCCCAACTTCCAAATTGATTTAAAACATAAGTGTGAAACTTGTGTTGAGGCCAAATTCACAAGGTCATCCTTTCAAACAATTAAAATAAACATTGAACCACTTGATTTAATACATAATGATTTATGTGATTTTAAATCTATTCAAACAAGAGGTGGTAATAAATATTTTATAACTTTTATTGACGATTGCACAAAATATTGCTATGTATACTTGTTGAAAAGTAAAGATAAATCTTTAGAGAAATTTGTTCTTTATAAAAATAAAGTTCAGAATCAACTTAGTAGGAAAATCAAAGAATTAAGGAGCGATCGTAGTGGTGAGTATGTTGTTTCATTTGAGACACTCTGTGAGCAAAGTGAAATCATACATCAAGTCACAGCTCCTTATTCACCTCAATCTAATGGGATTGCAGAACGAAAGAATCGAACTTTAAAGGAAATGATGAATGTAATGCTGATAAGTTCTGGGTTACCTCAGAATATATGGGGTAAAGCTTTTCTGTCAGCTAATTATTTGTTAAATAAGATACTCCGAAAGCAAGAAGATAAAATCCCATATGAATTATGGAAAGGTAGATCACCTTGTTATAAATTCTTATGAGTGTGGGGGTGTCTTAGTAGTTCCTCCACCAAAGAAGGTGAAAATAAGACAAAAAACTATGATTGCATTTTCATTGGTTATGCACATAACAGTAATGCTTATCGATTTCTTGTGCATGATTCTAAACTTTCAGATGTTCGCAAAAATACGATAATAGAATTAAGAAATGCATCGTTTTCGAATATGTGTTTCTTTGTAATTCTAGAGTAGAATTGAGAGAACCACAACAATTTCATGAAACTATTATTGATGATAATCAAAATGAAGATGAGGCTCAAGAAGAAGAAGAAACAGAACAAGAAGTTAAGGTTAGACGAAGCAAAAGAGCTAGAATAGAAAAGTCTTTTGGTCCAGACTTTATGATGTTTTTGTTAGAAAGTGAACCTCAAAGCTTAAAGGAAGTTGTAACTTCACCTGAAGGGGCTTTGTGGAAAGAAGCAATTAATAGTGAAGTTGAATCCATTTTACAAAATCATACCTGGGAGTTAGTAGACCTTCCTCCAGGATGTAAACCTTTAGGGTATAAATGGATTTTCAAAAGAAAAATGAAAGCTGATGGATCAATCGATAAGTACAAGGCTAGGCTTGTAATTAAAGGTTATAGGCAACGAGAGGGTCTTGATTACTTTGATACATATTCTCCTGTTACGAGAATAAATTCCATTCGGATGATAATGGCGATTGCAGCTTTGCACAATCTCAAAATACATCAAATGGATGTAAAGATAGCCTTTCTAAATTGAGATTTAGATGAAGAAATCTAAATGGAGCAGCCTGAAGGTTTTATAGCTCTAGGGCAAGAAAAGAAAGTCTGTAAATTGGTAAAGTTGTTATATGGTTTGAAATAAGCACCAAAACAATGGCATGAAAAATTTGGTTAGACAATGATCAAAAGTGGCTTTAAGATCAACGAATGTGACAAATGTGTTTATGTCAAAGAAACATAAAATGGCTATGTCATTTTATGTTTATATGTTGATGACATGCTCATTGTTGGGAGTGATGATGATATGATTAAATCTTCCAAGAATATGTTGAAGTCTAAGTTTGACATGAAAGACATGGGTCTTGCAGATGTCATTCTAGGTATTAAAATATCAAGGGCTTCTAATGGACTTATACTAAGTCAATCTCATTATGTAGATAAAATTCTTAGGAAACTTAATAAAGATGATACTGCTGTGTCAAAAACTCCTTTAGATACGAGTGTACATCTATATAAAAATAGAGGAGAGAGTATTTCTCAAGTAGAATATGCTAGACTGATCGGTAGCCTAATGTACTTAACAAGCTGTACTAGACCTGACTTACCCTATACAATAAGTAAACTTAGCAGATATACGAGTAATCCAGGAGCTGATCACTAGACAACGATCGTAAGAGTACTCATATATCTTCGATATACTCGTAACTATAGACTACACTATATTGGATATCCAGCAATATTAGAAGGATATAGTGATGTTAACTGGATATCAGATGTAAAAGACTTAAAGTCTACTAGTGGCTATGTGTTTACACTAGCAGGTGCAGCTGCATCGTGGAAGTCTTCTAAACAGACAGTAATCGCCAGATCTACAATGGAATCTGAATTCATTGCATTAGATAAATGCAGCGAAGAAGCAGAATGACTACGGAAATTTTTAGAAGGTATTCCAAAATGGCCAAAGCCTGTGCCTACGATTTGTATTCATTGCGATAGTCAATCAGCTATTGGTAGAGCACAGAGCAATATGTATAATGGTAAGTCTAGATATATACATCGTAGACATAATACCATTAGACAACTTATTTCTACTGGAGTTATTTCTATTGACTATGTGAGGTCAAAGGATAACATTATGGATCCGCTAACCAAAGTATTAAATAGAGAGTTAGTAGAAAAATCATCGAGGGGAATGAGACTAAAGCCCATAAAATAATAAGTCAATAACAAAGGAAACCCAACCTAGTTGACTAGAGATCCCAAAATCTAGGTTCAAAGGGACAACCTAATTGTTAAAGACTAAAGTTGGATCACTGTGGGGGTCATCCTCTTGTAGGGGTTACCTTATTATCCATTCCTATGATGAAACAGTGATGCCCGTAGGGGAAAGGTTGAGCTAGGCTCTTAATGATTCTTATGCGTCGAAAATCCGAGTGGAGTAATGCGGGTAGGGAACTGATAAGGGCTCAATTCTTAGAAACTCTTGCAGAACCAGGTAGATGTTCAGGGCTAAAACGAACATAACCATGAGAACTTAACAGTGGTAGGAGAGATATATGTGTGTAGTATATCATCATTTACACAACCGGCAAAACAGTTCAAAGACATCAAGTCTACTGATTAGCTAGTAAAGTAAATATACTATCATAAGGGAAGGTTCAAAGGTTGAGACCTACCTATCCTATACTGGTTTCAATCCAGTGAACTCGATCATTAAGGTAAAAAAAAAAATATATATATATATATATATTGATGTCAAAACTTAGCGGTTTTCTGTTTTACTGCCAATTTTCATTCATGTAGGGGATTGTTGAAAAAAATACATATTAGTATGCTATTTTGAGGGCACATTTTGAGTGGGATCCACTTAGTAAAAGTGAAAAATCTTGATATGTTCGGATTCTACTCCGTGAACACTTCGAGATGGTATATTTATATACTCAAAATGATGCTTGGGTGAATGAGAAATTGACTCTCAAAGTGCACCCTTGATGTTGGAAATTTAAAAGAAAATGGGGCTTATCTCACATGGAAAAAATATGCTAAGGGATTTGTGTTTATATATAGATAGTCATCCATATATGAGTAAGAAATTATGGATAGAGGCTCTCTCTATGCGTGCTGCGCAGGGGGGGTGCGAATCCTAGCCCGATTTGGTTGAACTGGTGTGCACGCGCACGTCCTACGTACACGAATGTACGCCCAAAATCACCCAGGCCCGCATGGCCACTTTTTATTGATTTCCTTTTAAATTTTTTGTAATAGTTTACAATTAAAAGCTGTTTTGATTTTATTACAGACTTCAATTTTTGAATTCAGTTGCCTGTTACTAAATTCAATTTTTGAATTCAATTATTGCTGTTACAGAAATTCAAAATACTGAATTGATGGACTGTTACAGAAGCTTTTAATCAGCTGTTATAGAAATTGAATTCAAATATTCAATTGGTTCAACTGTTACACCCCGTCATGGTTATAAAAAGGCAGCTTCCCTTCTATTTTTATATACACAAAAAAAAGAAAGATACAAAACACAGAGAGCACTCAAAGTTCTTTCCTTCTTCTCTGACGTTTCAGTTTTTGATCGAGCTTCTGGCACTGTTGCTATTCGCCGGAATTGTCCGTTTGTGCTAACCGGATAATTCATTCCCCATTGTATCTTAGGAAACAAAGACCAACAAACCTAACAGCACCGCAGTAGGTGGTAATTCTGTTTTAAGGAGACTGAACAGGCCTCGAGTTTCTTTACTTCTGTGTTTCTGTTGTTTATTTTCCTGTTGCTCTAACAATTTTCTGTAGGTTGTTCTTTTTGTATTCTTTTTCTATTATTTATTTTGCTGCTGTTCTAACAATCTTTTGCAGGTTGTTTTATTCTTTATTCTGGTTTTTTTTGTGTTATAATCTTGCTGTAATTCATGTTCTGTAATAGTTGATATTGTAATTTCTACTGTATTTAATTATTTTGTAATACAATATCTTTGTAATTTCAATTGTTGTCTCAATGTAATTTTTCAATATTAAGTTCATTGTAATACTCTCATTGAGCTTGTAATTTGTTGAGCATCAATAAAGAGGCTATGGCTTTTGTTTCTCAAGAGGATGTAGGTTTCTCAGCTGAACCTCTATAATTTTTTGTGCAGTTTTATTCTTTACTCTTTCTTTGATCTGTTATTTCATATTTGGTTTTGGTTTCTGAGTGTTAAAGTTCATTCTTATTAAAAGATCAGTGTGTGGTAAATCTTGGGATTTAGATTGGGAATTTCTCCATTCTAAGTTCAACACAAAATGAGGGAGAAAAATTATTTATATATTTCCATGAAGCTAGTTACCCTAAGATAACATAGCTGCACCTCTTACTAAAGTAGGAAATGAGACATGATCTCTTACCTATAAGATAGAAGAAATTAATTAAAGACTTAACCAATACAATATTCAAATATTAATATGATGCTTTCTTTTTTGCGGGAATCACTCTGCTGTCTCGAACATAATTTCAATTAATTAGTAAAGTAGTCAATGAGCAAACCGACCTAATTGTTCTTGAATCCTCTAATTTGTTTTATTTTTTCAAAAAATTTCGAATAAACCAAAAGTTCTTTCTGTGAATGCTTAATCGACCATTTTGTAATAAACAAGTCATTCAGCTCTTAAAGGAAATGATAGTGGACATTAAAAAAGGCCAAAACAGAATCAAGAAGAAGAAATGAGAGAATTTACCTTTACTTTGTTAGATTGTGAGCAATTAAAATATGCAAAAATTTATATGAAGTAAAGCAGAATCCAATCACCTTAAAAGAATTTATATTAATTAATTAATTAAGGCCATAGTGCTGCAAGAATCAATGTTGCATGGGATTTAATTACACATATATAATCAATCGAAAAGAATATATAGATTAACGTGTGACGTCGACTGAAGTGGGCTTTATGCAACAACATGTGACAATCCCACCCCACACATGAAATCAACAAGTACAGTCATAAGCAAAATAATTGAATCAAATAAGTGATTAATTTAATTTCTCACAGCTTACTTTTCCATCTTTTAAGTAACTTGGGGGTTAGGATTTAGTTCAATAATTTTTAGTTTGTAACAAGGTATACAGGAATTATGCTGTTTTCATGTTAGTAATAAAGAAGTATGTGGATGTCTTTAGGGGCTTGATTGTGATAAGAATTAAATATTATTGATAGAAACAAAATAAATATACAATCAATCAAATGATAGGTTATTTCCGTCTTATTCATTAATTATGAAAGATTGATTATCAATCAACATCGAGATTGACTAACTTAACCTTTGCTAATCAATTATTATTATCACATTTGTATAAATGGAGTACTCTTTGTGTTGATGAATTAATAAGAGAGAAATTTACTTACTTTTCTTTATATTGTTTCTGAAAATTTTCAGATTGTGTAGTTTTCAAGCTGCATTTTTAATTTGTCCAAACACTTGAGTTCAACTGGAAGAGACATGAGTTAAAAAACCAATTTGAATTTTGTCCACTCTCCTTATTTTATTTTTGAAAACCTGTATGTGGTTGAGGTTTTTAAACGATCCTAATTTGTAACCTAAAATGTTAGACTTCGACTTGGTATTGATTATCCTACTATAAAATTACGTTATCCAGCTCCCTCCAAGAAAAAGAAAAAAACAAAATCTAAATAAGATTAGTGTGTTCATTGAAATTTTGTCCTTCAAGAAAAGTTTATGTCTTGGCCACCTAAGCTTACAGGTTTTATATTATGACCTCCTAAAAATAAGTTTTATTTTTTATTTATTTATTTTTTTAATGCCGAAGCTAAAACCTAAGCGAATCAAATGGTAAACTAAAATGAATTTAAGTAGTTCAATAAGTAATTGTTTTGACATTTCTTTCATGTTAATGGAATGAAAATTTTTTAGTTTTTTTTTTTAGTCAAAAATTTGAATTCTGACCAACATAAGGAAATAATTAAAGCATGATTCTTATGCCAAAACCATTCCGATCACGTTGTTTTCATTACTATTACTCCTTTTACTTAAAGCAACTAGCATCTTTTGTAATGAAATTCCTTTTCTAGTATTAATTAGTAGGGTAAGAAAAAGGCAATGGGGGTATATCCTACAAAGTTAATAAAATGGTCACCTATTTCTATGTCCACGTTTCCATCAATAGACCGTCTAAAGAAAATTTAATGCACCTTTATCTCATCACCATATGATCATCCAATGGCATAACATCATAAACTTTTATTACTATTTACAAACATCATAAATACATTGTATAAAGTTAATAAAATGATCACCTATATCTATATATCTATGTTTCCATAAATAGATTACTTAAATACATTAATATATCTTTACATCATCATACGACCATCCAATTACATAACATCATACATTTTTATTATTATTTTCATCCTCATTAATACATTTTGTAAATATAACAACACGTGATGTTATGGGACTGAATACGTTTCTATTGAGTTGTGGCGGATTTAGTCTCACCAAAATTTTTCAGAGAAAATTTATGATAACAAATTTCGGTGGTCCCTTAAGCTAAAGCAGCCTATCACGTTCACCACACACGTCCCAATAATAGAAGAAACACATGTATTTTTCAATGAGCATTCTCTTCATTGCCCATTTTTCCTGCGCTTATATAAACCCTCTCTTGATGACCATTATTGTACTCAGCATTTCAAGGTCTGTGACTGAGATAAAAACAGCTAGCTAGTAGCTTCACAATGCAATTGCCATTAATGGATAAAAAGAAGCCTTACCTGACTGTAATTCTTATACAAGCAATCTATGCTGGCATGTTCTTGCTCTCTAAAGCTGCTTTCAATGGCGGTATGAACAATTTTGTGTTCATCTTCTACAGGCAGGCTTTTGCAACTCTCTTCGTAGCTCCTATTTCCTTGGCTGTTGAATGGTAATAATAATGATTTAATATTTTTTTAATGTTTTCATTAATCATTTTTCTTCTTCTTTGGCAATTAATGATAATAATAATGATGATCATCTCATTTTTTGGGTACAATAGGAAAAAAGCACCTCCCCTTTCATTTGTCACCTTCTGCAAGATCTTTTTCCTCTCTTTAATTGGGTATATGTTCTGTGTTCTACTTCCAAAATATTGATCAATATTTATGGCAAGAATCAAATGTTTTTAAGTTACTTTTTTGTTTTTTGTTGTTTGAATTTCAGGATAACTTTCAGCTTGGACTTGTATGGTATTGCTTTGATTTATACTTCAGCAACTTTGGCTGCTGCGACTACAAATTGCCTTCCTGCGATTACTTTCTTCCTGGCAGTTTTGCTTAGGTAAATTATTTAATAAAGTTGGTTGAACTTTCATCAAATCGCATGAATTCTTTTAACAAACAAATTTAGAGATGCTTCATTAAAGCTTTAATTTTAAATATGCATGGCCTCACAATTAAAGTTTTTTGTGATGTGTGCATGTTCTGAGATGCTTCATATATGTCATGAAATCTTCAGAAGATAGTCCATGTCTTATTTGTCGAGTCGTTTTTATACATGTATTTTGTAAAATACGAACTTAATTAATAATAAATCTACTCAACTTTCACAGTTTCATGATCAGCCATCAATTTGTTATTAATTAATCATGTAAACGGTAATACACATATCATAAAATTTTATTGTCTTTATCAAACAAAAGATAAAGGAAGTTCATCATTTCCAACTTGTTTGTTAGGTTTAAAGTTAAGAGCCTTTAATTTTTGTGAGGAAAAATAATAAGAAAGAACAAATAGAAATTTTTTATCAGCTTGAGAGATTCCTCTTCTAGGGAAAGAGAAGTGTAGAAAGCAAAAGTTGACTTTGACCAACTGAATGTCTATATGATTAATTGGGCATAATTATGGTGCTATCATATAATACAACAATAATTTTGAAGCAAATTAATTAGTAGCTCAGTAGTGAACTACTACATAATCTTCAAGTAATTTTATTATCTGATCATCTGAATTTGCATTTTAAGATAGATAGAAGTTAAAAAAATTAATTTGTATTTACCGAATCCCACCTTGAAAACAATTATGAAAAAATTGAAAGATTAGTGACTAATTAGAAAATTTGCACAGGGGGATTTATCTTGTATTATATTCTGTAAAAAATTAACATAAGGTGAGTTTCCTTTCTATTTTAATTAAATTACAACTTCATGAAAAGCCAAACAAAGGGTCCCTGTGGTGATACGTATCCACTGACAAAGCCAAAACTTGGTTTGATAATTATGAAAAATCCAAGTATTACCTTTGTCTTGTCACAAAAGCATGCACCACTCCTATGACATGATAATACAAACGATCACTCTCTAAATCGATTACGTGGAATTACCTGAATGATTAGACTTACAGATAGTTTTTAGAGGTTTCAGATTTGAGCCTTGAAGGACCCCTCTACTTTAAAGGACAGAATAGATATGAACCAAAATGAGCCCCTACCCCCCACACAATATTATAAAAATAGAAATGACCCACGTATATATTGTTGGGTCCATCTCATGTAGGTGGCTAAACCCAAAATGTTTTCACTTAACTTAATTTACTGTTGTTTGTGTGAGTTCTTTTCTCAAGATATGTACTATTGCAATAATAGAATTCATTGAAAATTAATTTGTGTTATAGGATGGAGGTTTTGAAGTTGAAGACAGTCCCTGGGGTGGCAAAGCTTGTGGGTATATTAATTTGCGTAGGTGGTGCAGCCGCTCTGGCCTTTTACAATGGCCCGCAGCTGAGACTTTTGTGCCACCATCACATTTTTGGACACCATAGCAGCCAGCAAATTCATGGTCATGTTTCCTCTGGCAAAACTTGGATAAAGGGTTGCTTTATCATGCTATCTTCCAACACCTTTTTTGGTTTGTGGCTTGTATTGCAGGTACCTAGCCTCTTCTACTGCTGATTTTTGTTTCTTTATAGTCTCACTTTATATCACTTGTTCGGTCAAAAATATATGTATTATTGTAAATGCAAACGTTTGCAGAAGTTTACTTAAATATATGTAGGAGAAAGATCAAAACTAGATCCAAATTAAAAAATTAACACATTTTACGAGGAGAAAATGAAATCTTTCTTAGATGTTATTTTTATCACCTAGTTCTCTAATAAATAATTAATTACTGATTTCATCCTTGGTAGTTTTCACATAAAAATTGATTGTATGAGACCTTTAGAATTAAAACTAACTTCTTAGTTAATTTATTTGTTAAAAGGTCACATTAATTTATTATTCAACAATGTTTTTTTTTTGGGGGGGTTAAAATTTTGACGCCAATGATGAAATGGGATATTAAACCTTATGAACTAATGGGTAAATATAATTTTTAAGAGAGACTAAAATATATATCATTGTCCCTTGTTAAAAAGACACACACTAACACTTGTTTTTAATACTAATTTAAATTAGACCTTTATTACCTGATATGATATGCCAAGATCTAGAATTATTATAGTAGTGATTTGATTCATCGTTGTTCTTTGCAGGGTTTAGTGATGAAATGCTACCCATCAAAGCTTCTCTTTACAACGCTGCAATGCTTTCTAAGCTCAATTCAATCGTTTGTAATTGCCATTGCTTTGGAAAGAGACCCCCATGAATGGATGTTAGGCTGGAATGTCAGGCTCCTCGCTGTGGCCTATTGTGTATATAAATCTAGCTCCATCTCCTTTAATTTTTCTGTTGTTTGCTCTCCTTTAATTTTTTTTCGATAATTTTTCCTATTTCACTAACAATTATTAGGTGCAAATGCTCACATTTTTTAAAATGCAGTTTAGTTTGATCTATACATTATGTTTCAGTTGTTTTGCTAAAAATTAAAGCATAGATCAAATTCTTATTCTAAATTAAATGTCCGCTCAGCAGATTATTTCCCTCCCATGCATATATCAAATCACTTTCTTAAAATGTGAATAAAAATCTTTTTATATAGATAAAGGTTGAAAAGCTAAAATATGCTACTTCGTGCAAAGTGTTTAAATTCATAATAATAAATTAATCAAAATTAATTATTAAATTTTTTTTGTATAAAAAGCTTTAATGAAATGCAGTCTTATATCTACAATCAAAGATTATTAACTTATTTGTAAATTATGACAGGGAATTATTGTGACTGCCCTTACATACTACTTACAAGCATGGGTTATTGAGAAGAAGGGGCCTGTGTTCTTGGCCATGTCGACACCTCTAGCATTGATTTTTACAACGATTGCTTCTGTATTTCTCTTATGTGAGATTATCACATTAGGAAGGTATATACATAATTTACTCTCTCATTTTTTTCCAGGTACAGACATCCACCTCTGAATTTGATGCTATACATTATGATTTAATAGCGGTACACTTTTTGTATGGTATCAAATTTGGATTTAAAAATATACAGACATTCATAGTGGATAATGACTCGTTCACACTCATTAATACATTAATTAAAACTTTATATTTTTAATTATTTTTAGTTAATTATACTTTTACTTCAAGAAAAATTAGTTTTTAATAATCTATATGATTTAATATAGGATTTTGGGTGGGCTCTTGTTGATTGGAGGGCTTTATGCTGTGTTATGGGGGAAGAGCAAAGAGCAACAGATGGTTGATAAAAGTTGCTTGCCAACTCAAGTTGATCAGAAAGTAATGAACTCAGATCAGATCAAAGCAATCACAACTAGGAGTCCTCCTTCACCAATGTTTCTATAAAATATATACCAATACAAATATTTTATGTTTTCTGGTTAGCTTTTATGGCCTAAGGAATGAGATGGGCATGCAATTTCAGCATTAGTTTCTTCTTTATTGATCAGTCTCCCTGCTGTTCCCATTTTTTTTCCCTTTCTTTCTTTTGTTTAATTTAATGGTGAGGGAGAATTAAAGAAGAAAAGGAAAGAATCCGAGGACGAGATAAATATTTCCCACAAATTAATTTTAAGGGTTCTCTAGCTTTATCTAGCTAGAATGCCATCGATTTTATAATTTTTTTAAGAAAGTGCTTCTTACAATTCTTGATCAGTTTTCTTCTTCTTCTCCTCATTTTGCCTTGAACTGTGAGATATTGAAATATCATATTACGTAGTAAAAGCAATATTTTTCTCCTAAAAATGAGTAAAGTAGTTTTCAAGTAGTTTTATTTAGCTGAAGCGTGAATCGTGAAAAAGTAAAAGGCTAAAAATAGACTTCTATCACTCCTTTATGTTTACAAGTATATTTAAAAATACTAAGCAGAAAGAGTTAATTAATAATGAGAAAAGAAAAATAGCTGTTGTGCACTCAACTCAAAAATTTGCTTAATATTAGTCCATGGCTCCACCACTAATGACCAAGCTTCATCAGAATATCATTTATCCAACCCATTTTTAAGAAAGGAAATTAAATCCCCAATTAAAGTGCTATGTGCGAAAATTTAAACACTATGTTTCACTTTTCAATTTATTTGTTAAGTATAATTTTCAATTTTCAACAATTAAATGGGCAAAAAATAAATCAACTCAACTTGCAATTAAAAAATTGATGATGATATATGGACTGGCTGAACTACGACCCTGTGGATGATGAATGGGAATATTACAACTTTACGCATCCGAGCAAGTCAATTTTACTTGTAAATTCAATTTAAAACCCTAATTGAACCCAAGAGGTAATTGAATAGGGCCGAGCCCACGGGCCAATTAACAATAATAATAATTTATAATAATCGTTTTAAATGGATTGAAAAGTAACTAAAATTCCATGGATTGTATGTAAATTTAATGTACCTAAAAGATAGCAACATGTAAAGATTCGCCATCACAAACTAATACACCTTCTCCACACATTAATGTTAAGGAAACTCATAAATGTTTGACTGACCAATTATGTAAAGAATCATCAATTTTGATTCGCTTGCCAAGAATTGTTTTAAATTCATGGCAACTCAATCATAGCTTCTATAAAGATGAATGAAATTAACCTTCTTATTGACTTATTATTGTTCTTCAATTATACACCACAAAGGAAGCGAAGAGGAAACCCCAAAAAAAGCCGTTAACGTTGAAGGTGCATTCTCTTTAATCTTTTTCCATTCTTATACTCTTATTCCTCTTCATTCTTATAAATATTTGAATTTTTTTGCAAATTAATCACTCTGCTTCTTTGCCTTTTCCTTTATTGTTTTTCTCTTATACTTTTATATGTATATAGTTATTATCTGCCTTTTTCTATTTATTAATCTTTTTTTTTTCAGTTAATTATTTATACTTCTAGGGTTTCTCATGCTGTTTCAGATCCAAAAATAATTTTTTTCAAAAAGTTAATATATAGTTTTTGTAATTTCTAACTTTTTTACGTATGAAGCATAATTTTTCATGCCGAGTGTTCTAATAATATATACAATTGTTAATTTATTGATTTATTTATTGATTGATTTATTAAACACTTTGTTTTCTTAACTAATGAAATCTTTTTACAAAAATAATTAATTGATGATTAATTGCTTTGATATATAGATAAAGAAAAAAAAATGGGACGTGGGAAGCTAACCCTAGAACTAATAGAGAAGGAGAAAGCTCGAATGATAACGTATCAAAAAAGAAAGAGAGGCTTGAAGAAGAAGGCACAAGAATTCGCCACCCTTTGCGGCGTTCCGACCTGCATGATCATCTATGGACCACCGCTGAACAGCCGATCCGGCTCCGCCGATGTCGAGGTTTGGCCTAAAGATCACAAAGAGTTCATGCAAGTTGTAAACTTGTATAGGGACAAGGCTTTTTCTTCTGTACGTGGAGTGAAGTCTCAAAATCTCTATGATTTTTTTGCTAATCGGAACAGAAAAGTTTATGAGAAGATCGTTAAAATCCGGAAAGCTAATTTTGAATCCAAGTTCTCGAGTGATTTCGATGAAGATTTCAACAATTTTTCGATGCATCAATTGAAGGAAACGCTTGTTGTGCTTGATAATAACATTGATGTTGCCACAAGGAAGCTTGCATTGATAAAAGGGCATCATCAAAATTTTGGTTGCTATAATAATAATAACAACAATGCTAATAATAGTGCTCAAGTTTTGTTTCGGCAGCCGCAGCCACCAGCTTCTCATCATGTGAACATGCAACTGGCTTCATATCGTCATCATGAACCTCTTCAAATGGTTCCATTCGACTTCAATCCGGTGGATAATCCGACGACGATGATGATGTTGATGAACGGTGGTGATCAAATTCAATTGGGTAGCAATACTACTGCCCTGTACAATTATCATCATCCTATGCAACATGCTGTGTATTGTGATCCAATGGGTGCAATTATAGAGAACCATGTGATGATGAACAATCCAAGGGCTGGTGTGCGTTTTGTTGGCTCAACAATGCAACAATTGCAGCCTTTTACTGAACAGTTTCCTGCTCTTCCAAGCATTGCTTCTCAAATGCATGACTCTCAGCTTAATGGATTTTATGGTGATATAAAAGAGTTTCTTCATAAGAGAGAAAAGTTGTAGATATGGATTTGGAAGTTAGATTTATATATTATTGTCATTATTGAAGCAATAAAAGCTTGTGACAAGCTTTAATTTAAATTTAATTAATAGGTTTAATTTAAAGTTTAGCACTTGGGATTCTTACTTCATTTAAGGCTTTTGGATGATATTTTATTCCACCGTTTACAGCATTCATTTCGGGATATTGTTTTTGTATATAAGTTGTGGAACTACCAAATAACTTTATTGTAAATTTTGGCCTTATTTAGTTTGAGGTTGGGTAATTATAGGATTACTAGTTAGATCAAGTATATTGAAAATTGAAGATAAATTCACTGTTTAGAGCTTGTTTTTTAAGCATTTAAAGTAAAATTTCATATATTTCTAAAATTTACTTGTTTGTTTTCTTTAACAGTTTAACTAGACATTTATTTTTGTGACTTTTATCTGATTTAAAAAAATATATGAATAAAAAGTAAATATTATATTCCAAAAATATCTCTATTAAATATACTTATTTCTTAAATTATAAAACTTAATTTTTTTTGTTTTGATTTAAAGGGACATAAATATTAAAATAACCATTTTTAATTTAATTTTTTATTTAAAAAAATAAATAAGATGCCATTTATATTCAGATATTAAAATAAAAAAATAAATATATCATTCAAACATTTTCAAACTCATTCAAATTTCACAAAAAGAGCAATACGCTACCTTAGTTTACTTTTTATCTTTTTCAAATCACGAGCACTTAGATAGCGCAATACCTGAACTTTCAGCCAGGATGCATAAGTTAAACAAGCAAGTAGAGCAATTCCGACTAGTACTTCTTGGTGACCAGGCATTCTACTATTATTTTGAGGAATCTCACTAACGCAAGCAGCATTGTATCCCCTATGGATAAAACAGCACGTAGCACCAAGGCATTGGCGCTCCCACAGGCAATAGTCTTTCCATGCTTCAGTAAAAGAATTATGGTGCGGCATTTATTACGGACAATCAATTCGACATACACAAACGGTCGAAACAGAGACAGGCGGCCCATCTGAAGAAAGCAACAACACATGTAAAGGCTCGATTGAGATTGTACAAAGCAGCAGCAAGTGTTGTCGTTTTCAGTTTTGATGCTTACCCAAAAAAAAAATGAACTGAAGAAGTAAATTTGACCTTGCCGTCTCACCTCCAAGCGAGTCCTTATCATTGTCCCTTGTATTTTAGTTCTTGTTATAAAAGGCAATTAGAAGACTCTAAACAGTTTAACTTGGATAAACAGATGAACTAGGCATTAAATATTCTTAGCCATACTAGGAGATTTGCTTTTCTTGTTATTAACATATATGGAGGGGTCAATATCAGCAAAGGTTTTATTCATGCGGAGACTAGCTAAATAATCAAAACAGATTGACTTTGTCTAAACCGTAATTCTAAACGTTTTACATTATTTCCTTAAAAGTGTAGGAATTCATTGAATTGGGCTTGTGAGCACTGAGCAGTGAATGTATAACTTCAGCAGCAATAAGTTTGGCTTGAATCCAGCAGCAAAAGAAAGTAAAATCGGCGGCCAGTCTTAGTAAATTAGCAGATATCATCAAGTTTAGGGACAAAATATAAAAAATTTGGCATCTTATTCACAAACCCAAATTCAAGTTCCATACAGAAATTAAATTAGCATAATGAACAGCATCACATTAATATAAACAGCTAATTTACAAGTAAAATTGAAATATTACCAAAGCATTTATCTCCCTTGTAGTTAATTGAAAAGGAAGAAGAATGAAACCATACCCAAAGAACCCAAGTAGACACCTTGAAAGAAGTCCGCCCATGTCAGATTTGGCCTCGTCTTCCTATCAACAAAACGGAAAATATTTATAAATTAGGTAAATAGTAATGGTTCAAAAATCAATGGGGGATATTGAGTTTTTATAAAAATACACGTAAAGACGCATGTATTATTATTATAAATAAGCAATTTTTGTTTTTGAATTACAATATAATTAACTGGTATCTTATTAAAGTTTATCGAACTTGCTTAGTTAATGTAACGTAATATTAAAAGGAAATATGTGATTGTACATTATAAAAATCTAAGCCTAGAATAAGTTGATTCTTCTTTTAAATATCTAGGGAAAAAAATTAATCTTTCTAATACATATGGGATGACTTGAACCCTCAACCTCTCAATGACAATATCGGATTGGTATATAATTTTAGAAAAACATCTAAATGTCACAATGTGAGGTTCATACAATTTAAAAAATAATAAAATGTATAAATATCTAATGTATTATATTGATTGAAAAAATTCATATTTTAACTTAAATATATATAATCACGCTCAATTCCGGACATTCAGATTCTTTATACTAGAATCGGAGAATTACAGCGCTATACAAAGATTTTAATAAAATTTCGGGAAAAAGAAATATAAAACGTTCCTACGTAGGACGAATGCAAAACATAATTTGTTCGTCTATCTAGTAAAACATTAATAATATTGTCATAGTGATAATAAGAGAACAAATTAACAAATTAAAAACATGCAGTACAATATTATTGAATTTTCCTATTCAACTGTCTGACGCAAGTTTTTTTCATAAATAAAAACATTTCAAAGATCAAACCAAGATGAACAACAAGAGCTGTAGCAAAAGTAATTCTGTAATTAAGCTATAATCAAAACCCTCATGAATCATGATCATGCTCATTCCACCCGGCAAGTATTGCGTCTTGAACTAACACCATCACTATCACTGCTTTGATTCAGGGTTCGTTTGGGATTGTTTTTGGAGGCTTAAAAGTGATTTTGAGAATCTAAAAGCTAATTTTAGTGTTTGGCAAAAAAAATTCAAAATCACTTTGGTCAAAATCAGCCTCTCCTACAGCTGATTTTGAAAAGTAGAGAAGGAGTAGCTTTTATATTTGATTTTGAGAATCAATTTTATCCTTTAATATAATTCAATAAATATCCTTACAATTATTATCTAAACCCAAAACTATCCTATTTCAAATTAAAAACAAAATCAATATTTCAATAAATTTTATTTTTAATTAAATTATTATAATACACAATTAAAAATACTGTATGTATATATTTTTATATGTATAAGTAAATTTCATCCTACATTACATCTATTTTAGTCATTTATTTTTTTTACAGCAGTTTAACAGTAATATTTACCGAACATCCACAACTACTTTCAAAACTCACAGTACTTCTGAAAATAAAATTTACCAAACACTTAACTAATTCTCTACACAGCTGATTATTTCTACAGCATAACCAACAGTAATTATTTTAAAAGCTACGGCATTACCAAACTGGCTCTCAATAAAGTTACACAATTATTGCTAAGCCATATTGCTTTCCAGTCTAATGTGAAACAAAAGTGCAAAGAACCCACTTCTTTTTTTTTTCTTTTCTAATTAATTCTTTAGAGACTTGAAATTAAACCCAACAGGTTTCTTAAAAGTTTTGTGCTTATAATATACACATGTATAATAAAATGAAGATTTTGCAGATTAGGATTACGTTTTGAAGCTGATTTACTTGTATTTAATTATATCTTGCTATACACATACGACAATTAAGGTATGTATGTAATTGTGGGCCCCTGCTTAAGTTTGAAAATAAATAAATAAATAAATAAATAAAATACATAATTTTATTTGGCCGCTAATACGACTTAATTTATACTTAATAACAATACAGTAATACTACATATCCCAAATTTTTTATCCCAAATAACAATCTCAAATGATTTAGCATTCATTAATTGGTTACAATTAATTTTGTAAAGAATTAACAATAAATAGTGATTCTTTTACCATCACAATATCTTTATCCCAATTATATTGTGATGCAGAAATTAGAACCGAAGATAGTGATAATTTTCTACCATATGCAAGTATTGCCAAAGGATCATTTAATAAATGGACAACATTCTAATTTCTAAACAATCTTCCTTATCATTTAGCACATTCTGAAAACAAAATAAAAATAAAAACATCAGCAAGGTTGTTCAATTAGAGGACAATTGGTAAAACTTCTTATGAGTTAAATAAAAATGAAAAGCAACAAACATAAGAAACAATGAGTGCTCATATTATACTCAATTCTGACAATCCCATAAGTCTTCAAGGACAGAAAGAAATTTAACAGAAAATGAACACCAAATGAATGAGATTTTAACAAAAAATAGAAACAAGTTCACTCACGATATTAATCCAACAAAAAAGGTAAAAAATGGCCATTAAACTACTTGGTTACTGCAACCTCCCTCCATATTATCACTCACACTTTGACTATATTATACTGGAACTTCACTTAGCCTCCTCTGATTTCTTCTCTAGCTCTGATTCTGTCGCTGGTTCTATTTTCTTCTCGGCTGATTCCGTGTCTTCTGTTTTCTTCTCGGATGATATATTTTCTTCAGTTTTGGTCTCTGTGGCTGTAGCTGCAGGGGGAGCTTCAACTGTTTTCTCTGCTGTTTCATCCTTATCAGTAGCATCGACAAACGACTCTGGGGTCGGGGGAACCTCAGATTTTTTAGCCTCTAGGCTTGTAGTTTCGGATTCCTCTTTAGGCTTTTCGGCCTCTTTTGATTCTTCTGTCACTGTCTCCGAAGGAGCATTCTCACCTTCTGTTGAGTCCTTTCCTTGTTCATTCTGCAAACATTTTGCGTATGACCAAATAAAATTCTAGAATAAATATGTCTGTTCTAGAAAAATAAATGATTCAGTCAACGTAATGCTACAATTTTTTTCTCTCTAATGAACCAAATCTTTGACAAATAATACATCTCAAGCTAATCCCATAGATCAAGCCAAAATTTATGCACATAAAGAAAAAATCAGAGCTGTAAATTATCAGCCAAATAAATTTATTAATATTACTTTTTTTGAAGGCAGAGAGGGTGGACAAATTTCATATCATTTTTTAAACCACTATTTTTATCAAAATTCAAATTCGAGTAATCAACAATATAAAATTATTTAAAAACCACACCACCTGCCCTGCGGCTAGCCTATTAATTTCATTTGAAGAAAGGTGAGCAAGCATTAAAGATTACAGCATACACGTAACACGATTAGAGTGAAAATGAAAAAGAATTGCCGACCATTGGACACCAATATTGGCGACAGTTGAAAAATATAAAATCAAATGAACCCAATAAGCTACAGTACAACAAATAGTCTTTTTATGGATGTTGGTATATTCACCTTGACAATAAATTAAGCCATTTTATGGTACCCACCAACCGTATATGCTCATCCGAATATTATGTTTCTCAATAGTCATTTTCAATCTATTCAAAAGCTATATATTTAAATATCCAGGGCTTAATTGCTCATAGAATCAACAAATATAAACATATAAAATTGCAACTCATAATTAAAAGAAAGCTTTACCAAAATATTCGGTATTTAGCTCAAGTTGTGATTGAGAACAGCCTCATGATGGTCAAACAAAGCATGCAATGTCCCAATCATTCAACACTTTTTTCTGATGAAAATGAATCAAACTCCAAAAAAAATGAAGTTAAAATAAATTAAATTAAATTTTCTCTCTCTTTCACATGGGGGTACATGAAGACACACGAAACTCTAAAAGCCAGACAATGCCAGTGTCTATAATATCTCAGAAGATTAAAGAAAAAATAACCAGAAAATGATGCAATGTGAAACAGCAACAAAGAGAAAACAAACAACTGGTGGGTCCTTAAAACTAAGACCACTTTGTTTGTCATCAAATAAAAGATATATTCAACGAGAGCTAATACCAAAGATACCTTGTATATACCGATTCCCCAATACAACGCAATAGATTCTGAACCCTTTTAACTTTAGTGTTCATCATATGAAAACAATAAATGACAGAAAGCAGAAAAATTCTTCAATGAAAAAAAAAAAATCTTTTTGAGAGATTAATTTAGAGAATCTAATAGTTAAAAAGCGTGCCAACAAATATTGTACAAACAAAAAGACATAGGACAGCTTGAATAAAGTTAAACAATTGAGTATATTATATCGTGAAATCAAAGAGGCTGAGGATTTAATTTATTACTAAGTTTATTTAATTATTACTCAAAAGTTTCCTGAATTTGCCAATGAAAAAGTCATAAATTTCCAAGTTTTTACTTGGATATCTATTAAAATGACAACAAACTACCTAATTATCTATTATTTTCTTTCACTTTCTAGGCAACCATTTCAAATGTTGCTGGGATTGATTGCACCCACATACATTTTCAATGAATTCTAAACGTATTAGGCAATGATAAAGACAGAACATAAAAGTCTTTTTTTTTTTATTAATATCAAAAGACCATTTAAAACTTCAAGAAAAATTATTTCAATCAAGGAACTGAATTAACCATTTTCAGATAAATAAATAATTAATCTATAATTCAGAATTAACAATGATCTGGGTATCATCAGAAATAATCAAGATATCATATACCAATTAAATCAAAACATTAATATGCAAAAAATAAATCAAAATTAATTCCATAAACAGCAATTCAAAAAGGCTAATCACCAAATCAAAAAATGTAAAAACAAAAAGAAATTCATATTAATTGTCACCTTGAACAAGTTACTGAGAGATCGAGGCTTGGTTTCTTGATGATCAGCATCAACTTTTTTTTCATCTTCAACAATCTCCTTATTAACTTCTTTATTATTATCATCATCATCATTAGCAGTTGCAGCAGGCTGACCATCAGCAATTTTTTTATCACCTTCTTCAGCCTTTTTCTTCTGATCATCACCTTCTTCCACAACAACAACATCCTTTGCTTCAGACGGCACCGTCATCGTCGTCGTCGTCGTCGTAGTTGGAGTAGCACCGCCGCCACCTGCAGCAGCAACCTCCTCCTTAGCAGGCTCCGGTACCGGAGCCGGCGCTGGAGCCTCTCCCTCTTCACCCTTCAACACCTTTGGCTTCGTTGCACAACCCCCCATATTGATTTTCTTCTTTTTCCCTTTTTGTCTACAAAAAATTAAAAAAAAAAAAAGAGCTTATAACTTCTCTCTTTAAAAAACAAAAACAAAAACAAAATTTTTCTTTATTTTTTTTTAATTTTCTTTTTTAATGAGAGAAAGAGAGAGAATATAGGTGATTTATAGGGGAAGAAGAAGGGTGTTAATTAGTTCTTTCCGACATTCGTTCTGTGGAGAGAGACAGACAGACAACACAAACAGATCATTGGAAGAGTTTTTAAAAAGGTTTTTATTTTTTTATTTTTAATTAGTGGCCTATAATAATAATCTTCGTTAGAACTACATTGTATAGGGTTTGCTTATAAGTTTATTATTATAATTCATTCCTTTTTTTTATTAATGTTCTTGTAGGACTTGTGTAAGAGATTATGGTAACAGGTGTCACAGGCTGTAAGTTTTGTAGTGACTCTCTGTGTTTTTTTATGTTTATTAAAAGATTAGTATAATAATAATAATAATAATAATAATAATAATAATAATAATTAAAGAAAGAAGATGAAGAAGCTGAAAAATAGGAAAAGGAAGAGAGATGGGTGGTGGTGGGGGTGATGTTTAAATGTTTGTTCACGGTTTGAACGGGGAAAAAATCAATGGTTCTTTTTGTTTATTTATTATTTTGGGTATTTACTAATTAACATTCGGGTTCTTGAGTTTTTACAATTTCAAATATAAGGATATACTTTTTATATTTGTGACAAATGAGTCCCTTGTAAAGTAGCAATATCCAGAGGTGGTAATATGTGATACAACTCGTTTACCAAATACAAACATGACATACTGTCATTGAATTTTGTTTGACATAAGACGACATGATTATTAATGCTGAATTTGAGTCACGTACCCATTTTTGAAATTATAGAGTTTGAAATTATTTAATGATTATGTTAGGTTTCAATATTATCAAGGTTTGGACGTTTATCAGCAATCATTTTTATGTTAACTTTGTGACAATCTTTTATTAAATTTACTACAAAATATCTACTATGCCCCTGAAAGCGTTTTATTACGTAAAAAAACTTTTGGTATTTAGTTGAATTTTCGCTAAAAGTTAAGTGGTCAGGTAATTTAAAAAAAAATTGGCATTCAAATGATTATTTTACTCTTGTGACTTCAACATATACTAATGAAGATTAACAAATCGGTGGTTCAGTTATATACTTGAGAAACCTTAGTTGTATCAGTGATAAATTTTTAAGAAATTTGTGTAGTTTCAAACTTTTATTAAAAGTTAAGTGCGCCGCTAATATCCGCCCTCTATCATAAATATGTTAAACTGGTGACATAATTATGACCCGTTTCAACACTTTAGTAATTGCATGAGTTATTAGTATTTGAAATTCTTGACATTATTAATAAGTAGGTCAAGATCACCTAAGCTACATAAAAATATTGTTATACTTTTGTTTGACATGGTATTCCGATATAAATAATCACTCTAATTAATCAATATTGAAAATAACCTAATTACCTTCAAGATATTGAATTTCAACCACAAACATAAAAGTATGTAACCCGAAAGGTATCTTAGTCATTTAACAAATATTTATGGACCCAATTGATATAAATAGACAAATTATAGCCGTATTTATGAAAATGTAAAAATACATAAATACGGCTTTTATTATCACCCATTTTGTTTTTCGGTTTTGTGTTTTGTGTGTTGATCATTAGTTTCTAAATAAGTCCCACAGACTCCACGTGAGAGTTGCTTGATCAAAATTCAAATTTGATGGCGTTTGTTTGTTGGGTTTTTCCAAATTAAAAGGGTTGATTAATCTAAGCTGTTTGTTAGTCACAATCATATGTATACTAAAGAAAAATATTATAGTTAATACAGCGATTCTTAAAAAAGAAAAAAATTAATTTAATGTCTATGGACGCATATTTTTTTAACTAATTAAATATACAGTTGCGTATATATAGCAAAAGTATTTATTTATTTTTTCTGTAATAGTATAACTATGAAGAACATTGATGGATCATTTAGCCTTTTGGTATGCCGGCAGGGACTGCAATTTTGGCCATTAATGGGAAGACGGCATAGGCCAATGTTCTAATTGGAAATATCAACATATTGCACAAAAAATAAAGTAATAAATATATAGATAAATAAAACTTATCAGAACTTGATCTTCTAATTATTATTGATCAACATAGTTTCCTAAGAAGAAAGCCAAACTCAACATAAGAAACTCAATTTGTCCAACAATAAATTAATTAGGCATGGATTTGATTCAACCTCATAGATTTTAACAACAATTCAGAAACAAATCAAGTAAAGGTCATTACTTATCCATCTTGGATAATCCCATAATCCGATTTATAATAAATAAGAATAGAATGCTTGTATTAATAGAAAAAAAAATCAGATCTCAACACTTTATAATAATAACTTTGTTAAAATATAAAACTTTTTATTTACTTCATGTATTAATAATAGAATTTTGCAACCACCAATTAGCCTATAATGGTGGGCACCTCCTCATTTCATGATTTGAGGTTCAGAGTTCAAGTCTCCCATATCGTAAGAGTGATTTTCTTGTAATTTCATAAATATATTTTTGGGTTGTGCTTTAAGTCTTGGTAAGACTTTCTAATACTTCTATGGTATATATATTTGTATTACTACTTAAGGAAACAAAATTTTCTCCTTATCAATCAAATAATAATAAAAATTAGGGGGAGAGAGTCACATTTTAAGGCTTGTCACACAAGTCTTGACCCCTTTGACCAACATCATATTTGACTGGTGTAAGTTGACAGATATGTCCATTTTATCATAAATTTTTATTCAATCTTTTCAGTATTATAGAAAAACGTATTTGTAAGATTCTGTTGTACTTTGTCATACATATAAGTCTCACACTCTCTCTTATATTATGTAATGTTTAATTAAAAAGAGAATAATGCTACACATCCAAAATTTTTTTTCTCAAATAACTATCTCAAATTATTTGGCATTCATTAATTGGTTAATAGTTTTTTTACAAAATCCAGGTGAATTAATTGTAACCAATTAATGAATGTTAAATAATTTAGAATAGTTATTTGGGACAAAAAATTTGGGATATGTAGCATTATTGTTAAAAAAAATAATGATTTTATTGCTTTTAATAAAATTTACAGCATTAATAGTTGTCCCTCTTGAATAAAAAATTTCTGATTCTACCTCTTTCAAGGGGCAGGACTATTTGAACCCACTAAAATACTTTTTAAACCCATTTACTCTTTAAACCCATCATTGAAATCTGAAAATTAAAATTTTACTCTACACCCCCACCTAAATACCAAATATATCCTTAACAACCAAATTTTATCTTAATGTAACTGCTAAATACCCATCAAACATCATTAATTTAGAGACATCAACTAGTTGGATTTTTCAATTTAACTTAATAAAAATATGAAAATAAAGCTTAATCTAAATCAATCAAACAAAATTTAAGTTTTGGAGCTTTTCAACTAAACAATATATGTGCAGTTTATTATTAATTAATGAAATCAAGCATTAGGATTGAATTGATTTTTTTTTTAAGAGGAAACAAGCCATAAATTCCATCAGTTTAGGAAATGAAACAACAATAATGCGTTTATAACAATTGGGGCATGAGCTTTCAGTGAACATCATGCTTATGCGAACTCAACCAAGTCATAACATAATATTCCATTAAAAATTAGGAAAAAAAAAGGCGACAAATACGAAATGACAGAGCATCCTTGTATTTGTTTTCTTTCAGCAACTCTTCTCTCACTCTCCTGATCTCCGCTTCGCATTCCAACCTCTCTTGCTTTTCGTCTTGATGGAGGGCGATCCAGACATGGAGTTTGTCCATGGACTACCAGAAGAAATGGCCGCCAATGACATTGTGAAGTATGTTGATACTTTCACCATCTTAAGGCTTCTTCTTTCTCTTTGCTGCCGTTGAGTGTATCTTTATCAAAAATTACAGGACTTTTGCTTTTAGTTGGGAGAGCAAAATCTGAAAGTCGAAGATATTTAGGATTGAATTAATTTAAACAGATCAAATAAAAATTATAAAAAATAACTTTCTCTCTCTAGACCTCATTTTCAGATTTATCTCTAACCAAATAGCAAAATTAAAATAAGAATTGAAGTCATCATTTAAAAATAGAACTTAGATTAATTACATGGGATCAAAATCCATTTTTAGCTGTTGAACACTTGAAGCCATTGTTTTGCATTTAGCCACATAACTTGAATTCCCTTACTCTTAAAAGTTTGACTTTCGCCAAACTGGAAAATCAAAGATAGGTTACAACAACTTATAAATCTCAATCCAAGAATTAGATTTATTTCATTTAATTGCATAGTTTAATTGTTTGTAGAGATATTTGTAAAAAGAATTAGAGAAGTCCGTATAATTCTATCGTTTAAGAGATGAAGATGGATGATAAAGTGAAAGAGAGTTTAGAGATGGGTGTATAGAGTAAATTATTTCATTTAATTACATAATTTTGTCTTTAACAGTAAATTCATTAATGGATATTTTAGTAATAAATATTTTGAGAGTTTGAAGAGTATTTTGGTGGGTTCAAATAGTCCCACCCTATTTCAAGTTGTTGATGTCTAATTTTTTTAATTGCAATAAATTTGTCAGGCAGATATGGAGATCAAATAATTGAGAATCTAAGAAATTGATAATATGAAAAGGTTGTCGAGTTTAAGGGTAGCCGAAATATGCTGACAGAATATCCCTTGAGTTTGGCATATAAATTAATATTAGGCATGTAAGTTGTTTTGTGGGTGTCCATATAATTATATCGTGTGTTCCATTACATATTAAACACTATTTCTACATATGAAATTTTTTATTTTGTTAAATGTGCTCTCCACTCCACTTCTAATTATCTTAGGATCCGTTTGATATAATTTTTCAAATAGAGCTTATTTAAAAAAAAAATTTATTGGTAGAATTTTTACCAGAAAAGTTTTAGTTGTTTAGTTATCAATGCGAGCTTATATAAAAAAAATTATAAAATTACTTTAATATGCAAGTTTTTTAAAATTATATTTTGAAAGAAATGAAATAAGATTTGTCGAATTAGTAAAGGAGTTTTAGACATTTTAACATTTTAAAAAAGCTTTTCCAGCTCTATTTCCAAAAGTCTAAAATTTGAGCTTTTGCTACTATAAACAAAATAGCTTACTTAATCTTCAAAGCTCTACTAAAAATATATCCAAACAACAACAACAATAAAAAAAAATTGAAAAGATCTTATGAAATTAAATAACCACCAATATCAATTAGATAAGTCATACCAGACATACACTTAATTTTATATGTCTTGTAGTTTTTTTATATTCAGCTTATTCATTCAAGCTAGCTATCAATATTAAATATTTTTATGCGGTTTCATTAATTTAATTTCTGATTTCATTTCATATTTAATCCAACTCATATATAATGGTAAATAAAAAAAAAAGCTAATGACATAGATCTTAGATATTATATACTCTACATATATTATAAGAACAATAGTTATTTCAACAATTCAAAACTCCTGATTTTTTATTACGGTAATGCTACATATCTCAAATTTTTTGTCCCAAATAATTATCCCAAATGATTTGACGTTCATTAATTGGTTACAATTAATTCACTTGGATTTTATAAGGAACTATCAATCAATTAATAAATATCAAATCATTTGAGATAGTTATTTAGAACAAAAAATTTGAGATGTGCAGCATTACTCTTTTGATTAAGCAGTGATTCGAAAACACAAATTAATTATCCACACAAATTGGTCATACACACTTAACGTGACATGATGTAATTATAGAAGTGAAAACAAAAATGTTAATACAATAAATGAGAATAAAGAATTTGATATCATTATTTATTTTTGGTTTGATTACTCGTTCTCATAAGTGATATAATGTAGAGTCACTAATATCATTGGGCGCATTGAATAGTTCAAATATAGAGATGGCGAAAAAGCCCTGGCCGACCCGACCCATTCCCATAGGCTTTTGGCCTGGCCCTCCACATGTAGGCCTGGACAAAAGACTTAAGGAAAATGAATATTTTTTAAAAAAGTAAAATTATAAATTAAAATTTAAAAATAATGGAAAAATAAAAAAAGAAAGCCTAAATCCCTAATTCATATATCAATAATTATTCAAAAATCTAAAATTATACTACTATACTCTCTCTTAAGTATTAATTAATTAAGAGTGTGCTTGAATTAGAGAATTCAGTATTAAAAAATTAAATATCTAAACTTTCATATGCTTCATTTTCATTATTTATTTTTGGGTTAATATCACCTGGGTGATTTACGTTTCGACAAATTATAAAAAAGTGATATATGTTTCAAAAATAAGCATCTAGGTGACATACCTTTAATTTTTCCGTTAAATTTAACGGGAACAGTAAAATAATTATAAAATGATATTTTTACCCCTACAATTAATTATAAAATGATGTTTCTACCTCTATAATAGTTATAAAATGATATTTCTACCCCTACAATTAGTTAGAAAATAATATTTATGCCTTTACTCATTTATTTTTATTTTTTAAATAAAAAAATAAAAAATTGCATCTAAGTTTTATTAACTGGCTTTTTGTTTGTTAAAAGTTAAAACAAACAATTTTTTTAAAAAAAAAATTGTTTAAAAAATTTCTTGTTGAATCAAAATTTTCTTGTTAAAAAAAATATTAAAAAAATTGTTAGATTTAACATGTTTGATTTAACAAAAAAAAAGCCTATTAATTAAACTTAAATTAACTCAGAGGGACAAAAACGTCATTTCATCACAATTTTATTGTTCCCGTTAAATTTAACGGAAAAATTAACGACGTGTCATCTAGATGCTTATTTTTGAAACATATATCACCTTTTTATAATTTGTCGAAACATCAGTCACCCATGTGAATATTAACCCTTTATTTTTTTGTTTTAAAATATTCATTTTTTTAATTTATTATTAATTATAACAACTGATTGATTATTAACTCATTTTAAGTTTATATCAATTTAAAAATTAAAAAATAAGTCCTCTCTAATGGGTTTGGGCTCGAAAAAGCTCGACCAACCCACTTTACCATCCTTATTCAAACACACACAGAAAATTCTTTTTATAATACAAAGATATTTTAGGATCCAACATTATTATATTTACCACGGCATTTGGTTTATACTATTATCAAAAGTGGGAAATGCAAAATTCCAAATTCCTCTTTCCTTGGACTGACCACAATTTTCTTTTAATGATGGAAGAAATTTGCAAAACTTCTTTTTCTTTCAAAATGGTCGGTTGTGCTAATGGGTCTTAAAGCCTAAGTCCATTAATTCCCAAAAAAGGCCTGAGCCCATTAGCCCACCGACATATTTTTTTCCATTTTCAAGCACTAGCAATGCATAAGCCCATGAAAGAACAAAAATATCCAGCCCAAATACTTTGCAATTCATTGCCTTGATCAAATATGTTGTCATTCGACTCATTCCTCTATTGAATCATCCGAATCAAATTCTTTCTCGAGTGATGCTATTGGCAACCTTCAAAAATCTTTATGAAACCCCATCTCATAGAGTTAAAATTTTATCCCTATTTAAAATTACATAAAAGGATAACTAATTGTCATTAGTCAGCATTTTAGTTTATTTGTTTTGTTGAGTCAGTCAAAATAGTGGGTTACTAGTCCGAATAATAGGCAAGAATCTGATTTACTTGCTATTTCTTAGTTGCTATTGCTATTTTCTAGTTGGGAGTTGCGCTTTTGTTGTCAAGTTGCATTGAGTAGCAGTGTATAAATTGAGCATAATTTATTCAATAAAATCATCATTTGAGAATCAAACTAAATTCTTTGTTAGCTGTTCTATCATTATTTCTCCATTGTTATTCTTTGCCACTACAACATAGCTCGAGGAAGGGCTAGAGGAAGGGGACGTGGTCAAGCCATTGGAACATATCATGACATTGTGGTATCAGAGCCGCCAATGGCTAATGATCAGCGCCTTCAGCGACTCGAGAATCAAGTTGAGAATCTTAGTTCTAGGCAAGAACGACTCCTAAAGCAGATGGAGGAGATGATGACAACAATGAACTCCCGATTAAACGTACCGGATGAGGGATCCGTCAACAGGAATCGGGGACCACAGGGACAGGGTGGTTCTAGTGAAGCAGGCGGTTGGATGGCTCTAAAGCTTGCCAAGTTGGATTTTCCACGTTATGATGGCTCTGAAGATCCAAAGTTATGGATTTGCAGGGCAGAGCAATTTTTTGATTTCCAAGGAATGGCTCCTAACGATCAAGTTCGATTGGCAGCATATCATTTGGAAAGGGATGCACAGTTATGGTACCAACATCGTAAGAATCAAGGACAACTTGTCACATGGGAAGGTATGAAGGTAGGATTGGTAGAACGATTTGGCTCCGTCGAATATGAGGATTCCTTCGGTGAATTATGCAAGCTTAAACAGACAGGACCTGTGTCTGAGTATCAGACTCGATTTGAAAGGTTATTAGCCCGAGCTGGAACCTTAACAGACAAACAGAAAGCAAGTGTTTTATAAGTGGGCTAAAAGAGGGGCTACGAATTGATGTGCAAGTGCAAAATCCTCTAAACTTGAGTGCAGCAATTGGGTTGGCCCGTACTTATGAGTTTAAGACAAAAGAAGTCAAACGACCTACAAATACACCACTCTCCTCCTTTGGACGAAATTCTAACACACAACTGGGCATATCAAATTTTTCTCGAAACTCCACTTCTGACCGAACACCACCAATTCGTAAGTTCTCCCCAACAGAACTCCAACGATGGCGGGAACAAGGATTGTGCTATAATTGCAATGAGAAGTATACCTATGGACACAAATGTAAGAAATTGTTCTTCATCGAGGCTGAAGAGACGGAAGAGCTAGAAGACTATACAGAGGAGAGAGACATTGTAAAAGAGACTCCCGCTATTTCGTTGCATGCTCTTGCTAGGGCCCACTCTTCACAAACAATGCGACTTCAGTCAAGTATTGGTAAAGTCCCATTGACTATTTTAATTGATTTTGGTTCAACTCATAGTTTTCTTCATCACAAATTTGCAAAAATTGCGGGACTTAAGCCTGAGCAAGGTTGTCTACTTAGTGTGATAGTTGCCAATGTGGAGAAATTGACTAGTCTAGGTCGTTGTAAAGGAGTTCAATTACAATTACAGGGAACACAAATTGAAGCAGAATTCTACCTTATTTCTCTAGAAGGATGTGATGCAGTGTTGGGGGCGCAATGGTTATGCACTCTTGGTCTTATTCTTAGGGATTTTGACAAAATGGAAATGCAGTTTACTAAAGATGGGCGTCGGGTGATCTTACGAGGTTCCACTATTTCTGAATTTAAAGCTCTTGAGGGAGACACAATTCAGAAAACATTAAGGCAAAATCAAGGATGAGGGATTATCTTACAACTTTGCTCAATTACAGCAGACCAAGAGCCAACAGCAATCCCCGAGGTAACACAGAATGATGGTCTGAGTTCCTTGCTTACTGAATTCTGTGATGTTTTTGAAACTCCAATAGGACTACCACCCTCGCGACCCCAAGACCATCGGATTTCTCTTCAGCCAGGTTCTAGACCAGTATGTGTTCGCCCTTATCGATATCCCTATTTTCAGAAATAAGAGATTGAGCGGTTGGTTTTAGCAATAAAGAAATGGAGACCGTACTTGTTGGGGCGTCATTTTATAGTTCGAACTTATCAACGAAGGTTAAAATACTTATGGGAGCAGCGAATAATGACAGAACCTCAGCAGAAGTGGCTGCTCAAACTGATGGGATATGATTTTTCCATTGAATACAAGAAGGGAAAGAACAATGCAGCAGCAGATGCATTATCTAGAACAAAGATGCAGGAAGAGCTCAGTTCAATCTCATGCCCTTTACCGCAATGGTTAGAGACAATTCGAGCTGAAAATCAGTCCCATTCCGAGTTGCAACAACTACATGAGAATCTACAACAAGGAGAAGCAGTGGGTCCTTGGGAGAATCGAGGTGGAATTTTATTCTTTAAAGAAACGATATACTTACCTGCTAATTCATTATTAATTCCAATAATCATCCAAGAGATCCATGATAGCAGTCATAAAGGATTTTACAAATCCTTTCACAGGATCAGAGAAGTTTTCTATTGGAAGCACATGAAGGAAACACTTGAGAATTATATTAAACAATGTGATGTGTGTCAACGCCACAAAGTAGATCATCAATTACCCTCGGGTTTCCTCCATCCTTTGCCTATTCCAACATAGGTATGGACTGATATATCCATGGATTTCATTGAGGGGCTACCCTTATCTAAAGGAAAATAGTTCTTTTTGTGGTGGTGGATCGGTTGTCTAAACATGCCCATTTCATTCCAATGTCTCATCCTTTTTCTGCTCCTAAGGTGGCACAAGTGTTTTTTGAGAATGTATTTAAACTTCATGGCATGCCAAGATCAATTGTATGTGATCGGGATTCCATTTTTTTGAGTTCTTTTTGGAAGGAGCTTTTCAATTTGCAAGGCACTCATTTCAATATCAGCTCATCTTATCACCCACAAACGGATGGGCAAACGGAAGCAGTGAATCGAACTATTGAGATGTATTTGCGTTGCTTCACAAGTGCCAAACCAAATGAATGGGTTCCCTGGATTTCTTGGGCAGAATTCTGCTACAACACTAGTCTTCATGCTTCCACTCAGAAAACTCCCTTTGAAGTAGTATATGGTTAAGCTGCATCTAACTTGTTAACTTATGTTCCTGGTACAGCTAAAGTAGAAGCTGTAGATCAAACATTGCAAGCTAGAGATCTGGTGATGCGAGAACTAAGAACTCAGTTCCAGCAAGCACAAAATAGAATGAAAGCTGCATATGATCGTGGAAGAGTAGAAAGAGAATTTTCTGTGGGGGACTGGGTGTATTTACGTCTGCAACCTTACCGACAAACCTCAGCGGCTCTAAGATCTTCAAACAAACTCTCCCCTCATTTCTACGGTCCTTATAGAGTGTTGGAGAAAATTGGCTTAGTTGCTTATCGTCTCGATCTTCCACCAGGAAGTAAAATCTATCTTGTCTTCCATGTCTCTCTATTGAAGAAACAATTGGGTGCCCAAGATCGAACTCTCTCTTGTCTTCCATCTGTTGCTAATGAAAATGAGAAATTCAGCCTCGTCCATTAGCGATTCTGAAACAACGTCTGAAACAACGTGGGAGAGGACGCAGAAGTGAAGTATTGGTTCAATGGGATGGCCTTCCAACTTCAGAAGCTACTTGGGAACAAGAACGCTCTTTCAAGGAGAAGTTCCCTGACTTTGAAAGTCCTTGAGGACAATGACCTATTCATGGGGGAAGGAATGTCATGAGTCAGCATTTTAGTTTATTTGTTTTGTTGAGTCAGTCAAAGTAGTGGGTCACTAGTCCGAATAATAGGCAAGAATCTGAGTTACTTGCTATTTCTTAGTTGCTATTGCTATTTTCTAGTTGGGAGTTGCGCTTCTAACATAGTTTGAAATAAATATTATTTCTTCGCCAATTTAATCGCAGGTAGATTAGATGATTTTTCTTCTTTTTTGAAGATGGCCATCAATTTACTATAATTTTAATTATTTTTATTGATAACTCTTCTCTCAAAAAAATTTTACAGCAATTATATCTCTAAATATTTTATCAACTATATCTTGCGTATAATTTAATATTTACAGCTTCTTTCTTTCATTTTTGTTCTCATTAAGTGCAAGTTTATTTGGTCATGTTTGATTCTTTTCAAGTCTTAAAATTAATTCAACTTCAAAAGAGTTACCCATTTTTTTTTTCCTAAAAAATACTAGTGCTCTAGAAGTTGTAATAATATCCATAATTTAGTTATCAAAATGCTGGATTCCAATGCAATTTTCTTTTTCCTTTTTGTTCCAAAGAGTAAGTAAGCGAGAAGAGAAAAATATAGAGACTTTTGTTCAAATTTAGAATGACAAATAGAAACAGTGAAAGATTGATTAACGCTGATGAGCATATGATCTAAAAAGCGATTTTTTGCCACTAAACAAAAAGAAAGAGATGCGGTGCACACGAAAGGCATTTTCAGAATCAAAGTGTGAGGATTTAAAGATAATATCATTTTCTGGATTATGTAGTGGGGTATTTTTAGTAAAGGGATTTGATAGGGACACTTGAGGGGTGCTAATAGCTCAACTCTTCTTCTTTGGATACCCACAACACAAAGTCCCAACAATTTTTAGTAAACAACAAATCCCATTTCGTCACGTGTTCAAATGCACAAAATAACATAAAAATCAACCGTAATTAGACAAATAAACTAAGCAAACCTGATTAATCGACAAGATTTAGGATCCACAAGAAACCTCATCCAGTGATTGAGGGAGGGGAGCGATGAGGCACACTTCAAGGAAACGCTAGTTATTTTCTTTCAAAATTCCACCACATAAAACCTAATCCAGTGGTCTCATCACCTTTTGTAACACTATCTTATTTTTAAACAATACTCGTACTCTTTCATACCATAAATATTGTTAAAAACTTAAAAACCTTTTGCCGTGAAAAAGGTTTGTGCTGCTGCAATAGGCAGATTACTTTAAATGCTCCTCTTTTAACTCATACTACTGCTCTAATGCATAATATTTTAAAAAACACCAGTTCCATACGAAATTGAAACCAAGTCAAGACTTGTTTCAAAATTCATTCGTTTAACCAATATTTGGAGAGAAATAAAAACAGCAGCATCTATATATAGCAGCAACTTGCAGCCATTGTGTTTCTTCATTTAATTAGGAAAGGGATGATTCTGTAAGAATGACTCGCCACTAACAGGATCCTAAGATTATCTGATGTCTTTTTGTTCGTTTTTAACGCTCTCACTAGGGTATTTGGCTAGACATTAATATTTTGTTTAACTTTTTTATCCAAATAGCAGTCATTGCTCTTTTCTGATAGTTGGGTTACAAAATTCAAATGGATATCTCTAATCTCGGTCGATTTGCCAACTTCGGAAAAACTTGCGAGCAAATATTATTAAAATATTTAGCATCTTGTTTTTAATAATAATTAATCAGCTGATTGAGATGTACAAGAGCATGACAATCACTCAAAATGGGGTTAAATTTATTGGGAGTAACAGTTTTCGTTTGTTTGTGATTATCTTTTTCTGAAAGTTGTTCAAATCAAGACACTAAGACAGCAAGTCCTACAAAACAAGACTTTGATCTAGTGAACCATGTGACTCCAAGTAGTACAGTTCTTTAAAACGATTGAATTGGCCCCATGGTACCCCAAAAAGCTAGAAGTTCGGTGCCGCCAGCATATTGCTTCAATTTTGTTGCCTGAAGATCTATTTGAAGCAGAATAATAATTCTAATTCCATTTTTATTCTCTTACTCTACAAACATTTTGCAGCAATTTTGAGCCAAAATTGAAACAAAGCACTGAAAATGGGCAGCGGAAATGAGCACATAGTGATGCTACCATTGATGGCTCATGGCCATCTCATACCATTCTTAGCTCTAGCAAAGCAAATCCACCAAAGCACCGGCTTCAAAATAACCATTGCCAATACTCCTCTTAATATTCAATACCTTCACAATACCATTTCCTGTACTAACCCCAATTCCTCAGAAAAATTCAACATCAATCTTGTTGAGCTCCCTTTCTGCAGCTCTGATCACGGCTTACCACCGAACACTGAAAACACTGAGAACTTGCCTCTTGATCTAATTATCAATTTTTTCGCTTCATCACAAAGCCTCAAGACCCCATTATATAATCTTTTAATGGGCATCAAAGAGAAAGAAGGCAAGCCTCCAATTTGTATAATAACAGATGTTTTCTTTGGATGGGCTGTGGATGTTGCAAAAAGTGCAGGTACTACTAATGTTACTTTTGCTACCGGTGGAGCTTATGGCACCTTAGCTTATATATCTTTGTGGCTTAATCTTCCTCACAGGAAAACAAACTCTGATGAGTTTACCCTGCCAGGGTTTCCTGATAGATGCCATTTTCATGTCACTCAGTTGCATAAGTATTTGAGAATGGCTGATGGTACTGATGATTGGTCTAAGTTTATGCAGCCACAGATTTCACAGTCATTGCAGTCTTATGGGATGTTGTGTAATACTGCTGAAGAGTTTGAACCTGGAGCATTGCAATGGCTTAGAAACTACACAAAGCTTCCTGTTTGGACCATCGGACCTCTACTTCCTCAATCTTATCTCAAGAAATCGTCCTCATCAGCTCCTTCCGGTTCTTCAATTTACAATCAACATTCAGGGAAAAAACCTGGAGTAAATCCAGAGAAGATCATTGAGTGGCTTGATTTACATGATCCTGGCTCTGTTTTTTACATTTCATTTGGTTCACAAAACACAGTAAGTTCATCCCAAATGATGGAACTGGCTATTGGTTTGGAAGCAAGTGCTAAATCTTTCATCTGGGTCATTAGGCCACCAATTGGTTTTGACTTGAAAAGTGAATTTATATCAGAATGGTTGCCTGAAGGATTTGAAGAAAGAATCAAAGAAACTAAACAGGGCTTGTTAGTGAGAAACTGGGCACCCCAGTTGGAGATTTTGTCACACAAATCAACAGGAGCATTTTTGAGCCATTGTGGCTGGAATTCAGTGGTGGAAAGTTTAAGCCAAGGAGTGCCAGTGATTGGTTGGCCAATGGCAGCAGAGCAGGCTTATAATTCAAAGATGCTTGTTGAGGAAATGGGGGTGGCTGTAGAGTTGACAAGAGGAGTTCAAAGCACGATTGTAGGACATGAGGTGAAAAATGTGATAGAAATGGTGATGGACAAGGCAGGGAAGGGGCAAGAAATGAAGGAGAAAGCTGAAAAAATTGGAAGGCAAATAAGGGCATCAATGACAGAGGATGGAGAAGACAGAGGATCCTCTTTAAAAGGATTGGATGATTTTGTTAGGTCCATTTTCTTAAGAAGACAAGATCAATCAGTGTAATATCCCTCGTTGCAAACACTTGAGTTAATAAGTTTATAAGTCTTCTCCTAACTTAATAGTGTATTTTGGGTTGCAATCTGCAAAGTCTTATCAGTTGTTTGCTTTTAATTCTTTGTGACGGAATTAGAGTGTGTGCGATACTTTTTTTTTTTTTTATGGAATAATTTGATCCTTCCAAGAGTTGTAATCAATTTCATCTACTTTTTCTGCTTATTATTATTTTAGGTGTTCAATATTCATTAATTCAAAGTCTTTGAGACCAATTACGTTGTGACACCGCGAAAAAAAAAAAGTTTTGAATGGTTTGAGTCGCGTTTGTGCCAACTTGATCAACAATTGTGTCGGGTTTGGATTTAAATTTTTGACACGATAACCGTTTAAGTTGACATTTATTTTACACGATTGGAGAAAAGATAAACAATAAACATAGAATCACGGTTTAATTAAAACAATGAAACTCCATCTTTGATTGTAATTTGTAGAGACAAAATTGATTTGAAAAAAAAAAACATAATGAAACCTAATAATGTACTGGAGCAGAATCCGGATTCCATGCATGCAAATTGAAACTATGGTAATGGGTACAGTTATGCCAACAGCCCAACGTGACATGACATGATCATATTTTCTATATTAATTATAGGTTAATGAACTAAACTGTTATATTTTGTTAGTAGTAGTTAGCACCTACATTAGCTATAGGGGGTATTAATAAATCCTAATGGAGAAAAAAAAATCATTAACTGAAGATCTCCAACTCTTCTCCATAACCCCAGATGACAATCTGTTAAAAACGTCCCAGCTATTTTCTCTCCAAATTCACAGTTGTATTACCAACTTCTAGTTAAGAGGCAGTGCATATATACGTGTGTGTGTGAATGAGATTCCTACATTAACTCGAAACATTTGCACTTTCGGATTAACTCTTGTATAATTGAGAACCAGAGTTAGAAAGTGTTAAAAGGAAATGGTTTCCATTTTAATTAATCTAATTTTTTTATTTAGTTTCTACCCGGCAATTGCTGTGACAGGCAATGAAATTGGGGCAAATGTATTACAGACCTACATTGTTCATGTGCAAAAGCCAGAGCAGGGTAATTTTTCCACGAAAAAAGATTTAGAAAGCTGGTATCATTCGTTCTTGCCAGCCACCATCTCAAAATCATCAGTCGATGATCATCATCAATCACGCATGCTGTTTTGCTACAAGAATGTGATGTCAGGTTTTGCTGCCAGGCTGACAGCAGAGGAAGTGAAGGCTATGGAAACAAAGAAGGGTTTTATATCAGCCCATGTTGAAACGTTTTTGGGAACACATACAACACACAGCCCTAAATTCTTAGGTTTGAATCAAAATTCAGGATTCTGGAAGGATTCAAATTTCGGAAAAGGGGTTATTATTGGAGTAATAGACTCAGGAGTGAAACCTGATCACCCTTCATTTAGTGATGAAGGAATGCCTCCACCACCAGCTAAGTGGAAAGGGAAATGTGAATTAGAGGGGGCGACTTGTAATAACAAGGTGATTGGGGTGAGAAATTACCTTAGTAGCATCGGTGTGCCAGCTGTTGATGATGATGGGCATGGAACCCACACGGCAAGCACGGCCGCTGGGAATTTCGTGGATGGTGCCAATACGTTTGGTTTGGCAAATGGCACTGCAGTGGGCATGGCGCCTTTAGCTCATTTGGCAATATATAAAATTGGTGATGGAAAACATGAGAAAGGTTTTCAGAGTAGAATTGCTGATGCAATAGAAGCCGCTACTCAAGACGGTGTTGATGTGATTTCGATTTCGTATGGTTCTCCTGCCTCGGCATTTTATGATGATCCAATTGCAAAAGCAGCGTTTACTGCTGTACGAAATGGCATTTTTGTGAGCTGTGCGGCAGGGAATAAGGGACCGACTCCTGGTAGTTTAACTAATGGGGCTCCATGGATTCTTACTGTGGGAGCAAGCACCACTGATAGAAGCATAGTTGCATCGGCACAGCTAGGAAATCATGCAACATATGACGTTGAAACCCTTTTCATGCTGCCCAGTTTCACTTCCATGCAATTGCCTCTTGTTTATCCTGGCGAGAGGAATTCATCGGCAGCATTCTGCTTGCCAGGATCTTTAAGTAATATTGATGTCAAAGGCAAAGTAGTGGTATGCGAGAGAGATGGAAATACGAGGAGAAATGAAACGGAATATTATGTCAACGAAGCTGGTGGTGCTGCCATGATCCTAATAAGTGACAAGTTTGATGCTTATAGTGCTGTAATCGATATACATGTACTTCCAGCAGTGCAAGTAGGTTATGCAACTGGGGAGAGCATTAAAGCTTATATAAATTCAACATCGTCACCAACTGTTGCTATATTATTAAGAACAAGCAACAAGAAATCTGCTCCTGAAGTTGCCCACTTATCAGCAAGAGGACCCAACAAAGAAAGCCTTGGAATCTTGAAGCCAGATATTATTGGACCCGGTATGAGAATATTAGCTGCCTGGCCATTTTCTCAGGATAACATAACAAAAACAAAAGCCACATTTGAGATGTCAGATGGCACATCAATGTCTTGCCCTCATCTTAGTGGTATTGCAGCTTTGCTCAAAAGCGCCCATCCCGACTGGTCACCTGCTGCTATAAAATCCGCCATCATGACTACTGCTGATATAGTAAATCTGGAAGGCAAGCCAATTATCAATAACTACAATCTTCTGCCGGCTGATTTATTTGCTGTTGGTGCAGGCCACGTTAACCCATCAAAAGCAAATGATCCAGGGCTTATTTACGATATCCAGCCCGATGATTATGTTCCTTATTTATGTGGCTTGAATTACACGGACCAACAGGTACAAAGCATTGTGGATCGTGATGTGCAATGTTCAAAAGTGTCAAGCATTGCTGAAGCAGGGCTAAATTATCCTTCATTTTCTATCAAATTGGGGTCTACTCCTCAAACATATAATAGAACAATAACAAACGTGGGCGAAGCTAATTCATCCTACACTCATCAGATTGTCGCCCCAGAAGGAGTGGAGATTAGTGTACAACCTAATCAAATATCTTTTACGGAAAGAAACCAAAAGTTGACGTACTCAGTAACATTCACTAGAAGCCCAAAAACAAGTGCATCTTATGCCCAAGGATATTTAAGCTGGGTTTCAACTCAACATACAGTGAGGAGCCCTATTGCTATAAGTTTTGAGTAATGAATACTGCAGTCTGCAAATAGCTAACTGGCGATATAACAGCAATGAAAAATTCATATATGGACCGATCCCCACAGTACCATCTACCAAAATTAAGCCAGCGTGTCATGAATTTATTTTTCTCTCACCTTATTATTGGTCATTTTTTATAATAAATGTACATTTGTTTATATTTTATTAGACAACTCGTGAATGATGTGGTTTGCCCGCCTCCTGGACGAATCACTACCTGAAAGCGGAGAGAAAAACTCTCCCAATTACAATGTAAGGAAGCTCGAGAGTAGTGATGATTGTGACAAAAATTGAAGAAACTAAAGTTCACTCTTATTTTTTTACATGGCTCAAATGCCTATTTTACAAGGTATTCAATATCATAAAAGAGAATTAATCAAACATTATAAATGAGAGAGTTTTATCAAATAAATGTACAGGGACACATTAACGGTCTTGATTCTTGCCATAAGTGTATGTTATATTGGTCTTGATCCTTTCTCATATATGCATTATATAATCTATTGATTCTTGCGTATTTCACGATGATATTGATTTTTATTTTACATACATAAGAGAATGCATGATATCTTCATGTGATTCTTATAAGATTATATGTCCATGTAATATTTTCATTAAAAATGACATTTGCACCTTAAAATATATTTTGGTAAATTTGGAAAATTAGAGTTTTACTTTACACACTCCTTAAATAACTAAATAATCCTCAGTTAAAATATTTTATTACATCATTTTCTTTCTAGACGAATAAAAGAAAAATCATTTTCATACCAAACTTAATTGTTTGCTGAACATGTTCAAATCAATGAACGTAATTTTTTCTTTTTAATGTCTTTCCATGTGAATATTTGAAGCTATTGATTGAGCAAAATTATTTTCTCAACGTTCCATCCATCATGAACCTAATGACTTACTAATATGCGTGAAATTTGATAACCACTTCATTGTAGAGATGGAAGGAAATCCAATACATATTATGTATAAAATAATCCTTCATATTATATAATTCATGCTCACAAAGTTAACCAAGAAAGTATGCAAGGTTTAGCTTTTATGAAACAAAAAAAAAAAAAGTTGGGAGTGGAGAAAACAAATGTGCAAATTGAAGGTTAGATGGTTATTACTTATAGGATAACCTATCTATAGTAATAGTCTATATAGAAATAACCTTCATGTAGTCATAATAAATTCTAGTCCCAAATTGAGCTAGAAATAAGAATAAATTCCAAATTGTAATAAGTTATAATTTTTTTTAATTATGTCTTAAGGTACCTCCACATAGTAATAATAATTTGTAAATTGCAAAAAATATATGCTATGTTACATTAAAGATTTAAGCTGAAATAAAATATTTTTCTAAAGTTGTTTGAAACAATGATCCATTATTTAGACTTTTAAGATAGCTTTGCATAATTTCAATACTACATAGATATATATATATATATAGTCCCGATCTGGTTCTGGATTTAATTTACTGGGAAATTTATTAAACCGCACAGTTTAATAGTTTTATGCACTTTCACAAACATTAACACTATTAAGCCTTGCGGTTTAATAGCTTTTTTGGACTTTCTCGCATTTTAAAATTCCGGATCAAATCAGAACTATATATATGTTACAATTCAAATTTTAAAGTGCAGGAAAGTCAGGGAAAGCTTTAGAACCGCATGGCTTTAAAGACTTAAAAACTTAAAACGCTTAAACTGTGTGGTTTTAAAGCTTTTCTGAATTTTCCTGCACTTTAAAATTCTGAATTGGAACCTTTATATATATATACACACACATACATCGAGGCTGGTTCAAGAGATATAATAAACACAAATTAATGACCATTAGATTAAAAAAGAATGAAAGGTGAAAATTAGATGACATGGATTATTAATTATAAAAGTCAAGATTAAAGTTATTTTTAAATTTAAAATCTAGCAAATAATGTGGGTTCCACCATATGGTAATTAATTATTTCCTTAATTATTCTTTCTCTTACCTTTGGTTTCCTTCTCCAATCAAATCTAAAAAGCTTTTCATATACTTAGTTTTTAATGGATTTGGGTGTGAAAGTTGAAAGTGCAAAATCCACTAAGAATATTGAATTTATTTTTGTTGGGATGTAAGGCGTCTCGTTTAGCCGGGTTGTGCGTGCCATTTTGTCCTTTATGGGGGTGAAGGAAGAGTGAGAATATGATGGATGTGATGACAGGTTGTGACTTGGGCTTAGAGAGCTTGAAAAATTGTTTCGGGCCTGCAAAACAATAAATGAGGGTTAGAATGAAGCTGGGGGTGGCCGGCGACCACACTCTCACACTCAAGTCAGAGTTTGGTAATATCAAGTTCGAGAGCTTGCAAGCTCTTAGTAATGGAGGCTTAAGGTTAAAGATGACCTCTGCCCCTTTAGTGTAGACGTGAGTTATATTTTGAAAATGAATCATGAGTATATTTATATGGATTACTCGGGTTACCTAGCCACTTGGCGTTATTTCATTGGCATCCGTTGCTGATGTGACAAAGATATTCTTATTTTTATTCATATAACCATTTGAATATTTTGAATATGCGTAGAGAGCAAGTTTAGGATGTGTACATGTGTCAGTTGTAGAAGAATGGTCCAGTGTAACTATGCTGAGGTCGTTGGGAATTTGCAGGCGTGGTAGGAGATGACAGGTAGTCCTGACTGTTCGAACAACCACTTTTTTGGCCTATTTGTAGGCATGACAGGTGGCTATCTCCTTTCTTTCAACATAATATTCCTTTTTCGATTCTTTATCTTTTTTAGAAAGAATTAGTTAACCTTTTTGGGACAACACTTACTTCGTCGTTGTCCTGACCTTTTTGCCTTCGCACGGTCTACCCCGGGTACCAGGGAACACTTGAGTACCTGGGGCACTTGGATTGAACCAATATTATCTTGATAATTTTCTACCATTATAAAGCTTCATATTGATACGTGGCATTTTATCATCTAATTTATCAATTCTTCCCCAAACATAATTCAAGCAGACAAAATCGTAAAAGACGAATAAAAGCATAAAGACTTTGATGTTAATTGATTTGCATGGATTTATACAGAGAAGCTATATAAAAAAAGATAATTTAAACATACAAGTACCAATTTCTTTACTTCTTAGCAACAGATGAGCCGATTGAATTTTTTTTTTCTTTTTTTATATCCATCAAAATCTCGTTCAAGGAAATTCTTCAATAACTGGACATAAGAGAGAAAAACTAGATTTTATAAACGAAATATTTCATTGAAAGCCAGCTCTAAACTTGATTACCCACCATATCAATTTATCCAATTGCATAAAACTTAAAGAGTAATGCTACACATCCCAAATTTTTTATCCTAAATAATCATCCCAAATGATTTGGCATTCCTTAATTGGTTATAATTAATTCACTTAGATTTTGAAAAGAACATATCAACTAATTAATGAATGCCAAATCATTTGGGATAAAAAATTTAGGATATGTAGCATTATTGAAACTTAAAAGAGCTTATAGTTTTTTTTTGGAATTAATTTCAAATAGATGTCTGATACTGATCTAAAGAAATTGATTTTGATGGTTTTAATTTTTCCATTTATTTTTGTTGTGCAATATAGAAGAGAGAAATGAGAAAATATGAGTAAAAGAAGAAATAGAGATTAAATACCAAAGACAGGAAAGAGAAAAATATTATTATAATTAATAATTCATGTCCTCTAATATTCACCTTTCATTCTTTTTTGATCTAAAGGTCAAAAATTTGTGTCTAAAATTGTATCTCTTGAACCTGTCCCATTGATGAGCACATATTATATACATATTTTGTCCTTTATTATATAATTACTAGTTCTTTTTATTTGTTACCTTTAGTTAATTGATTTATTTTATTGAACAGAGGAATAAATTGAAGATTGGGAACAAATTGTGCTTTAAGAAATCAAATTAGAGAAAATCTGAAGATTATTTGAATTTATTAGTAGAAGGCTTATGGCTAAATTAGAAATTAAATTAATTGGATGAATTTGCAAGAACATCATGTGAGAAGCAAAAGCCAAATTAAATGGCTTGATTGTTGAGAGCAAGAGCAACTCATTAAAAGTCAAAGAAAAGAATTGCATGGGCTTTTTAAATTGTAAAGCCTTTTGGCTTTAGGTTAAAGGAGATCGGTAGCTTAGGTTAGCTTTATAAAAGCCAAGCCTTTGGCTTTTGCAGGGGGGAAAACCGCCGATAGAAGAGAATTGGAACAGAAGCCGCACAATAGATTCTAGTGGTTTTATTATTCTCAATTTCTCTCAGTCTTTCTAATTTTTTATATTAGGGTTAAGGATGAAGTCCTATTTAATGAAATAAATAAATTTTTATTCAATTAATTCCCTATATGTGTACTTTAATTTTTATGGTTTTTACTTCACATGTTTGGTTAAATATTATTAAATCATTTCACCAATTCTGCTATGCATTATCGATTGTTAGGATAAATATTTGACTAAACATATGCTTGAATTTATAAAGTTTATATGTGATTATCTTTGAATCCGTGTCTTTCAATAAATTGTTTACATTGAGTGTTTAGGTAAACTTTGACTCTTTGTTATTCAATATGTTTATATGGGATGCTTAGATATCATACTGTTAAGCAAAAAAATAACATACATAAGATTAATTGTAATTAGGCTTAATTGTTATATCCATGAGTAGACATAAATTGATTTCGAGTTGTCACTCCAAAATTGAGAATTGATTGGTAAATAGATAATTGTTAAGTTGAACTGTGGTGGATTCTGAAACTCTGATAGCTTTAATCTCTTGATTTCTTGCATCAAATTACTCGTTTTTATTTTAATTGCATTTTAAGTTTTAATTTCTTCAAACAAAATATTTTATTTTCAATTAGGATATAGTTATAATTAGCTTAGATTAAATTTGGTTTTCCTAAAAATTGACAATCCCTGTGGGTTCGACCTCGTTATTCCTAATCTATATTATAATAGATTCGTGCACTTGCGAGTAACTATATCTATCTTATTTATCAATGCCGATACATTAGATTTGACATGCTCCACTTCTATATCACTTGCACTAAGGATAACTAAATCAAAATAATAATTTTTGTAACGACACCTCTATTAAGTTATAATTAACTTGCTCATAACAATAAAATTAGTTTGGTGCTAACATTATGATTATTGAAAGGTTTTACTATATTAGGGTCTTTAGAGAATAATATAAATAAATGTGTCATTTTTTAGATAGTTTTGATTAGGGAAAAGGCCACCAACACCTCCAAGATTTGTTTAAATGGTCACATACATCCCTTTAGTTTGATAAATGGTCACACAGACCCTTTTTTTACTATTATATCCTTAATTACAACAACTCAAAAATTAATTATAAATAAACTTCTATAATAAATATAAATTAAAACTAAAATAATATAATATAATATATAAAATAAGAAAAAATTTATAAATTATTTTAAATATTATAAAATCATTTTAACATTATTAATTTGTCATATTCTTTTAACAATAATAAAATCTATTTGAAATTTTAATAATATTAAATTAATTATACTTAACATTCATGGTAATTTGTAAAATTTATATTATTTTATTTACAATATCTTTTTTTAATTATGTCTATATTAGTATAAATCTTAAAGTCAATTTCTGGAATAATAGATTTTAGTATTAATAAAATTCATTGGGATAAACTAATAATAACTTAATATTAAAAATAATTTTTATTATATATATATATATATATTATTAATTATACTTATTATAATATTTTATTTGTATCATATGATATCTATTTATTATTTTTATCTTACTACTATATTTATATTTACTTGAGTTTTTATAATCCAATAGTATAATAGTCATTTACAAAATTAAGAAAGTCTGTGTGACCATTTATGAAAATAAAAGAATGTGTGTGGTCATTTAAATAAAACTTGGGAGTGTAGGTGGCTTTTTCTCTTTTGATTAATTTGAAAAAAGCATGCAACGGCAGAACCAAGATTTCGGTTCAATGAAAGCCATAAGGGAGAAAACATAAACTAAAGTGGGATGTAACATTATATCAGGAAAATTGAGGTTTGAGGATGCTAATAGCGACGGCCAGAATGGAGAAATCACAAAATATAGCTAGCTAAAGGAAAATTATGTAAAAATAAGGGGCCCAATATAAAATTCACATCGACATTTTGAAATTTCAACTTCGGACCTTTAACTCTCATGTAACATTTTTCAGCCTCGGGTAGTCCGGTGGTTGGAGCCATGATAGACTTGTACCTAGTTCCGCCCCTAGGCACAGGCCAACGGCTTTAAGTTTATACGAGCAATGACATTGAGCCAAAATTAGTCACACAAACTTATTTAATCGTTTTTTAAACAAAATAACTGTTTATTCAAAAAAATAATAATAACTGTAATGTTAATTTTGTCAACAGCAGTTATTTAGGGGCTAATGTTGTCATAAAATTGGTTAAAGTAGCGGAAAAATAGATCTTTTCTATCATAATCACACAGATTATTTATCTCCATATTCTTAACCACCCTTAGTTTTACGGACATTTGTCACATTTCTGTAAATGGTTGGAGAAGTCTCTGCCAATCTATAAAGGTGAATAATAACTATCCGAAACATTAACTAAGAAGATAATTAATAACCCATCCATTGACTAGACAAAAAAACAACACGTGAGTATTAATGTTGTGCTTATCTAAATTCCATACTATGTAACGCGAAAGCATCAGGAAATGTTATCTAATTTTGTTACAGACAGCACACCTCGTGCGTTCTTAATTCGTTTGTATATTTACTAAGTAAAAACTTTAAAACGGATGTGGATCCTGAATTCCGGACCCTTGATAAAGTAAAAAAATTCAGATCAGGAGAGAATTCTTATTTCTAATCTCTGTGTACTACAGGAAAAAAGAATGGATTTAAATTTGTGTTGGTGAATCAATAAACGTTTGAAATGGGGGATGATAATAGAAGGAAAGAAGAGGATTCGGATGAAGGAGAATACGAGGTGGATGAGTTGAACGAAAGCCTGAAAGAATCGCGTGAAAGCAGGTTTAATTTAGTAGCCAATCAGGTTAGCCTTCTACGTCCGAATCCGAATCGTCAATCTGTCCTTAGTGGATTCAGACTTTTCTCCCGAAACTTCGTCTTTCATCCTGATAACAGGTTCAATTTAATTTTTCTAACGACTTTTGCATTTTTTAATTGCATTGAATTTATCAAAAGACTAGACACAAAGCAACATGATGTTACATACATGTCATATCCCTTAATTTTAGAATTGAGTCATGCTTCCAGATGTCCGAATTTTTTGAACTAGAATTAGAGTTCTACAGCGCTGTATAGTAATTTTACAATGCTGTACAATTCTGAATCTACTTTAATATATCTCATCAATAAGAACACTCTCTTCCATTTGTTTTCTCAAAATACTTTCTTTCTTTAACATTTTGTGAACTTCATGCATCTACATATTATGGCCATCTTTTAGTGCAACTGCTGCCCTCCAACATTTTTTATTTTCTATTGTTCCAAGTCTAGTCTTTTACCCAATAATGATATTCATCACCCCACCCCAAAACCCCACATGAACCCCACTCAATCCAGAACAAATTTAAACAAAAATGATATGAAAATAAAATTTGGCTTGGGTCGATGTGGGGTTAAGGTAAGGTGAAGTGGGTATCATTATTGTTTTTGCTCTTTCCTTCGGAGTCATTTAACCTAAAAAAAATTCTTGGGTTTAATCCTGTAAAAATAAATTTAAGTTAAAATTCTCGAGTGAACAGTTTATGTTGGTTCCATGAGACAAGCCTAAATGAGTTTAGTGAAGGAAATGTTGAAACTTAAATACTATTGTTTCGGCTATTTAGTTTTCTAGCATTGCACGAATGCAAACTAAAACCCCGGAGTTCAAACACAAGACATCTTGCACTACTTCGGAGGGTTTTGCTAGCTAAACCAGCTAGCACCAAGTGCATTAGCATGGAAAGTTTGAATTCCTAAATCAATCCAAGAATATTGAACAAAAATGAAGTGCATCGTGACAACCACCCTGCATGGTGCATAGAACAGAAAGAATTTCAGTAAAATAACTTGTTTTCTAAGATCAGAATATAAATTGATTAAAGAATGAATGCAGGTGGTATCGGGCATGGACAAAATTCATACTGATATGGGCAGTGTATTCATCCATCTTCACACCAGTGGAGTTTGGCTTCTTCAGTGGACTGCCAGAGAACCTCTTTGTATTCGACATTGTTGGACAGATAGCTTTCCTTTTTGACATTGTCTTGCAATTCTGTCTTGCTTACAGAGATAGCCAAACCTACCGTATGATCTATAAGCGCACACCAATTGCTCTTCGGTTAGCCATCTTTCCCCCCATCTTCTTGTACATTTTAGCTCATTATCATCATTTAATTCTTCTTGGTTTCTTATTCTGGTTATCTTCAGGTACTTGAGATCAAGTTTTATCATTGATCTGTTTAGTTGCATGCCTTGGGACCTTATTTACAAGGTACAAGTTTTTCCTTTTCCTTTTTTGCTTGCTTGATTGATTGATCATACTTGTTGTCTCCTTGCGTTGTATTGATAATTTTGCTTTTGATTCTCTATATGGAAAATAGTTTTTGGTCATAAATTTAGCATTTTTTTTATATTATGACTGGAAATCAATAATAGTAAACCTACACCATATGATGATTATGAGTTCTTATGTCACATCTCAGATCAAGACTGGGAGGCTTTATAAGCCTTGGTTCTCCTAAGTAGGCGCCTTTTGGGTAAAGAACATTTGCGTGAAGCCCAACAAACATAACATCTTATGTCGAAATGTCTTTGATATTCCAACAGGCTAGTGGAAGAAAAGAAGCAGTCAGGTTCCTTTTGTGGATTAGGTTATATCGAGTACGCAAAGTCAGTCAGTTTTTCCACAAGATGGAGAAGGATATACGAATCAATTACATGTTTATCAGGATAGTGAAACTTATTGCTGTTGAACTATACTGCTCACATATAGCTGCATGCATCTTTTACTATTTGGCTACCACTCTGCCTCCTGAACAAGAGGGGTACACATGGATTGGAAGTTTAAAGATGGGTGACTATAGCTACGCAGATTTTAGAGAGATTGGCTTCTGGACACGATATATAACATCTATGTATGCTTCCGTTGTAACCATGACCACTGTTGGTATGTTATCTTTCTAACTTATATTGTACTTGAATATATTTGAAAGCATTGTGGTTTCGAATTATTTTCCTTGGTCATTTGTGTTTTATACAGTTGAATTTATGGAAACATTGTATAGTTGATTCGTATGTTTACTAAAAGCAATAGGCATGCCATTTTAACGTTCTGAGAACATGGATGGTTTCAGCATTGCCTTAAATTTGTGCTCTTTCCACTACAGGCTATGGAGATGTACATGCAGTCAATCTGAGGGAAATGGTGTTCATAATGATTTATGTCTCCTTTGACATGGTTCTTAGTGCTTACTTGATTGGTAACATGACGGCATTAATTGTAAAAGGATCAAAGACAGAAAAATTCAGGGATAAAATGACAGATCTCATGAAATATATTAACAGAAATAGACTTGGAAGGGACATTCGTGATCAGATCAAAGGCCATTTGCGTTTACAGTATGAAAGTAGCTACACTGAGGCATCAGTCCTTCAGGATATCCCCATCTCCATTCGTGCCAAGGTAATTTATTAACAAGAATTAACACTCAATGTTTTTATTCTCTCTTTTTCCTTTTACTTCTTTTAAGAAGAAAAAATATCCAGGGATGAAGGTTGATTCATCCCCTGATGGTGCCAAAATGCCAAATTATTTGTTCAAAACATATGTTATGTTATGCAATATCTATCAGTGTTTGACATTTTTTGTTCTTACCTCTTGCAGATTTCTCAAACTTTATACTTGTCGTACATTGAAAAGGTTCCTCTTTTCAAGGGATGCTCTTCAGAGTTTATTAATCAGATTGTAAGTCATTTCTTTGCCATTTCATGATAGATACTACCAATTTAGTTCCATCAAGAGTAAATCCCCTACGGTTACAAGATTTTATACAAAGTTATTCTTATTCTTTTCTCTTGCAGGTTATTAGACTCCATGAGGAATTTTTTCTCCCAGGAGAAGTGATAATGGAACAAGGAAACGTAGTGGATCAACTTTACTTCGTTTGTCTTGGTGAGCTGGTATGATCTCAACTCCTATTTTCACCTTGTCAATTATTTAGTTTAGTGTCCAGCTTCTGGTCTTTTTTCAGAAAGCTCACATATTATTATTCTGTTTATATTTCCTAATGATTGATGGTCCGTTACAGCCTAATGTCGATAATATACTCTTGCATTTGTCCCCTTAGTACTATTGGCTTCTAATTTCGTTCTGACTTTTGAGAATGGAAACACACACATATATACCTCTTAAGCAAGTTGTACTGGTATTTGTCTAACTTCAGCAAAATCTGTCTTTGTTTTTGTGTAGGAGGAGATTGGCGTAGAGGAAAACGGAACAGAAGATTATGTTTCATATCTACACCCCAACAGCTCATTCGGGGAAGTTTCTATTCTTTGCAACATTCCTCAGCCTTACACAGTTCGTGTTTGTGAACTTTGTAGACTTTTACGGATTGATAAACAGTCTTTTACAAATATTATCGACATATATTTCTGCGATGGGAGGAAAGTTTTAACCAATCTCTTACAGGTATTATATGCTATGCGGCTAAGTTTGTTTTTCCCTTTTTATCATTTGTAGACTTTATTTATTTAATTTCTCAGTTAGCTAGGGACCTTTTGATAGTGAAAACTGTTAGTGTATATTCATCAAAGGACTATACAAACTACATATATTGACAGGGAAAGGAATCCGATCTTCGACTAAAGCAGTTGCAGTCAGACATCACATTCCACATTAGTAAGCATGAAGCAGAACTCGCATTGAAGGTGAACAGTGCAGCTTATCATGGTGATCTCTATCAGCTCGAAGGTTTGATGCATGCTGGAGCTGATCCTAACAAGACAGATTATGATGGAAGATCACCCTTGGTATCTACTGATTATGTTTTCTATCAATGAATAAAGTTTTTGAAGCCTTATGCCAGCATAAAAGGTTACTTTCCTGCTGTTGAACTTATATGTGGAATAACTCTGTACCTTTTGCTTTCAACAGCATCTTGCAGCATCAAGAGGATATGAAGAAATAATGACTTTTCTTATTCAAAAAGGAGTTGACATTAACCTTAAGGGTAATTCAATTATGTAAATATAATTTTCATACTACTTGTGTCTATGCAAAGTTTAATCTGCCAGCCATATCATAGTAATACGTTTTGTTAATTTGTTTTACACAGATAATTTTGGGAACACGCCCTTGCTCGAAGCCATAAAATATGGTAATGATGGAGCTGCTTCTCTGCTTGTTAAAGAAGGGGCCTCCTTGAATGTAGATGAAGCTGGTAGTTTTCTTTGTACAGCCGTTGCTAGGGGGGATTCAGACCTCCTTAAAAGAGTTTTGTCCAATGGCATTGATCCAAATTCCAGAGATTATGACCTCCGAACGCCACTTCACGTAGCTGCCTCCGAGGGATTATATTTAATGGCAAAGTTACTTGTAGAGGCTGGAGCCAGGGTTTTTCCAAAGGACAGGTACCATAGAAATATTCAGTTTTCCTCTTTGATTTGGATACATTCGCATTTTGATTGCAGTATTCAATGCTATGTGCAGTTAATTTGGTCTTTTTGATGCCTAACTAGAAAGGCATTTTTCTTTTCGGCATCATTCTGCATGAACAACTTTGATGATTTAGGGAAAAAAAAACTTTCATTTTTATTTAATTAGTATCAATTATTAGTCTGACAATTCCATTTTTTGGATACTTGAACTTTGCAGATGGGGGAACACACCTCTTGATGAAGGCCGGATGTGTGGAAACAAGAATTTGATCAAGCTACTCGAAGATGCAAAATCTACCCAGTTGTCAGAATTCCCTCATTGCTCTCAAGACACAACAGGTATTGCCAAAATACTAATTTGCTAACCAAAATTTTTTAACTACTTGAAATATCACAAGTACTTTCTCAAACAAAAATTTCACAAATTTTTTTAGTTGGCAAACAGTTGACATAAGACTCAAATTGCTCTTAAATATTATCAATTAATAGATGTAGCTTTGGTGCATGTTGGAACACTATTAAACGAATACATGTCCAGTTCGATAACAGAGTCTTTGTTGGCAATTACAGATAAAAGGAACCCAACTAGGAAATGCACAGTGTTCCCGTTTCATCCATGGGATGCTAAAGAGAGTAGAAGACATGGAATCGTGTTATGGATTCCGCAAAACATTGAAGGCCTTATCAAAACTGCAGCTGAACAACTGGATTTCCGAAGTGGTGATTGTATATTGTCTGAAGAAGGAGGTAAAATTCTTGATGTCGACATGATTAACGATGATCAGAAACTGTACTTAATCCAGGAAACACATTAGGTAGTAAAATTCCACTTCTTGTGAAACTAAAAATACGTAGCTTATACTCTGATTTGCATAGTTTGCACCTTAGTTCACCTGTTTTATCTCTGCAGTTTCAGATGTATTATCTGTGTGTATAGCCTAAAACAACTCTTGCATGTATAATGTTGTATAACAGTGTATTGCAAAAAGACTTGGTCTTAGCAGAAGCTTTCTCTTGTAGCTAAATGTGACTGGTCTACGCATGTTGATTTAAGATACATTTTCACAAAGTGATCAATGTTTCTAATTTAGAGATCTTACGATTTACAAATAGTCGATCTACCATGCGGACATATGGCGTGGCATTAGTAAAATATTGTTGTTTTGGTACCAACCATGTACAAGTCCGCATTTTATAAAATATTACGTTAGCATTGTAGAATTTTCACTCAAACAAGCTCCTAGCAGCGAAATGGAGCTAAGACCTTGGCAGCGTAGCACACTGTAGCAGGTAATACGCTGGGTGCGCTTGGGAGTGTGGTGATGTAGCTTTTAAGCTACAACTGTTGTGAAAAAAAAACTGTAATTATGAAATAAAATTTAATTATATGTATTAAATATAATTTTTAAATAATAATTTTGATAAAATTATTAAAGATATAATAAATTTTCATCATACAAGTAAAAAATTATATCAATATAGCTTCTAAAATACAGCAGCTAGTATTTACCAAATACTTTAATGCTGTAGCTTAAAAACTACAGCTGTCCAACCTCAATCCCAATCAGACCCGCTATGTGTTGAAGCTGCTAGAAATGTTTTTGCGCTGCAGCTGCTGCATAAAATAAGTACTTGAATGTTTTAGTTGATATAAAATATAGATTATAGACGTTAGCGTTGCAGAATTTTTGCTTAAGATTCTCTCATAATTTGAGCTCTTTAGAATTTTAATGATCTTATCTCATCTGAATTTATTTAAGAGAAGTTCCAATTATGAGGAATCCTTATCCTTACTAGAGAATCTTAGGTGGGATTAGCAAATCATTTCCATTCCAAATCCATTAAATAAAATCTAATTTCACATTGCTAATTTTAGTATTAAACATTTATAATTTTTGTTAAAATTAATTAAGATAAATATTAATAAATGTTGAATATTTTTACTTAAACGGAACATATGAAGACTAACCTATGACCCAAAACTTGAGGTTGTAGATAAAATCATATTGTTTTAATTGTAGTACTTCTGATATTAAGTTTGTGTACTCAGTGACATGGCAGCTGATATAGCACTATCATATTAGCTGCCACGACGGCCCTTTTTTTTTTTTTCTTTTAATATTTTAGCTTTAAAAAAAAAAGAATTGACAACCTAATAAAATGTTAATGTCTCACGCCATATACTTCATCAATCAATTTTTTTTTTTTTTTATCCTTGCTCCTAAAGATGAAGAAGATGGCATGAGACATTAACGTTTTATTGGGTTGTTAATTGTTAATTTATTTTAAAAACTAAAATATTAAAAATAAAAAAGTTGGTGATGCGGCAACCAATGTAATAGTGCCACATCAGCTGTCATGTCAGTGGGTATACAAATTTAGTATCATAAGAAAGTAAATATAGCATTGCCGTTATTTTAGAGGAAGTCAATCAAAATCACAATTTTTTTTTTTATTTTAACCTTCTTAAAAATCAAAATTTGATGTGTAATTTAATATTCGAAAAAATAAATAAAAGAGAGTTTAATCAAAGCCCATGTAGAAGAGTATAAAAATCCCAGCCCCAAATAATATGTAAACTCACATGCCTACTACTTAATGCAGACATAAACCTTGAATCCCCAAGACAACAGCAAAGGGAGACCAAAGAGACAACCTCGGCGAGCTTCGCTCGCTCAGTTGAAAGATTAATAAAACATAACATAAAGACACCTAGAAACGCTTTTGGTCAATCCTTATTCCTCTGTTTAATCAAATTCTTTGTACCCACGAAATAAAAAACACATCACTTTCCACGGCGTAGCAAAATAAATATAAATACCTGCAGCTGTTGAACATTCATTGAAGCCGAGTCAAAGGCTTTGTTTTATCAATTATTTGATTTGATTATGCTAATACCCAGATGGCAAAACTTGTTGTTTCTCAAGAATTCGTTAAAAATATCAACTTCGTTGTCATCAACAACGCCAGCAGCAACAACAGCAGCAGCGACTTCTATTCATTGTGTTGCTTCATTTCATTCTACGCCCACTGCTTGTGAGAAATGGAAGAACAAATGGAATGCTGTATGTTTATTTAATGTTTCTTTGTTATTTACTTTTGAAATATTAAAGTGCTTATTTTTGGTCCTTTTGTTCGTATCCTTTTGAGGAAATTCTGAATTTTGTGTGCAATTGATATGGGTATGGACGTTTAGATTGTCTATTTGAAGGTGAAAATTCAAATGTTGAATATAATGGGATGTTTCAAGCACTGAAATTCAGTTTTGATGTATAATGTTATGGATGGCATGTGTCTTATTTGTAGGGTCGTTCTGAAGTTTAATACTTGGTGACAATGTTAAGAAAGAAATTCACTTTATTTATATATCATATCATGGCTTTCGAAAGCATAATTTGTGTTGCTTTACCTGAAACTACACAAAATAGATTCTTAATTTCTAGCCGAGGGTTGTGTTCATAAGTTGCGTGTGTATTCTTTTGATGAACAGGAGGCGGTCATTTGCTTTAAAATATTTTCTAGATTAACAATTGATCTTAGTTTACGACTTGAGTGTATCCATGACTTGATAGTAAGGTGCATGTTCCATTACTCTCATGCATAATGAGGGGAAAATTGGGTTTGAATATGCCCTAGGTTGTCTTTATCTTATTCAGGTTCTAAGAGCATGATATTAAGTCTGATATTAGGACCAAGAATATCTGTTACTGTTTACATTCTAGTTGGGTCACTGGGTGAGTCAACTCAGCAGCCCTGACCATTGAAAACCTATCCTTTTGATCAAAAGCTTTTGCAAAATTGCCTACAGATCTTCTTCGTGTATTTGTGCAGTGATTGCCAGATGCTGACATAGCAAGGACATGACCTTGGGACACTTTATTCATGGATGAATATTTGTCCAAGATGTTTGTAATTAACCATATCCAATGTTGACACAGTCTCTCTTTGGAAGGGTATCTATACTTTCAGCTGGAATATTCTGTGTATAGAGCCACCATTGCTGCACAACATACTTATAAGAAATTAGTTTGGGCATCATCTTTATTGTTCCATATTCTCTTTAGATCTCTCTTTTATATTACAAGTCTTCCACCTGGCATTGATACTTTGAAAGGAGGGTTTTCCAGTGTTCCAGGTACTTCTTGTACCTGTATTACTTTGTTCTTTGTCTCTATTGTCGAGTCATCTTATAATCGAGTGTAGGTGTTACTTAATTATTATCTTTCATGTCATTTTATCCTCAGTCTTGTGTATCATCTCTTCTATGCTATGCATCTGTGTATTCCAACTTTTTTGGAACATAGAATTTGCAGCTGACTTTACTGTCCTTGTTTAACTGTCCTATAATGTCATCATCTTAAGTTTCAGTATTGGACCCTTGCAAATTTTCGCTGTACTTTAATGTATTTGTCTTCTATTTCTTCCATCCACAAACATCTATATTAAGAGAAGAAGAGAGAGAGAGTGACAGGTAGCGGAAGAGAGAGAAGAGAACAGTTTCTCATGCAAACTTCCTTTAATAGTTAGGGCAGCTAAGTGACTTCTGCATAATTATCCTGTTGGTTTTTATTAATAACTTAGTTTAAAATAAATAATAGCTGAGAGGAATATTTTGAACGAGGAACAGTCAGATGTAGTTGCTTAGGTCCTTCTAGGATTCAGTGTTGGAGTTTATGTCTTCGATCAATAGGAAATGACGAGTTAGGTTATCTTGGGTTTCCATTTACAAATTTTTTGTTCATAATAGTTGTCAGCATATTTTAGCCAGTAATTGATTTTTTTTTTCCGGACTTCTTATTGTTCTTTCCCCAATATATTTGAGTATATTTTATTTTTAATTTTTTTTAACCATGCTTACCTTCTACAAAAATGTTTGATGGTTGAAATGTTTTTTCCAGGATGCAAAAAGAGCTCAACAACCATCTAAGGTATGCTACTCTGTACCAGCTTTCAGGGTTTATGTATTATGTTAAGATTCAAAGTAGTTATTATCAAATTACAGGACAGAGCAGCCGGGGCAATTTGAGTAAAAAGCAATTGTTGAACAGCCCTCTCAATGCAACTATTTCATATTGGCATTTTTAATTTTAATTAACCTAATGATTATGTTATTTGAATCATTCGTTTGATAAACTCCTTGTGTTCTTTCCCTTCCCCATCCCACCACTTGCCCTTTCCTTCCCATCTGTCTCATTATTCACATAGGGAATTTTTTTGTTAAACGACAAGACAATCACAGAGTTAAAATTTCTTGTTCATGACATATATTTTTATTAGATGAATTTCATAAATGAGGTAGCTGATAGCTTCCATAACTTTTCCTGACACTAGAAACATTGACCGCAGACCTGCATAAGATATCAAATACGTCACAAGCGCGCTGATACAAAAAAAGCTCTGAAAGATCTTCTCTTTAGAAATGGATCTTCAAAATCCTCATTTCAGGTAAACTTGTCTGTTACATCCTTTCAGGCAATGAACCTTTGTTTGATTTAAATGTGTTTTAATGAAGAATATACTGAGCCTAACCTATCTTGTTCTAACTGTTTGGCTTGTTGTTAGATATATTTGTTGTAAGGTGTAAAGTTGAATCCCATTTTAGGCTTGTAGACATTGATTTTCTTGGGTATTTAATGATCATGTTGTGACCTAAGATCATTGTGGTCAACTTGTATTGCTTTCGCACTAGGATAACTATTTTCCTTTGTATGCTTCTGCTACAAACTCCCTACAAAAAATAAAAGGTAGTGCAGCATTTTAAGTCCACCAAATGCAGTTTGTTTGTGGGAAAGAACAAATATATGATTCTTTTTTTATTTATTTATTTTTTCTAGACTAGAAATATAGAAGCACAAGCCACAAATTCTAATAAAGTCTTTCTTCTCCTCTGGAAGGCCCCCCTTTTCTTATTTTTATATTTTTTTAATTTGATGTAACTAAGTGACTGGAGCCATAATAATAATTTCAAATCTTGGGTTTATTACTGCGTTCTCTTATGTTTTGAATAGAGACCCCCTATAAATTTAATGGCTTACTTTGATTTTTTCGCCATTTCATCCATGGTGGAGCATCGTAAATGCCTTGGAATGCTTATAGTTACATATCCCAGGAGTCTTTATAACTTCTTCTCACTAAAATTTCCATCCTATATGTATCTTTGTAGAACTCCACTTCTCAGTATCTAGGTAACGATATGTGGTTGCTTCGTACTTCTGCCCAGGATGAAGATCCAATTTGGAAATTTGATGGGAACTGTGGAGGGGATATGGGGTCTGACAGGAAAGGCCGATCAAAGACTTCCGCTCGACGTTTTGGAAAATCTGACTTGAACAGAAAGAAACGTGAGCTTGTTCATTCTTTTACCTTTGTCCATAATTTTATTTCAAGCTACATAATTCACTTATTACTGTTTATAAAGCACATATAGTTATATGTTTATGAGATTCAATGCTGGGAATGTTATCCTTTTCATCTCAATAACAATGCATCTATTTATGAAGATCTAGTAAAATTATAAAATTTTTCAAAAAATGTTGTTGTCAATTTGAGTTACTGAAGTCTTCATGTTTGATAGATGATAAGATTATCTCTGGCGCATGATATTTCGTTTGTGACATTTCCTCCCCTAATGCCACAGCAAAAACGAAGACCCTATAAACATTTCAAATAATGTAAATAGATTTAGACTGTAAAGCCAACATAAAAATTGAACCTCTGGAAACATGCTGGGGTTTCAATGGTGGGCTAACCTCTGGAAACATGCTGGGGTTTCAATGGAGGGCTAAGGTGATCATAACATAGTAGAGATCATGATAACAGAGAAGCTACTGTCAAGGACTCGCTTGTTAGCATGGTAGAAATGGTTTCAATCATTTTGCAACCCAAAAAGGGGTTGAGTGTCATTTGAGTTATAGATTCAGGTTAAATTTGTGGTTCTTAGGTGAGATGCAATTTCAACAAGCAATTAATGAGGAAAAAATCAAGGTAACTAGAAATAACTGATGGTATTTATGTAGCTCAGCTTTGCCCCTATATTCACTACTATGACCTCAACCTTGCTGCCAAGGTAAGAAGCTAAGCTCACCCTAGTCACCCAAGAAGGATCCACATCTCTTCTCTAATTAGCTTTACCCCAGTGCCTTTTCAGCCTCTAAACACACGTATAGCTACAATTCTCTAAGCTTACTGAGCCTAGCAATATCTACAAAGTAGTTCCCTAATCACCATAACTGAGTTATGGAAATATGGAATCTTTGCTTGCTGTTGCTTTTCCAGAAATGAATATATTCATTTGTTTTCACTCTGAGAACAAAATTTGTGCATAACCAAATATAAAAGGGTAGAATGAGAGATGAAGCACAAGCCTACTGTTCAGATGCTACAAACTGAAAAACAGAATATTAGTACGTTGTGTGATGTTTTATACTTTTTTAAAAATTCTTGCTTCTTTTCGGTACAAAGCCCTTAAAAATTAGCCCAGATTAGGAGTTTCTTTTCTAAAACGGTCCAGATATTTACTATTTATGTATATTGCGATGATAATAAGAGATGAAACCAAATCAAGAATATATCTAAATAGAAAAGAATGAGGTGCAGCTGTATTAATTTAATAGATGCTAATATTTATGATTTCTTGCTTCATGTGTATTTTTCATGAATTAGTTGCCTTTGTTTATTACTTGTTCAGGTAAGTTTAGAAGAGAGAGTTTCTCTGAGGACTACGATGATCCCAAGACAATGTTCCAGGAAAGATTCGGGAACAGATGGTACACTTGGACCTACCAAAAACGGGAGGAGTCGTCTTTCCAGTATTCAGCATCTGGATTTGAGTGGCGCGAGCATTCAAACAGGACAGACCACAGAACTAAAGATTGGGAAAACGAAAGTGACGTTGAATCTGATGATGAGCCATGCACTGTAGGATCAAGTTCTGATAGAACAATCCTTGGCCTGCCTCCAAGTGGCCCTTTAAAGTTAGACGATGTTAAGAACGCGTATGTATTCCAATTCTCTTTCTCTTCAAAATGCAAATAGACATTTTGATTTTTGTTATGCTTTACCTTGAATACTGGCTCTAAAATTATTAGACTTGCTTTGCAGCTTCCGGTTATCAGCTCTAAAATGGCATCCTGATAAGCACCAAGGCTCTTCACAGGTCAGTCGGTAAATGTTTTGGTCTTTGTCATAATACTATTTTTAAATTCTTTGATGATGACTACAGAATTTACCTTGATAGATCACTCTAGACTATTTTATCCTCAAATTGACTTAGAATCATTGTAAATCAATGAATGTGCTTCTCAGATGAAAAAATCTACAGTTTAGTGATTTCTATAGAACCTGCATAAGAGAACTTGCAAACTACTGCAAACATGATCTCGCATAGGTATCAAAAGAAATATTTTACCCACATGAACTTACATTGATTCAAAATTTCATAATGATATTTGAATCAATTTTGTAAGTTAGAGAAGCAAATTCAAATTTTGATCTAATACCCCATTTCCAATCCGTCATATCTGGTTGATATGAAAATGTAAGTTGGGAAGTCGATTCTTCTTGTTCGTAAAAGAAGTTGCACGCAATTCTTTTTTCATTGTGTTTGGTATCGTCTTCTAAGCTCATATACCCTCTATGCATATCTGCAGGCTATGGCTGAAGAGAAATTTAAGTTATGTCTTAATGCATACAAATCGTTGTGCGCTGCTCTCTCCTGAATTTCAACTTGAGTTTGTCGAATTTTATGCAGCTTCCAGAGTAGCTTTCATTTTCATAGAAGATCAATAGTAAATTAAAAAAATTAAAAAAAAAAACGGTTCTATTTTCTTCTTTTCAGCCTCGGTGTGTACCATTATCATTATTCATTTATCAACTTTTTATTTGTGTATTAGTAGTAATCTACAACATGAATCTCTTGATTCTGTGCTGGTTGATTTGTTACTGTTTTTTGAAAATGATGTTTTTGAGGTCATTTTTCGAAAAGTTTTGCGTTTCATACTGCAAAAATCACTCTTAAATTATTTTTAAAAAAATTTCTAATTTGTTATCAAACAAAATTTCATCATTATTTTACTTTCCAAAAATAGAAAACATGCATTAAAAAGTGAGACCTAACAAATAGTTTTGAGCGTAAACTACTAAATTCGTTCTGTTTTACATACCCACCACCATGAAAGCCATTTATAATTCAGGTGGACTTGCAGAAACGATTAATTAATTGGGGCTCTGAATGCTAGTAACATTATGCTAAACAATGGGTGTCTATTATTTATGTTAATCAGTGCATTTAACCTCTGCAATAATTACAAAACTCCCATTTTGTAGCCCTTTTATGGTGGCGCGTAGGACTTTAATTTGTAGATAAAGACCAATTACGCAATAAAAATCTTCATGTTTTATATTCCTCATGATGTAATTTTGGTGTACCAATAAATAAATGATATATTGAGTGTCACATTATTTAAAATACATACTTTATATGTTAATTTTGTAGCATACCATTATTCCAAATGATATAAGATGTGTTAGGCAACAAATCAACTGTATATGTAGTTTGTGGATGGCAACAAGTTGGGGTGGGTATTTCGAGTTTCTGTTCAGGTTGCAATCCGTTCGATTTTGAGAATTCAATACAAATTCAGCTTGACTCTGTTCGGATTCAAATTCGGTTCAGTTATAATTTTGAGTCAAAATTCAGTTTGGATTGAAATTTGTGAGAAATTAAGTTTTTTTTTTATTTTTTTATTTTTAAACGTAATCCAATAGGATTTGATATTCAATTCGGTTTTTATCCCATCGGACTCTAAATCCAACTTGTTTTCAATCTTCAACTCAATCAATTTTTAGAGTCAAATCGAAATTAATTGAAAATTAAAATAAATTTCAGATTCGGTTTGGCTTAAATAAAATGAAGTTTATATTATTTTGAATTTATATAGGAACGGTCTTAATAAGACCATGTAATAAAATAATTTCACTTGAAAATATTTATCTCAATAATGATATAACACGATGATTGGTTAATTTTCAGATTAAAATTTTCATGTATAAATTTTATTAAATAAATGCGTCGACGACAGGGTCAATCTACATCTACCCAACACTTTTTTTTTTTTTTTTGAGAAAATTCAAATAAATACATAAAAAAAATTAAGGAAAAAAAAATTCTGCTGCGTGATGTACAAAACGACAGAATATGCAGAGCATTTAAAATCACAGCATCAGCCATCAAATTCAATAATCACAGTAACAGTCTCACAGTTAGAACTCATCAATCATCATCAAAAGGGGCATTCAATCATTCATCACATCACATGGACCGTTGATGTACTTGGATTTCAAATTTCAAATTGCAAGTTTCCATCACGATTATTTTAACAAATTAAATATTTATCCATGAATTAATTAATTAATTAACGTATGCAAAAAAAATTTAATTCTCTATCTCGTCTTTAGTCTCTTATCATCAAACTGGCAGAACGCATAAGCAGCCTTTCCTAAAAGAATTTAAAAAGTCTCAAAAAGTAGTCAAAGATTTCCTCAAAAAGCACTTTTCACCCTCAATAATCATTTATAACATTTAATATTTTGAATACATGAATGATAAACCCCTGTAGTTAAAGAAATTAATACTTTTACACCCAACTTTTTAAATATACCCAACCACACCCCTTAAATGTTAGTTAGGGTGCACTTGAGAGTGTGGTAATATAGCTTTTAAGCTATAGCGACGGTGAAAAAAAAACTATAATTATGAAACAAAAGTTAATTGTATGTATTAAATATAATTTTTAAATAATAATTTTGACAAAATAATTAAAATATAATATATTTTTATCATATAAATGAAAAATTATATCAACATAACTTCCAAAGTACAGCAGTTAGTGTTTACTAAATGTTTTAGTGCTATAGCTTTTAAGGTACAGCTGTCTAACCTCAATCCCAAGCGTATCCTTAGTAATCTCTACTAGCGTGAGCTGAGCCTTGGTTGGTGGTTCCCCCTGCATTCATATTTTATTAATTTTATTACAGTCATGATCAATAAACAATCATAATCGTTAAACTCTGATAATTTATACATGTCAGATAAATTTTCAAACACTCGATTAAAGAGTGATTTATAAAATTAATCTCATTATAACATACATATAATATTTAGTGCATATAACATTCAAACTAACAGAGATTACAAATAAAAACATGATAGTGTTATTGTATAATTCGATGAATTTGAAAATGTAGAGTCTAACAAGTTGAAACTACTTCTAAATATTTAGAAGAAAATAGTCTTCTACAATATACGTGAGAGAACTCGAACTATCAACTTAAATATAATATAATGAGTCAAAACTCAACCAACAAGCAGTTTGCATAACCAATCCTATTACAACGTGAATCTAAGAATTTAAAGTTCGATAGTTTTAACTTTCAATGACACATCCAACAAACAAGATGAGAAAACCCATTGCTGTATAGTTGGATATGTTTGAAAAATTAGAGTCCAATGGAGTTTAAGTTATCAATTTTCTTACACTAAGGGGTCGTCAATGAAATTTGAAGTAAAAAATAAATTATATTAATTAAGTAAAAAATTAACAAACATTAATTATATTAGAAACACATACTGCGTCATATATAAATCCTAATTAAAATTAAAAATAAATTAATCAATTAAAAACAAAGAATTACAACAGAAGAAGAAACCATGAAGCCATAGATGAAGATCAAGAACCCAAAATGCAAAGCCCAGTTCCTCTTGAACTTGCCAAAATAACTCTCCGGCGGCTCCTGATAATGAATCTCAAACTCCCCGCCGCCGGCGCCGCCGTCTTCAGCGAACCCATCACCGAACTCCCCGTTACTCAACCTGATCTTCATCTCCCGGAGCTTCTCGGTGGCGAGGCCTAAGGTGAGCTTGTGGCAGCGGCGCTGGTACTTGAAGCCGTTGATACAACGAAGGGTCTGGGCAACGGAGACGTAGAAGAAGAGGTGGGCGAGGGAGAGGAGGGTGATGGGGATCCAGCAGTGGCGGCATTGGAGGCGCGTGGACAGGGAGAGGGTCTGCGCGTTGAAGGTGAGGCTGAGGAAGATGAAGAAGAGGAGGAAGTGCTTGTGGAGCTTCTTCTTTTGGAGGTCTATGGCTCGTTTTTTCTCTAGGGTTTTCTCGAAGTGGAGTTGGATGATTGTGTTTATGGCTTGCAAGGCTGTTTCTTTCGGGATTAGGGTTTGGTGGTGGGAATGGGGTTCGTAATCCGCCATTGATGAGCTCTTGAGTTTGAGCTTCCGCTTGAGCTTGAGCTTGAGTTTGTGTTTGTGTTGAATTTTGTGAAGTTTAAGTGAGTTTGTTAAGTGAGTTGAAATCTCGAGGAATTAAAACATGGCATCCAACGGTTACATCAATATTTACAAGAAGTCAAAAAAAAAAAACACAAGTGTTGGTGTTGAATTATTGTTGTCGTTCTTGTTTTTGTTGGGTAGAGTGTGTATGTTGTATCTTAAGGCCCAGCTTTGATTGGCCCATTAGGCCCAATGGATCTCATTCCAAATAGGATGGTATTCGGTCAGTCTATATTTTTTACTACTATTTTTCAGGATTGATTGCAAATTGGTTGGCGATTAATAATTCGTCATCAATATCTCGTTTTAAACAAATTTTTTAATTTTAATTTTATGTTAATTTTTGAAAAATGTACCGTTTTAATTTTATTCATGTTAATGTCAAATCTTTGGAAATATGTTAATAAAATGTTAATTTACATTTTGATTGAAACAATTAGAACAAAGGATAATTTGGATATTGTTATGATATCGGGACATGATTGGTCCGTCCCATCTGGTTGCCATCTCTATATGAGATGTTTTCAAAGATCTCTATTTGTGTTTTAAAATAAAAATAATCCCAAAGACCCAAGCCATCAATATTTGTATAAAGTTCCTTAAATATCCCTGGTAGTGGGCAAATTTTTTTGCCACCGGCTTACCTACCAAGTGCAAAATGATCAATGATTCACGCAACTTGAAAAGGAATATATCCAAAACAGCAGGGCCACCCGCTACTGCTACCGCTACCAAGAAGATAAGATCTGGCCTCTTTGAGTTATACAGATGATTTTGTCTTCACTGTTTCATCATTTCATTTTCGTATTTGGGCTAGTTAGCACCTCTCAATCTTCTGGGTCTTATTGGAACATTTTAGTTTTTTTTTTTTTTTTTTTCAATTAACTCAAAAACATATACAGTATTAGTGACATTTAACGTAGATAAATTAATAACATTAATAATTAATACTACATATTATTTTAAATTCGTTTCACCTCAGGATGAAGGGCAAGAAAACTAAGAGCTAATTTGTCAAAAATATAGAAAATTCAATTCAAATGGCACCAGTACACACAACAGTAAGTGCAAATCAAATCAGCTCCAAGAAAAAGATATGCAAAAAGAACTAAAATAAGATGCTATTTAACGATGGTGATTGTCTTTGCCAATCATATCTTTATTGCCAGCACACGGGTAATAAAGTACACACTGATGCTAGCGTAAAATGATTGATACAGTAAAATTTTCAAAAGCACAAAAGTGTTACATCACAATGTATAGCTATATTTTACACACTAGCAGCTACCTTATTCTACCTTTCACATTTTTCTTCAACAAATGATGAACAACATATACACACATATATAGCTTAAGACAAGATGCCATTTTCCCAATGAGTTTTCTTCATATTCTAGCAAAAATAGAGTTTTTACCTTTTTTTTTTTTTTAATTAAAGGAAAAATAAAGGATTAAGTGATGCAAACCTGACCCACAACACACCACATATTAAAAGCTAAGCAAAATGACTTTAAGCTTTTTGAAAAGAACTTCCACTGTTTGTGTCTCATCAACCCATAATTGCCACTGATGAAGGGTTATTGGCTACAAGTTGATAATCATCTCCCTCATTATCCTCATTATCCTCGTTATCTCCATCTTCTTGACTACGATTAACATTTTCATTTTCGCCGTTCTCTGTTAGTGATTCGACTTCTTGTTGCTGTCCTTGGGCGCTCATCATGTGCATTAGAAGTTCCTCAGGCTTCAACTCGTAAGCGGGATTACCGGGATTATCAACCTTCTTGGTAGTCTTCTCTTTGTACATAGCATCAAGCTGATGAAAATATGGGCATGTTTTAGCATCCTCGGGCCTCCTCTTATTGCTTTCTTTGACCTTCTTGAAGTATTTGTTCATGTTTTCCCATTTCTCTTTACACCGCTTTGCACTCCGATCATAACCAAGCTTTTTCATGGCCGCTGATATGTCCTCCCACAGTGGCCCTTTTGGCCCACATTCTTGATAATGTGCATCAAGATTAGACCTTAGCCTTATCAAAGCCTCAACTTCATCTTTAGGCCACCGCGATGAGCCTGTATGATTAAAACTCTCACAGCCATTACCGTTTTCTTGCCTCTCAACAGCCTTCTCTACTGAAATTGGAGTTGCAGAAAGTTGGACTGGACAAGGTTGGTCTGAAAACTTTTGCAAAAATGCCAGCACTGCAGCATCCTTAGCTGCCGCAATGGATCTTTCTTGAACCAAAAGCTCACGCTCTCTCCTAATCCTGGCCAATTCTTGCATCTTCCAAGCTTCCTCCCTCGCCATTCTTTCTTGTTCACACTTCTCTATCGCCTCTATAAATTTCTTTTGCAAATTCTCTTGCTTCTCTATAACTTCCTTCATCAACCTCTCAAAAAACTCTGTTAATTTCCTCTTCTTCTTCGTCTGTGTCCCATCTGATTCTTTACTCGATGTAGAGGTGGTTGAAGTAGAGACATCCATAAAATTTGAAATCTGATTCTGAATATCATTTTTAATTTCACTGATCGGGTTAACATCTATCGCCATAGAAGAATTGATTCTTTCTGGTGATGAAATTGGCAGAAAAGAGTGGCTATTGTCTAGAGCTTGTAATTGATCAAAAAACCGATAAGTTTTCCCAGATCGGCCTTCTTTGGTTCTTCTATGGTATTTATAGATGTTTTCAAACTTTTCTTTGCATTTCTTCGCGCTTCGGTTATATCCCATTTGTGATAATTTCCTGGTATCACCATTCATCACTAACATTTTTCAATTTCACTCTAACATTCACGATTCACTCACCAACAAAATATGTCCACAACAGCACATCCATAAACAAATCAAAAGGATTAAACAAATTATTGAAGCTATATAGCAAAAAATTACTACCGCTACAAAATTCAAATAACACTTAAAGCCACGTAATAATATAAATAAATTGAAAATCAAACATACGTAAAGCTGTTACAAACAAATAAAATAGCGGAAAACAAACTTCAAAATTCTAAAATTTTCTAGAGAAACAAACAAACAAAGTTCAATCAAGATTTTCCCAAGAAAAGATTTCAAATTTTTAGCATAAAAACTAAAGCTTTAAAAATAAAAATGTTACCTTGATACTTCTTCCCAAAGAGGAGCCTTAAGCCCTGAGTCTTTGAAAGCAGCATCCATTTCAGACCTTATCTTCAACAAAGCCAAGGTCTCTTGTCTTGGCCACCGGTTACCGCCAACATTCCGGTCACCCTCTTCACCTTTAACGCTTCCCTCCTCCTCCCACCCTCCATTCTCTCGGTTCCCGGTGTCTTGTCCCAGATTTTCCGGCAAAGTTGAAGTTTCCATTATTTTTCCAGGAAAAAAAAAATTGAAATTTTTTACAGCTGGAAAATTTTGGTGAATTATGGGGTTTAATGAAATTTGGCAAAACTGGGGTTTAACATTTATGGCTTAAAAATAATGGGTAGGTTTCATTTCCTCAAAAATTTTCTACTACAGGTGCCAAATTTATTGGGTTAAGTAGGTAACCATGTAAAGAGGTATGAGCGGTGAATTAGGGTTTCTTAAAAGAGATAAAAAGAGTGTGAGTTGTGCTCATGTGGGGCTCAATCCAGCTACCTCTTATGAATTGTCAACTTTTTATTGGTCCAACGTTTATCTTCATCTTGACAATTTTTTTTTTTTTGGGGTTTTTGACCCTAGTTTTTTTCTAATGTTTTTAAGTCAAAATTTGTACCTGGAATGTCAAATTTTGATTTCATACTTCTTACAAATTAAGTATACAAACTTTTAATTCTGTTTATAATGTAATCATTTGGAGCTTTTAAAAATTGTGGACGTCCAAATCTAATAAGGATTCGGTAAATTTTTATAAACATTCGAATCTAAAAAAGATTTGGTAAACTCTTATAGACTATTATTTACAGTTACCCTCTAACTTTGTTAAGTAATTTAATTTTTTCTCATTTTTTATGCAATTTTTTAACATACATGAAAGTAAAGGGTAAAAAGGAGAAGTTAAATAAAAGGGTGTGATTGATGATTGATGATTGAAGACAATAAATTAAAGAGGCAAACAAAAAATTTTAGATATGCACAAGAAAGTTTTTGTCATGCCAACCAAATTTGGTTAAAAAAAAAAAATGGGCCCACATAGCCCACAATTGCCATTTTTGAAATCTTTTGTGCTTCCCCATTTGGACTTCTCATTTGAAATGACTACAATACAATACCTTTAAGCAACTTGTTTCTTTTTCTATTCAAATTACATGATATAAAAATTGAAAAATCACCACTTGATCTGTGTCATTTTCATATATGAGTCTCCGTGTCACAATAAGATTACCTATCCACACCAAGATTGTGAGATTTTTGGGTAATTTTTATTACTTTGAGTACTGCATTGGAAGTTGCTTTTATATCAAGAAAGATTAAGAAAGAATGGTGAATATATATATATATATATATATAGATTACGATAAATTTAAATGGCACTTAACATAATAGCAAATTGATTACTATGAGATGAGAAGAGTGTAGAATTGGTTTACGTAATTCATTGAGGTCTTTTCACATTAACTTTGCAAGCAATTATTGGGAACATCTAGAGGTTAATTTCAAACAAACCCCATCACATTTGTCATTTTGTTGTAATATCAAAAGAGTGGAAAGATCAATAATAAAGTAACATTGACATATGAAAAATATATATATACTGAACTCCAACATAGATTCAGGTGCCATTATTATTTATTAACTTCAAGTCATGTATAATGTTAATTTTCATGAATTAAACAATAATAAGTTGGCCATACTCGTGAAACATGTTGGAAAATAAAAAATTCAAATAAAATAATTTACTTTTATTATCAATCACATCATCACTAAACTTATTTCTCATGAATAATATTTAGAGTAAAATTTAGTAATGAGGTTAGATTAATAAATAGCTTTCACAAGCATAAATTAATTGACTATTATAATAAAGGGGGCTACTAAATTACAATACATGTAACTTATCCCTCTTTCACATGAACAGTGTCCAAATACTGTTTGTGCATTATTTATATGAGATAAATAAATTATATATATTGTAACATAGCATTTGCCTATAATAAAATAAGAAAAAAAAATTCAAGATCTGAATTTCGATCCATACATTAGGGGATCTTAGTGATTTTTTTTCTTTTTTCGCAGCTTTGCTAGGTTGTGGAGATTTGGCAAAATTTAGGGGGTCCTATAAAATTATCCCAAAAAAATCTAGCTAAAGTCAAATATTTCAACCACGAAAAAGGTAGGAATTGTGGTGTAAGAGCCTTTCACGCGGATAAGCTTTGGACCAATTAATAGTGACCAAACCAACCAAAATTGATTGGGTTTTGTAATGTAATTTAGGTTTAAAAATATCGAAATTTATGGTTAGAATTAAACCATTCGATGATTCCATAGATATAATAAATGGCCTTGTCTAAAATATTACAAGTCACTGTAGTAGTATTAAGTTGACGGTAACATAAAATTTGATTGCCTTTGTACGAAAAGAGAGAGATTTATTTGATTCATTAATGTATATCAAAATGTGGTCAAGTAATGTATGCTAGTCAACTTACTCAACAATGAACCAATCGTTTTCTTTGAATAAATGTTTTGAGTTAGGTTTCATCAATACAGGTCTTGACAAACGTCGAATGCAATTGTCACTAGACTTGTTATATACTGTTTATGATATTTTTAAATTTACAATTTCGATTCAAGTAATCGGAAGAAAAGAGTGAGTAATGTACAATTATTGGAATAGAAAAACTTTTCTTATCAACAAAATATTTTATGGGAAATGATATATATTTGCTGTACTGCTTTTCCATCTTCGACATGCATAGAAAAGTTATTATCACTCTTTTATGTTTATAGAAGATATTATGTTATGAATCACATCTAGCGGAAAACAAAGGCACAAAAATATTAGCTAGAAATTTTAATGTGGTGTAATGAGAAGATGTGCCATATTTGGACTTAAAATTACCTACCTGTCATGCCCATGGACGATGTCAGGACTCGGGCCTTATAATCAGTCTCATGAGCTGGGCATTGGGCTAAAAAAATTGACTGAAAAGATGGGTGAAAAAAAAAAGAGTATGACTATTATTGGCAACCCTCTAAAATTTTCTTTTCTTCTTCTTTTTTTTTTTTATAGAATAAAACCAATTTCAATTCATAGAAAAAAATAAATAAATCAGTTGCGAAGGGTATGAACCCATCCATACAACAGTTTAACATCTCTTTAAAGCTAGTTTAACTAAGAGTGGGCAATAGCATTATAAGATCTTTGAGTATACTAGATACTAACATGATCGAAGCCCTTCATTAAGTTCTGAATTTCTAAGATAACTTTGAAGATCTCAGATCTGCTGCCCTACCTGTTGTTTACAAAGTTATCCACCTCTTGAGAGTGTGATTCAACGGCCAATGATCTTAAGCGTGCACGCTCTGCAATTTGTACACCCCACTCATCGCTTTTGCCTCCACAAAAGTTATATAACTTTGAAGTCTTAATTTCAATTGCAATTACATTCGTATTATCATCTCGAACAACAACCCCCAGCCTTGAGAGTTGATTTTCTGAGTTGGTGGCAGCATCTAAATTTACCTTGAAATAGCCTTTTTTAGGGCAGGGTGCTCCAGGTCTTTTGAATAAAAACCTACTAATTTTCAATAGATGCAGGTGCTGGTAATTGAGTTCTTTGTATGCATCAACCACAGCTTCTGCCTTAGGTATTAGCACTTGAGAATTCTCCCTTATCCCTTTAAATAAGAAATGGTTCATTACATTCCATGTCACCCAAAAAGTGGTCACCAACAATTTCATATCAGCTTTGCTTTTCAACCTAGTCATACCATGCAACAAGCTCAAAATGACTTGTTCAACAACTTCCTTAAGATCATTTGTAAGGGGAATGAGTTTCGAAATCTTCCTAACAGCCTTACAGACCACTAGTGCATAAAAACATTCTCCAAGCCATTTTTATACGCTTACCAAATAGGCTCCTGAATGACCTTTCTTTTCTAAAGATTTTCAACTAATGGAAGAAGTTTTTTTGCTGCTTTCTAGGCAAAAATTCTAATCTTCTCTGGCAATGTAAGTGTCTAGATGATATTTCATTGATTCTTTGTAGCTTTTGAGCTTGTTGGGGTGATAGGGAATTTCAGTCTTTAAGCTGCCTGTATTCACTCTTGATAGTGTATTAGCCTATCTTTTCATAATGCCAAAACAATTCATATCTCATTGGCCTTTTAGGTAGAGGAATATTGACTATCTTATCAGCATTTATTTTATTAAAATGGTTGGAAATCAACCTTTCATTCCATTGGTTCTCATTATTTATTAACTCAAAAACTAGAGTACCAGTTGGCAAAGTTGGTCTGGAAACAAGTCTGAAAGTTAGTGGCCTGGAAATCCAATTTGCCTTATAAGTCTGAACATCATGACCATTTCCAATCCTCCATTTTAAGCCATTATGTATAACTTGCCTTCACTATAAAATGCTTCTCCAAATAAAAGAGGGAGTAGAGCCAAGTTTTGCATTAAGAAAGTCTTTATTCTTGAAATACCTTGCTTGTAGAACCCTTGCCACCAATGAATATGGACATTACAATATCCTCCATCCTTGCTTTGACACTAAAGCCTGGTTGAAGCTTGAAAATCTATAAATCTCATTCTTCCTCTACACTTGCCCTAACTCAGCTTTTCCCATCTTGACCAGTGGATACCTCTTTCGTCACTCTTAGATTCCCATAAAAAATTAGTAATTACTCTCTAAATGTCATCACAGATACTTATTGGAATCTTGAAGAAACTCATGGCATATACTGGAACAGTTTATGCATTACTTTAATCAGTATTTCTTTGCCCCCACATGAGAAGAACTTGTGCTGCCAGCTTAATATTTTGATGTTGACCTTCAGCTTGATGTCATTGAATAAATTGCTTCTCTTCCTTCCAATCATAGATAGTAGTCCCAAATATTTTTCGTGTCTTGAAACAATGTTATGCTGAAAAATATTCTTGATTGCTAAGGCTTGTCCATTCTGAATATTGCCACTTAAGAACATACAAGATTTCTCAAAATTAAATTGTTTTCCAGAGGTTGCAGCATAATAATCAAATAATTTTTTTTAAAGATTTTGACAGTATGCGATTAGGGCTTTAGTAAAGACAAGACTATCATCAACAAATAAGAAATGGGAAATCTTTATGTCTTTTCTAAAGGATAGCCTATATATGAGCTTCTGTTGTTCAGCCTGCAGCAGTAAAGAGGAAAAAGCCTCCGCACATATAATGAATAGATATAGAGATAGTAGATAGCCTTGTCTTAGCCCTCTTTGTGTTGAATTAAACTGTTAACCATGCCATTTATAATAATAGAAAAAGAAATAGTACTTATACATCTCAGAATTAGACTTACCCACTTTTGAGAAAAAGCCTAAACTCATCCTAGTTTGCTTAAGAGAGCTCCAACCCAATTTATCATAGGCTTTACTAACATCAAGCTTCGAAGCTACTAAGTCATTTCTTTTTCCTTTACAATGTTTTATCTTATGAAGGTATTCATAACATATAATAATGCTGTTAGTTATGAGCCTATTAGGAATGAAAGCACTTTGCATAAAGGAAATGACTTTGTACAAGATTTGTTTAAGCCTATTTGCTATCATCTTATCAATAATCCTGTAGATAACATTACCGAAACAAATATGCCTAAATTCAGTGACTTTTTTAAGCTTCTCAACCTTTGGTATCAATACAATTTATGTATGGTTGAAAGGGACTATAATATCTTGCTTATTGAGAATGTGGAGGAAAGTAATGATAACCCCAGATTTTACCATCTACCAATGCTTTTGATAAAACACTGCTAACAGTCCATCAGGTCCTGGAGCATTTGTTGGGCACATCTGAGTTAAAGGTTCAACAACTTCCTCTACTGTGAAGAGCTTCTCCAATTGTTCATTCATGTCACTAGAAACTCTTGCAGTTATTTTTGTTGACGCTATTGCTAGTTGATCTTGACTTGGCCTAGATGCAGTGAACAGTTTTGTGAAATAATTACAAAACTCATGCTCCACTTCTTCTGCATTCTCAGTCCATCTTCCCGTTTCAACTTTGATCCTCCATATTCTGTTCTTTTTTTTCCTGGATGATGCTTTATGGTGAAAGAACTTAGTATTCTTATCCCCTTCCTTAAGCTCTTATCCCATTCTTTAAGCTAACCTGCTCTTAAATGCTATTTTCAGTAAATTTCTTCAGCAATTAAAATATTGCGAATATGTCTCTCTATTTTTTTGATATCATCCCTATTTTTATACTGCACCTTCTTTGCTTCAAGCTCTATAGCTGTTTCATCAACTTCTTCAATTTCTTTTCTCTCCCTCTAAATTCTTCCTTACTCCAAAAAAGCAAACTAGCCATTGATTCTTTAGTCAGCTTCCAAAATAACTGTATAGGGTTGTGGCTGCTCTAGCTTTCGTGTCTGCTCCATTCTTCCTTGATGATATCCTAACAGCTGTCATATGGGCTCCACATATCTTTATAGTGGATTCGTAAAGATCGCTTTCTTTTATAGTTCAATCCAATGCCTCTATCTTGGATATCCATCAATACAAGACAATGATTAAAAGTCCATGTGTCAAGGTTAGTAGCTGCAAAATCAATGAATATGTCTCTCCAATTCTTATTACAAACAAATCTGTCTAGCCGTTCTTTAACAAAACCAGGTCTAAACCTTCAATTACCCTAAGAAAAGGGACATCCTTTATATCATATATCCACTAAATCATAATCTCTCAAGGCCATTCTAAAGTCACTGATTCAGCTTAAATGTCTATCATTGCCACCACTCTTTTCATGAGGATGTAGAATTTCATTAAAATCACTAAACATAGCCAAGGTGTAGAAGATAACATGTTAAACACCTTAATAATGTGTATGTGTGCTTTTTCTGCCTCATCTTTAGATGACCGCACACCTTCGTTTACCGTATTTGCTTCCTATTTGCCATCTGTATTTCAGTATCAATGTGGTGCTTATTGAAAGTTTTTATTTGCACATAAGTTTCTGAATTCTATAGGATTGCTAATACACCTCATGTCCCACTGCTATTCACAACAAAACAACTTTCAAAATTTAACTTATTAAAAACCTTATTTATTTGCATAGACAGCAACTTGTTCTCATACAAAAACACAAGTTGGGGTCTATGCATTTAAAGAATTTTTTGTAGTGCTAGATACATTCAGGAATTCCCTAAGCCCTAAATGTTCCAGATGAGGATTTTCATGGCTTTTGGTAGGACTGGCCACAGCCTCCGTCGATATTACTACTACGTTATAATCTATGACTTTCTTCTCCTTTATTGCCAACAGTTCCTAGCTCAATTTGAGTTTCACTGCTGGTTAGAATTACTGATATTGCTTTGTTTTTTATTTGAGTGGGCTAGTAAGTTTAGTTCTCTTTTGCTTTGGACGTGACCGTATTGACTCACCACTTAGCATTTTTAAGGCCACCAACTTTGTGTCTACCATTAGTGTTTAGATTTTAGGCCTGCAGCTTCCATTTCCTCCTGATAAGCCTAACTTAAGTAATTTTTGACCCATTATCTATCTCTGCTTTCTTAGTATCTTCATGAGCTTATTTTCTCATGCTGTTTTATTTATTCCCTAAGCCTACTATCTCTTTGTACACCTCAATTTCAGCTACCTTCAAGCTTTCTCTCTCTTTTGCATTTTCATTTTCCACTTAATTCCCAGATTTCTAGGGACTGTTTCATTTCTAGCTATCACATATTTCTTTTTGCCACTTATTTGTTGCTTTGTCATTAATTCCATCATTCCTTTCATTAAATGCTATTCAACTACCTAATCCACCTCATCAACTTTAGCTAACTTTATTGTTTTGACCCATTCTCTTCATTGTCAGGCCCTAACCGAGTTACACCATATGGGTTTTCTTGGCTCTGCTGTTGTTGTTGTGAGCAACTATGATGCTCTGAACTTGCAGATTATTTTCTGATCTACCACCATCATTGTTCCATCTCTCTTTATTTGCCCCACCATAATTGCTTTCATCCACATCCCATATGGTAGCTTATCTTTTGGTTGACCATGGTACTTAGCACACTTTTTATGTTAGTGGCCAAAATTTCACAAGAAAAATAAAAACCTGGCAAGCGTTTATACACCATTGATATTGGAATAGTTGTCTCGCCTTCTTGTTTAAGAAATAATTTTTTTCCCCAATGGTTGTGTTATGTTGATTGAGATTCTTATTCTTGAAAATTCCCCAATGCACTCTTTATTTTCATCAGTTTCAACCTCTTCTATTATCCCAATCTTTCCACTCAGTTCTTGAAGAATTTTTTTTTTCTATACATGCAATTGGAACATTATGAATCTGCACCCAAAAAAGATGTGTGGGTAAAAACCTATTTTGTGACTCCCTAATTCCTTTCAATTCTGTAAGGACAATTAATGCTCTATCAAAGTGTCAAGGGCCTCTTGCCATCACTTTTCTTTTATCATCTTCTTTTGTAAACTTGAACATGAAGATATTATTGCCCAAGCTCTTAATCTTAACTTCTCTGAAAATTCGCTATACTTGCCATAATGCAATCTTAAGCTCCTCTTTATGAACTTCTTTTTTAAAAAGGATTTTACGCACTAGGTATCCAACTATTACTTTCTCTCTTTTTACTTTCATTCTTACTTCCAGCGTCACTTTATTTTTATCTTCCCCTCTTATAGTTATCGTTTTACATTTGCGAATTAACTCTATTGTATCCATAGTAGTTAATGTCTTTTAAGATGAGAACTCTGCATTTACCTATCTATAGTAACCCATGTGTTAAAAAGCCCTTACCAACTCTGCTCTCACCATTAATACTCTTATAAGAAACAATCACACTGACTATCATAAATAATAAAAAATAAGTCTAAAATAAAACCTACACTCAACCTAGGAGTGACTTATTGAGTCATAAAGACCCCTTAAAATCTTCCATTCAAGACTCTTCAGAGAGAGAGCTTTTGTGAAGGAAGGACTGACTCGATTATTGGCCACCTCCAAAATCTTCTTAAAACCCGTATTTGGATATTTTACAACTTTAGCTTTATTAAAATTACATAATATATTTTATAACACATAAATAATATGATTGGTGAAGATTCATTTTTCTCTCATTTATTATGCCGGTAATCTCGCTTCCTTGACCTCCAATTCTTATATATATAATGACATTTTCATTGGGGTTTGCCAGTTTTTTGGTAATGAAATAAATATATACCACTTAGGTAGCATTTGTTTTTTTATCTGAAATCTAAATCGGTCAGAATTTGACTAAAATCTTAATAAGTTTGAATGTATGTATTTGAATAACATGTTTTTATTTTTTCAATATTTGAATATAATTTTTAAGTTGTTTGTTTTTTTACAAAGAAAACATTTGAAATATGATATTTTGACATATATAATCTCTTAAATATTAACAATACTTATATTTATTTGTTAAACATATGATAAGTTATAAATATTATTTCATTAGTTAAAAAAATTATTAATGTGCACCTTAACAAAGCATGATAATAAAAATTATATCTAACTCATGTATTTTTTGACATTAATATATGGTACTTTTAACGTTATTTTTAGTATATTGTTTAATCATTTGAATTAAAATTAATGTATTAAATAATATTCAAAATCTATTAGAAAAATTATAATTATAAATAAAAAAGAAATGGACCTATTATAAAATATACTCACCTAAATTCCTATTGTGTTTAAAATTCTCATTCTTAAAAAAAAAAGTTGATAGTTGAATACGCACAGAACAAAGAAAATAGATGAATAATAAAATAATAAAAGGATAATTTATATAGTAGGAAATAAATGTATTTAATAAGGGTACTAATGAGAGAAAATATTAAAGTTTCATTCAGATATTTTGCTATTAAGATAAAAGTTAGAATATTTAACTTTTTTCATTCAAACCTAAATATCTTATAATCAACCATAAGTTATAGAAAGCAAACAAACTAAAAATCCTAAATGTTTGAAAATAATTAAAATTCAGACTTCAGACAAAAAACAAACAACCCTTTACTCTCCATTGTTTTCATAATACTCAATAACTCCTCTGGTATAATCATTTTACAATATTAACCTTATTTTCAAATATACTTTTATTTATATTTATTTTAAATTAAATACATAATATAAATTGACATTAAAATTAAAAAATTTAAATACTAAAAAAAAAGAAACACAGGTTTTGAGTATGAATAAAAAAATTATTAATAAAATATTTTTCTTATATTTTTTGTTAATTTTTAGATATTTTTCTTATAATAAATACATATTTTAGATTCCCAAGATCAAATATTAAGTAAATGACCCCTGTACCTCTATTTCTTTTAAATTTTTGGATTTAAGGGGGTATGGAATATTATGAAACAAAAGAGAATAAGTGGTATATATTGATTTTTATAAGGAAGACCAACAATCCCTATTTTTATTGCTACATAAATTTAAACTAATGTACAATGCGTAAAACTAATTGTCAATGTGGGTGTTGGTTTCTTAACATCGAATCACATTCTGCACCTATTCATAGTTTATCAAATATTACTAAAACCTTTTCAAAGTATCTTAAAGATGCACATGTTTGATAAGCGCATAAAGGAAGGATTATGCGCATGTTTGATAAGCACACATCTCGCTATAGAACTATTCAAAAAATGTCGTAGTGTTGACATAACGGCCTAGAAAGTCAAAAAAGGAAAAGTTTATTATTTTATGGAGCTTACTACCTTACAAATTCTGTAAGGTACAGCTCTCTCACAAATTGGGCTGTGGGTTCCACTTGGACCCACGTCCGATTACTGTTCATGTGAGAGGATTGTACCTTACAGATAGCCGTCTCCTTATTTTATATGTAATTTCTTATCATCAATATCTCCGACTAAAATTGTCATGTAGATATTTCTAAATATAGTAAAGAATTTTAGAATAGTCTCTGAATGTTTTTTTTTTTATACCCCTCCAATTAAACAATGACTTGAGCAAAGTGGGGTTTCTTCTATAGATAATACAGAAGCTTAAGCAAACAGGAGAGTTAGAATATCTTGAATCTTGCAACTATCAATTGAAAATACAACATATTTCGATCTCAATAATATCACAAATCTTAAAATTACATCAATTTACCATACTTAAAACTATATTGATAAAGTTATAATGAGCGGCCTAGTTGGGCTTTAGCCCAACATGGTGATTGGAGCGCCTGGTTGAGGTTTTAATTTACAATAGTAATACTTAACTCTTCTATTTATTTCACCAATCTCCACTTTTCAAGTAATTCCATCGACTTCTAAAATTACCCATATTATTAATTTTTGAAAATGAGAGTATATTGATAAAAAAAACAAGCTGAAATTTTTTAGCAGATAAAGGGTTTAATATCTAATCTGAAAATGAACAAATTTGATATTGCTAGATATGAATCATTCTAAGGATAAAGGAAAAAAATGGAAGAATATGTACTGAATAAAAAACAAAGGAAACAAAAATGATTAAAAAAAAATCGCTTATCCTCCGCTATTGAAAGTGATTTAATTTGTTATTGAAATCAATAAGTCTTTTTTTTTCCTTGAATTGGAAATATAATGGGTTTATTTGATTTACTCATCACACAAATTTAAAATCAATATAATTAATAACAACAAAACTCACCATTTCTTATAAAATTTACGAAAACCCAACAACAAAAGCATTATATGTCGCAAATGGTGATGGATTAATGAAGATAAGGATGACAGTAATTTTAATGGTAATTTGGTGATGATGAAATTATGAAAATATGTAATGGGGGTGATGGTGATGCTTGAGAGAGAAATAAAATATATTAAATATTTTTTTTATTTTTTAATAAGGGTAACTTTAAAAATAAAAGGTGTTAATTGAAAAGTCAAGGGTAGTGAGATAAATAGAAGAGTTCAAATATCATTAGTCTTTAATCTATTAGGCCCGGCTTGAGCTTAAAAATAAGGCCCAAATATGGTTATTAATCTTAAAATAAATAATGTTAACTGAAAAGTCAGGATTAGTGAGATAAATACAAGAGTTCCAATATCATTATTTTTTAATCTATTAGGCCGAGCTTTAAAAAAAAGACTAAGCATGGTTATTAATCTTGGAATCGAACTTTCCAGATTCCGCCATTTTAATTATACATGTATCCATCTGAAAAATGTTGAGCCCCAATCCAAAGCCCACTAAAACATTTAAATATTCCATTATTTAACTATTAAAAATATTTAAAATTTATTTTTCTAAAAAGGAGCTTGAAAAAGTGCAGGCCTGGACAATCGAGGGCCGAGGTTTTACTTGGCCCGGACTTAACCAAGCCCGGCTTGACCCAATTGACATCCCCAATGAGCTCTCCAGATTCGAAAGAAATTGAATCAGAGCAATTTTTTTTTTAATATAATTTTAAAGTTCCTTCTTTTTTTTTTGAGAAAAATTTTAAAGTTCCTTATTGAGCTCTTTTTAAGTTTCTAAAAATTACATCATAATAAAAAAAAGGGTCCAAACTCCATAGACTCTGGATTAATGAAATTAAAAAAAATTCAAAAACAATTTAAAAAATAATCATTTTGGGCTTTCTTCGAAGTTGATGGGCCTTGCCCAGCGCTAGTATCCACCCAAATCGAATCTCGGATTAAAACGAATCTTTTCTTTGACCTTTTTGATGGATCAAAACGAATCTTCACATTATTGTCACAAAAAAAAAAAAAAAAAAAAAAACAAGACGAATCTTCACATTACATGCTCTGGCTCTGAGGTTTTAACCAGAAACCTAGAACTAGAACAAGCTAAAAAGAAAGAAAGAAAGGGTTTGAGAATTGAGAGTTAAGATGGGCGTCACAAAAGAACAAGTTGAATCTACTTTGACTTCAAAGCTCAACCCTTCTCATCTTGTAAGCTCTTCTTTTACAAATTTTATTTATTTTTCCAATATGTATCTTTATTTTATGCTTCATCACATTCACATCACCCACATATTAGATTGTTGATATGCCAGTTTAGAGTTGGAAAATAGAAAAGAAAAAGAAAAATCAGAAACTGGGTTCAGTTTTTTATTTAATTTTGGATTGGTTTTGGGTTTGTTTCGATTTGTCGGTGCTTTATGTAAAGGTTGTAACTTGTAAGCTTCATATGTTCTTAGTAGTCTTAAGACCCTTTATTTGAACATTGAATGATTTTAAAAATGATTGTGGAGTAAATGAGAAGGTTATGATTTGGATGTAGAGAAAATAAGATTTATGTCAATTAATTACTTAGTGCAAAAATGAATCTTGCAATTTTTGTGATGTATTCTTTTGTAATTTTCTCTCTTCTTGACTTTCTAAAGAAAGGTTAGTTCATATTTCGAATTCGTAGAATCAGTTATCATATAAATCGTTTAAGCATGCGATGATTGATTGTTTCCAGTGTGATTTTTAAACTTCATGCGGCTAATTTTAGATGTTGGGTTGGCTGGATGGAATGGGTATATATCCATCTACAAGCATATTAAGTGGCAGTATCTACTGTTTATGCTCTACTCTGTCAGTGTAATGTCCCATTTGTAGTATGGTGGATTGCGGACGTGTTGTTTTTGGTCGTTATTCGAGTGGTACTTTTAGCTTTTAGGTTTTGCTTTGTTAGAAATATGGAATTGCCTGTTATAAATGTAAGATATGGTGGTATCATCTTCAAACATTGTCCTCACCGTTGCACTACATAGCATTTTTGCGAACTAGCAAGGAAATCCATGACATGAAAGTATTTGTTCTTTAGCATGTTGTATGACATTCTCTCTAAGTGGGTTAGGATTACTGATTGACATGATCTGCTTAGCTTTGTCATGACACCAATCATTTCTTTTGTAGTTAATAACCTATTCTGACTGTTTTAATGTGCATTGCTAATTTTATTACCCTCAGTGTTTGAATTCACTGCTGCTCGAATACATCTTGACTCATATTGTCAAATTGTCAATGCAACTTAGTCAGTTCCTCAAGATGGCTGATATCCTTATAAGTTTAGTTGTGCTTGGACACCACAGTCAGTTCCTGCACTTTTAATTTTTTTTAATTTTTTTAATGCTGTAATTGCATCTGCAGAATCAACATTCCTTTTTACTAAACTTTTTTTTTTTTTATGTTTTAATCGTGTGTCAGGAAGTGATTGATACATCTGGCGGGTGAGTATTTTTCATGCAAACTAAAATTAGTCTTAGTTCCTATGCTTTGAGCGACTTTCCTTGCTGTTCAATTTCCTGAATGAGCTCTGACTGGCTTTCTCAGATGTGGTGCGAAATTTGAAATTGAGATTGTATCAGAACAATTTGAAGGGAAGAGGCTGCTGGCGAGGCACCGGCTAGTGAATGCTGCCCTGGAAGAGGAGATGAAGCAAATCCATGCTCTCTCTATAAAGAAAGCTTTGACTCCAGAGCAGTGGAAACAGCAACAAGAATCTGAAAAATCTAATGCTGCTGCTTAAATACATGCTCTTCAATAGTACAGACATCGCTACAAGCTGAATGTAACTAAACTATAAACATAAAATGCATTTGGGAATAAATTTTGCGCTTCTTGAATCTTGGAGCAGTGTATTTTTTTTTTTTAATTACATGAGACTAATGCTCAGATTACAATTCATATTACATGAGAATATTACTGATATTTACATGAGAATATTACTGATATTTACAATCAGATAATTACTGGGACTAATTTATATTAAATTTTATATAGCACTGTCCAGTCCAGATTTTACCCTCTCTAATATTTGAGGGACGTCTACTTCACACACTTTCTGAATTAAAGAAGACTGTCTTTACTTAAATTGGGAAAGGAATTAAATCCGCATAACACTTTTGTCAAACCACTGTCCTCACAATCTTATAAGTTAACAATTTAGGCAACTGCTTTTCTCAAATTTAATGTGCTTTCAGTATCATGCTATCATGGCATTAATTTTGATCCGAATCGCCCTACATCTGAGTGTAGATGCTTTCTCAATTTAAATTCAGTGACAAACAAATTCTTTTGTAGTCTTCTTTTCATATACATATCCGTAAATCAAGACATTTTTTTAATTTTGGTGTAAGTTGGATAATAATTTATTTATTAATTGATTGCCTCAAAATTGAAGCTGGCCAAAATGCAAAAGCAGGCCATCATCTTTATGGTTTTGCATATGTGGCTTTTGGAAGATGATTTTAGGATGTGATATTTTACTTTTTATTATTAACGTCACAGTTTCAGCATTGCTTTTGAATTGTCTAATTTGTGTTATTATTATTTCAATATGATAAGGATTATCTGGAGTCTCCCTCTCTTAAGGTCTGGGAAACCTCAACCACATGTACATGGACCTATCCTCTTATGCTTTTAATTTTAAAAAGAAAGAAAAAAACACATACACATGCAATTCTTCATGCAAAGTCAAAATTTTAACATAAAATATGAAAAAAGAAAAAATTTTAATGAGAAAATATCAGAAATTATGCTTAATGTGGGAAAAAAAATTATGAATTTAACTATTCCCACCTAACAAATAGGACAAGGCAGAAACATATATAATAATGCAGACATAAATAAGTTAACAAGATAGGTAGAGGAATCAATATCACAGATCCCGAGCTTTGCAATATGAGATTACAACAGAAGCAAAACATTGTTTACTTGTTATTGTGATTGGATTCATGGCCACTAAGCTTGTTCAATCACCAATCCCAGCTCACAAGGTGCTTCCACCAATAAGCAGCAGAGCCACAAAAGTGATAAAATCTCACAGACTAATCCCAGCCACACATTCATGGACTAAAAGCACAAGCTTTAGGTCCATTTACACTACCAAAGTTGCAGAGCAATGCTCTGGCTTAGTTGGAAATGACAGAGAGACACAAGATTCTTCAGGTAAAAGGACACTTACCCAGATAAAAACAGAGCTGTTACAAGTTGTTCAAGGTATGCCCTTTTCAAAATTTGGTCTCATACTCTCATATTCACGTTCTTCATCATTGACTTTAATGAGTTGCATTTACCTTAATTATAGGAATCAATAGAGGAATATTTGGGGTGCCATCTGCTAAAAAATCTGAGATTGAAGCATTAGTGGAGTTGTTAGAGTCTCAGAATCCAACACCAGATCCTACTGTAAATTTAGACAAGGTGAGTTTGGTATTTAAGTGATTTTTGTGGAAGTGCTTATTAGCTTTGTAGTTAGTAGTTTTGTTTCAATAATTGGTAGGTAGGTGGGAGCTGGAAGCTAGTTTATAGTACAATTACAATATTGGGTTCTAAAAGAACAAAGCTAGGATTGAGAGATTTCATCACACTTGGAGACTTTTTCCAGTCCATTGATGTTGCTAAGGTATGTACGGTAATTTACATATTTTTTCATCAATTGTGTCAAGTGTATCATCATCTGTTTTTGCTGAATTTCGATATTTGGTGATGCAAAAAAATGGAGGGTAAAGCAGTTAATGTGATCAAGTTCAACGTGAGGGGATTGAATCAGTTGAATGGGCAGCTGACAATTGAAGCCTCGTTCAAGATTGCATCTAAATCAGTTAAAGCTTCAATACTTTATGGTCACTTTGTTTCTTTTTCTCTTTAAAGTTGCAATTGAACTTTGCTAAAGTTTTAAAGGTTTCTTTTCTCAATTTTGCAGAGGGTTGACATAGCTTATGACAACTCAACAATCACTCCAGAGCAGGTAAGCTCTCCTTTAAGCACAACCAATTCATACAAATGTATTTCTTACATTTTTCTTCAAGTAGAAATCGTACTGTATAAATTATGTGCTTAAATGGGCATATTGTGTCACACACATAAGGTCTTTTGGGTGATTGTAAAAGCATTATACTCTCTATATATGTGTATTGCCTCTTTGACTCTAAATTCATTTATTTTCTTGTTTGGAAAACAATAGCTGATGAACATGTTCCGGAAAAACTATGATCTTCTGCTTGGTATCTTCAATCCGGATGGTTGGCTGGAGATTTCGTATCCTTTACTTTCTCTTGGTTGAAAGCTTGATAATACTTAAAAGATGAGATTATGCTTTGTTATTTTCTTGATTCATTCTCATAGATATGTTGATGATACAATGAGAATAGGGAGAGACGACAAAGGCAATATCTTCATATTAGAGAGATCATCAGCTTCAGAAGAAAATGTGGCAGAATAATCAAACTGGTGTCCACATATTTCCCAGTATTTTTGAAGCTCAAAATACTATACATTGTTAAAAATTCTTATTAGTTATGATCAACTTTGGAAATGATTCAATCAACAATTTATATTTTTAGGCTGAATATGAAAACATTAGCAGATTAGTCTATAGAAATATTAGAATATTATCTCAAGTCCTCTGTTCCGTTGAGCAACTTCATCTGTTTCTAGGCAATGTTTATGTACACCCACTTCAAATGTTCATCTCTTTTTACGCACGTCACAAAATTGAACTTTATAAAAAAATTGTTAGCTTCTTGTAACACCCTAGGCAAATCCTACATTGACAAAGCACGGGAGAGATGCTGGGTTTATAAGGGATAATTCACACCTTAATTGGCAAGACGCATTTTGGGTGTATGGGACCTCTAGAAACAAAACCGTGCGGGCCTTGTTAAGGCCCAAAACAGACAATATTTTGCCAGGTCTGGGTTGGGTTATGACAGATGGTATCAGAGCGACTCTGTGTGTCCTCTTGAACGATAGTGGGGCAAACCTCAGCGAGGACGCTCCTCTTGAAAGATAGTGGGGCAAACCTCAGCGAGGACGCTGAGTCCCTAAGGGGGGTGTATGTAACACCTGGGTTCATAAGGGGTGATTCACACCTTAATTAGCAAGACACGTTTTGGGGTATATGAGTGTCCTAGAAGCAAAACCGTGCGGGCCTTGTTAAGGCCTAAAGCGGATAATATCTTGCCAGATCTGGGATGGGTTATGACACTTTTATTTATAACCAAGATATTGTTCACACAGATATTATCAAGTTCTTTGATCTTATTTAATACTTTATGCCGAGCTCAAACCTGTTACACAATAGAAGGAATTAGCATTTTGTACGATGACAATAAAGTTTTAGTGGTGTGCATTTTCCTTAGGGTGCATTTGATATACTGTATTGTATTATGCTGTATTGTATTATTTTAATACAGATGTATTGTATTAAATTTAAATTTTTAATGTTTTATAGACCCCAATTTAGACGTGTTAACATGCAGATGTTTGCACTAGAGAAAGAACCTTACTTATATTTGGAAGATATTATCTCTTTTTTCCTTTTTGGGCATATTTGTACTTCTTTTCTCACCGAAATGTCAACTTACATAGAATCTTGTAATCAATAATGTAATATTGTTTTAATTCCAACTATTTGATGAAATAAATCTAAAAATAATTGAGATTTAAAAATTTTACCCGTGGTGATGAAGAGCACAAGTAAGAGAATAGCAGAGATTGAAAAAATTTTCATTCTTTTTGTGTGGATTGACAAAAGCTATGGAAGTTAAAATATGGCATCACTGGCATGGGTGCATGGCCATGCATAATTTATAATGTAGATCAATCCCTTTGGATGATTTTAAGATAAAGTTTGATGATTATCTTCCAATTTGGGTAAATACGTAAGCAATTGGTTATGCTATTGACAATGAACGAACGAATTTATCTTCTTCTAGTCAAGGGAAATAACCAATAATATGCACGTGTTGATTTTAATGATATATTTAAGTAAAAAATTGCTACTCCTGTTGTAAACCTTATGACCGAAAAGGTAGATAAATAACCATTTAGAAGTAAAAAATGATAAAAATAAATTTTAATTTAGCATTGAACTGAGTTTTGTGCTGATCATTTAAAAAGATGTAATTGGTAGTTGTTATATAAGAATACATAGTTAATTAATTTTTAATTATACGTTGTAATAAATGTATGCGTGATAAAAGATTATTAAAATGTAACTACAATTTAATTAAACAATAGATCCAAATTCGAGTGAAATATTAGCAAGAGGTATTAATTGAATGTAATCTTGATGCAAAATCGAGTTTGGCCAATTTGTTTCTCTATGATTTAAGATGTGTTTAGAAAATTTTAAAACAATCGAATCGATTCGATTCAGTTTGAATTTTTTGTATTTTCAGTTTTCATTGATTTTTTGGAGAATTATATGAGAAATTGTGAATCGATATGTTGACTCGAACTTGGTGGGTTACTTCAGTTGCAAGTTCTTATTTGATATGGTGGGGGCACCTATGGGCATACCCAATGAAGGCCCGAAAGGAACCCCTTGTGGGCCTTAAAATTGCTGAAGTTGGCCTTTTAAACCCCTTCCTGATTTTAAGTCCAGCATTATATGATTGAGTTGGACTGTTACCACCCCTTAGAATGTCCACATAGAGTCCCTTTTAAAAAAATAATCTATATTTAATTCCACAAATAACCTTCCGATTGTCTTTCTTAACAAAAATCTCAGTAAATCTCATCTCTCTCTCTCTATGGAGCTCTTCCAAGTTCAATGATATTTTTCTTTCATTTTAAATTTATAATGATTGTGTTTATTCAACATCGTAAGTCCAGCACTTGAACTTATCAAATTCAGTTTTGGAGTAATTTCTTTTCAAACCACCAAATCCATGATTTTATGCTTTGAATAAGAGTGAAACCTTTTTTTTTTTTTTTAACAAACAATTGTATACTTTTGGAGTTATTTTACTTTTACATTAGTCTTTGTCTTTTATTCAAAATTGTTATTTTGAATAATTCATTTGATGCTACTTAATGAATGGTTTGTAACTGAAATTCTACGTCTAGGTCATAAACAACAAACTTAATTGTGGATGATTAAGGTTAAAATTGTAAAATCATAAAACAAAGGGGTTTGATAAGAGTTTTAAAGGGGTGTCAATAGCTCCACTCTATATAATATATTAAGTCCATATTTAGTCAGAAAAAATGAGAGAAGAAGGGAGAGGAATGAAAAACGAGTGAGGGGAAGAAAATGAGAGAAAAAGGAGGCCAATTAATCCTTTTTCCCCTTATTTCTTTGCCATTTCTTCTCTCTCCTCCTTTCATTTCTTCAAACTAAATATGCCATAAGTGTAATGCATAAAAGGACAGTACTATATTAAGTCTAGGAATCTATTGCTATTATTTTTTGAATAAGAAGTTAAACAACTTTGCTCCTTTCCATTAATGCATTTAATTTCTCTTGTAATACATGACAAATTTGAGTAATTATTGGTTATTTCCCCTTAAAGAGAATTAAAGTTCTGTATCGTTCACTAGCAATAGCAGCATCAAAATTCTATGCATTTACCAAAATTGGAACATAACAAATTGAGAAAACTGTATTTCCCAAAAACCCATCAAACTGTATATTAAAATAATCCAATATATATATATACATAGCCACTCTTATTTTAACTTGCATTGCTTTCTCTCAATCAACATAAAGAATGAAAAGATTTCCAATCTCTGCCATTCTCTTACTTGTGCTCTTCATCACCACAGGTAAATTTGTTTAATATCAGTCCCTTCTAATCCATTTTCTTTATCAATTTGTTGGAATTTATACAAACTATACATTAACATTATTACAAGACTATATAAGTTCACTTTGCGGTGAGAAAAACAACAACATACTAATTAATATTCTTAGAAAAAAGATAGAAAATATTTTTTTTTTTCATTTAGAGTTTATAGAAAAAGTATTACATATATGTTTGAGTTTCATTCTCAAGCACGGACGGGCATACACGAGCTAAAAAGTACGTAGAAAAATTTAGATTTAATTGCAAATATCTACACCTAAAAATTCTTATATCTAAAAAGTCTTAAAGAATTCATCTGAGTATGTTGATTTATTTTGTTAGAAATTATGATTGATTTAATAAGGTGATATATATCAATTTTTTTAATATGATTTTATTTATTTATTTATTTTTATGGTGGTTGTAGGCAGTCATGAGCTAACGGCGGTGAAAGCTGATGATTGTACCGAAACGTTTTTGAAACCTGAATGCGAGCGAGCAAGATTCCTGCGCTATAGCTTGTAAGAAGTCGCTCGGACCAAATGCTAAAGGGGAGTGCATCCAATCGAACCATTTTTGTCATTGTACTCAATGTATTAAATAAGATTATGCAACGTAATAATATCTAGCAATCTTTCTTTTTATTTGAATCTTTCGTCATTTTATGTTCGCACAAGTTTAAGTTCAGTTCTAGTGGTAAAAAACAGCATATCTTGAGCTCAGGTTGCAAACTTTAATGCTCAATTCGAGTTCAAAATTTTGTGGGACGACGTTCGAGTGGTGAATATAGAATGAGAGAAGAAATTTGATGCATGCATCGTTTGTACATGTATTATGTTAAATTATGAATATATGTTTTGTCACTTGAATGTCATTACATAAAATTTACCAAATTAATCCTAAAATTAAAATAATTCTTGCAAACAATCTTAATTAGGGATATCACTGAAAAGAAAAAAAAAATAGTTTACCGAATTAATCCTAAAGTAAATTTTTCTTTGATAAATTAAATTTCTTGTTATTTTCTTTAATATCCTTAAGGTTATTGCAAGGATATTATTGTAAAAGCTAATAAAAAGTAAAGCTAAGAATATAATATAATTAACAACAAGAGTGTCTTGAGGTATTTTTTAATATTATTTTATTTAAAACAACAAATAATAAGAGGAGTCTCATAAGATGAAAGAGTGGGACTATTGGCACCCCTTAACACTCCTCTTAAAACCGCTTTTCTTAATATGTGTCATTAAAAATATTAAAAAATAAATGATCTCTTATAACGCCCCTGTCAATGTCGAAAATAATCTTAATTTACTGGGGTTTCTTCTCAGTTCTTCTAGTAGTGTATAATGGGTTTGATTGCATTAACCCTAATTGATATACAATGAATTATTAAGACTTTCAGCAAGACTATAAGCCTTCTACTGCTCTTATTCAAGTAAGCATGTTGCAATTTTCCTAGAAATTCTCATCAACTATTGAGAAGGAAGAAAAAATGGATGATGATTGTAAATATTGGATATGTGAAAATCGGCCCCTATAAAGGAAAAAAAATAGCAGCCATAAAAAATTAAAAGAAGATTATGAAATTCTTAAGTAAATTTCAAACTCAAAACGCAAGTAGGTCGGTGTATAGAGTTTTTCATGTACTCGTTTTCTTTATTTGTAAACGGGGTTTAAAAGAAAAATTGAAGGATGAAAATGGGGTTTGATTTTGAAGAGCTCCAATCTATTTTGATGGACTTGGACGTGTGAGACGACTGAAAAAATAATGATAACAAAATGCAATTATAGATATATTTAATATTTTTTAAGGAAATTACATCTCTTTTTGTCGTTAATACTTGTCCCGGAAGATAGATTAGCATAGAATTGACACAGAAGAATCCAAGGAGCAATTAGAAATAAAAGAAGCATATAACGGAACATGTAACCAAAAGAAAGTAAACAAAAAATGTGTTAGGAATCCAACAGCGACATGCTTTGGAAGCTTTGTATGATTGTTTTAAGAGGTAGAAGTGGAAAAATCTAAATCGATTTCTTAGTTTTATTATTATTATTATTGTTTTTTTAAGGTTCAAATTGATCAGATGATTAATTAAATAAAGTTGTTTAAAAAAAATCACTCGATCAGAACCTTAAGCTTCTAAGCTTTATCTTGGTAGTCCTTATCAAAATTACATGTGCTATTGTGTCAATAAAATGGACAAAACATGATAATTCTAATAAATGTTTAAGCAAATGAGGCTATTTATTTACATTTTCATTCTGAACTTAATGATCATAAGTCTATATTTCTTATTAAAAAAAAAATACAAATCAACCCTCCTTATTCTGAAAAAGGGTAATTATTTATAACATTGATAGTCACATAGTTGGATTACATAGTCTTGTATGTTAATACCGACGGGTCATTCGTGGATATATGTTTAAAAATTCACATACTTTGTAAGCTATCATTATAAATACAACCAACACGACGATGTATCATTCTACAAATATATCAAACTAACTTCCCTGTATTAGCTTTCCCATTCCCAAGGAAATCAGAAGAATATATGGCTCTGTGTCACAATATCTCCCTCGCAATTAGCCTAGTGTTTCTTTTAATTTATTGTGTAAGAAGCTGGCCGGAGGATCCAACGCATGGTTTCATCGAGCTTCCACTAAACACATCAAACTTTCACATCCAGAAGCCGTATAACTTGCCTGTCTCCGATCGCTACAGCTTCGTAGATGGAGTTCACAGGCTGTGGGTTTACTCAACAGATGAGCCTTTATCCAAGCATAGTCCCACCAATCCTCGCACAGAGGTTCTCATCCGTGTAAGTAAAATTTCTTAACACACTCCTTTAATTTTGTTGCTTTGACCTCCTATAATTGAGTTATTTCTCTCTTCTTTTGGTTTGCTTAATTTCCTTATTGTACTTAATTTATGGTTAAATTCTCCTTTAATCCCCATATCTAGTTTGAGCTAATTGCCCAATGAGATCCTTTATTTTTAAAAATTAAATGCCTAGAAAATCCACGTCATATATCTGTTTGCTTTTCTTAAATTACCTAGAAAATCCACGTCATATATCTGTTTGTTTTTCTTAAATTATCCAGCTTTGGCTTGCATGTAATATTTGTTTGAATTTTAAGAAACACTATTTTACTCATAACTCACAGCAACAAGGGTATTTTAGGTAATTTTAAATAACATAGTGACTAATTGAATAATTAACTCAAACTCCAGGGGATAAAAGAACATTTACCCTTAATTTATGGATAAATTATGATTTAGTCCTCGATTAAGGGCAAGTTACTCATTTAGTTTTTATATTTAAAGATCAGCCAAAACGTTCCCATCGTTAAGTCTATTATTGTTGGATCTAACTTTTCAAATGTAAGTATGTAACATTATTATTATTATTTTTTTCTGAAATAACTTAAATTTAACTAAATCTAACACGTTACAAATGAAAAATAAGAAACAATTAAGTAGATTTTAATATTAGACAAATATACAGCATGAACATTTTGAATAATTTTGGAACCACATGAGCTAACTGTATTATCTTATAACGGTATAACCAATTGGCATTAGAATTACATTTTTGTACTTCAATATTTCTTATCATAGGGATACAACTACTCTGCCGGTGTATGGCAATTCGAAGGATACGGGTTCGTGCCATGTGGTACATCTGGTGTGTGCATAATGCAAGTGTTCGGAGCAAGCTTTCCTCGTAACACAACGCTACAGCTCAGAGTCTACAATGGCTCACTCACATACTATATGACTCCAATTCTAGTCCCAAACATTTATGATAAATGGTTCAGGCTAAATGTGATTCATGATGTGAGCGCATCAACGGTTAAGATTTATATTGATGGAACCCTCAAGTATGTGGCACCCGGCCGTGGGGGAAACTCTTATTACTTCAAATTTGGGGTGTATGGGCAGAACAATGAGTCTCACTACATGGAATCGCGTTGGAAGGACATTAAGGTTCTGAAAAAATGTGATTGATCACTCTTGGATTAATTAATTTGCCTTGAGCTTAAATATGCATGCTTGGGTATTTGCTAAGTCCAATGACTAATTAATAATAGAGCATGGTGATTTTGATTGATAAAATCTTCTATAGTAGTTAAGAATTTAATTTGTGTTCTTCCTAATCTCCTAATAATTAGCTAGAATGGGAGGATTGAAAGCTAAAACAATGAAAATTTAAAAGAGTAAAATGAAAATACAAGAAAATGGATAACAAGGAAATGACGTCATGAGAAAAAAAATAAAAATTGAAATATTCGAGGGCGAAACATCCAACTAGATAATCAGTAAAGGCTCCCTTTTTTTAAGCTGGCAGCTGCTGGGTATTTTGTTTATTTATTATTTTTAGTAGGCCTTTTTATACTTCTCAAAATTCCTCATGAAATCCCTTTTATTATTGAAATTACTTAAATAAATAAAACAAATTAATTCAATTTTTTTTGTTTTGAATGAAATTTCAATTAAATACTTAAATAAATTTTTTAACAAAATTTTTACACCCGCCGCATTTCATGGTTTATATTTATATTTTTAATTTTAATTAAAAATATTTTAAAAGACATTATAAGAGTTTTGAGTTTTAGGGATATAAATAATATAACAAGAAGAAAATAATTAAAGACTTAGGATTTGTATGTATTTTATGATAAAAACTTAAAATAAATAATTTTTTTAGGTGAAATTTTATAGGAAGATGATCAAATTTTAATATATGAGTTTGTATTTTATAAATTAAATAGGGTGTACTTTAATCAATTGGACTTTGGCCAAGTGGTAGAAGCCATGTCGAGTCTCTTATATTGTTAATATGGGGACTAAATTTCGTTCCTCAATTATTTAACAATTGAGTGGAGACAGTCTATTCTCTTTCGAAATGTGACCGAATATTAGATAGGATAAAAATCTGGACAGTGTTTTATAAGAATTAATGTAAAGTAGTCCCATTAACAGTCTGATTTGTAAATATCAATTATATTCTTATGTCATATGAATTGTAGTTTTGAGCAATAGTCTTATGTAATAAAAAAAAAAGAGTGTACTTTAAGAAATAAAATTTAAAGTAGGTGTTATAAGAATTTTAGAGGGATGCTAAAAGCTCCACTCTATTTCTTTACTACAGCATTAATTTGGCCCGGCTACATAATTAATTCATGAGGTATCATGGCCTTTTCTTCTACAGCTATAGTTTTTATTTCAATGCAGCTTTAAAATAAAAGGCACGGCATCTCAATACCAAACACATCTAAATGCTCAGTTTGTTTGAGCTGCTCAGCACTCGAGCCAAAGCTTGCACCAGTACTTATCAATAACTAATTACTCAATAATAATGGCTGCCAATGCCATTATCTCAGCATATATAGTAAGTTGTGTTCTGTTAATCCCAAGAGAACCAAATCGCCAATAAAGCTATATTTAGGTGCTATATTTATTTAATTGATTTCTGTAAAAATGATTGAATGGGATGTATTCAGAGCAGTTTCAGCCTTCAATGTTCTATCCTAATTAGTGAGTCTAAATTATCCTAATTAATGAGTTCAAATTTAACAATATAACCAATAGCAACACCATCCAGTAATTTACTTAGATGAAAATAAAATGCTTATTCCATAAATATACTAGCAGGGTAATTTAATTTATTCGGACAGCCAAATCTTTGACGCAACACTTGTCCAAGACATGAAAGAGAAATTGAGTCCATGCACGAGGCCACAACCACAAACAACAAAACAAGAGTACTCTTAAAACTGAAGAAGCAATAATTTGAGCATGCATATATGTGTGCCTTAAGGTTTCCGGTTTGAAGGAGGAGCAGAAACTGCGTCACAGTAACTTTTAAGTATGTTTCCTTCGGCGGGTGTGTATCCAAGTGAAGTGATCGCAGAAGGCCAGCTGCACTTACTCCTGATGATATCAATGGAACGGCAACAGGAAGCTATATCAGCCTTGCCAGTGAGGAAGAATTGGACGGTCAGACTTGAGCAAGAATTCAGCTCCTGAAGTGACTTCCAGCACTCCATAAATTGGCCTTGGTAAGCTTGAAGCCTTGCTGCAAGATCATAACCTGGGGTATTGATCTTGAGGTCATAGCTGGTCCGAGTTGCAGTACTTGCATATGCCATAAGGCATAATGTCACAACCAAAATGAGACACACATTTTTGAGAGCCATGATAATTAATGACTAATTAATTTTCTTGGGATATTTAATTTTGTGCGGGGATGATTAAAACTCAAAATTTTGGGAGGTTTTTATAGGGAATGAGCGTGATTAATTAACATTAATAAAGTTCATGAAGTCAATTTGTACGTCTGTTAACATTAATATAAACTAGTAGTAGTTACTTAAAATTTCAAATTAAGTCCACCGCTACAGTTCTTTATTATGGTCGTATGATCTTGACTAGAGAATGTTTTCCATTTTATAGAATTACAGTAAGAAATCTATTTATGTCATCTCAGTGAATATGACCGAAAATAGAAATTAAATTAAAAGATCCCAATATCATAAAATGAATTAATTTACGATTAATAAATATGAGTGTGTAGTATCATAATTTATTGTGTTAATATTTTGACTTAATAATTAATATTTAATAAGCGTCTACCAATCCTATAACAGCATTAGAGCAGTTTGATATCTGGATATTAATTAGGACGCTGGACATATGACTTTTTGTTTATTCTTTTCATCGCTTTACCATCGTTTTATCGTATTTTAAATTATATTCTTTCCATAGTTTAAATATCATTTAAATAAATATCACGTATTTGATAGTCAAAACTAATCAAGAAAACAAATTATTTCCTATTTTTTTAAAAAAAGGTTAAAGTCCATTAATAACTTCGTAAACATGTTTCACTTTGTTAAAATTAAAATTATATGGGGAAGAAAAAAGGGCAACACCCACAAAGTTTGGTGAAATAGTCACCCAAATTCCTAAGTTTTTAATAAGGGACATCAAGACTCAATTTAAGGTAATTTAGCTAAAATAAGAAATGATGATTTTGTTTCATTTTTTTTAAAGGTTTAAAAAAATGGTTTATGGGATTGGCCTCCAAAGGATGGTAGCTTGGGCTTTTAATGTTAAAATAACTTGTATATAAAAGTTAAGGTATTACAATATTACATCATTTATAATCTTCTTCACTTTATGAAAACGTTTTGGGTGTTCTTGGAGCAATGTTTCTTTTTTATTCATTCTTTGTTATGTGTATGCCTCAACTAATCATGATAATATGCATACACATGTGACAAGCAGTAAATGGTGAAAGAGCAATGCTTTAGGAGCACCAAAGACCTTCTCCTTTAGAATAGATATTCAAGTCTATTTCTAACCGTATATAGTTTCTTTACAAGTTTTACATTATTCAAGGTTAGTCCTATTAGGACTAGGAAAGTACTCACTCTACAAGGGGCCGGCGGATGGAGTGAGTTTAAAATTGTCTCTTATATTCTCTTTTCTTCATTATAGTGAAACCCTTCGCTGGCTTAAAGTTGACGTAGATGATCACAATAAGAGTGAATCACTATAAACATGTGAGACATATTAATTGCTTTTATTTTTATCCTTTAATTATTTTTATTGTTAGTACGAGAGTGACGCAGTGCGGAAGCGATACCAAATATCGTTCTAGCGTATGTTCTTGAAACTTAAGAAAAAATAACTCTCAAACATCGAATTAATGACAAGAATAAACTCAAAGGAAATAATCTGAAATATTATTAATGAAAAATTTTTGTAAAGAAACAAGCATAACAAGCCTATTTATATTAACTAAAATTAATCCTAATCCTAATAGACCTATGATTCCTTATAAGAAAAGGAATATTAATTTAACAAGAAAATATTAAGCAAATTCTAATTAAACTAAAATTATAAATATGACTCAAATAAGCTTAATAAAATAAGAGAAATCCTAATAAAATACTAAATACTAAATTGACTCAAAATTTAGAATTCATTATTTATATTACCCCTTATGCTTCCTACATCAGTCTCCTCCTCTTTGAAAAAAACTTGTCCTCGTTTTACTGAAAATAAAAGATTATCTGGAGGATGAAACTTAAAGTAGTGTAGCAATGAATCTTGGAGCCCGAACTGATCATAGTCTTTCACATTAATCTTTCTTGAAACTCGAAATGCTTCATATTTCATCTTCTTCTTGATCTTGCTAGTCATTCTACGAAAAGGTAAAGTCTTGTAAGAGCAAACAACTCCTATGCCTCTCAAGTCTTTTGTCAAACCTCGCTCAATGTTCTCGCCAATTAACTTTATCTTGGAAGTGATATCTTCTTTAAGAACAACTTTCTTATCTTCTGTAGGAATAGACATAAACATATCAATTATCTCAAGGTCTTCAAGATCAATTTGCTTAGCTTCACAAATAATTGGTAAAACCATATCAACTTTATCATCTTCAAGAACAATTGGTGTCTCTTCAACTTGAGCTTCTTGCACAATTTCAACTATATCGTTAGATATAAAACTTAAATCATGAACAGATTGTACCTCCTTATTAAAAACTTTAGGATCATTTGAAATATCTTCAAAAGAAGCTTTCATGATATTCTTTTGGACTGTGATATACATGTAGAAAACAAAACATCCTTCTACGTATTGCTTTACTTAAATTTGCTTAATGTGAAACTGGAGGAGATGCCAAAGGAGATACATCGCAGTAGTCTCTTAGTAGATTAGCTTGCTTAGGAGTGAAGCCGAGTGAGGTGACCATTGTGGCAAGTCAACATTTGCTTGTGATGCTCCCAACGGCACGGCAACAGTGAGGGCCAACGTAGCCATTAGAGAAGAATTTGTGAAACTCTTTTGTGCAAGGCTTGAGCTGCAAAAGTTCTGTCCAGCAATCAACTTCTCCACCTCCAATGACATCAATTTTATAGCCTGCAGGCTTATTGATAGCTGCCGTTGCATATGCCATTAGGCTTGTCAGAACAATCGATATTATGACCAACAATCATAATATTTTATATGATTTTTGGTAACCGTTTGTTTTAGTTGACTAAATAAATTTATTGTAGGTAAAAACTTTGGTGTCTGAAGATACAAAAATTGAGCATTCATATATAATTTTTAGGCGATAACAAGTAATTAATTGTACACATAATTATGTACAAACTACGGTGATGATTATGGATCGTGATCTCAGTGATTGTAGAGACCGTAGTGTTTGTATCTACGAGAATTGTTGCCTTTAATAAATCTCAACCAAAAGGAGTCCGGCAAAAGGAGAAGATACATTAGCAATACTGCGGAAAGCATTTTACAACAAAAATTTTAATCACTGAAGATAATAAATTAATGACCTTATATCCTTTATGATATAAAATAAATCGTCACACTTTAGTCGTGAAAAGTATATCACATAGACTATAGTGAACAAAATTGTTATCGTCACTTAAAAATGAATTTTTTTGTGACTAAACATTTCGGTCTCAATTTAAAGTTTTAAGAGTCAAGAATAGTATTAAAAATGACAAAATAGCAATTTAAAAACATATTCGCAACAATATTTTTTAGTCACTAAACGTTACTTTACATGAAGAAAATTAATTGTCTCCAATCGTTAGACTTTGTGAATTTTTTATTTTGGTTGTAGATTATACAGTAGAACCTCTAAATAAGAATACTTTATATAGGAATAACCTCTTTATAGTAATAAAAAATTATGGGCCCAACTTGGGACCAATTATAATTAAGAATAAACTCCACATTTAATAACTTATATTTTTTGTAGGTCCGATCTTAATAAACTTACCTCTACATAGTAATAATATTTAAAAAATATATGCCATGTTACATTAAATAATTAAGATAGAATAAAATATCTTTCTAAAGTTGCTGTGACAATGATTTGTTCTTTAAAGTTACAACCACATCTTTCAACTTGGGGGTTTGTATTAATTGGTCAGCATAGACACCTTCTTGTTGAAGCCAAAATATTTTTAGTTTCTCAAGTATGTTTGTAGCTTCCTAGCATGAAACTTTTTGTATTTCAACCCGTACCCGGCCCGTTAAATCAACGGACATGAATAATTATACCCGTACCCTATCTTTTTATAAAATAAAAGAAAAAATATTCCTGATATCCAACCCTAACTTAACGAGCCCCCATGGGCCCCGTACTCGCGGGGATTTTTTGCCATCCCTAACTGTCATCCTCAGGATTATCCCCTTTCTCTTCTTGTCTAATTGCGTCAATAATTAATAAGTTTAAAGAGAATTTAAAATTTAGGATTTTAAGATGAGTTTATATATTCCAATAATACATCGATATGTGTATTAGTTTTTTGAAATTATATATTTTTTATTAATATCTATCCATAGAATTTGACTCACTTACTAATTAATTTATTAACGTCTATATATTGAATTTGACTCACTTATTAATTTATTAATACATGACATAATTTGCCTCTATGTCACTTGCATTAGGGATAATTAAGCGAAGACAATAATTTTTGTACTATACCTCTATTGAGTTATAACCTCTTTATAAGAATAAATTTCTACAGTCCCAACAATATGACTATACAGAGGTTTTACTTACTATAGTCTTGTATTCTTTACCAAAATTGAATGTGATTTTTTTGTTTGTCATTAGAAAATATCATTTTGTGACTGAATTTAATAGTCACAACAAGTTACATAAAATTAGATTTAATGACCAAAAGTTTCAAAGGTGTTTTTTTTGTCATTATTGTTGTCACGATTGTAATTAATATAAGCTTATATTATTACTAATAACAGTAAAAAACTACAAACACTGACAAGTAGAATGTGCAAATGAACAAATAACTGTAAAATTAAATAAACAAAAGTGGATTAAACATTTACAATGTAATCACATAAATTGAACTACAGGCAAAAAGTATAAATGTTAATTACCTAAAATAATATAATGAGAAAATTGAAAAAGATTACTAATTGTCTTGGTCCTTGATCTTTGTTGATAAATTTAAGGCCATTTCTAGTTGTCATGAAAATTAACTTTAACCTGTCTCTCATTGTTTACTTCTGTTCTTCAAATCCTTCTAGAATTTTAGATTAAAGACATTGGTCTTATAGTTTGTCTTATAGTTGTCCTACGATAAATATTTTGATAAGTATAAGATAATATAAGAAGAAATTTATCAAGTGAAAATTAAAATAATAAATAATCAATTTGTAACCAAAAAGTACGATTATACAACTAATATAATAGCAAACTATATACCATTCTCTAGCTAATATGCTTCTTTCTAATATTAATCTGTTACTTATCTATACTTGAAATTTCACAAGTAATTGTAGCAATAACATTTGAAATCCACTGCACGCAACGAACTAGATGATTTTGAAGATAAATAAGAAAAGAGAGAGTTTAAATAGAACTATGTCTTCTTTTGTATTTACTTAATTTTCTGCTTATATTTTCTTTTAACCCATATCTCTTCTCTCTTTGTTCATGCTTAAAAGAAATTACATGAAATTCGTGCACCTAAGAAATTTGACGATATGTCAATTTTAACAAGACACTAGAAGGTGATCCACATAATAAACATTCTTTCTATATTATTAAGGTGGTCCACTTAATAAGACACTAGAAATTGGTCCACAATGCGTCAATCTTAACAAGAGACTAGAAGGTGGTCCACGTAATAAACATTGTTGTAGTATTATTAAGCTAAGTGGCTCCCCAAATACAAGAGACATTCGATCCCAGATTCATCTGATTGCCAAAGACCAAGGAAAGATTCAAATACAATATAAAAATAGCTCCAAATATCGCCCAATTGCAGGCTCTCAAACAAACCCACTCTCAATAATTTTCTGTCCAATTAAAGCTCCAGTCATGGCTCCTAAGAAGGTGCCCACTATGTAAAATACACAAATGTCAAATAAGATCCTTGCTTTTGCACAATTAAAGTGAAAATAGAATGTCCAAAACCTTTCTTCATATGCTCCATTGATTAACCAGAATTAGAATTCCACAAAAATGGCATACATGATGCATCATTTTCGTTTTGTCTGAATCAACTCTAAAATCTAACCAGGTATAATAAAACTATCCGTATTTATTAAACCAAATCCCAGATAAAGTAAAAACCCACGCCAAAGAGCATAATCAAATTTAAAAACATACATAAGTTAATAACAAAATTAGAAACTATTAATCATGCAAATTCAAAAAACAATCACATAATGTTGAATAAAACAAGAAAAATTGAAAAATAAATAGATTGTCAATTTTCTTCCTACTGAAATTAATATATACTACTTACCCCTATTATTTTCATAATAGCCAATAATCCCTTTGGCAGTATAATTTTACACTATTACCATTATTTTGAAACACACTTTTATTTATATTTATTATAAATTAAATAAATCATATGAATGAAAACTAAAATAAAAAAATTTAAGTATTAAAAACAAAAAAAATATATGTTTTGATGTGAATAAAAAATTTATAATAAAATGTTTTTGTTGTAATTTTTTGTTATTTTATAAAATAAAGATAAAAATGAAACAAGAAATCGTATTAGCCATCACGCATGCCCTGTACAACTGCTTTCTAGCCGTTTCTTGGTCAGGTGTGTAGCCGGGTGATATGAACAGGGAGGGCAGTTGCATTTACTTTTGATGATATCATCAATGGCTCGACAAGACTTGAACTCATCAAGGGCCTTGCCGCACTCAATAACTTGGTCTGCAAGATTCCTAGCTGCAGTTGCTTCTGCCATGAGGCATAATGTCAGAACCAAAAACAGCAACAAATGTTTGAGAGCTATGGTTACTAATCTATATTTCTTTATTTGTAAGGGAGATGTGGAATAGATAATTATATATATTAACCTAGAAACATTATGGAGGTTTTAAATAAAAAGATCGAAGTATCAAATTACCTAGTGTATACACTGCCAAAATCTGAAAACTATTACTACTTTATTTTTAAGAAAATAGAACATGTTCATGAATAAATTTGGGACCCAAAAATATGAATACGCTGTATCTCATTTATAAAATTATTTCCTTCTTATTATATTTGGCACCAAATGGTGGACGGTGAAGAAAAAGGCCCTCTAGATGTAGCTCTCATGTGTTTTGTACCCAGGATCACCTAAATTCCTATAATTATAAGGTTAAGAACTGTGTTTAGAAGGTAAGATTTCTCATCCTCATCTAAATCCTTAAAAAAAAAAACTATAAATACAAAAAGACTAAAATTCTATTTTAAGCAACTAAGAGTTTTAGGCCTATTTGGATCGTGTGAAATCTTTCCCTATCATGAAAGAGGTGTCAAATAGGCTCGAATAGCACACCTCGTATGTCGTTTAAAGTAATAAAAATAGAATAAATAGACCTTAGGCAGTTTTAGTTATAACAATGAAAAATAAGTAATTTTATAACTTATGAAATTTATCATTTAATAGATTGCTCATAGATGACACAGGACTTAAGTTGAGATTTAAATATTGAGATTCATATTATTATGGTACTATGTAGATTGTAGAGTGTAATATCTATTATTATTCATAAACTTGATTTTTTATTGAAAAAATCCACAAAAAAAAAAGATAATTCTAGTCCATAGAATTACAAACTTTTTATCTCATAATTACAATACTATATGCGAGATTGTTCAGGATTCTTCACGATTTAGATTTTTGTTTCATTTTTCATACCTAAAAGAAAAAACCTCAAATAGCCTTTTTCTCTCATAATTACAATAATATCTGCTAGATTATACAACGGATTCTTTGGAATTTAGAATTTTTTCCTTTCTTGGTTAGTTTATTTAATATCCTCGAAACCACTATATTTCTTCTTATAAATAATACTAGAGGCTCTATCCATCATTCACATATGACACCAACACTCATTTTCTAATTTTGTAATACTTCATTAATATCCCCCTCAAAACATTATTTTGTATAAAAATCATGGTTAAAGTTGTAGAAAAAGGAGGAGATGATGATGAAGAAGATAAAACCTGAAAAAAGTTTGACTACATCGAGTTAGCGATATATATATCTACATATATATATAATATTGTTTCATTTATATATTATATTGCAACTTCTCATGTAATTATCAAAACTATATATTTTGAAAAATATATGTGTGCTCGTTTAATATACTATTCCGTATAGGTGCTAAACAATGTTGTATGTGTGCTCATTTAGCTACATCATGATTTAAAAACATATTCTCCTTTTTACAGGCATGGTTGAATTTGTTGAACTTGTGCATGCAAGTAGCAAACAATTGCATGTGGGTAGTTACAACTTTTGACTCTTGGAATAACTTTTAGACTTTTGGAAGATTTGTTGAGTGAGTGGGAGACATGAGTGGGAGGCATGATTAAGTGGGCACATTATTAGTGCCACTTTCGGTGCCACTTGCTTATGTTTAAGAATTTAAAATTGGAGAAAGGGAGATCCTGGAAGCTATAAATTGAGGTCTCATTTGCTTCTCCAAGCATCCCATCTTCAAGTGTTTCTCCTCCGTCTTGAGAGAGAAAGGGTTTATGTGAGAAGTTAAGAGTATTTAATACTCTTGTGTTTAGTGAGTGAGAGTATTGGGTGTATTGGGGTTTTGGGTAGTGACACAAAATACTACAATACTTATATACTCCATATCACTAGTAAAAATATTTTCTTTCCGTCTTCGCCCGTGGACGTAGGCTAAAAGCTGAACCACGTAAATTTTGGTGTCTCTGTGTGATAATTATTTCTTAATTTCATTTTAGTTGTATGCCTACTTCACCCATCAATATTCTAACAGTGGTATCAGAGCCATTGGTTGCATTTTTAGAGTCGGGGGTACTGCTCACGTATACGGTCACTATTCATATACGATTACTGTTCATGTATACGGTTACTATTTACGTGAAACAGTGGGAGCCGATCCTAGCCAAGGCAGTCTGTGGTGAAAGCGATGGCAGCAAAGTTTGAAATTGAGAAGTTCAACGGGAGTAATTTCTCGTTGTGGAAAATGAAGATGTGGGCAATCTTGAGGAAAAATAATTGCCCAGAAGCAATTGGAGAAAGGCCTGTGGAAATCACTGATGACAAGTGGAATGAAATGGATGGCAATGCAATTGCTGATCTACACTTGGCACTTGCAGATGGGGTATTATTCAGTGTGGCGGAGGAAAAGACAGCGAAGGGTATTTGGGATACTCTCACAAAATTGTACGAGGCCAAATCGCTACACAATAAAATCTTTTTGAAGAAGAGACTCTATACTCTTCGTATGGCGGAAACCACAACGGTGACCGATCATATCAATACTCTGAAAACTCTATTTTCACAACTTACAACGTTGGGTCATAAAACAGAGGAAACTGAACGTGCAGAACTTCTACTTCAAAGTCTACCTGACTCATATGATCAACTCATCATCAACTTGACGAATAATATCCTTACGGAGTACCTAGTCTTCGATGATGTTGCAGCCTCTGTATTAGAAGAAGAGAGTAGGCGCAAGAATAAGAAAGACAGGTAGGCAAGTTCGCAGCAAGCAGAAGCGCTAACGATGATGAGAGGGAGATCAACAGAACGTGGCCCCAGTGGGAGTCACAATCATGATAGATCAAAGTCAAGAAGTAAGAAGAAGGTCAGGTGCTACAAATGTGGCAAACTAGGGCATGTCAAGAAAGAGTGTTGGAGTAACCAGAAGAGAAGAGAGGGTAAAGATCTTAACTCGCCAAATGCTCAGGGGTGTGTAGCAAGTACCTCAGATGATGGTGACGTCTTATACAGCGAACCAGCAACTGTTGCAAAAGGCAGGAAGCGGTTAGCTGATGTCTGGCTTATAGACTCAGGAGCAACATGGCACATGACCTCTCGGAGAGAATGGTTTCACACATATGAACCTATCTTAGGAGGATCTGTGTACATGGGTGATGACCATGCCTTGGAGATCGCTGGTATTGTTACTGTCAAAATAAAAATGTGCGATGGTACAGTTCGCACAATTCAGGAGGTACGGCATGTCAAGGGCCTGAAGAAAAATCTGTTGTCTTTGGGACAAATAGATAGTCTTGGCTGCAAAACTCATGTTGAAAATGGGATCATGAAAATAGTCAGAGGCGCGCTTGTATTGATGAAGGCGGAAAAGATCGATGCTAATCTATTCATGCTTAAAGGGAAAACACTACAGGAAGCTGATGCGTGTGTTGCGTCAAATGGAGAAGAGTCGGCGATGATGTGGCATCTCAAACTTGGCCACATGTCAGAACAAGGATTGAAGATTCTCTCTGATCGAAAATTACTTCCAAGGCTCAAATCGGTGAACTTACCGTTTTGTGAGCATTGTGTTACAAGTAAGCAGCATAGATTGAAGTTCAACAGATCTAATGCCAGAAGCAAAAATATCTTAGACCTGGTTCATTCTGATGTTTGGGAATCACCATATTTATCCCAAGGAGGTGCAAAGTACTTCGTGACTTTCATTGATGATTACTCCAGGAGATGTTGGGTGTACCCAATCAAGAAAGTCAGATGTGTTTCCAGTGTTTAAGGAATACAAAGTGCAGGTAAAACTTGAATCTGGGAAAAGGATCAAGTGTTTGAGGACTGATAATGGTGGAGAGTATACAGATGGCGAGTTTCTTGCATTCTGTAAGCAAGAAGGTATTCAGAGACAGTTCACGGTAGCATACACTCCTCAACAAAATGGAGTGGCAGAACGGATGAACAGAACTCTTACAGAAAGGATAAGACCTATGTTGAAGACTGCTGGTCTACCCAACTCATTTTGGGCAGAAGCAGCCAAAATCGCCTGTTATGTGGTAAATCGGTCGCCATCCATGGCAATTGGGTTGAAGACTCCGATAGAGATGTGGACTGGTAAGCTAGCTGATTACTCTCATCTACATGCATTTGGATGTCTTGTGTACGTAATGTACAATGCCCAAGAAAGAACGAAACTAGATCTAAAATCTAGAAGGTGTATCTTTTTGGGGTATGCTGATGGAGTAAAGGGGTATCGTCTGTGGGATCCCACTGCCTACAAGATTGTCATCAGCAGAGATGTTATTTTTGTAGAAGATCAACTACAAAGGAAAGATGGGAATGATAGCACTGAAAAAGAAAAGTCAGAGACTGTACCGGTATATGTGGAAAATAATCAAGAAGATTTAGATTCTTCTGAAGCAGTACTAGAACACGAGGAACAAGAACCAGTCGAGTCCGAGGCCCAAGAAGTTCGTCGGTCAGCTCGTGACAGACGACCGCCAGTGTGGCACTCGGAGTATGTTACAGAGATCAATGTTGCATACTGTCTTCTAACAGAGGATGGAGAGCCATCAACTTTCCATGAAGCTTTAAATAGCTCAGATGTTGCTTTGTGGATGACAGCAATGCAGGAAGAAATTGAAGCTCTACACAAGAACAAGACTTGGGAACTTGTACCACTACCACATGGTAGAAAAGCCATTGGAAACAAGTGGGTCTACAAGATCAAACGTGATGGCAATGATCAAGTGGAGCGGTATCGTGCAAGATTGGTGGTGAAAGGTTATGCTCAGAAAGAAGGCATTGACCTCAATGAGATATTTTCTCCGGTGGTTCGACTCACAATAGTCAGAGTAGTCTTGGCAATGTGTGCTACGTTTGACCTACATCTAGAGCAGTTAGATGTGAAAACTACATTTCTTCATAGAGAACTTGAAGAAGAAATTTATATGCTCCAACCAGAAGGTTTTGCTGAAACAGGCAAGGAGAACTTGGTTTGCAGGTTGAACAAATCTCTATACGGTCTCAAACAGGCGCCAAGGTGTTGGTATAAGAGATTTGATTCCTTCATCATGAGCCTTCAATACAACAGACTTAGTTCAGACCATTGTGCATATTACAAGAGGTTTGAGGATAATGATTTCATCATTTTGCTGTTGTATATGGATGACATGTTGGTAGCAGGCCCCAACAAAGTTCGTGTCCAAGAATTAAAGGCACAGTTGGCTAGGGAGTTTGAAATGAAGGACTTGGGACCAGCAAATAAGATTCTAGGGATGCAAATTCACCGAGACAAAAATAACAGGAAGATTTGGCTTTCTCAAAGGAATTACTTGAAGAAAATCTTGCGGCGCTTCAACATGCAAGATTGTAAGCTAATTTCTACCCCACTTCTTTTAATTTCAAGTTGTCCTCAAATATGTGTCCTAGCAATGAAGCAGAGAGGAAGGAGATGTCTCGAGTGCCGTATGCATCAGCAGTGGAAAGTTTGATGTTCGCTATGATATGTACTAGACCAGACATTGCGCAAGCAGTGGGAGCAGTCAGTCGATATATGGCGAATCCTGGTAGAGAGCATTGGAAAACAGTGGAGAGGATTCTGAGATACATTAGAGGAACCTCAGATGTTGCATTATGTTATGGAGGATCAGAATTTACTATTAAGGGCTACGTAGATTCAGATTTTGCAGGTGACCTTGATAAAAGAAAATCCACTACTGGCTATGTGTTTACACTTGCAGGAGGAGCTATAAGCTGGGTTTCAAAATTGCAGACCGTTGTGGCTTTATCTACAACAGAAGCAGAATACATGGCAGCTACACAAGCATGCAAGGAAGCTATTTGGATACAAAGGTTAATGGAGGAGCTCGGGCACAAACAAGAGAACATTCCTGTGTTTTGTGACAGTCAGAGCGCCTTGCACATTGCAAGGAATCTAGCTTTTCATTCCAGGACAAAGCACATAGGGGTTCAATACCACTTCGTGCGAGAAGTAGTGGAAGATGGAAGTGTGCATATGCTGAAAATCCATACTAAAGAAAACCTAGCAGATGTTTTAACGAAGCCAATAAATACTGACAAGTTTGTTTGGAGTAGATCCTCGAGTGGCCTAGCAAAGACGTAAGCAACATGATAATGGCGAAGAAGAATGGATGGTGTGGAGATATGATTGGTTCTCAATCAAATCTCCAAGTGGGAGAATTGTTGAACTTGTGCATGCAAGTGGCAAACAATTGCATGTGGGTAGTTACAACTTTTGACTCTTGGAATAACTTTTAGACTTTTGGAAGATTTGTTGAGAGAGTGGGAGACATGAGTGGGAGGCATGATTAAGTGGGCACATTATTAGTGCCACTTTCGGTGCCACTTGCTTGTGTTTAAGAATTTAAAATTGGAGAAAGGGAGATCCTGGAGGCTATAAATTGAGGTCTCATTTGCTTCTCCAAACATCCCATCTTTAAGTATTTCTCCTCCGTTTTGAGAGAGAAAGAGCTTATGTGAGAAGTTAAGAGTATTTAATACTCTTGTGTTTAGTGAGTGAGAGTATTGGGTGTATTGGGGTTTTGGTTAGTGAGACAAAATACTACAATACTTGTATACTCCATATCACTAGTAAAAATATTTTCTTTCTGTCTTCGCCCGTGGACGTAGGCTAAAAGCCGAACCACGTAAATTTTGGTGTCTCTGTGTGATAATTATTTTTTAATTTCACTTTAGTTGTATGCCTACTTCACCCATCAATATTCTAATAGAATTTGGATGTTCGATGGTTTTCAAGTCAGTTCGAACTGATATGGCTTGGTATGTCAAATGAGTGTCCAAATTCATTCGTAGTCATTTCCCTAGACTACAAAATGTGGAAAGGCTTGTGTGCTTTTCTGCCAAGTACTTTTTAGCTTCCTTTATAGTGCTGTGTACTTATTAAGGGGTACGGCATATTATGTCCCCACTAATAAGAACGACTCGCACATCCAGTCCAGATTCTCTTGTTAGAAAAGAATAATGTGGTGATTACTGAAGGTTGATGATCAACTCAATCTGAAGGAACTAAAGCTGATCTTAACTTAATTTTATTGGTCTTCAAGTCTTTTTATTTGTATTCGCATGTAGCGTAAAATGCTTTATGTATTATGATTTGGGACAAAAAAAGGAAAAGAAAAAAAGTGCTTTTGTGGCCCAGAAGATTCACACAAAAATATTTGGAGCCTTTCCGTTTTCTTATTGAGGAGGATTGATGATATAGCTGAAGTTGAATGTTTAGAAGGATATAAGCATGAGTTCGCTGAGGTTTTGTCTAGAAGTTTTAGAAAATAATAAATAGACAATTTATTGTATATGTTGAGATACGAAAAATACGTATAAAATCTGCACAATTTTCAATTTCAAGGTCTTCCCCAAGTTTAAATTGGCAAGATTTTATCATCCAAATTAATTTTTCCGTAACAAAGAGGTGAATTTATTTTATGGATGAAGTCAGATCAAATCATTATTTTATATTAAATTAATGATATTACTACATTCAAATTAATCACAACAAATATTTCTTAAATTCTGAAAGAATTGTAAAATTGATTGAAAAGATGCTGTTTGGCCGCTGAGGATTTGCGAGAAATTTTCTTTTACTGGAAATGTAATCTTTTATTCATAATAGAACAATGCAGAATAAAAGTTGCTTATATATACATTGCAAAGATTACCTAGCTAGTAACTAATTAATTATTAACAACCAATACAAATTTAGCCAACATTAAGAACATGAGCAGAGTGAGTATAGCAGAATCAGATAGCTATCATTGCTGCTGCTGAGCTGGCTTTTCTGATTGGGCACTCATGACAGTTAGCTTTGCTGATCTAGCATTGTCCTCACGTGACTCAATACTAGATTGACTTTGCTTCTTCATTTCACTATAATGAGCTATCTTCACAGCCCTCCTCAAACTCAAGGGGCAAGGATGCACATTGAGTTTGGCTTGCAAGTAATTGAAATGAAGAAATGACAGGTGCTTAGTTAAGATATCGGTAATTTGCTCCTCACTAGGTATATAACATATATTGAAGTCTCTAGCCAGCATTTTATCTCTAATGAAGTGGATATTAATTTCTATGTGTTTTGTTCTTGGGTGAAACACAGGATTTTTAGCAAGTTCTGTTGCACTGGTATTATCATACCATATGGTCGGTCTTTCTGCACAGCACACTCCTATCTCAAGAAACAAAGATTTTAGCGAAGTTATTTTTGAGGCTGTTGATGCAGCTCGATATTCACTTTCAGCTGAAGACTTTGCAACCACTGTTTGTTTCTTAGATGACCAAGAAATCAAATTGTTTCCAAGATATACACAATATGCACCAACTAATTTTCTGTCATCAAGATCACTACCTCAATCTGCATTAATGAAGGCAGAAATTTTGAGATCACCATCTTTGGCAAACTTCAAACCATAATCCTGTGTTTTCTTCAAATACCTGAGAACTCTTTTACAGGCCATGAGATGCTGAAGTGTTGGTGCAGCCGCATGTTGACTTAACTTGTGCACACTATAAAAAATTTCTGGTCTTGTTAAAATCAATTATTGAAGACCACCGACTATACTCCTGTATTGTGTAGCATCCTCAATGTAGTATCCCATTTTTCCTGTAACCATTTTCTGCAATTTGGAGTCTTTGCCATTGCTCATTGGTGTATCTACTCCTTTACATTCAAGCATATCTACCATGGCAAATAGACCCCTGATTTCTTCTGAGATAAGTTGATACTGTCCTTATCATAGAGTACTTCTATACCAAGGAAATAAGACAATTTTCCCAAGTCTTTCAAAGCAAACACAGAACTGAATTGCATAATAAAACTTTCCAACTCTGTATTATTTGGTTCTGTAACGAGAATATTATCAACTATATCAGCACCATGATCATTGAAGTTTTAGTTCTTCTCAGAAACAGAGATGAATCAGATTGGAATTCTTGAATCCCCATTGCAGAAGACAGTTTCTCAACTTTTCAAACCAGCCCTCGGTGCTTGCTTGAGTCCATAAAGTGCTTTGTGCAATTTACAAACAAAGTCAGGTCTATGTTAGTCAACAAAACCCTCTGGCTACTACATAGACTTCCTCTGATATGTCACCATTCAAAAAGGCATTATTAACATCCACTTGTCTAATTGTCTAGTTATACATTATTGCTAAGCTGATGACTACTCTGACAGTTGCATGTTTAACAACTGGGCTAAAAGTCTCAAAATAATTCACCCATTCTGTTTATTGAAAGCCTTTAGCCACCAACTTGGCCTTATATTTTGCCACACTGCCATCAGTATTGTGCTTGATCCTGTACACCCATTTATTGCCAACAATCTTATGATTTTCAGATTTTGGCATTAAAGACCAAGTACCATTCTTTAGCAAAGCATTATATTCATCCTTCATAGCTTCATACCATTTCTCATTTTGCATGGCTTCAGTAATAGAATCAGGCTCTTTATGAATCAACACTGCAGTATACACTTTTGGCTTAAAAATACCTGCTTTTCCTCTTGTTATCATGGGATGATTATTCTGGTGTTTATCGATGTTGGAGAAGGTGGAGTTAAGATAGAAGGAGGTTAAGAGAGGTTTGGTGTATTTTTGTTATGTAGGGTATCATTGACAAGATTGCAATTTGGAGACTGAAGAAATGTATATGTAGGATCAGCTGTTTGTATTGAATCTACTGATGAAAGAGGTTTAGTACTGCTGTTGGAACTTGCTGGAAGGAAAGATTCAAAACTGCTAGCTAAGGAGTCAGAGATGACTAGAAGAGTGGATGGATTAAACACTTGATAAGAAGAGAGAGGACAACCGAAATCTGATTTCTTATTATCTGTACAGTTGAAAATAGGATCTGAAGAGAAAGGAAATGAATTTTCATCAAATACAACATGTCTAGCTACATATACATTTCCAGGAAGATGTAAACACTTGTAACCTCTAAAAGAAGGACTATAACCAATGAAGATGCATTTACTTGTTTGATAATCAAATTTATGTTTGTTATAATCTCTCAAATATGGATAGCAAGCACAATCAAAACATTTTAGCATCTTGTAATCGACTTTGTGCTTGCAAAGCTTTTTATATGGACTCATCATTTTGAGGGCAGAGGTTGTTAACATGTTGATGTGATACACAGATGCATGAAAAGAATCTACCAGAAACTTAAAGGAAGTTTAGCTTGAGTTAGTAATGTAAGACCTAACTCAATTATTTGTTAGTGTTTTATCTCAACTAAACCATTTTGATGATGTGTGTATGGGCAAGAGTGCCTAAAAAGAATACCACATTGACTCAAGAATTCAGTGAATGATATGTATTCTTCCCTCCAATCAGATTGCAGTATCTTAATGGTTGCTTGAAACTGATTTTCAACTTGTAATTTGTACAACTTGAAGACCTCTAAAGCTTCTTATTTCAATTTCAAAGGATAGATCCAAGTGTACCTAGTGAAATCATCAACAAAATTGATGTAATGTCTAAAAATTTCCTTGGAAACAACTGGTGAGGGACCCCATAGATAAGTGTGAATAAGTTCAAGAGTTGATTTGGTTTTGATATCAGTGATGTGAAAATAGAGTTTATGAACTTTGTCCAGCTGACATGCTTCATAGAAATGAGTTGTTACTTGTCTAACCATACTTACAGAGAGATTAACAGTATCATCATGCTTAAGTAAATTCAATAAATTGTGAGAATTGGGATGACCAAGTCTTCTATGCAAAAGGGTTATTTTATTGACAAATCAGAATGTTTGTCAGCACTAGGCTGTACAGAAGTATTTGAAGATCCAGTGCAGTTTACAGATGACATATGTGAAGCAAAATGACATAAAGATAACATTGACAGAGGTTTATTGAGTTGACTGTGAGACAAAAAGGAAGAAGGTTTATTCAACTGAGAAGAGAATAAGGGTTTGAATAGCAGTTTATACAATCCTCCTTTAGCAATACCTTGCATCAGAAACTGTCCCTTAAGCAAATCCTTCATACAAAATGAACCAAGAAATTCAATGAAGATATTGTTGTCAGTGGTGAGTTTAGAAACACTTATTAAGTTCTTTGTAATAGAAGGAACAAGCAGGATATCTCTAAGAGCAATGTGTGTGCTAGCAGGATGTATATGAGAGCCTTTAAAGGTAAGAGAAGAATCACCAATGTGAGTTATTGGCAGTCCTTCTCCATTAGTAATAATGAGTTTGTCAGTACCTCTGAATTCTTCTCTTACATCCAGATGCTGTTAATTAAGTGATGGGTTGCACCACTATCCAGGTACTAGCCTTCATCTGTAGGTTCTTCAAAATTTGCAACATAAGCAGCTCCTGCTCTAGGTAAACCAAAAAAGTTAGATGGATAGGATGATCCAGGAGGAAAATGCATGTTTCCAGAATGGTTCAAAGGCCATGGATTATCATATGTATAGTAAAAATTCATATGGAAAGGTTCACAACTAACTTTATAAGCTGATTTTGGATTCTTGCTTTTGTGGAGATTTCTTGGCACCTGAGGTGCATAATTCTCTATATACCTATGCCAGCATTCAGCTATTGTATGTCCTTGTTTAAAACAAATTTGACAAGTAGGAATTTTTTCATCACCAGAGATTTGCAGCTCACTAGAAGATAAATTGCCATTTCCAATCAAACTATTTCCAAAAGAACCATTTCCATGATGAATAAACCTATTATTTCCCAGCGTCATCATCTGATTTCTCCCATTATTGCCAAAATGACCAATTCCAGCAGGAAATCCGCTTGTACAGGAATTAAAGAACATTCCTCTACCACTTGATGAACCAAATCTGGGCCCAAAATGACCTCTTGTATATCCTCCTTTTCTGGCATTACTTATTATTTGTGCATAATAAGCATTCATCACACCATATTATTATGGTTAGGCACGTTAGCATAATTTGCATTGAATGCAAGCTTCTCATTCTGACTTTGTTCAAGTCTAGTCTCATGTGTAAGCAATAGAGCATATGCATCATCATAGTCTGGCTTGGTGGCAGTGATAAAGTGGCTAGATCTAAGTAACCAGGTCCAAGACCATTAAGAATTTGTTGCAATAGATCCTTTTCAAAAACAGGACTGTTAGCACATGCCAATTTATCGCTATTCGATTCATTTTAAAGCAATAATCTTCTATACTCAGTGACTCTTTTCTAAGAACATTCATCTCATGTCTAAGTTGAAGAACCCTAGTCTGAGATTGTACTCCAAACTTTTTTTCCAAAGTTGTCCACACGTCAAATGAAGTATTACAAGAGTGAACAGGACTAAGAACACCTTCAGTGATGGAGCTGAGTAGCTAGCTCAGTAATGTCTGATCTTGAGATCTCCATATCCTGTACTTAGGATTTTCAATCAGTTGAGTAGATCCAGCAGCTGCTTCGGCATAGCTTGTAGAGGTAAGGAATTGATTAGGTGCAACTTTCTTTCCATTGATGTAATCTTCAAGCTGATTTCCTCTTATGGAAGCTAGAACTTGATTTCGCCAGAGCATGTAATTAGATTTGTCTAATTTGATTGTAGTGATAAAGGAGAATGTTGTTTGGTTTGCAGAATTTGTGTTTGAATTCATGTTTAAATTGCTTAAACTTGACATTATGGCTCTGATAGCATGAAAGAATTGTAAAATTGATTGAAAAGTTGTTTAGCAGCTGAGAATTTGAGAGAAAATTTCGTTTACCGGAAATGTAATCTTATTTCATAATGGAACAATCCAGAATACAAGTTGCTTATATCTACATTGCAAAGATTAACTAACTAGTAACTAATTAGTTATTAACAACCAATACAAATTCAGCTAACATTAAGCACACGAGCAGAGTAAGTATAACAGAATCAGTTAGCTGTCATTGCTGCTGCTGAGCTAGCTTTTCTGATTTGGCACTCATGACAGTTAGCTTTGCTGATCTGGCATTGTCCTCACATGACTCAATACTAGATTGACTTTGCTTCTTCATTTCACTGTAATGAGCAACCTTCACAAATTCTAACAAAGAACTGCAATTTCTTCAATACAATAATCATTAAATTAAACTAAAAATAGTAACTCCAAAATCCGTCCCTATGGTAAGGAGTGGTTGACAAATTATTATGCAAGTACTAGTGGGTTATATTATTACTCTTGTTTTATTACGATGTGCATGTTTGAGATTGTGTGAAAAAACTGAGATACTACGACCAACAATCATTGAATATATTGCAGATAAATATTTTATATCATATTTGGTAACTATTCGTGTTAATTGCCCAAGAAACTTTATTACAACTAAATACTTTGGTCTCTGAAGATACAAAATTGAGCCTCATATATCATTTTTAGGTGATAAGCAAGTAATTAATTATACATATAATTATGCACAAACTAAGGTGGTGATTGTGGAGTCGTGATCTCGGTGATTGTGGAGATTGTAGTGTTTGAATGTATGATGATTGTTGCCTTAAACAAACCTAAACCTAAAGGAGTCGGGACAAAAGGAGAAGATGCATTAGCATTGCAGTAAGCTTTTAGCATGTTGCTAATTTGCTCAGGAGTGTAGCCGAAAGATATGAGGGGTGCAGGCCAGTTGCATTTACTTTTGATGATATCATCAATGGCTCGACAACAATTAGCAATATCAGCTTTGCCAGTAAGGAAGAATTGTACGGTCAGATTTGCGCAGGACATGAACTCACCAAGGGCCTTCCCACAATCCATAACTTGGTCTGCAAGATTCCTAGATGCAGTTGCTAGTGCCATGAGGCATAATGTGAGAACCAAAAACAGCAACAAGTTTTTGAGAGCCATGGTAATTACAAATCTATTTTATTTATTTGTAAGAGAGATGTAGAACAGAGATGATAGATATAAACTTAGAAACATTTTGGAGGTTTTATATAGGATCAGATCTCATGATCATGTTCGCAAATTTGAAGTCAAATTTTGCCTCTGTTAATTAATAGTAGTGACAAAAGAGGCAAGTTCAGTACTCTTAATTTAAGCTAATTATAAAGTCAATCAAATCCACCACTACTACAATTAATTATGGTCGTATAAACTTGACTACAGTAGTTTTATTGCTCTAAACGATAATTTGCATAATTGCATGTATTAGATAAGTATAATCAAATTATAGGTCAAGAATTTAAATAAAAAAATCGAGGTATTAAATTTGCTATCATATACACAGCCAAAATCTGAAAACGTTTATGAATTTTTTTTTTTGAAAAGCAGAATATAAATAAATTTGGAACCCATAAATATGAGTATGTAGTATCATTTATAATTTATTTCCTTAGTATTTGGCACCAAATGGTGAACGGTGAAGAAAAAGGCCCTCTAGACGTAGCTCTCGTGCTTTGCACAGATGATTGCCCATAAATATGAGTGACGGAGCGGCGTAGCGGAAGCAGAATTGATAGGATAGGAAACACTAGATATTGTTCTAGTACGGACCAAGCCAACGCGATTAGCTTACGCTCTAATCGAAGTGAGATAAGATTCGTTCTAATCCAAACGACTCAATGAGATTTTTAATGATGCATAAAGCGAGATTAGATGACGCTCTAATCTAAATGACTCTACAAGAGAGATTTTGATAGATAATCCCAGAGGGAATATAAAACAGAGATTTTATTAAAAAATTGAAGTTATGAAAATAATAACAAGACCTCTCTATTTATAATAGAGTAAACATACTTCCTTAAGTTAACTTAAAAAGGGAAACTAAATCACAATTATAATAGAAATAAAAGACTAAGACAATCCTTAATTGATTATAATTAAAATAGAAAATAAAATTCTAGAATTCTAAAATAACTAAAATAACATCCTACATCAGTTTCTCTCTTTTAAAAGAAACTCATCATCGAGTTTAAATATAGTCTGGAGGATGAAACTTGTAGTATAGGAGCAAATCATCTTGTAACGTGAACTTGTTGTCTTCCTCATCAATCTTTCTTGAAAGTTTGAAGAATCTATACTTCATAAATTTCCTTCGCTTATACATTCTTCAAGGCGATGAAGACTTCCAAGAACGAACAACGATCAAATAACTCTTGCCTTTCCCTAATTGTCGCTCAATGCGCTTTCCAACAAGTTTTACCTTTTCAATCAAATCTTCTTCAAGCACAATTTTCTTGCCTTCAATGTGAATAGGTAGAACCATTTCAATCATTTCAACTTCTTCAACTTGATTTTGCTCATCGTCTTTAATGCTTATCTTGTCTTCCAAGGAAACAACATGCTCATTCTCACTCTTATTCTCCAAGGAAACATCATGCACATTCTTACACAAATTGTCAGATTGAAACTTTAAATTAATAATAAATTGTACCTTTTCTTCTGCAACATGAGGCACATCTTCAACGTGCGGAGAGGCACAAACTTCTTTGATCTGGACGTCTTCTACTTTAGGCTGCTGACTTATGATATTAGGCTGTTGATTTGTGATAGGACTAGGGATCTTAGATTGTTGTCGTGGATGTGGTCGACTTGACATCTTCAATGCTTGACTTCTTTCTCTTTGGATTTGCATTTCAACTTATAAAATGATTTTGATGACATCCCAAAAGTCACGATTAATCACAGATTGTAAAGGAATTCGCTTTTTGATCTTATCACATAATCCTTCCATAAATTTTGAAATTAACAGGGCATCGTTTTCAAAAAAATTCACATGACGATAGTAACCTTGAAATTGAGAAAGATAAGCTCGAACAGATTTTGTTCCCTGTCGACAATTCTCAAATTTATAAAGTATCATTACAGCATAATCACGAGGTATAAAATGGGTTTTAATCATCCTAACATACCAAGCATGAATCTTATCTTTTCCTTGATTAACTCTTTTTGCCACTAAGTTTTTCCACTAATGTAACGCATACCCAGTAAATTTGGAAGAGACATACGTGACATGCTTCTTTTCAGGAATGTTGTCAAAGATAAAATTTTCAATTGCAAATATCCAATCAAAAATAGCCTCAGGATCAACAAAAAGCACAGAAAAATTTGGAAGATCATCGAACAATTCTTGATAAGCCATGTGATTTTTTCTACAATTAAAATATAACCAATGGCTAAATTGTAAATAACCTGACTTTCAAGGCTTGTTGTGGCCGGCGGTTGGTGACCATAATCTGGCTTGGAGTTGGTTGGATCTAAAAGAGTTGGTGGTGAGGAACACGATGGCGGTCGTGGTTTGGCTGGATTCACAGTGGTTTGGCCAGAAAATTGAATTGAAGTGGCGGTTGTTGATGGTGGTTTTGAGGTCAGCGGAGGCCGGCAAGCTTGTTAGTGGTGTTGGCTGACAGTGAGAGTGGCTGACGGTGGCAGATCGAGAGGGAAGAGAGCTTGAGGGTTTGGGTTATTTCGCGGTTGTTCAGGTGGCGGTTGAGGGTGGCGATGGCTAGCATTTGGTCGCTGGATGATGGTAAGTCTGTTAGCCGGTTGAACGGCAGCGATGTTGGCTGTGATTGGTGGCAGTAGTGGGTGGAGTGTGGCGGTGGCTATGGTTTGTTAAATTTAAGGATTTTTGATTTTTTTTTTTAGTGGTGGATTTGGTGAGGATGGATATGGGTAGCCAAGAAAGCTGTGCAATTCGCATAGAACTGCTCTGATACCAATTGACAGAGCAGCATAGCGGAAGCGGAATTGATAAGGTAGGAAACACTAGATATCGTTCTATTACGAACCAAGCCAACGCGATAGCTTACGCTGTAATCGAAGCGAGATAGGATTCGTTCTAATTCAAACGACTCAATGAGATTTTTAATAACACATAAAGCGATATTAGATGACGCTCTAATCTAAACGACTCTACAAGAGAGATTTTGATAGATAATCCCAGAGAGAATTATAAAAGAGAGATTTTATTAAATAATTGAAGTTCTGAAAACAATAACAAAGCCTCTCTATTTATAATAGAGTAAACCTACTTCCCTAAGTTAACTTAAAAAGGAAAACTAAATCACAATTATAATAGAAATAAAAGACTAAGACAAATTCCTTAATTGACTCTAATTAAAATAGAAAATAAAATTCTAGAATCTTAAAATAACTAAAATAACATCCTACATCAATGAGTGTGTTTAGTAGATGGGATTTTTTTATCCCCGTCTAAATTTTAAAAAACTAAAATAAAAGAAAATCCTACAAACTTCATATGATATTTAATGTAATCAAATTGAAATTTAATTAGAGACATCAGTGAAATTTTAATTATAATAATGGAAAGTAAGTAATATTACAACTTATGAAATTAATCATTTTAAATGAATGCATGACACAAAATATGAGACTTAAGTTAGATTTAAGTGTTGAATTTTTTAGTGTTATTATATTATGTAACATCTATTATCATAAACATGAATTTTGATTGATAAAAATCCACAAAACAAAGAGATAATTCTAGTCCATAGACTCACAAACTTTTTATCTCATAATTATAATAATATTTGCGAGATTGTATAGTGGATTCTTTGAGATTTATATTTTTTCTTTTTCATTTTTTTGATAGAAAAATAATCTTTGATAACATTTTTATCTCAAAATAACAATACTATCTGCCAGATTATACATTGAATTATTCGGGATTTAGATTTTTTTTCCTTTTCATATTTTGATAGAAAAATAACTTCAAACAGCCTTTTTATCTCAAAATTACAATGCTATATGCTAGATTTTACAGCGGATTCTTCGGGATAGATTTTTTTCACTTTCATATTTTGATAAAACTATAACCTCAAATAACCTTTTTATCCTATAATTACAATAGTATTGGTCAGATTGTACAACTAATTCTTTGAGATTTATATTTTTTTCTTTTTCATACTTTGATAGAAAAAATAAACTCAAATAACCTTTTTATCTCATAATTACAATACCATCTACCAGATTATGTAGTGGACTCTTCAGGATTCAGAATTTTTTCTTTTTTATATTTGGTTAAAAAAATATGAATAAACTTTTTATCTCAAAATTATAATGGTATCTGCTAGATTATATAGTGGATTCTTTAGGATTTAGATTTCTTTTCTTTTCATATTTTGATTAAAAAAAATGAAATAAACTTTTAATCTCATAATTACAATACTATCTATCGGATTATACAACAGATTCTTCGAGATTTAAATTTTTTCTCTTTCATATTTGATTAAAAAACTTAGGGGTGGGCATGGTTCAGTTCGGTTCAGTTCTATTTTTTCAGTTATGGACTTATTTTGAATTTGTAAAATTTTAGCCTATTGGCCTCATAAATGGAATAATTTTTCTCAATTTTAGAAACAGTAAAACACTCGATTCATCACAGTTTCATTACAAATACATAAATACTAACAATATTACAATAAACGTAAAGTATTCAAAACACATTTATCACAATTGTCTTACTAACTATTAATAAGATTCTAAGAAAATATGAAATATTAAGATTTAAGAATATAAATCTAGACTCCAAATCTCAATCTAAATAAACATAAAGTTGTAAAGACAAATAAAAATAACAACAGTTACAGCAAAAAATAAAAAAATTGCAAACAAACATCAACAACATTCTCCCATCTTTATTAGTATCAGTATCAGCATCAGCTTTAGGCATTTTCCAGCGCAATACTTGAATCTATAACAAAATTTAAGACAACAATAATAATTAAATAAACAAACTATATAAACAAGATACTAGTTTTTTTTTAAATTAAGAAAACTTACTAGCCAAAAAATATCAATTAACAGCCATTTGCTTCTCAGCTATTTGATCTTGTTGAGATAGCAGTGGCCTAAAAAATTCTTCAAGAAATTAAAATAATTATATTAAAACCAAATTGATATTTCGGTTTTTTCTATACAATTATATATTCGGTTATTTCTAAAAAAAAAACACCGACAATAACCGTACCAAACCATTGGTTCGGTTCGGTTTTTCTTAGGCCACGGTTTTTTTGCCTACCCCTAAAAAAAATGACCTCAAATAACCTTTTAATCTTATGATTATAATACTATCTGCCAGAGTTTATAGTGGATTCTTCGAGAATTAGATTTTTTTTTCTTTATCATATTGTGATTTGAAAATCTGAAATAAATTTTTTATCTCATAATTATAATACTATCTGCTAGATTATATAGCATATTCTTCGAGATTTAGATTTTTTTTTTCATATTTTGAAAGAAAAATAACCTCAAGCAACCTTTTTTATCTCATAATCACAATATTTTATGCCAGATTATACAACGGATTCTTCGCGAATTAGATTTTTTTTTGTATTTTGATTAAAAAATATAAAATAAACTTTTTATCTCATAATTATAATGCTATCTAACAGATTACAAAACCGATTCTTCAGGATTTAGATTTCCTTTTTCATATTCTGATAGAAAAAAACTTCAAATAAACTTTCTATCTTATAATTACAATATTATTTGGCAGATTATATCGCGTATTCTTCGGGATTTGGATTTTTTTCCCTATTTAGATTAAAAAATCTAAAATACTCTTTTTATCTTATAATTACAATATTATGTACTAAATTATACAATGGATTCTACGAGATTTAGATTTTTTCTTTTTATGGCTAGTTTATTTAATATCCTCAAAACCACTATATTCTTCTTATTAGAGGCTCTATCCATCATTCACATCTAAGACCAAAACTCATTTCCAATTTTGTAAAACATAATCAATATTCCCCCTCAAAAATTATTTCATTAACTCATGGTTAAAGTTAGTAGAACAAGGAGAAGATGATGATAAAGGAGATGAGGATCTGAAAAAAATTTAAATCTATCGAATTAGCAATTTACCAGGAATAATTGGGAGGTGGGATATATGAATTTTCATATTTCAAAGTTGCATATGTGCTCATTTAACTGCATCATATTTTGAAAAACATATTCTTCTTTTTACAGGCATGCTTGAATTTGGATGTTCGGTAGCTTTCAAGTCAATTCGAACTGATATGGCTTGGTATGTCAAAAGAATGTCCAAATTCATTCAGATCATCCCAGGACTACAAAATGTTGAAAGGCTAGTGTGCTTTTGTGCCAAGTGCTTTTTTTAGCGTCCTTTCTAGTGCTATGTATTTATTAAGGGGTAAGGCATATTATGCCTCCATTAGTAAAGCACGCATCGCACATTCAGTCCAGGTTCGCTTATTGGAAAAATAAATTATTGTATATATATTTGGTGATTACCGAAGGCTGATGGGGCTGAAATACCTAAGGAAAATGCAAGCACAAAACCGAAAGAAGAAAAAGAAGAAGCCGATGATCAGCTGAATTTGAAGGAACTGAATCTCAACTTAATTTTGTCTTCAAGTTTTTTTATTTGCATTCGCATGCAGCTGTAGTCCGGAAGATTTACCCAGAAAGATTTGGAGCCTTTCCGTTTTCCTATTGAGGAGGATTCTGATGATAAATCTGAAGCTGAACTTTTAAAAGGATATATGCATGGGCTCCATGAGATTTTGTCTTGAAATTCTAGAAAATAATAGAGACTAATTATTGTTGAGCAAGTGGGAGACATGAGTAAGTGAAAGACGTGCAGTGGGTTGTGAGTTGATTATTTTCAGCGCCATTTGCAAATCAAATGCCCCACTCACATATTATATATATTAAACAAATAGAAAAAGGAGAGGAACTGAAGCCTATAAATTCATTCATCCCATTCTTCAATTCTCATTGAGAGAAACCAAGAGTTAAGTGAGAGAATTAAGAGTTTTTAATAAACTCTTGAGTGATTAGTGAGTAGAAATTGAGTGTATTGGGGTTGTTGGTAGTGAGTTAAAACACTTTAATACTTATAATTTCTATTTCACTAGTAAAATTTTATCCTTCTGTCTTTGCATGTGGATGTAGGATAAAAACCGAACTGCATAAATTTTGGTGTCCCTGTGTGATCATTATTTCTCAATTGTATTTTAGTTGTGTCTGCTTCACCCATGAATTTCCTAACAGTTATTGTATCACATATGTTGAGATACAAAAAATACATATAAAATCTGTAAAAATTTTCAATTTCAAGGACTTCCCTAAGTTAACATTAGATTGACAATTTCTCTAATTACCATTATAATTGTCAAGATTCAATCATCCAAGTTAATTCTTTCATAACAAAAAGGTGATTTTATTTCATGGAATGAAGTCAAATCAAATCATTCCATTAGATGATATTATTATGTATATTCTAATTACTTGCAACAAATATTTCTTTTAAATTATAAAAAAAAATATAATTTCTTCCATATAATAATCATTAAGTTTTTTTTTTTGAGATTAATAATCATTAAGTTAAACTACAAATAGTAACTCCAAAACCTATCATTAAGGTAAGGAGTAGTTGAACTTTTATTGTAGTTACACATACACAAACTTTATCTCTTAAAGAATCTACTTTACAATACATCATTACTTTATGTCATATCTTAAAGCTCATCATTCTCTCTAAGGAATATTATTTTATAGCACACTACTATTCTACAGTATATATAAGAGAATCTTACTTTACAGCACACATGATTGTGGTAGATTCTCAATATTCATTTGAGAATCTAATACTCAATTGCATTTGAGTCGTCAAATTATTTTATCAAACATAATTGATTCAAGTTGCTCCTTTAGACCCCATATATACACCTGCAAATCATCAAATATGTAATACCAAACACAATCCTAGAAAAACACTAAGCCCAAGCGATGTGGCAAAACAAAATAATTCTTCATGAATAAGTATACAGTTTCTTCCAAATCAAAATCGTACATTTCTATTTACTATTTGTGTCACATTACACGAGTTTATTATTTGGACCGTAATATACATGTAGAACACAAAACATCCTTCTACGTATTGCTTTACTTAAATTAATTAATGTGAAACTGGAGGAGATGGCAAAGGAGATACATCACAGTAGTCTCTTAGTAGATTAGCTTGCTTAGGAGTGAAGCCGAGTGAGGTGACCATTGTGGCAAGTCAACATTTGCTTGTGATGCTCCCAACGGCACGGCAACAGTGAGGGCCAACGTAGCCATTAGAGAAGAATTTGCGAAACTCTTTTGTGCAAGGCTTGAGCTGCAAAAGTGCTGTCTAGCAATCAACTACTCCACCTCCAATGACATCAATTTTGTAGCCTGCAGGCTTATTGATAGCTGCCGTTGCATATGCCAATAGGCTTGTCAGAACAATCGATATTATGACCAACAATCATAATATTTTATATGATTTTTGGTAACCGTTTGTTTTAGTTGACTAAATAAATTTATTGTAGGTAAATACTTTGGTGTCTGACGATACAGAATTGAGCATTCATATATAATTTTTAGGCGATAACAAGTAATTAATTGTACACATAATTATGTACAAACTACGGTGATGATTATGGATCGTGATCTCAGTGATTGTAGAGACCGTAGTGTTTGTATGTACGAGAATTGTTGCCTTTAATAAATCTCAACCTAAAGGAGTCGGGCAAAAGGAGAAGATGCATTAGCAATACTGCGGAAGGCATTTTACAAAAAAAATTTTAATCACTGAAGATAATAAATTAATGATCTTATATCCTTTATGATATAAAATAAATCATCATACGTTAGTTGTGGAAAGTGCGTCACATAGTTTATAGCGAACAAAATTGTTTTTGTCACTTAAAAATGAATTTTTTTTTGTGACTAAATATTTTGTCTCAAATTAAAGTTTTAAGAACCAGGTATAGTATTAAAAATGACAAAATAGCGATTTAAAAACATATTTGCAACAATATTTTTTAGTCACTAAACATTACTCTCGATGAAGGAAACTAATTGTCTCCAATCGCTAGACTTTGTGACTATTTTTTTTGTAGATTATAATTACTGTAGTCTTCTATTCTTTACCAAAATTGAATGTGATTTTTTTTTTTTGGTCATTAGAAAATATCATTCTGTGACTGAATATAATATTCACAAGAAGTTACATAAAATTAAATTTAATGACCCAAATTTTTGAAGGTGTTATTTTTTGACATTATTTTTGTCACGATTGTAATTAAGATAAGCCTATAATATTGTTAATAACAGTAAAAAACTGCAAACACTGACAAGCAAGAATGTACAAATGAACAAATAACTATAAAATTAAATAAACAAAAGTAGATTAAATATTTACAAAGTAATCACATAAATTCAACTACATGCAAAAAGTATAAATGTTAATTACCTAAAATAATATAATGAGAAAATTGAAAAAGTTTACTAATTGTCTTAGTCCTTGATCTTTATTGATGAATTTAATGCCATTTCTAGTTGTCATGAAAATTAACTTTAACTTGTCTCTCATTGTCTTATTCTGTTCTTCAATTCTTTCCAGAATTGTAGATTCAAAACATTGCCTCAATTTTTCCTACAATATATATTTTGATAAGTATAACATAATATAAGAAGAAAATTTATCAAGTGAAAATTAAAATAATAAATAATCGGTTTGTAATAAAAAAGTACAACTATAAAACTAATATAATAGGAAACTACAGTATGTACCGTTCTCTCGCCAGTATGCTTCTTTCTTATATTAATCTGTTGATACTTATCTATACTTGAAATTTCACAAGTACTTATTGACATAACAGTTGAAATCCAGTGCACGCAATAAACTAGATGATTTTGAAGAAAAATAAGAAAAGAGAGTGTTTAAATAGATGCCTTCTCTTGTAATTACTTCTTTTGCTGTTTATGTTTTCTTTCAACCCATTTCTCTTCTCTCTTTGTTCATGCTTGAAAGAAATTACATGAAATTCCTGCACCTAAGATATCTGACAAATGTGTTAATTTTAACAAGACACTAGAAGGTGGTCCACATAATAAAGATTCTTGTTATATTATTAAGGTGGTCCACATAATAAGGCACTAGAAGGTGGTCCACAATGCGTGAATCTTAACAAGACACTAGAAGGTGTTCCACGTAATAAACATTGTTGCTGTATTATTAAGGCTAAGTGGCTCGCCAGATATCAGAGACACTCGATCCCAAATTCATCTGATTGCCAAAGAACAAGGGAAGATTCAAATACGATATAAAAATAGCTCCAAATATCCCCCAATTGCAGGCTCTCAAAACAAACCCGTTCTCAATTTTCTGTCCAATTAAAGCTCCAGTCATGGCTCCTAAGAAGGTGCCCACTATATAAAATACACAAATGTCAAATAAGATCCTTGCTTTTGCACAATTAAAGTAAAAATAGAATGTCCAAAACCTTTCTTTATATGCTCCATGCCTCCATTGATTAACAAAAATTAGAATTCCACAAAAATGGCATAAATGATGCATCATTTTCGTTTTGTCTGAATCAACTCAAAAATCTAACCAGATACAATCAAACTATCCATATTTATTAAACCAAATCCCAAATAACGCAAAAACCCACGTCAAAGAACATAATCAAATATAAAAACATACATCAGTTAATAAAGAAATTAGAAACAATTAATCATGCGAATTCACAAAACAATCACATAATGTTGAATAAAACAAGAAAAATTCAAAAATAAGGAGATTGCCAGTTTTCTCCCTACCGAAATTAATATATACCACTTATCTCTATTATTTTTATAATAGTCAATAACCCCTTGGCAATATAATTTTACACTATTACCGTTATTTTAAAATACACTTTTATTTATATTTATTATAAATTAAATAAATCATATAAATGAAAATGAAAATAAACAATTTAAGTATTAAAAACAAAAAATATATGTTTTGATGTGAAAAAAAATTAATAATAATATAAAATAAGTATTTAATGATACTTACAAGAAATCGTATTAGCCATCACGCGTGCCCTGTACAACTGCTTTATAGCCGTTTCTTGCTCAGGTGTGTGGCCGGGTGATATTGGCAGGAAGGGCAGTTGCATTTACTTTTGATGATATCATCAGTGGCTCGACAAGACTTCAACTTATCAAGGGCCTTGCCGCACTCAATAACTTGGTCTACAAGATTCCTTGCTGCAGTTGCTTGTGCCATAAGGCGTAATGTCATAACAAAAAAGCAGCAAATTTTTGAGAGCCATGGTAATTACTAATCTATATTTCTTTATTGTAAGAGAGATGTGGAGCAGAGATGATATATATTAACTTAGAAACATTTTGGAGGTTTTATATAGGATGATCCCATGATCATGTTCGCAATTATTTTGAAGTCAAATATTGCCTCTGCTAATTAGTATTAATGACAAGAGGAGCAAGTTCAGTACTCTTAATTTTGGTTAATTATATGAAGTCAACTAAATCCACCACTACTTCAATTAATTATGGTCGTATGAGATTGAAAACAGTAGTTTCCATTTAATAAATTTTACAGTGGGAATATTATTTGCTCTATACGATAATCTGCATGTTTTAAATAAATATAATCAAATTAAAGGTCGAAACTCTGTGCTAATTATAATTATAAGTCGAGAATTTAAATAAAAAGATCAAAGTATCAGATTACCTAGTGTATACACTGCCAAAATCTGAAAACTATTATTAATTTATTTTTCAGAAAATAGAACATGTTCATGAATAAATTTGGGGCCCATGAATATGAATATGCAGCATCTCGTTCGAAAAATTATTTCCTTGGTATTGTATTTGGCACCAAATGGTGGACGGTATAGCTCTCATATGTTTTGCGCCCAGGATCACCTAAATTCCTATAATTATAAGGTTAAAAATTATGTTTAGAAGGTAAGATTTCTCATCCACATCTAAATCCTAATTAAAAAAAAAAAACATAAAGACTAAACTCCTATTTTAAGCAACTAAGGGTTCTAGGTCCATTTGGATCGTTTGAAATCTTTCCCCACTTATGAAAGTTGGGATTTAAATATTGAGGTTCTTAATATTATGGTACTATATAGTATGTAACATCTATTATTATTCATAAACTTGAATTTTTATCCAAAAAAATCCACAAAACAAAAAGATAATTCTAGTCCATAGAATTACAAACTTTTTATCTCATGATTACAATACTATATGCGAGATTGTACAATGAATTCTTCAGGATTTAGATTTTTGTTTCCTTTTTCATACTCAATAGAAAAAAAAAACCTCAAATAGCCTTTTTCTCTCATAATTACAATACTATCTGTTAGATTATACGACGGATTCTTCGGGATTTAGGTTTTTTCTTTTTCATATTTTAATTAAAAAAATCTCAAATAATTTTTTATCTTATAATTACAATACTATCTATCATATTATACATTGGATTTTTTGGGATTTAGATTTTTTCTTTCTTGGTTAATTTATTTAATATCCTCGAAACCACTACATTTATTCTTATAAATAATGCTAGAGGCTCTATCCATCATTCACATCTGAGACCAACACTCATTTTCTAATTTTGTAATACTTCATCAAAATCCCCCTCAAAATCTTATTTCATATAAAAATCATGGTTAAAGTTGTAGAACAAGGAGGAGATGATGATGAAGAAGATGGAAACTTGAAAAAAGTTTAACTATATCGAATTAGCGATTTACCAGAATTAATTGGGAGGTGAGATATATATATGAATTTTCATATTTCATTTATTGATTATATTGCAACTTCTTATGTAATCAATACTATATATTTTAAAATATATATGTGTGCTCAATTAATGTACTGTTCCGTATAGGTGATAAACAATGTCGTATATGTGCTTATTTAGCTGTATCATAATTTAAAAAACATATTCTTCTTTTTACAGGCATGCTTGAATTTGGATGTTCGATGGCTTTCAAGTCAGTTCGAATTGAAATGGCTTGGTATGTCAAAAGAGAGTCCAAATTCATTCGTATTCATTTCCCTGGACGACAAAATGTGGAAAGGCTTGTGTGCTTTTCTGCCAAGTACTTTTTAGCTTCCTTTATAGTGCTATGTACTTATTAAGGGGTACGGCACATTATGTCCCCACTATTAGGAACGACTCACACATCCAGTCCAGGTTCACATATTAGGAATAAATAATATGGTGATCACTGAAGGCTGATGGGGCTGAAAAGTCTGAGGAAAGTGCAAGCACAAAACCGAAGGATTTTAGAAAAGGAAGAGGTTTTTATTTCAACTCAAATCTGAAGGAACTAAAGCTGATCTCAACTCAATATAATGGGTCTTTTTATTTGTATTCACATGCACTGTAAAATGCTTTATGTATTATGATTAGGATGAGATCTCATGCTTTTGTGGCCCGGAAGATTCACACAAAAAGATTTGTAGCCTTTCCGTTTTCGTATTGAGGGGGATTGATGATAGAGCTGAAGCTGAATCTTTGGAAGGACATGAGGATGAGCTCTATCAGGTTTTGTCCAGAAGTTTTAGAAATAATAAATAGATTATTTATTGTATATGTTGAGATACGAAATAAACGTATAAAATCTGCACAAATTTTCATTTTGAAGAGCTTCCCCAAGTTAATTACCATTACAATTGGCAAGATTTTATCATCCAAGTTAATTCTTCCATAACAAAAAAGTGAATTTCAAATCATTTTTTATTTTGAATTAATGATATTACTACATTCAAATTACTCAGAACAAATATTTCTTAAATTCTAACAAAGTATTGCAATTTCTTCAATACAATAATCATTAAATTAAACTAAAAATAGTAACTCCAATACCCATCACTATGGTAAGGAGCTGTTGACAAATTATTATATAAGTATTAGTGAGTTCTATTAATTCTCTTTTTTTTTTTATTACTATGTGCACGTTCGAGATTGTGTGAAAAAACTGAGATACTACGACCAACTATCATTAATTGAACATATTGCAGATAAATATTTTATATAGTTTTCGGTAACTGTTGGCGTTAATTGCCCAAGTAACTTTATTGCAACTAAATACTTTGGTCTGTGAAGATACAAAATTGAGCCTTTATATGTCATTTTAGGTGATAAACAAGTAATTAATTATATACATAATTATGTACAAACTAAGGTGGTGATTGTGGAATCGTGATCTCAGTGATTGTGGAGATCTTAGTGTTTGAATGTATGATGATTGCTGCCTTAAAATAACCTAAGCCTAAAGGAGTGGGGACAAACGGAGAATATGCATTAGCATTGCAGTACGCTTTTAGCATGTTGCTAATTTGCTCAGGAGTGTAGCCGAGTGATATGAGGGGGCCAGGCCAGTTGCATTTACTTTTGATGATATCGTCAATGGCTCGGCAACAATTGGCAATATCAGCTTTGCCTGTAAGGAAGAATTGGACGGTCAGATTTGTGCAGGACATGAACTTACCAAGGGCCTTCCCGCAATCAATAACTTGGTCTGCAAGATTCCTAGCTGCAGGTGCTTGTGCCATGAGGCATAATGTGAGAACCAAAAACTGCAACAAGTTTTTCAGAGCCATGGTAATTACAAATCTATTTTATTTATTTGTATGAGAGATTTAGAACAGAGATGATACATATAAACTTAGAAACATTTTGGAGGTTTTATATAGGATGAGATCTCATTGTTAAGTCCATTTTTTATAGAGTTGGCATCTTATGGCAGGTCTAGTTAAATTAGAAATTTATTTATTGCATATATTGTAATAGAGATTAATTTATTAATTCCCTAATTTAGTGAGATTCCAATTTATTAGGAATATTTGCTTCCTCATTAGGAATATTTGTTTCCTAGTTTAATTAGGTGTCTAATTTAGCAAGTCAATTAATGGTGGAATTTTATAATTGGCGCGTAGGATTTATTTAGAGCAGAAGTTGATTCAAACAGGAAATTTATTAATGCTCTAGATATTTCTTGGGAGACAAGCAAGGCAGGAATAACTTTAAACAGGAAATTTATTTATGCTCTAGATATTCCTTGGGAGACAAGCAAGGCAGGAATATCAGATTTATTCCTATTTAGGATCATAAGAATTATAAGAGGAAAGAAATTCTTATTTGGAAAGAATCCAAGTCTTTTAAGACTTGCTATTTTTGTGAAACTCTAGTGCCTATATAAAGAGAGGTGATTCACAATTGAAGGGTGACGCACAACACAGAGCATAAAGCAAAAAAACATCAGGTTGTGTGATATGTATTATCTTCTATATTCAAGTCTTGTAACGAGACTATTTTTGTTTATCTTTGCGGAGAGTTTATGTGGATCTTCGATCACTAGACATTGAAGAATTGAAGAATCGCTATTGATCACTTTGCGAAGTGCCTTGAGGATCGTGGATCAAGAGGGGTAGCGGTTATTCAAGAGAAGCAGATTCAGTCTAAGATTGAGTAAGCTTGTACGGTGAGGAACTTAAGTGAGAGTCTTAAGTTTGGTAAATCCATAGGTTGTAACATCTCAACTTAGTGAATTGCTTTTCATCTGGGCGTGGCCTCGTGGATGTAGGATTGATTAATCCGAACCACGTAAAAATTTCCGTGTCTTTTAATTTCTCCAATTTATTGTTTTGTGGCAAAACTAATATTTTTTATGCGGATGAACAGTAACATGTGAACAGTGATGCGTGAACAGTATTTTCCGAAAATTAATTTTGTGTTTTTAATATAATAAGGATAATTATAGTGAATATTTTCTTAGGCTTTGCTTTATTAAAGAATTTAATTAATTAAGTCATTAATTAATTCATTTTTAGATTTTAATATTGCCTACATCTATTTAAAAATAGATCTAAATTCCTTTCAATGGTCATGTTCGCAATTTTGAAGTCCAATTTTGCCTCTGTTAATTAATATTAGTGACAAGAGAGGGAAGTTCAGTACTCTTAATTTAAGTAAGTTATAAAGTCAATTAAATCCACCACTACTACTACAATTAATTATGGTCGTATAAACTTGACTAAAGTAGTTTTATTGCTCTAAACGATAATTTGCATAGTTGCATGTATTAGATAAGTATAATCAAATTATGGGTCAAGAATTTAAATAAAAAAAATCGAGGTATTAAATTAGCTATCATATACACAGACAAAATCTGAAAACGTTTATGAATTTTTTTTTAAAAGTAGAATATAAATAAATTTGGGACCCATAAATATGAGTATGTAGTATCATTTATAATTTATTTCCTTAGTATTTAGCACCAAATGGTGGACGGTGAAGAAAAAGGCCGTCTAGACGTAGTTCTCGTGCTTTGCACAGACGATTACCCATAATTATGAGTGACGGAGCGGCATAGCGGAAGCGGAATTGATAGGGTAGGAAACACTAGATATTGTTCTAGTACGGACCAAACTAACGCGATTAGGTTACGCTCTAATCGAAGCGAGATAAGTTTCGTTCTAATCCAAACGACTCAATGAGATTTTTAATGACACATAAAGAGAGATTAGATAACGCTCTAATCTAAATGACTCTACAAGAGAGATTTTGATAGATAATCCTAGAAGAAATTATAAAAGAGAGATTTTATTAAATAATTGAAGCCCTGAAAACAATAACAAGACCTCTCTATTTAAGATTTTTAGACCTCTGAAAAGAATTCGATGTATAATCTATACGATAATTTGCATAATTCATGTATTAGATAAATATAATCAAATTGTTGACCTATAATTATAATTATAGGTCAAGAATTTAAATAAAAAGATCGAGGTATTAAATTAGCTATTGTATAGACTGCCAAAATTTGAAAAAGTTTATGAATTTATTTTTTTGAAAAGTAGAACATAAATAAATTTGGGAACCATAAATATGAGTATGTAGTATCATTTATAATTTATTTCCTTAGTATTTAGTGCCAAATGGTGGACGGTGAAGAAAAAGGCCTTCTAGACGTATTGCACAGACCATCAGCTGAATTCCTATAATTATAAGGTCAAGAATTATGTTTAGTAGATGGGATTTTTCATCCCCATCTAAATTTTAAAAAACTGAAATAAAAGAAAACCCTACAGGCCTCATGGGACGTTTAAAGTAATAAAAATAGAATTTAGAGACATTAGTGCAATTATAATTATAACAATGGAAAGTAAGTAATATTACAACTTATGAAACTTATCATTTAGATGAGTGGATGACACAAAACATGAGACTTAAGTTAAGACTTAAATGTTGAGATTTATGGTGTTATTGTATTATGTAACATCTATCAAAACAAAGAGATAATTCTAGTCCATAGAATCACAAACTTTTTATTCCATAATTACAATACTATTTGCGAGATTGTTCTTAACGATTTAGATTTTTTCGTTTTCATATTTTGATAGAAAATAACCTCAAATAATCTTTTTATATCATAATTGCAATACTATCTGTTAGATTATACAGTGAATTCTTTGAGATTTAGATTTTTTTTCCTTTTTATATTTTGATAGAAAATAACATCAAATAGCCCTTTTATCTCAAAATTACAATATTATTTGCCAGATTTTATAGCGGATTCTTCGGGATTTAGATTTTTTCTTTTTCATATTTTTATAGAAAAATAATCTTTTAAACTCATAATTACAATACTATCTATCAGATTATACAGCGTATTCTTGAGGATTTATGTTTTTTTCATTTTCGTATTTGGTTAAAAATATTTAAAATAAACTTTTTATCTCATAATTATAATGCTATCTACCAAATTATACAATGGATTCTTCGGGATTTAATTTTTTCTTCTTTAAATTTTGATAGAAAAAATAACCTCAAATAATCTTTTTATCTCATAATTGCAATACTATCTGCCGGATATACAACATATTCTTGGGGGTTTATATTTCTTTTCTTTTTCAGATTTTGATTAAAAATTTGAAATAAACTTTTTATCTCATATTTAAAATACTATTTATCAGATTATACAGCTGATTCTTCGGGATTAAATTTTTTTTTCATATTTTGATAGAAAAAAATAACTTTAAATAACTGTTTTATCTTATAATTACAATACTATCTGCCAGAGTTTACCGTGGATTCTTCAGGAATTAGATTTTTTTTTCTTTTTCACATTGTGATGAAAAAATTTAAAATAAACTTTTTATCTCATAATTACAATATTATCTGCTAGATTTTTTCTTTTTCAAATTTTGATAGAAAAATAACCTCAAATAATCTTTTTATCTCATTTACTATCTGCTAGATTATACAACGGATTCTTTGGGATTAAGATTTTTTTCTTTTTCATATTTTGATTAAAAAATTTTGAAATAAACATTTTATCTCATAATTATAATGCTATCTTCCAGATTATACAACGGATTCTTCAGGAATTTAGATTTTTTCTTTTGCATATTTTGATAGAAAAAATAACTTCAAATAATCTTTTTATCTCATAATTACAATACTATCCGCTAGATTATATCGCAGATTCTTCAGGATTTAGTTTTTTTTCATATTTAGATTAAAAAATAAAAATAATCTTTTTATCTTATAATTAAATTATTATCTACTAGATTATACAACGGATTCTACGGTATTTAGATTTTTTCCTTTTTATGGTTAGTTTATTTAATATCCTCAAAACTACTATATTCTTCTTATAAATGATGCTAGAGACTCTACTCATCATTCACATCTAAGATCAAAACTCATTTTCCAATTTTGAAAAACATAATCAATAATCCCCTCAAAATTTATTTCATTAAATCATGGTTAAAGTCGTAGAACAAGGAGAAGATGATGATGAAGAAGATGAAGATCTGAAAAAGGTTTGACTATATCGAATTAGCGATTTTACCAGAAATGATTGGGAGGTGAGATATATGAATTTCATATTTTAATGTTTATGTGTGCTCATTTACCTGCATCATATTTTGATAAACATATTCTTCTTTTTACAGGCATGCTTGAATTTGGATGTTAGATGGCTTTCAAGTCAATTCGGACTGATATGGCTTGTTATGTCGAAAGAGTGTCCAAATTCATTTAGAGTCATCCCAGGACTACAAAATTTTAAAAGGCTTGTGTGCTTTTGTGCGAAGTGCTTTTTTTAGCTTCATTTCTAGTGCTATGTATTTATTAAGGGGCAAGGCACATTATGCCCCCATAATTAAAGCACGCCTCGCACTTTCAGCCCTTGTTCGCTTATTGGGGGAAAAAAATATTGTATATATATATTTTGTGATTACCGAAGGCTGATGGGGCTAAAACACCTAAGGAAAGTGCAAGCAAAAAACCGAAGGAAGAAAAAGAAAAAGCTGATGGTCTGCCAAATTTGAAGGAACTGAATCTCGACTGAAGCTGATCTCAACTTAATTTCGTTTTCAAGTCTTTTTATTAGTACTCGCATGCAGTTGTGGTCCGGAAGATTTTGATAATAAAGCTTAAGCTAAATCTTTCAAAGGATATAAGCATGGTGTTACGGGATGAGTATTTTGTGTAACAACCCATGCGACACTTAGACACCTTCTATCACAAAAGTTGTTAAGTAAGCCTAATAGAATTCTCGAACTAGCTAAGTAAAGATAATTGCGAGAAGTACATTAGGCTTACTTAGCACACTTTTATGCTAGAAATTGTCTATGTGCCGCACTAGTTGCTATGCAAAATACTCATCTCGTGACAAAGCACACACCACACACCACACACCACACGCCAAGCACAAGCAACTCAAGCATACTTGTAAAGCTCTTTTGTATTCTCTCTTTCAAGGACTTCCCCAAGTTTACATTAGATTGACAATTTCTCCAACTACCATTATAATTGTCAAGATTTAATCATCCAAGTTAATTCTTCTCTTACAAAATGGTGAATTTTATTTCATAGAATGAAGTCAAATCAAATCATTCCATTGGATGACATTACTACATTCAAATTACTTGCAACAAATATTTCTTAAATTGTAAAAAAGAAATTTAATTTCTTCCGTATAATAATCATTAAATTAAGCTAGAAATACTAACTCTAAAATCCATCACAAAGGTAAGGAGTGGTTGACAAACTAGTGTGTAAACACGATTAATTCAGTTCCAATCATTGCTGGGACTCGAACTCATAAACTCAAAGTGCATTTATAAGTTGTGCCAGTGGGCTAGCAATCTCAAGTTGTTTTTTTAAACACAATCAAATATTTGATATCAAATCAAAATCGTATATTTCCATTTACCATTTAAGTTACATTACACAAGTTTATTATTTGGACCATGATATATATGTAGAACATACAACATCCTTCTACATATTAATGTGAGAATCAAATATGATACTTATTCAAGATAATTTTTAAAAGAAAATACACAAATAATCTAATGAGAGTATAGAATTAATATTTAAATTATCTATTAATTCCTGCAAAACTTCGATGAATTCATAACATTAATTAAATAATAAATTTTTTGGGTCCCGACTGGGGATAATATAATGATAATTTTTTGACTTTAGTAATCTATATTGAACTAGTCAAGCCCGAAGAGTGACAAATAATATATCACCATATAGACGTAAATGCTAGGTCAAGTCCGTCTCAAAAGAATAAAATAAGTTCTCAATATTGCTTGCTTCATCTTGAAATTAATTTCAACTTAGATCTCATATCTAACTTTTATCTTATAACTAAAATACCAGATTATACAATGAATTATTCGTGATTTATATTCTTTTCCCTTTTCATATTTTAACAAAAAAAATAAAGTAACCTTTTTATCTCATATCTATAATACCATCTGCCAAATTATACAACATATTCTTCGAGATTTAGATTTTTTTCTTTTTCATATTTCAATTAAAAGAACCTCAAATAATCTTTTCATCTCATAATTACAATACTATCTGCCAGATTATACAACGAATTTTTCGGGGTTTACATTTTTTCCTTTTCTGTATTTTAATAAAAAAACCTTAAATAACCGTTTTATCTCATAATTATTTCAATACTATCTACCAGATTATACAACGAATTCTTTGAGATTTAGATTTTTTTATTTTTTTTTATATTTTATAGTAAAAACCTTAAATAACCTTTTTATCTTATAATTACAATACTATCGGCCAGATAATACAATGGGTTCTTCGAGATATAGATTTTTTCTTTTTCATATTTTGATTAAAAAAATCCCAAATAATATTTTTATCTCATAATTACAATACTATCTGTTAGATTGTAGAACGGATTATTAGGGATTTAGATTCTTTTCTTTTTCCATATTTTAATTAAAAAAATCTAAAGTAACTTTTTTATCTCATATTTGTAATACTATCTGTCAGATTACACAACAAATTCTTCGAGATTTACATTTTTTCCTTTTTTGTATGTAATTAAAAAAAACCTCAAATGAACTTTTTATCTCATAATTACAATACAACCTGCTAGATTATCAAACAGATTCTTCAAGGATTTATTTTTTTTATTTTTTGTATTTTATAAAAAAACCTCAAATAACCTTTTAATCTCATGATTACAGTACTATCTGCCAAATTATACAATAGATTCTTTGGATTTAGAATTTTGTTTTGGTATTTTAACAGAAAAAGCCTCAAATAACCTTTTTATCACATAATTTAAATACTATATGCCAGATTATAAAACGAATTCTTCCTAATTTAGATTTTTTTTTTTATATATTTTGATTAAAAAAATCAAAGAAACTTTTTGTCTCATAATTACAATACTATCTGCTAGATTATACAAGGGATTATTCGGGATCTAGATTCTTTTCTTTTTTCATATCTTAATAGAAAAAAAACCTTAAGTAACCTTTTTATCTCATATCTATAATACTTCCTGCAAGATTATACAACAGATGCATGTACTTGCTGCTAGTTAGACCAATTTAAACCCCATAAGAAGCAATTATTTCATAGAGAAAATAGGAAACTAGAAGATTGAGTGTAAATTACTCTCAAATTAATGGAATGACAGTCAATCAAATTACTCTCATAAGTTGTTCCATTTGAGAGTAGTTGAAGCTTCCAGTTTCCTAGTCTGTCTATGAAAGTAATTAAACCGCTTCTTATTGTACTTGACATGTTGTTTAAATTTGTCAACTCGTGAGCAAGCACATGTGGCTTTATCAAATATTATTTAAAAATTTTACAAATTTTATTAAAACTTGTCTAAAACTGCTGGTTAAGCACATACGAAGATAATATAACTATTATTAGGGACTACATATATATGTATATATACCATATCGAAGTCATCATGAATAGACAAGTCTAAAAAAAGTTGAAAAACTGTAAGCATTTCTCAAATCAACATGGCCTTTGTTTCGTTTATTTTATTTGCTGTGAGATATTGTTTACAAAATTTATAATTATCTCTAATAAATTCGCTTGTAATTAGAGTAATGAACTCCCTGTTACATCTACGTTTACTTAAGAAAGATAAATATAAAAGTGAATTCCGACCATGTGCAAGACTTATGTTCTTTGACAAGTAATATGCACAATGAAGCAAGCAATTAAAAAAATTTTAATTAAAAGAGTAAAAGCCATACTTCTATTTTTACTATTTTTTATGTCGAATATTATTAGAAAAATATATATTTATATATCAATGTTATTATATATATATATATATGGGTGATTTTAGTCTGCAACAAGCTCAAAACGACTGATTCACAGTTCCTCAACTAGGCACTAGACCAAACAAAACTTACATCGAAAACTTGATCAGTCGAAGTTGAAGTGATAAGAACTCGAAGAAGTTTAAGTGAAAATACGGCCATGCCCTTATTAGAAGTTAAGTGAAGCCCTTATTAGAAGTTAAGTGAAGCGGTGTTTAAAGACACCATTGAGGAAGCTAAAGCGGGGATGTCAAATAACATGAGACTGAAGTTGGAATTTAAATATCGAGATGATAAGTATTATTGTATTATGTAACATCTATTATTCATAAACACGAATTTTGATAGAAAGAAAAAATCCACAAAACAAAAAGATAATTCTAGTCTATACAATTATAAACTCTTTATCTCATAAATACAGTATACTATTTGGGAGATTGCACAATGGATTCTTTGGGATTTAAATTTTTTCCTTTTCATATTTTAATAGAAAAAATAATCTGAAATAACCTTTTTATCTCATAATTATAATACTATCTGGAAGATTATACTTCAGATTCTTTGGGATTTAGATTTTTTTCTTTTTCATATTTTGATTAAAAATCTTAAATAAATTTTTTATCTTATAATTACAATACTCATTGCCAGATTATACAGCAAATTCTTCCGGATTTATATTTTTTCTTTTTCATTTTTTCATAGAACCTCAAATAACATTTTTATCTAATAATTATAATACTATCTGCCAGAGTATACAGTGGATTCAATTAGATTTTTTCTTTTTCATATTTTGATTAAAAAATCAGAAATAAACTTGTCATCTCATAATTATAATGCTATCTGCCATACTAAACAGTAGATTGTTCGAGATTTATATTTTTTTTTTCACATTTTGACTGAAAAAATAACCTCAAATAATCTTTTTATCTCATAATTACAGTACTATCTGCTAGATTATATAGCGGATTCTTCGGGATTTAGATTTTTTCCCTTTTTTTGGCTAGTTTATTTAATACCCTCAAAACCACAAATTTTCTTCTTATAATAATGCTAGAGGCTCTATCCATCATTCAAATCCAAGACGAAAAGTCATTTTGTAAAACTTAATCAATATTCCCCCTAAAAATTATTTCATTAAATCATGGTTAAAGTTGTAGCACAAGAAGGAGATGAAGAAGAAGAAGATGAAGACCTAAAAAAAGTTTGACCATATTGAATTAGCGATTTACTAGAAATAATTGGGAAGTGAGATATATGAATTGATATTTCATTTTTATATTATATTGCAACTTCTCATGTAATTAATACAGATATTTTAAAAAATATATGTGTGCTCATTTAATATATTGTTCTGTATAAGTGCTAAAAAATGTTGTATATGTGCTCATTTACCTGCATCATTTTTGAAAAATATATTCGTCTGATGTAGGATGGTTGCATGATATGAGCAGGGTATCTTCTAAAGGTCATAACTTGGGATATAAGTGTCCGTTTTGGGTGTATAATATACCATTTCGAAGCTTATGATGAGAGAACCAAACCTAAAATACGTTGGGCCATTTTGCACTGTAGTCAAGCCAAAAATTCCTCTTCTTTCCTGGTCATTCTTTAGTTTTAAGATATTTTCCTGTTTCTATTAGTATTTTGAACTTTTTTTTTTCTAGATATTGGATTTGGGTATTGTTTATTTGCTTTTCTTATTTGGATTACTAGAATTTTATTATAAAATAATATTTTGGATTTACCTATTTTAGTGAATTCTAGATATTTAGGGTTTAGTATAAAAAGGGTCCAAAACCCTAGATTTGTTCATTCATACTAATTTTTCAATAAAACTTCATTATTCAGAAACCTAGTTTCTACTATCAATCAACCTTTTAACATTTCTGCATCATTAGTTGGTATTAGAGCAAGTTCGCGCAAGATGAGTGCTGCAGTGCGTGCATGAGGAGATAGGAAGCGATTCGGAAGAAGAAGAATCTGAGAATTGGAAAGAATTCATATTACAATATTAATGTTGATATTTTAGATTTTTATGGTGGGATGCATGTTGAAGAATATTTAGGCTGAATATCAAAAGTACATAATTTCTTCGAATATATGGAGATTCCCCAAGATAAACGGGTTAAACTTGTGGCATTTAAGTTGAAGGGTACGGTATTCGCATGGTGGAAACACATACAGAATTGAAGAAGAGTTGCGAGAAAGCGACTGATCAAATTATGGCCTAGAATGCAGAGGATGATGAAAGAGTATTTCCTACCAGCAGATTACTAGCAACTATTATATTTAAAATATCAGAATTATAGGCAAAGAAAATGGAAGTGTCGATGAATATACAAAAGAATTTTATCATCTACACATGAGAAACAATATGGATGAGCTAGAGTTTCGAACAATTACGAGGTATCTTAGTGGACTGAAACAAGAGATACTGGATGAGATCGTAAATGCTATTTGGGACATGAGTACTACAATCGCTAGGGCAAAAAAGTTGGAAGAACATAAGCAGCATGCTGTTTTTAGAACTCAGCAGTGACAACTCACTGGTCTACAGAATAGGCCAAGCAATGTTGGGGTTGAAAACAAGTAGAAAACATGGGCTAAAAGTAGTGAGACACAACAGCTACCATAGCAATAGCTAAGGCAGCAGCAATACCAATCACAGATGCAGAATAACCAATACGCAAAACCTATGTTGAACAAGTGTTTGAAGTGTAAGGAACAAGGGCATCAATTGAGTGATTGTCGTCCTAAAAATTTAAATTTGGTAAGACTAAAGTCGGCGAGGCAGAGGTGAATGACGAAGAAGCTTTGGAGTTGGAAGCAGATGAAGGAGAGATGCTGCATTGCATTGTGTAGAAGATTTTATTGGCACCGAAGTTTGAAGAGAATAACTAGTGCAATAAGATTTTCAAAACACGTGGCACCATCAATGATAAGGTTTACAATGTGATAATTGATAATAGCAGTAGCGAGAACATAGTTTCGAAGACGTTGGTTAACTTGATGGGACTTTCAATGGAGAAACATCTAGCACCTTACAAGATAGAGTGGACAAAGAAAAGGGCAGAAACATGAGTAACAGAGGTGTGTTGTATTCCTTTCTCCATGGAAAGATTTATGAGAATGATATGGTGTGTGATATGGTGGATATGGATGTATGCCATCTATTACTGGGCAGACCTTAGTAGTTTGATGTTGATACAGTCCACAGAGTAAGGGATAATATGTATGAGTTTTGGCATGATAGAAAGAAGGTTCTTTTGGTGCCTTTAACAAATAAGAAGAAGAATTCTAAGGCTGAAGGGAGGAATTTTCTGGCTATTGTCAAGAGTCATCTAGAGGATGATTGCGATGGTTGCAAGAAGTTAGAAAATGAAGAAGATTTCAAGGTAAAGACTATTCCTGATGAAGTGTAGCCATTATTATGTTGAGTTCACTGATATTACACCCTTTGGGATGCCAGATGGCTTGCCACCTTTGCGAAATATACAGCATCATATAGACTTAGTTCCTAGTGTGAGTTTACCTAACTTGCCCCACTATCATATGAACCCTCACGAGCATGCGATCTTACAAGGACAAGTTGATGAGTTATTACGAAAATGATTCATTTGTGAGAGCAGAAGTCCATGTATTATACCAACTTTATTGGTGCCAAAGAAGAATGGGAGTTGGCGTATGTGTGTGACAGCAAGCGGATTAACCAGATTATAGTGAAGTATAGATTTCCTAATTCGACATTTCGAGATTTGCTAGATCAGCCAGATGGTTCTAGAGTTTTCTTGAAGATAGACTTGTGCAGTGGGTATCATCAGATCAGAATAAGGCCTGGTGATGAGTGGAAAACAACGTTCAAGAAGAAGGAAATACATTACGCCCAAGCGATGTGGCAAAACAAAATAATTCTTCAAGTATATAGTTTCTTCCAAATCAAAATCGTATATTTCTAATTACTATTTGATTCACATTACACAAGTTTATTATTTGGACCCTTATATATATGTACAACATAAAACATCATTCTACGTATTGCTTTACTTAAATTAATTAATGTGAGAATTAAATATGATACTTATTCAAGCTACTTTTTAAAAGAAAATACACAAATAATCTAATGAGGGTATAGAATTAATATTTAAATTATCTAATAATTCCTGCAAAACTTCGATGAATTCATAACATTAATTAAATAATAAATTTTTTGGGTCCCGACTGAGGATAATATAATAATACCTTTTTGAATTCTATAATCTATGTTGAACTAGTCAAGCTAGAATACTGACCAACAATATATCACCATATACGCGCAGATGCTAGGTCAAGTCAATCTTAAAAAAATAAAATATGTTTCCATTATTGCTTGCTTCATCTTGAAATTGATTTCAACTTGGATGTCATATCTAACTTTTATCTAATAATTACAATAACCAATGAAAATTTTGGGCTGTTTATGTGTTCCTTATTTAAGGGACCATAACAAAAATAAATTCGAAAAGAAAAGTTATCCTTGCGTTTTTATTGGTTATAGTCCTTTACACAAAGGTTATACATGTTTACAACCTGAAATTAATTAAGTATACACTTCTCAACATGTTTTTTATGAAACAATATTTTCATTTGAAAAAATAAAACCTATTCATTCATTGTGCAGGAAAATAATGAGCTTACTACCTTTCCTTTTAATGATGAATCTTTTTCACAGTCCAGCCAAGGCAAACAAGATGACATGTTACCAAGTGTTTCAGCCACATGCTGTGACAACCAAACTAAAGACCAACAAAATATAATTGGTGCCTTGTCAATACCACAACTGAATGATGGCTCCTTATAGGACTCAAACCATAATATAGAGAATGATGTACAGAACAACAACAACATCTCAGATACACATGCTATTAATCCAATTATTTTAGAGGAAGCAAGTGAATCTGAAAATTCTAGACTCCTTGAACCTCTTAGCAAAAATGTTTTAATTCCTACATAAGCTGGAGACTATAGCCCAATCAACCATAATTGTAAAAATAGTGACAGCTTTACAGTCCCTGAACTGCCAAACAACAACAATTTTATCCCCACACAAATTCCACCTTATGGTAGCCTACTTAATATCTTAAATCGTTTAACTATTGTACTCTCAATCTCACCTAAAGCACCATTAAATATTTTAAAATCTATAACCCTTATCCCTTAATACTCATTCAGTGCTCACCAAAACCAAAACAAAAAATAATCCAGTTTTGGCCGTACAAACCACCCACGCCAAGCCAATTAAACCCACACCCTAAAATCAGCTTTAAAAAAACCCATTGTGGGTTCAAGCAATACAGAAGGAGCTCCAAGCACTTCACCAAAACAACACTTGGGCACTTGTACTTCAGCCTAAAAACAAAACTCTCATTAGATCAAAATGGGTCTATCGTATCAAATATAAGAAAGACTGCTCCATTGATCGGTATAAAGCAAGGTTGGTTGCAATAGGTTTCACACAAATCCCCGACATTGACTTTGGTGAAACCTGCAGCCCTGTTACCAAACTGACAACTATACGACTTGTACTAGCCAATGCAGTAAATTATAATTGGCCAATGCGACAGCTAGATGTTGGAAATGAATTCTTATATGGAAATTGAAGGAGACTGTATACATGCAGCAGCCACCTGGCTTTGAGGATCCTTTGCATCCTACCTTAATTTGCAAATTACATAAATCGCTCTATGGGCTTAAACAAACCCCAAGAGCATGGTTCGAATGTCTCTCAATGACACTTTTTACAATTGGTTTTGAAGGCAGCAAAGCTGATAGTTTTCATTTCATTAAAATAATATTAAAATTCTTATCTTAATTTATATTGAAGATGTCATTATTACAGGAAATAATTGTGAAGAAGTTCAAGCAATAATTAGCATTTTAAGCACTAAATTTTCATTGAAGGACCTTGGTTCTTTAAAGTATTTTCTTGGCATAGAAATAAATAGATTTCAAAATGGACTCTTTTTATCACAAACCGAATATACTCGAGATCTCTTGTATAAATTATATATGACAACATGCTCTTCAATTCGGACACCAATGGCTACAAGCTCACACCATCTATTGATGATAATGAACTAGTGGACACCATTACATATAGGGGCCTTGTAGGCAGCCTCCAATATCTCACCTTTACAAGGTCTGATATAACACATGCTGTCAATCGTGTTTGTCAACACGTCCAAAACCTAACAAAAGCCGACCTCTATGTAGTTAAACGCATAATTCATTACTTAAAAGGAATAATAGACTTTAAAAATTAGGTTCATATCTCAAAGTTTACTAACTTTATATATTTTTTTTATTCTAATTGGGCATGTAGTTCCCTCACAAGACGGAGCGCAACTGGATTCTACATCTACCTTGACAATAATTGCATTTCTTGGAGCTCAAAGAAACAAAATATTGTCGCACGATCTAGTGCCAGAGGAGAATATAGATCAATGGCATCAACAACTACAGAATTAACATGGATTACATTCTTACTCAAACACATTGGCATATCACTCCGATGATCGTCATTGCTTCTTTGTGATAATATGAGTGCACTACATATGACACGCAATCCAGTCTTTCACACCTACATTAAACACATTGAGATTGATATCCGCTTCATTCGTGAACGAGTTCCCAACAATTTGCTCCACACCAAGTACATTCCATCCCATCTTCAAATTGCTGACATTCGCACCAAGCCACTGGCAAAAATTCCTTTCACAATGTTAAGATACAAATTAGACGTTCATAACATGCCACGTCCTAATTTGAAGGGCTAATAACAATACTGACTTAGAATAATTGTGACTTCAATCAAGGTCTAAATAGTAAGCTCCAATCAAGGTCCCAACGACTTCATCCATTATTTTAATGTTTCAAGAATGTTAAGGCTTGAATTTATGAGTAGACACACAACATAATTCATGCTGATCATCATTGTATACTTTCTTTAGATTAACAGCCCAATCGTGTATATAATCATCATGTAAATCATTCTCAAAATTACGGGAAACTACTTTCCACTTTTCTACAACTCCATTTTATTTTCTTTAAAATATGCACACACTTCTCCCAACAAATGCCATTTATTAAAATGGCCTTGGCTGCTCTATCTTGTAATTTGATAACAACTAATTTGAAACTCAACATAATAAAAAAAATCCTGAAAAGCTGATACAAAGTTACATTCCATATATGGCTGTTGAGCTATTTTTGCATCCTAGAAAAAATTTTTTACTATCAAATTTTTGTAAAAGGTAAGCATGGTTAATCAAATTTCAAGAATACAAACATATTGGGAAAGAACAATAAGAAATTCAAAAGAAACATCAATTACTAGCTAAAATATGATGAAAACTAATTTGCAAAATGGAAAACTAAGATAACCCATCTTGTCCTTTTCTATTGACCAAAGACATAAAACTCCAACATTGAAACATGGAAGTACCTTAGCAACTACATTTGACTATTTCTTATTCAAAATATTCCTCTTAGCTTATTTTATATACAAACACACACACACACACACATATATATATATATATACATACATACATATGCACTTAGTTGCCTTAACTATAAATGAAAGTTTTGCATGAAAAGACTCTTCTCTTCTCTCTCTTTTGCTCCCTCCCACTCTCTTTCTCTGTGCTTCTCTTATTTTAAGTGTCTGCGAATGGAAGAAATCGATAAGACAAATACATTAAAGCACAGCAAAAAATTTACAAGGGTTCAATACTAATACTAAAGATGATGACATTATGTGACAGTTGAACCCAAAAGACAGTAAACTCAGCTGCAAATTCTACATTAAAAAGTTGGAACACATAAATGCACAGCATAGAAAAGATGATACACAAGCCTGAGGATAAAATGACATGAAAGACAATAGTTAGACAACACATACACTTGATAATAAGATGACTTACCTTAGAAATAGAGACAAAGAACAAAATAAGACACCTTACAAGAAGTACTTGGAACACTTGAAAATCCTCCTTTCAAAGCCCAATGCCAGTAGAAGACTTATAAATATAAAAGAGAGATATAAAAAGAACAGAATTATAAAGATGATGTCCTAACTAAATTCTTATATGTATCTTATGTAGCAATGGTGGCTTTATACACAGAAAGTGTAAACACTCTTCCAAAAAGCAAGTGTGTTAACATTGAATATGGTCAATTACAAACATCTTGAATAAATAGTCATCCATCAATAAAGTGTGCTAGCCATATCCTTGTCGTGGCAACATCTGGCAATGATTGCATAAACAGCAGAGAGGATTTGTGGGTAGTTTTGTAAAAGCCTTTTATCAAAAGGGTACGTTTTCTTTTCTATAGTAAAAAATGCTGAGTTTACTGGACTAGTGACCCAAATAGATAGTAAACAATAACAGATATTCTTGGTCCTAATATTAGCCTTAATATCATGCTCTTAGAACCTAAGTGCGACAAGGACACACCTAGGACATATTCAAATCCAATTTTCCCATCATTATTTATCAGAGTAATGGAATATGCCCTTTCCTATCAAGTCATGTATATGCTCAAGTAATAAACTAAGATAATTGTTAATCCAGGAAATATTTTAAAGTAAATGATCGCTGCCTATTTATCAAAAGAATACGAACACCACATAAGAACACATTCTTCGGCTATAAAGGAAGAATCTATCTTGTGTAGTTTCAGGACCCTACAAATAAGATACATACTAGCCGCAGCATTATACTTCAAAACTAAATTTCAATACTTGAACGTCCCGTTATATTCAACTCCACAAAATTCATAGGGTAACCAACAATACCATATCAATTAGACACAAAATTCAAATTTTCTTTAAATGGGTAACAAAAAAGACCAAAAATAAATACACCATATAATTTTCAAAAGAAAATAATGAAGAAACATGAAATAAACTTATTCTTATTGTTCTTCCATTTCTCTTAAGAATTGGAAGTAGAATGAAGTGAAGCAACACAATGAATACTGTTGAAATTAAAATCAGAGTTGTGAATGATCTTGTACCCCAAGAACCATTTCTACAAACTGATTAATGATTCAAGAACCAATTCCGAGATTATCAGAAGCAAATAAAATTGAAACAAGAAAGAAAGCAGAAGAAAAAGTAGTACAACAAGAATATAAAGGTTCAGCCATTGTGGCCTATATCCTTTTGAGAAACAAAGCTATGAATTATTTCCATTAATTCATATCAAGTTACAAGATTTAAAGGAGATTATAAAGAATTGAATCATCCAAAGCGTAACCAATAAGGCTTTATATACAAGTCTGGAAGCTTCCAGCAAGTTGCTTCAGAGGCCAGCCTAACGATGTGAATCGGCCTATATTAAGTAAGGGCATTATGGATTTGTTACAATAAACCCATAATTTTACCACTTCTTTTAACTGTCTTTAACAGATCTTCCCATGTGCAAATCATGGGAATTATACAAGTAAGCTTTAACGACATTAAAGACTTGTTGTTTTGAGCTTCAATTGATTAAGTAGTCATGTGGTAGGAGCATGCTTCACTTAATATTTTTGTTTGACATTGAATTAATGTCATACACGAGCGTGGAGCTTCTAACCGATGTGTCGTTAGCTATATGATTGTGCTGTCATACAACACATATAACGAGAATCGACATTATCGTCTATCCTTGTAACTAGATTTAAGTTCATACTTTGATGAATATAAGTTGCTGCAGCTGTTGTTGATCACGAATTCTTGAAACAAAAACCTAATGTTAAGGTAAAGTTACGGCGAAGTGTTTCCCAAAAAATAAAAAAGAAAACTGAATCCTTCTCTCACCTTTTTTTTAAAGAAATTGATCAAAACCAAACCTAAAAATACTTTCTTAATTTCTTTGTTTTAATTTTTTTCATGGCATATTATAGATATCATGTGTAATAAATATTTTTTTAAAAAAATACATTATATTTAAAAACAATATATATAAGTAATTTAAAAACATCCTAAGTGTTTTTTAATAATTTTTCTAAACTCTTCATATTAGTTCTTACAATTAACCACCACAACTCAAAGATACATAAACTCAATCAAAAGAAGTGTTGTCATTTTTATTAACCGACGATAAATGTGCCTTCTAGAGCCATCAAAAGTGAATATAAGATGAAAGAATGATTTCAATGAGTGACGTAAGTACTTGAGTGCAATTTGAATTTACTTTTTTTAAAAAAAATTGATTAGCAATGAACACAAAATAGTCAAAAGGTCATTGTTTATCAACAAGCTAGACTTGACCCATACATTATCATGTTAAGCAAATATTTTTAAAAAATACATATATACAAAATACAATGTCATAATTAATTTAATAACATCAAAATGCTTTTCAATAATTCTTCCAAATAATTTATAACATTTTATAATTAACCACAAAAGTTTAAAGAAACAAAAACTATATGAAAAGAGGCGCTATCTTCTTTGTTTAAATTGGAGCACTCTATAAAAATATCATATTAATGTAACCCGAGGATATGTGTACCTAATGGAGTCATCAAAGTGTGCATAAGACGAGAGAATAATTTCGAAGAGTTGGGTGAGTACTTGAGTGCAATTTCCAAATTTGACCTTTTCAAAGAAAAGGGATTCTGATTGGCAACAAATACAAAATCAATCAAAAGTTCTTAAACTTAGAAGGAATTGTTGATCAACAAGTCAAACTTGAGCCATACATTATTAAAAATAAATTCAGTAAAATTTTTAAAAAGCATTTCAGTTGTCATGAAAAATATAAAAGATATTAAGTGTTCTATTTTAATTATGATAGATGCTCTATACAGAACAGAAGGTGACTATTTTAAATTATTTTAATATTTTCAATTTTTTTAAAAAAACAGATAGATTAATATTTTTAAAAAAATTAAACTTATAGATTGGAGAAACCAAAAGTTTAGGCATTTCTTCGTCTGGATATATGATCAGGAGCAAGAGTGATCTCAGCATCAGTAAATGAAGGGTCTCTCAAGTAGTATGTTTGTTTAGTCTTACTATTCTCTCCTTTCGATAGATGGTTGATTTTGGTGATGCTACTAATGTTATACATTGAAGTTGTTGATCATTAATTGCTGGAGTTATAGGGAAACAAATTGAGAACCAATGAAGTGTTTATTTAGTTGTTAACTGTCATTTTTATTTTATTTAATTATTGAATTATGATCCATTAAGTATTGTGGATAAATTTAAAAATTATTATTTATGAATTTGAATTATGAATTATGGTTTATAAGATTGTGTTAAGATTATTAATTATGAGTTGTGATAATTCATAACAAATAAGTTCAATTATGAGTTATGCTCTAAGAGATTGTATTATAAATCATGAAAATTTAAGATAGGAAGTTCCTTAAAACTTCTATATCGCCCAACAATACTTTGTTTCTTAGTTTTAAGTTCATCATCCCCCTTTAACTTAAAAGAGTGAAGAAATTATTTTCTTTGTTTAGGTTGGAGCACATTATAAAAAAATCGTATTACTGTAAATCTAGGGAATGTGTGCCTATTGCAAGCATAAAAAATGCATATGTTGATATAGGATTGAAATTTATGTAACATAATTATTAACTAGATATTGGATTGCCTCAAAAGTTATTTACTGGAAAATGTATTTCAAAGAGTTCGATTGTTTTGAAAGATATCATTATTCACCAATTATAAGATATAAAAGTTAAAGAAAATAACAAACCATTGTTACATCAATTTTAGTATGTTAGGATCTATTTTGGATGTACACTTCAAACACGTATACTATGTTATGGTGCTCGTCTACCTTTTCTCTTTTTCTTATATTTTGTTCTCATTAATTTTAATATGTTGATACTCATAAACTCTAGTATGTTGTTGCTCATCAATAAAATGAAATATTTTTGAAAAAATTAAATGACTAAATTACATTATTCATTACTTGTGATTATTTTGTGTATTTTTATTTTATTTTATTTTGGATAGATTTTATTGTGTTGGTACTTTAAAAGTGGTTTCCATTAATTTTAATAACTATACTTAATTTCTCTATGTATTATATACTGACTGAAAATAATAGGACTGTGGAGACATTAAATATGTTTTCTAATGTTAAGGAGACAGCAACTTCTAAAATAATATTTTACTTCTTACAAATTCTTTTTAGGATTATAATCGTATACCATTGTTCTTCATCCTTAATTGCTATTTATTTATTTGCCATTTACTTCATTCTTCAATATGGCTTCCAGCAAATCTAATAAGATTGTTCAAGTTTCGTCTAGTTTTTTCAAAAAGAAATAATAATGAAAAAAAATAGATCTTTGGGTATAAAGAGAACGGGTTGTTAAGAATCTCAATCAAATAAAACTTACGTTTCAATAGTCTTTTAATATTTTAATTAGAAAACAAGTAAAAGTTAGTATTATCATGAAACAAAATAAAGAACTTTTAATATAAAAATTTGATATTAATGTAACCCGAGGATATGTGTACCTAATGGAGTCATCAAAGTGTGCATAAGACGAGAGAATAATTTCGATGAGTTGGGTGAGTACTTGAGTGCGATTTCCAAATTTGACCTTTTTAAGGAAATCAACAAGGATTCCATACATTATTAAAAATAAATTCATTTTTAAAAAGCAGTCAAATACAAAATCATTCAAAAGGTCTTAGACTTAGAAGGAATTGTTGATCAACAAGTCAGACTTGAGTCATACATTCTTAGAAGGAATTTGTGTATTTTTATTTTATTTTATTTTTTGGATAGATTTTATTGTGTTGGTACTTTAAAAGTGGTTTCCATTAATTTTAATAACTATACTTAATTTCTCTATGTATTATATACTGACTAAAAATAATGGGATTGTGGAGACATTAAATATGTTTTCCAATGTTAAGGAGATAGCAACTTCTAAAATAATATTTTACTTCTTACAAATTCTTTTTAGGATTATAATCGTATACCATTGCTCTTCATCCTTAATTGCTATTTATTTATTTGCCATTTACTTCATTCTTCAGTATGACTTCTAGCAAATCTAATAAGATTGTTCAAGTTTCGTCTAGTTTTTTCAAAAACAATGGTAATGAAAAAAAAAATTAGATCTTTGGATATAAAGAGAAAGGCTTATTAAGAATCTCAATCAAATAAAACTTACGTTTCAATAGTCTTTTAACATTTTAATTAGAAAACAAGGAAAAGTTAGTATTATTATGAAACAAAATAAAGAAATTTTAAGAAAGTATTGTTGGATCCTTTTTTTAAAAAAAAATAAATTGTGGAGACATTAAATATGTTTTCTAATGTTAAAAAAGGATCCAACATCTTTCCTTAATTGCTATTTATTTATTTGACATTTACTTCATTCTTCAATATGACTTCTAGCAAATCTAATAAGATTGTTCAAGTTTCGTCTAGTTTTTCAAAAACAATGATAATGAAAAAAAAATTAGATCTTTAGGTATAAAGAGAAAGGCTTGTTAAGAATCTCAATCAAATAAAACTTACGTTTCAATAGTCTTTTAAGATTTTAATTAGAAAACAAGGAAAAGTTAGTATTTTCATGAAACAAAATAAAGAAATTTTAAGAAAGTATTGTTGGATCCTTTTATAAAAAAATAAAACCATAAAATCTTTTAACATTTTGGAAATTTGTTTGGCAAACAATGGTTTTTGATATGTTGCTCGTTGATTCATTTCTACAAATTGACTTACAAGAAGAAGAGTCTATAACAGCAAAAATTCTATTTAGTTGTGGTGAAGAAGTAAAGAAAATCCTTCTAAAAAAAAGAAAATATAAAAAGATTTGTGTTTAAATGCTGTAAAAGCTGCACGTCATAGCTGTATTATTGATTTAATAACTTCATTTAGTAATGGGATTAAAACAAATACACCTCTAAAGTTTTACAAAAAGGAGAAATTCACCCTCTTATTTTTGAAAAGGTCATATACGTCCTTATTTGTTACATTTTCTACTAATAAAGGTTAGTTGACTGCCTTTAACCTACAGAATGACCATTTTGCCTTTAAAAAATATGCTTTTGAAAACTAATAAAATGGAAACAAATAAAAAGATGGCACATGCTAATACAACAAATTTGCCAAAAAAATTATGCTTGCAAAGTTTTCTAAACTGTTAGGGCTATTTAACAGGTTGCAGTGATGAGAAAAATTTATTCTAAAGCTGTCAGTAGAGCATTACCACATACTAAAGTAAAGCACCATAACTGTTTTAGGTAGATTTTAAGAGGTGAACCTATGAAAAACCAAAACCTACTAATCACAATGAATTTTATTTTTTTGAGTTAGAGAGGTACCTCACTGAGTTGTGGAGTATGGGCTGTTTTGGGCTTTTTAATGGAGGGAGAAGGATGAGAGATGGCTGATAATGGACGGAGGTTGATATTGTAGTGGGTGAGCTTAGAAAGGTGCCTTAAACCTGCAAAATAGAGAGATTGAGGTTAAAGGTGGAGCCGGTGATGGCCGGCGACCACACTCCTACTCTCAAGTCAGTAACTTAAGCTTTTTTTTTCTTTTTTTTTTGGAGTTGAGAGCTTGCAAGCTCTTTAATTATATTAATTATTAAATAATTAATATAATAATTAACTTAATATTTAATTCAGTAATTTAATTCCATTTAGAATTTCGAAATTGAATTAATCAAAATATCTTCATTTCGGAATTCTATTGTATTGGCTTGGATTCTGACGAGGTAATTGTATTCGCTGAAAATATGGAGAAGAAACAGGTTGAAGAAGAGGACCTCAGCATTAAGTGTAATAAGTGTGTGTATATTGGTGAATGTATGAAAAAAAGAACATGGTTGTCCTCATATAGTAATGTTGGGGTACCCCGCCATGTGGCACATTTTCCAATATCGATTTTACTGTCAATTCCAGGATATTCCTTGTCCTTTTGTCTCTTTTTTACTTTTTGGGTCGTTAGAATCACACATAGGGAATAGTGAAGCCGTTATTAGTAGATTTTGTCATTTTGTACACGCGGGGTACGCTGTAAAGCTGTACTGAACATTCTTGCAGAGATTGTCTGGACAACTGTCAATGAGGCAGCCTAGGACCATTGTCCTTTGTGAGATACCTTTACCTTTTGACAAGGATGCAACTATTTATCCCCTCTTTATTGACAAGGTATTTTCTATTTTTTTTGCCAAATCAAATATTATTTTTTGACGATAGAGACAACTCACGTGGAGAATATTTTAGAGATTCTTTTACCATTTTGGTTCTTATACGGGGTGCCTTCTAGCTCCTTTGGTGTACTTGAGGTAACTCGGGCTCCCTTCGGGTACCTCAGGTACCCTTAATAATCAAAGTTACATGGGATAGATCGGACACCCTTGGGTGCCCCCAGGTATTCCAAGTACCCTTAATGACCAAAATCGCTTAGGATTAGTCGGGTACCCCGAGTACCCCGAATATCCAAGGTTCCCATTTTAAGCGAAAAACTTCTAATTTGACACGTGGCGCTCTATTATTGCTTTTTCTATTTCTTCCCCAAACAACAACCAAAAGCTAAAACAACATCAAAATTACAGTTGACGGGTGCATGATATGCTTAAGACTCAAGTGAAACAAATCAAACTAGATAACATGTACTCACCAAAAATATAAGATTTATTAGATACTTACTGATGAAAAAACCACTTGGAATTGAAAATGACTGTTGGACCAAGAAGAATTCACTTAAATCATTTTCATCAAAATTAAAAGACATTAAACACCCCTTTAATTCTTGATAAAATATCCAATAAATCCTAGTTGAAACAAAAACGAATAACATATGTACCGTAAACTTCAAATAGTTCAATACTACAAAATAAACAAAACATCAAATAAATACTTAATGTTGAAACAAAAACAAATACAATAGTTCACTACCGAAAAACAAACAAAACATCAAATAAAAATAATTCACAACTGAAAAACAAACTAAACGAACAACTTACTTAAAAAATCTTCATTCATTTCTGTTCATTTTGCATCAATTGTTCAACATCTCCCCAAAATCATAATCTTCCCCACCTATTAATTTAATTTAAAAAAGATTAATCAATCTATATTTTAAAATTTACAATTAAAGATATTTTAATAATTTTAAAATAATTACCTTGTGCTTGCCATATTGTATCAATTATAATTAGCATAGAACATCTTATATCATTTTGTCATTCCAACTTTGATCGAAATATTTTCTTAGCATAACAATGGGTTCTATCCTCAAATTTGTATGGCTGAATTTTGATTGCCCTACCAGTTGCATTTAGGTTTAAGACTATTTTGTTTGTGTTGTATTAATTGCTAATTACAAACTTTTTACACTTTAAGCACTGAAAAACCTGAAATATCTTTCAAGTATTCGCCCAAATCTTCAAATGTATTATTCTCATAAAATGAACAGCCAATGGTAAAAATATGATGATTAATTCTCATAATTTCGTTAAAAAAATCCTCATTTTCACCTCTCCTCTTAAAGCCTCCAAGGGCATGCATGGACATGATCTAACATCTTGATTTTTCTTCTAGAATAAATATTTTTTTTAAGTTTGTCCAATCAACCTTTAAAACTGAAGATCTTATGTTAATAATGCCCACATCAATGGCCACTATTTTCACACTATCTTGAATTAAATTACCCTTGATTGTCCTTCCAATCATCCTATTCAACGCCTTTTTTCATTTTTTTCTTTCTTGCTAAGTTTCCACTTCATTACTACTTTTTCTATTTCCTCTTTAAACTATATAGCTCTTTTTCTTTCTTGTTAAGTAAAATAATATTTTACTTCTAACAAATTCTTTTTAGCATTATAATTGTATACATTTGTCATTTACTCTATTCTTCATTTATTTTTATATTCTTCAGCATCAAACAAAGAAGAAAAAGAAAAAGACTTGACGTGCACCATAACATAATACACGTGTTCATAAGTGTACATCTAAAATTATCCTAACATACTAAAATTGACGAACAGTGACTTGTTATATATGTTCTTTAAATTTTTACATTTTATAACTAATGTATAACGATGTCTTTCATGATGACTAAACTATTTGAAATAATTTTTCTGCAAGTTGCTTTTGAGGCTGTCTAATATCTAGTTAATAATGATATTATGTCAATTTCTTTATTCGTTAATTAGTTTCAATGCTATATCAATATATGAACTTTTGATGACTGATATATGCACACATTCCCTATATTTTCAGTCATATGATATTTTCGTAGAGGAAGATTTAATATTGAGCAATTTCAAACGTAAATTTTTGTTTTAATATTAGAAATTTTTTAATTTTTAACAAATTTTATTTGGTTAACTAATTTTTTTTTCAGCATGATACGAAGGATACCCTTACAATTAATCAATAGAAAAAAAAACTATCTAGTTTAAAGAGGAAATAGAAAAAGTAGTAATGAAGAGGAAACTTGCAAGACAGAAAAAAATGAAAAGGATGTTGAATAAGATATTTGGAAGGACAATCAAGGGAAATTTAATTCATGATACTGTGAAAATAGGGGCCATTGACGTGGGAACTATTAAAATAAGAACTTTAGTTTTAAATATTGTTATGGACACACTTAAAAAATAATGTTTTTTTCTAGAAGAAGAATTAAGATGTTGGAGCATGTTCATGCATGCCCTTGGAGGTTTTAAGAGGAGAGACGAAAATAAGAATATTCTAAAGGGAGTTGTGAGAATTAATCCTCACATTTTTATCCTTGGCTGTTCATTTCATGAGGATAATACTTTTGAGGATTTGGCCGGATACTTAGAAGATATTTTAGATTTTCGGTGCTTCAAGGGTAAAAAGTTCGTAACTGGCAATGAATACAATACAAGCCAAATAGTTTCAAACCTAATTGCAACTGGTAGGGCAATCAAACTTGAGCCATACAAATTTGAGGATAGTACCCGGGGTTATGCTAAGAAAACATTTAAACACATAATACAATGCACCACAATGTAGGGGCAACTGTAGCCAAACATGCAACTGCACAACATAATACAATGCAGGCTCATGTTACACGGGGTGCTAAAAGTGCATGGCCATGCATGTATGGACAACTTTTTACACGCATGTGATGGTATAGCTATTTTGGGAAATGTTTGACATAAAACTATTTCATGCCAACAATTTATTAATTCAAGCGTCAACAACTTATTTTTTTCTTTTCAAAAAAAAAATTCTCACTTTCTCTCTCTTCTGGTTAATGTCGTTGTTTTGAATGTTTAGCCACCTTAGTCCTTATGTGTTTGTTGGATGAATTGCTACGTCTATTTGGATCTTTTAATCTTAAATGCTCTAGCTCAATTCTATTACATATTTTCTTGCAAATATGAATTTGAGTTGTAATAGATACACACAGTGTAATTTCTGCCAAAAGATAACTGCAAGTGCCTACATGTTTGAGGACTCTCTTAAAGCTTACCAAAGTACGTTTTGTTTAATTAAAACTCATTTTCTCTGTATTTTCATTTTTTAATAAAATTTTTGGATTTATATAAAAAAAAACTTGTTTTAATTTTTTTGGGCTTAGAAGGTCCCTTGGGATGGGGAAATTAAAACATAATCTCAAAATAAATAAACTTCAACTTATTGAGTAAAACAAAAAAAAAAGGATCCCGTGGGATTGTAATTCAATATTCAAAATAATCTCAAAATAAATAAACTATCAACTTTTATAATTAAGTAAAACAAAAATAAAGGACTTTTAGATGAAATTATTTAGAAGTATAATGATCACGTGGCAAATTGCAATTCAATATTCAGTGAAAAAAGTTGATATTCCATAAACTTAACTTAGCAAAGTATGTAAATGAGGACCATTTTACAATTAAAGTTACACACACACATGTAATAAAGACTTTTAGATGAAATTATTTAGAAGATTCATGGAATGAGATGTGTGTAATATAAATTTTATTCTTTATTTTCATAAAATAATTTTGTAAACAATAAATAAGACAATAAATGAAATGAAAATAGCCCAAAATTGATTGAACTTATCTCTTCTCAACTTTCATTATCGAAATGCAAGCTTGTTTGACTTTGTATAATAATTAGGTCTCCAGTAATTTTTTCCAAACAATTTTCAACTACTCAACAACTTTTCTTTTCTGAGTTTGAATCAATTTTAGAACAACTATGAATCATGAGAGAAATATAATCAATTTAGATTTTATTCATCTCAATCTTGTATAAAAAAATATAGTAAAAAAAAAAGAGAGAGCGAATAACTTAACCCTTAAGAAATATTGTTACAATAAAAATAAGGTGGCGGTTCATCAATATTATTATTTCACTTTGTTGTTGTCTACAAATATATAGTGCTGGCTTAGCTGCTTTCTGGGTTTCTGTTAAACACACCTAACAAATATTTTCGCTTCCAGAGTTTGAGGTTCTTGCATGTGCTGTATATCAATATGATAAAGGTGGCGAATCAGCAGACAGATAAGAAGAAGCAGAAGAAGAAGGATAGTCATCAGGAAAGGTTATCAGAGGTTGATCAACTGTTGATGCAATATTCTGATGATGATCAAAGAAGAAGAAGATGGAAGGAATGGGAGATACTGATGTTGTTGTGTCTCAAGCTCAACAAGCTCAACAAGTTCAACAATATGATTATAATATGAACGTTATTCCTGTTACATCAAGTGTTAGAAATTCTTCATCTTCTTCTTGGACTGGTAGTGAGCAAAAGAGAGCAAGAGAAATGAAGGGCGGTGCCAGTTTTTCTTCAAGGCCTCATAGAGAAGTTGATGAGCTTTCACATGGACCTTCAGGTTCATTTTTTAGTGTAACAGGTAAGCCGCTTAATCTTTGACATATTATATTAGAGGCACCAAGTTAGCCGTACAACAATTTGCATGTTATCATGTTTGCATTAATATTGATAATTACTTTAAATGAAAATACACTCGTGATATATATATACACACTCGCGAGCGCGCACTTGGTGGTTGTGGTTGTATATTATCTATGTTGTATAGAAGATTTAAATGATCAATATTGCATGCATCTTTTGTAACTATTAGATGATTTGATTTTCAAATAGCAGCAACGGAGAGTTCAGGCATTAGTGCAACAAGGCCAAACTCAACTTCCCTGAAAACGTCAAGCTTGCTAAATCATCGTCTCCGCTGCCGCCATCACGAAACTCTAACTCAGTGGCGACCCAGTTGACCATTTCGGATTCTACAACCACCTTTTTGCCCATTTCTACATCAATTGAGCCAATAGTTCATTGTCAAGCACTTGACCAATATGTGCCGAATACTGAAGTTTCTAGCGACTTCTTGGATTATTCTTTTTTGGTTTCGGATTTTGCCGAGTTTCAAAGGCAGCCAATTGCAATGAGTTCATCCCCTTTGCAGTCAACTTCATCACACCCTTTCCCGGTGCAGCCGTCGTTTCAGTTCATGCCAACCAAAACGGGGAGTGATAGTGCAGATTTTTCAATCCCACCATGGAATGCTTCTAGTTATTATCCTCCTTAAGGATAAGATTTTTCTTTTTTTTTTTTTGGCTAAGGATAAGATTTTTCTTTTTTGTTTTTGGCCTTTTTTTCCTTTTAATGTTTTGTTTTTGTAATATTCGGGGGTTTCTCACAGTTCACACGTGTATTTATCTATTCATTATTCAGTTATGAATATGGTGACTTTGTTACTAATAATTTATATGGTGATAAAAAATTTAGAATGTATAACATTACTCTAATTTATATTATCCAAACAAAAATTTGAGCAACCAGTCGTCTAGAAGAGGTCAATTCTAAGTAAACCCAAAAAAGTTCACTGAATCCTTATTGGTCCATTGACAAAGCCAATCACCTCAATTTTGACCCGACTCTCAAATCCCACCTCTTTACGGTCGACGCGATGACCATTATCAGTTTCTTTCTTTACATAAAGAACAATTAAGCAAATTTGAATTGTCTTGTTATAACTGAAACTGCTTGCCTGAGTCTTATCTAGATTGAAGTAGCTGCACACACACTATCTAATAAAAAAGAATTATACGTTGAATTGAAAGTGTTTTGACAAATGAAATTTTCTGGATTTTTCACAATATCAAACAAATGTTCAAAGAAATTCAGATGGCCTTTGAGCTAGGATTTTCCTTTTACCTTAACATGAATTCGATTAACTAGATATCAAACCATAGAACGATGGCACACAATCCATTTACAGAAATGTTAATACCAAGAAGAATTTAATAGAGGGTACAGGTATCATCTGACAACTAGCCAATCTCGGGTTGCGGGGATTTAACTCATATCGTAGTGTTAAAATAATAGTAGCATTGTTCATAGCAAAATATTTTAGGAAATCATGAAAAGACCGAAATCACATAATCCAGGCAAAATAATAAAAATAAAGAACAGGTGAAGCATTCAATTTCTTTCCCCTGCTATGAAACAAGACCAACGAGTTTTATTCTCTAGACAGCGGCAAAGGTATGTACTGATAGTATACAACAATCTTTTGAGTTCTAGAAGGCAAATGCAAGATCTATATCTCCTAAACCTACCAACAGAAGAACTTGATAGATTGCATGCTTGATCAACCCAGTCGCAGTTGAAACCTATAAGGCATGAAAACATTGTCACCAGATGGAACAGAGAGCATCCAGGCAACAAAGAAAAAAAGGACAGAATTATTGATTTTTAAGTTCTCTGCGGTAATGTTAATATATAGGAACAGAGAGCATCCATACCTGCAAATTGGAGGTAACATCGTTCTTGTTGGACCAAAAATAGAATAGACCCAATTAGGACCCAAATAAATTTAGCCCCTATAAAGTCAATGAAGTGCTCGACAAATTACCTATGATAAACCTCCTAGGCGTCAAGGCTTTAAAATCCAAAATGTTCTAAGGCTCCGAGGCCTAAAAGGTTCTAAGATCCTATGATACTATCCTAAGACAAACCACCTAGGGTGGGCAAAAAAGCCCGGGCCGGGCTTGTGAGGGCCTGGACACGGGCTTAAGGGAAAAAGCCTGGGCCAGGCCGAAGCCCGCTCATTTTTCAAAAAATCAATTTATAAATTAGAATAATAAGTTAAAATTGAAAAGAAAAATAGAAAAATAAAAAAATAAAACTTAAATCCCTAATTCATACAGCAATAATGATTCAAAAAACTTAAAATTATAATATTAAACTATTTCTTAAGTGTTAATTAATTAAGAGGACGATTGAATTAGAGAATTCAGTATTAAAAAATTAAATTTTTAAACTTTTATTTGCTTCATTTTCTTTATTTACTATTTTCTTTTGAAATTTTCATGTTCTTTTACTCATTGTTGATTATAACAACTTGTTGATTATTAATTTATTTCAATTTTACAATAATAAAAAATTTTAATAAATAAAGCTTCGGGCCCGCACATTTTTTCACCAATGGGCCTAGGCCTGGGCTTGAAAAAGCCCGGCCAGGCCCGCACTTTGCCAACCCTAAAACCACCTAGGAATTTCTTAAGTGGTAAGGCCCCGATGCCCAAAAGATTCCAAGGTCCTAGGATGTTATCCCAAGACAAACCACCTAGGATAATCCTCCTAGGTGGTAAGGCTTCAAAGTCCAAAGGGTTTCAAGGCTCTAGGCTCTTATCATAATACAAACCATCTAGGATAAACTTCCTAGGTTCCAAGGTTCCTATAATCCTAGAATCTTAGTAAAAACAACATAAGATTAAAATGCTTCTTCATTTAATCCGTAGACAAGCTTGCATATACATGTGCCAATCAACATGGGCATAAAAAGACAAGTGTCATCAGATGTCACAAGAATAATGACACTTGTCATCAAAGTAACTAGGACTCAAGTCAAATTGATTTTGCCTATAAATATACCCTTCATTCTCACTAAAAGGTAAGAAAAAAATGGACTCAAGAAGGAAATGATGACTTTCTCTTTCTAGATTTTCTCTCTCTAAATTCACATTTTTAAAAATTTGGTGACTGACTTGATCATCGGAGGGTTTACACCGACAAAGCCGGCCCTTTGATTGATTACTTGTGTTTGTAGAGCATCTTTTGACAAAGACATCCTTATTCCCTGAGGAAGTGGATTCCTAGGAAAAAATTCAAAAGCCCATTAGGATCTGTCTAAAGCATAAATTCATCATCGTTGGATCCAACAAAGGAGAAGCCCAGTCCTAAGGAGGCCATCCTTGGTTGGAATCACCTTTAATAAGCCGTGACAGAATTTACACCAACAGATTGACGCCATCTGTGAGGACTTCCAATAAAAAGTCTTGGAAGCCTTAACCTGAGCATGGATGCTAACAGTGAATACTATAACCTTGAGGCTGATACTATAACCTTGAGGCTGATGATGAAAGCTCCAGAGTGGATGAGGAAGTTCATTTTCGATGAAGTAGATGGCAATGAGACTTGGAGGATGATGGCACGGTGCCTATCCATCCTCCTCCAAATCTTCAACTGAATCCACGTCGCCACGCTAGACGTCGAGGAGAACCTTGAATTGTTCGACTTCAACAACAAGTAGATCAGTTGGTCCGTAACTTCAATAGAATGTTCGCCTAATTCTAGGCTCAAGCTGAGAAAGGGGAGAACTTAAGTGGAGTTAATGTAGTTGATTCTAGTTCCTTTAGAACGAGGTCTAAAGAAGAATTGAATGAAGATGATCTCCGACATTTATTGAACTAGCGAAGATTTAGGAGGAGAATGGATAAGGAGGATTTAGACCAAGGAGAGGAAGTTGACGGAGGATTATAAGAGAGGATGCAAAGACTTGAACAAATGGTTCGAGAAATAGGACCACTTGACGACACAACAGCTGAACCTGAGCCACCATTTACTCCTGATATAATGATAGCAAAATATACATCTATATTTCATTTACCCCAGATGGAGCCTTATGATAGACAAATGGATCTTACTAAGCATCTAGAATTGTATCGCACCCTTATAGAAGTGCAAGGAGCATCACAAGCAATTCTTTGTCAAGCTTTTCCTCTTACCTTGGTAGGAGCAGCACGAAGATGGTTTCGAAGGTGAAGGCCACACTCTATCTCATCTTTTGGAGATTTGAGTAGAAAATTTACCTCATACTTTATAAGTGCTCGACAAAGAGGAAACCCAGTAATAGACCTGTTGACTGTCAAACAGTAGGAGGGGGAGTCCTTGAGATACTACATCAGAAGGTACAATAATGAAATCACCCAAGTAGATGGTTACGATAATGGTATAGCACTTTCTGGTATTATGGAAGGACCTAGGATGGGAAAACTATGGTGGACTGTTTAAAAGAGATTACTCACTTCTTACTTTGAGATGCTTGCAAGAGCTGAGAAGTATGCCAATGCTGAAAAAAGATTTTATAATATAAATCAAGAGAAAGGAGAACCAAGCAAAGGAAAGAAAAAGAAAGATAATCGGAGAGAAAGAAGGGCTGGTAGACCTGATCAATTTCTAAGGAGAGATCAATTTTGTCCTAGGAAACGTTGTGAAGTTTGAGACACTTGTCCTCATTCAGCCTCTCAATTCACTAACTTTACAGAGCTCAATAATCCCAAGGAACAAATTCTCATGCAGGTAAGGAATCTAACTTTGTTTAGACCTACCTCCTGTGAGGACAAATCCATTCCGAAGAAATCTAAATAAGTATTGTCATTTTCATAAGGATCATGGGCATGACACCTCCGAGTGTTTTAAGCTTAAGGAACAAATAGAGAGCTTGGTTCAACAAAGACAACTACATGAGTATATAAGAAATCCTGATGATCGAGTGAAGTGTGACCAACCAGAATCTTCGAGGAAAAGAAAGGGAAAGAATAAGGAGGATAGTAATGAAAACATATTTGATGTCAAATCACATTTGGGGAAAACCAGCTGCTGGAGACTCGAGGAAATCAAGAAAGAACTTAGCTTGCCAAGCAAGATATATGAACCCAATGGTCTTGAGGTCAATTTGACTAATCAATCCCAAAGATCAAAGAATCGTGATATACTAATAATCTTCTCCGAAGATGATGTTAGGGGAGTTCATCATCCTCATGTGGTGCTTTAGTCGTCACTCTCCATGTAGCAAACAAATGCCTCCATCGAATTCTTATTAATAATGGGAGTTCAGCTGATATCTTATTCTTATCAACCTTTGCTCGAATAGGGTTGGAAATATCACAATTAAAACCTTACACAACTCTACTTCATGGATTCGTCGAATGAAGTGTAGTTCCTTAATGAGTCATAGAGCTCATAGTATCTTTTGGAAAAAGTCCGATCAAGGTAACCACTATGGTTAATTTTATTATAATTGATCAACCGAGCCCTTATAACACTGTCTTAGGAATGCCAACTCTTTATGTAATAGAAGCAATAACTTTGATTTATCATTATGCATTAAAGTTTCCAACTGAAGCTGGGGTTAGAGTTGTGCGAGGAGAGCAAAAGGAAACAAAGGAATGCTATTAGATAGCATTCAAGATGGGCAAGAAAACTCTTCAACTCACAAGACTTGATCCTAAGACAGTGAAAATGATCAATGAGCGAGTCCAATCAATGACTTAGAATACTTTCCACTTGGTAAAGATCCAAGTAAGGTAGTCAAGATTTGAAGTCAATTGCCCGATTCACTAAAGAAACAACTTCTTAATTTCCTCAAGGAATATCATGATGTGTTTTCTTGGACGCATGAGGATATGCCAGGCATTAATCATTGGGTGGTGGTACATCGATTAAGTACTAACCTAAAGATTAAACCGATTCAACAGAAAAGAAGAAGTCTGAATGCCGAAAGAACTTTGGCTATGAAGGAAGAAGTAGATAAACTTCTTAAAGTTGGTTTTATCAAGGAGGCAAGGTATCCTGAGTGGCTAGCCAATGTTGTGATGGTAAAGAAAACTAATGGGAAGTGGAAGATGTGTGTTGACTTCACTGATCTTAACAAAGCTTGTCCTAAGGATAGCTTTCCTTTACCGAGGATTGATCAATTAGTAGATGCAACAGCTGGGCATGGACTATTAAGCTTCATGGATGCATGCTCAAGATATAATCAGATAAGGATGCACAAAACTTACCAAGAGACGACCGCCTTCATCACAAATAGAGGTCACTATTGTAACAAGGTTATGCCCTTCGGACTCAAGAATGTTAGGACCACCTATCAGAGGTTGGTAAATGCTATGTTTGTTCAACGAATTAGGCATACAATGGAGGTTTATGTAGGTGACATGCATACCAAGAGCCTTAAGGCTGAAGACCATCTAAAACATTTACAAGAAACCTTTGATGTCTTCAAAAAGTATAAAATGAGGCTAAATCTAGCTAAGTGTGCATTTGGGGTATCATCAAGAAAATTTCTTAGCTTCATGGTAAATAAAAAAGGCATTGAAATAAATCCTGAAAAGATTTATGCTTTGATTAATATGAAGTCTCCAAAGAATGTTAAGGAAATACAAAGGTTAACAGGTCGAGTAGCAGTTCTAAACGGCTTTGCCTCTTAAGCCACAGATAAGTGCCTTTCTTTATTTAAGGCTCTTAGGAAAGGAAAAGAGATGAAGTGGACTGAAGAATGTGAAGAAGCTTTTCAAAGGCTTAAGGAATATTTGGGAAATACCCCTTTGCTTGTTAAGCTAATCCAAGGCAAGTCCCTCTTCCTCTATCTTACGGTGTCCGAACACGCCACTAGCTTTGTCCTTATCAGAGAAGATGATGGAGTGCAAAGGCCTATATACTACGCAAGTAGAGCATTGGCTGCTGCAGAAACAAGGTATCTAAGTCTTGAAAAGATTATCCTAGCATTGATTGTTTCAACAAGAAATCTAAGGCCTTACTTCCAGGCTCATACCATAATTTTCCTAACTAATCAACCAATTCGACAAGTCTTAGCTAAGCTTGACATTTTAGGAAGACTGACTAAGTGGGCTATTGAGCTTGGAGAGTTTGACATCTTATATCATCCTTGGACATTATTAAAAGGACAAGTAGTGGCAAACTTCATTGCTGAATTTACTGAATGAGAGATAGTATCACTTGATTCTGAAAAGGAACATCATGATAAATGGTCTCTTTATGTTGATAAATCCTCTGGTAAACAAGGATGTCGTGGAGGGTTTATAACGATCACCCTAGATAAGGTTGAGATCGAATGTGCTCTTAGGTATGGCTTTAATGCTACTGACAATGAATTAGAGAAGCTCTTCTAGACGGCCTTATGCTAGTCCGGGCATTAGGTACAAAGGATTTACTTGTCTTCAATGACTCTCAATTATTGGTTAACCAAGTGAATTGCAATTATGCAGCTCAGGATTTCAACATGATTGCATATTTTGATCGAGTTAATGAGTTACTAAGGGAATTCAACTATGAGGTGAAACAAATTTCCCGAGACAAAAACACAAGAGCTGACGCTTTAGTTCAACTAAGTTTCTCAACTGAGAAAGACTTACTAAGGTCATTCTCAATAGTCATCATCCCCAAGCCAAGCATAATCAAATTCGAAGAAAAATAGGTGGCAACTATTGACCATCGAAGTTCCTGGATGGACCCAATCATGAGTTGTCTTTTGAATGGAACTTTGCCTGAGGACAAGAACGAGTCTAAGAAGATGAGATACTGAGCTGCAAGGTATGTGATTATGGACAATCAATTTTACAAATGTGGATATTCACTTCCTCTTCTCAAGTGTTTGACACATGAAGATGGAGGTAATGTCCTACGCGAAATCCATGAGGGGATATGTGGAAACCATTTTGGAGGACGAGCACTTGCTTACAAGGCTATGAGACAAGGATACTTTTGGCTGACTATGCAACGAGATGCTTTGGAGCTTGCAAAAAAGTGTGATAAGTGTCAGAGGTTTGCCATTACACCCAAGCAGCCTCTAGAGAAGCAAACTCTTCTACTCACTCCCTGGCCATTTGCTTAAAATAAGGAATTGATCTAATTGGTCATCTTCCAAAAGAAAAGGGGTAAGTAAAGTTTGCCATAGTTACCATTAATTACTTCACAAAGTAGGTGGAGCCTTTGCCTTTGGCAACTATTACTAGAAAAAGAACTACCGACTTCATTAAGAAGAACATCATATATCGGTATGGTATACCTCATACTATAATCACTGACAATGGGAGACAATTTGACAATGATAATTTTCGTGAGTTTTGTAAAAAACTTAAGATAAAAAATTGTTATTCTTTTCCCGCCCATCCTCAGGCCAATGGGCAAGTAGAAGCTGCTAATTAAGTTATTAAGCAAATTCTCAAAGCTAGACTAGAGAAAGCCAAAGGAGCGTGGCCAACTGAGTTGCCATTTGTCCTATGGTCTTATAGAACTATTAGAAGGACTATTATAGGAGAAACTCACTTCTCTTTGGTATTTAGGACATAAGCTAACATCCCTGCTGAAGTAAGAACACCGAATTATTGAGTATAACACTTCGACCTTGTCATTAATAATAAGCTACATCACCAAAACTTAGACCTCTTAGAGAGAAATTGGATCAAGCTATGATTAGGGTTGCTACTTATCAGGGTAAAGTAACCCGTTACTACAATGCTCGGGTTAGAATCTGAAGGTTCAGAATTGGAGACCTTGTTCTCAAGAAGGTTTTGCCCAACACTCAAAAACCAAGGGTCGGCACCTTGGGGCCTAATTGGGAAGGTCCTTTCGTGATAAAAAAAGTAGTCAGGCTAAGAACTTATATTTTGTCTACCTTAGGTGGAAAGATCTTGGGACATGTTTGGAATGCTGAGCATCTCAAGATTTACCACCAGTAATATGATCTTGTACTTATGATCATATAAGTGTGATTTCCTTTTATAGTTAGACAAGATACGGATGAATAAAAAGTTACTTTCTTCTTTCAGTCATGCAAGTTCTCCATTTTGATTATCCATGAAATATTTCTAAGAATATAATAATGATGATGATGAATGTCCTTGGATGAATTTTTATTTGAAATTTTCATAAACTCAATAAGTGAAAATTCTTAATCTTTATTCAAGTTCAAGAAGACAAAATAGCATATTATTCCAATCATTAAAGCCCAAAGAGACACACAAAATAAAATTCAAAGTTTCGTCTCTTAAGAGGTTAACTACTTCAAAAGATAAAACATAAATGATCAAAAGCTCATAAGCTTAAAGAAAAATCCTCGTCATCTTAAGAAATTAATAGTATATTAAACATCATTATGCTGCTGTTCAATAGATGAACACATAAGGTGTTGTCCGAAGAGGTCTTCAAACCCTTCTAATATAACTGCGGATATCTCCTCAGTCAAGTGAGTGTCCCTTATACCATCTGCATCTCCCCCGCCATTGCATGTCTTGGAGAGCCATCATCCTCAATTGGCTTGCTATCATCAAATTTCACACCAAGCTCTCTCAAGTTCTTATCAACCAGTACTATATCACCATCGGGATTGTAGCAAGCAAAGAACATACCACAATCTTTTAGCCCCTTCAGATATTCCTCGTAACCTAAGTCAAGTATGCTTTCATTTTGAGCCTTGACTGTAGAAAGCTCCTTCTCAAGCTCCTTGGCTTTCTCCATCTAAGCATTTACTTATCCCAAACTGCTCTTTCTTTGGCCCTAGCATCATCCAATGAACGATAAATCTCAGTGTTATGCTCTATGGTCTTAGAAAGTTGGAGACTCAGTTCTTGGACTTTTGTTTCAGCTACTGTAGCCCTATCCTTGGACATGGATAAAGAAACCAAGTTCTGCATAAACTTGAGTTAACAAGAGAATAAATAAATAAATAACGAAGAAAGTTAAATAATTTTGACCTTAGAAAAAAGCTTGAGGCAAGCTTGAGCGATTCGACAAGATCAAGGCTCCCAAGGTGTTTCATCAAGGTTAAAGAGTGAGGGGATACAGAGGACTGATGCACCTAAAGATTTTGTGAAGCAAGATTCTGAACTCCCTTCTCATATTGAGGAGGAGGAAGAATGAAGGGTGTAATCTATTGAGCTTCAGATATAGTCTGAGAAGATGATCCACCTTGTTTATGTTGTTTCTTTGGAACAATGTCTGGAATCACCAACCTCCTCATTTTCTCACCTTTAAGAGAGGCATTAGGAGAATCCTTCAAAGCCATCGCCAAAGCTTCCTTCTCAGAAAATGAGATGCTCAGAATATACCACGCTTAACTAAAGTTTCTTTAGAGCAAGTAATCGAGATGCTACACTTACCCAAGCTAAGGCTTAAAGCTTTAGTTATATGTCTTTCCTCATCCACTATAAGGCCAATGCATTTCCACTTATCTGTAAACTAAAGAAGAAAAATTAGTTCCTGAATTGTATAAAGAATTCATAATAAGAAATAATAAATCATAATAAGAAAGTGAAATTCTACTTGGTTGACAAAATCGAGTCTGGATCCTAGTTTCAGGGTATACTGTACTTGACCCGAACTCGTAATTGCATCTAATAAAAAAGTGGTAAGGTTTCCAAGTCTTGTCCTGAAGTCTATGATTACCATAAAGAAGAATCTTTCTGAATTAAGATAAGCGGACAAGCACCAAAAACCTTCAACCTTAAGACATCTCTGTGACAAAAAAGACTTTGAAATTCAGCCAAAGAAGGATCTCCGAATCCTAAGTGACTCCAAATAGACCAAATTCCAATGACACAACACCAAGCTTTAGGAGCAAGCTAAGCTGGAGCAAGTCCTAAGGCATTTAATATTCTCCTAACATAAGGGTGAAATAGAAGTCGAACTCCATAATTTAACATGCACCTAGTGATCCAAACAAAGCCTTAAGGAGGATTGGTAGTGCTCCTTTTAAGTGAAGCACGATGAAATGTTATTGATCTTGGAATGTTATATCTAATCATTAGTATCTTAAGGGACATTTCACCTAATCCACATTTAATCGTCTTTATCTGTCATGGATAGGTATCTTCGACCACAAGCTCGTCCTCATCCTCAGAATTTTTTAAGTTTATAACCTCCCTACTTCCTATTATTTCATCTATATATGCACTATTATCGTCATTTATTTCCTCTTTTATCTCATAGCTACCTACATCACTCGTTGTAGTATGAATAGTTGTCAAAGGAATAACATCCACCACTATATTCTTATCTTTGGTCATTTTGATACGAGACCTTTTTAAATTAAGAAAAACCTACAAAGTCAGAATGACCTATGATTACTCTCCTAAGAATAGCAACTAATAAAATAATAAAAAGTAATAAATAAATAAATACTCATAGCAAGTCATAGAAAAGTCACCGAAAAATCACCGGAGAGTCGCCGAAAAGCCGTTGAAAAATCGTCACCAGCCACTATGAACACCACCGTCAAGCTCCGTAGATCACCACCCCCTCTCTTTTGAAACTTGAGAGCTTTTCTCTCTAACCTCTTCTCTTTTCTCTTTTGAAGACTTGAATGAGAAAAGGGAATGGGAAATGAGGCACTATATAGGTGAAGAAGAGGTGTAATTAAGACAAGTAATGATGAAAATCAAATCATCTTGGGAAGGAAACAAATCCTCTTAGGATAGTTTAAATTTTCAAAATCAAACCATCCTAAGATGGAAATAAATCATCCAAAAATTGACACAATTATCCAAGGATGGAAACAAATCATCCTAGGATAAAAAGAAAAAAAATCTTATGAGAAATATCCTCCCAAGATAGCTTAAATCTTCAAAATCAAATCCTCCTAAAAATGGAAATGAAGGATAAAATCCTTGGAGAAAATTCTCTTAAGGATGGAAATCAAGGATAAAATCTTTGGAAAAATCCTCTTAAGGACGGAAATTAAAGAAAAAATCCTTAGAGAAAATTCTCCCAAGGACAGAAATCAAGGATAAAATCCTTGGAAAAATCCTCGTAACGACGGAAATCAAGGATAAAATCCTTGGCAAAATCCTCATAAGGATGGAAATCAACGATAAAATCCTATGCAAAATCCTCCTAAGGACATAAATTAAGGATAAAATTATTGGAAAAAATCATCCTATGATAAAAATTTGTAGAGGAAAATCCTCCTGAGATAGTTTAAATCTCCAAAAATTGTCTTAGGATAGAAATAAAATTATCCAAGGATAAAAATCATCCGAGAATAAAAATTTATGAAGGAAAATCCTCTTAAGATAGCTTAAATCTCTAAAAATCGTCCTATGATGGAAATAAAATTATTCAAGGATAAAAAATCATCTTAATTTTTATCCTGATTTTTATAGAAAAAAATTCTCCTAAGATGGTTTAAATCTCTAAAAATAGTCATAGGATAGAAATAAAATTATCTAAAGATAAAAATAATCAGGATAAAAATCATCCTAAGATAAAAATTTATGGAGGAAAATCCTCTTGTGATAATTTAAATATCCAAAAATCTTCCTAAGATGGAAATAAAATTATTCAAAGATAAAAAAATCATTCTAGGATAAAAATCATGCTAGAATAAAATCCTCCTGAGGACATCCTAGAATAAAGTCCTCCTATACATAAAATTGAAGGAAAAATTCCTTAGAGAAAAATCATCCTAGGATAAAAATTTTCCTACAGATGAAATTCAATAAAAAGAGAGAGAGGGTCTAAATTTTTACTTTAAAAACTTTAGACTTAGGGGCAATCATTGGACCAAAAATAAAATAGGCCTAGTTATGGCCCAAATGAATTTAGTCCCTATAAAGTCCATAAAGTGGTGGACAAACTACCTAAGGTAAGTCTCCTAGGCGTCAAGGCTTCAAAATCCAAAAAGTTTTAAGGCCCAAAAGGTTCCAAGATCCTAGGATATTATCCTAAGACAAACCACATAGGATAATACTCTTATATGGTAAGGTCTCGATGCCCAAAAGATTCCAAGGTCCTAGAATGCTATCCCAAGACAAACCACCTGGAATAATCTTCCTAGGTGGTAGGGTTTTAAAGTCTAAAGGCTTTCGAGGTCCTAGGCTCTTATCCTAAGACAAACCATCTAGGATAAACTTCATAGGTTCCAAGGTTCTTATAATCCTAGAGTCTTAGTAAAAACAACCTAAGATTAAAATGCTTCTTCATTTAATCCATAGACAAGCTTGCATATACATGTGTCAATCAACATGGGCATACAAAGACAAGTGTCGCTAGATGTCACAAGAATAATGACACTTGTCATCAAAGTAACTAGGACTCAAGTCAAATCAATTTCGCTTATAAATATGCCCTTCATTCTCATCAAAAGGTAAGAAAAAAATGGACTCAAGAGGAGAAATGCTGACTTTCTCTCTCTGAATTCACATTTTTTGAAAATTCGGTGACTGACTTGATCGTCGGAGGGTTTAAGCCGACAAAGACGGCCCTCTGATTGTTTTCTTGTGTTTGCAGAGCATCTTTGGGCAAAGACATCCTCATCCCCTGAGGAAGTAGATTCCTAGGAAAAAATTCAAAAGCCCATTAGGATCAGACTAAAAGATAAATTTATCATCTTGGATCTAACAAAGGAGAAGCCCAGTCCTAAGGAAGCCATCCTTGATTGGAATCACCTTTAATAAGTTGTGACAGAATTTACACCAATAGTTTTCATACTTTCAGAGCAGCTTTGTGAACCATAGTTTCTTTGTGAATTTGATGGCAACTCTTCTTAACAAGATCCAGCAGCTTCTCCAAGTTCATCCCCTATGAGTTGAGAATGTCATTGCTATCCTTGGCTACCTGGAAACAACCTATTCCTTGCAGCCTGTCAATTTTAGCTACCAGTGCCTTGGAAACAACCATATCTGAAAGTTGCCTCTCTGCTTCCTAGATTGAGAAGCAAATTTTTAGAGTCCTTTATGCTGGTTTGAGTAATAAAACGGAATGAGGAAATTCTGAGTAAACTCATGCCAAGGAGGACAAGAAAGGCTAAGATTTAATGTATTCTGCATGGCACCAGAAAGTTAGAAGCCGACATACAACTTTAGCAACTAGTAACTTCAATTATCTACTCCAATAAAAGCCCTCTTTAGGGGTAGGGACAAACAAACATCATTGTTAAAAGCAAGGCCATCATGTTTCTTCTTTATCTAAATGCAACTAAAATCTAAAAAAATAAAAAGCATTTTCTTCTTTATTAAAGGTGTTTATGTAATTACTAAAGTACGGGAAAGTTTTAAAACCATACGGTTTAAGTGCTTTAAGTTTTAAGCTTTTAAAACTCCGCAGTCTTAAAGTTTTCCAGGACTTTCCCACACTTTAAAATTCCAGACTAGATCAGGACTAATATATATATATATATAACACAATGGTATATAAATGTCTATTCGTAATAAACTTTCTAATATAATATTCGACATAAAAATAGTAAAAGAAAAAAGGGTATGTCTCTTATTCTTTTAATTAAAATGTGTTTAATTAATTTCTTGGTTGATCATGCTTATTACTTGCGAGGAACATAAAGTCTTGCACATGGTCCGAATTCAACTTTAATATTTATCTTTCTTAAGTAAACTTTGAAGTAATAAGGAGTTCATTACTCTAATTATTAGCGAAATTATTCCATATAATTGTACATTCTGTAAACAACATCTCACTGCAATAAAAAATAAATAAAACAAGGCCATGTTGATTTGAGAAATGCATACATCTTGCCAACTTCCTTTAGATTTTTCGATTCATGATGTAGACCTCCATATGGTATATATACATATTTAGTCCCTAGTACTAGTTATATGATCTAAATATGTGCTTAACGAGCAGTTTTATAGAAATTTTAAGAAAATCAATATGATAAATTTCTAATAATATTTTATACAGATGCATGTACTTTCTCCTACTTAGACCAATTTAAACCTCATGTCAAGTACCATAAGAAGTAGTTTACTTTCATAGAGAGATTAGGAAACTAGAAGATTGAGTGTAAATTACTCTCAAATTAGTGGAATGACAGTCAATCAAATTACACATCACAAGTTGTTCCATTTGGGGATAGTTTACGCTCAAACTTCCAGTTTCCTATTTTGTCTATGAAAGTAACCGCTTCTTATTGTACTTGACATGTGGTTTAAGTTTGTCAACTGGTGAGCAAGCACATGTAGTTGTATCAAATATGATTTAAAACTTACAACAAATTTTCTTAAAACTTCTCTAAAACTGCTGGTTAAGCAAATACGAAGATAATATAGTATATAACTATTATTAGGGACTATATGGTATATGTATATACCATATCAATAGACAAGTCTAAAGGAAGTTGAAAGATGTATGCCTTTCTCAAATCAACATTGCCTTTGTTTCGTTTATTTTATTTGCAGTGTGATATAGTTTACAAAATTTATAATTGTACGTAATAAATTCGCTTGTAATTAGTGTAATGAACTCCCTGTTACATCTACGTTTACTTAAGAAAGATAAATATAAAAGTGAATTCCGACCATGTGCGAGACTTATGTTCTTTGACAAGTAATATGCATAACGAAACAAGAAATCAAACACATTTTAATTAAAAGAGTAAAAGACATACTTTTATTTTTACTATTTTTTATGTCGAATATTATTAGAAAAATATACATTTATATATCAATGTTATTTTACATATATATTTATATATTTGGGTGACTTTGGTCTAAAACAAGCTCAAAATGACTGGTTCACAATTTCTCAACAAGGCACTAGAACAAACGAAACTCGAAGAAGTTTTAAGTGACATGACGGCCATGCCCTTATCAGAAGTTAAGTGAAGCAGTGTTTAAAGACGCCATTGAGGAAGCTAAAGCTGGTGATGTCATCATGGCAGTCTTCTGAAGTGCTTCAAAAAGTTTTTACTTTTATGTTTAAGGACGACTATTTATTAGGCATGTGCCACGTTTTTGTTGTGTCTTTCATGCAACAAACTTAGTATAATGGAGTTCAAAGAAGCAACAATTGGTAACATATTGTTTTTGCTGAATACAAAGCTCTGTTGAATAGAGATGCAGAGGTAACATATTGGAAGCACTGAAGTTGAATACAGAACGATATGGCGGCTAGCATAGGGTTGGGAAGCACTTTAACAGAAACTAGGCGAGAGAATTTTGTGTGCTTTTGTGATCTCTAACTAGGCAAGAGTTCTCCTTGTAAAATCTTTGGTGTTTAATAAAAGTCGAGAATTATAATTAGTAGTTGATATTTTTGGTCCCCATCAAAACCTTAAAAACTAAAATGAAACAAAACCCTGCAAACACACGAAGACGAAAGTCCTATTTTAAGCAATTAAGATTTCTTGGTCCTACTCACATGAGATGTGTCAATTAGGCACAGAACAACAAACCTCATATGTTATTTAAAACAATAAAGATAGAATTTAGAGACATCAGTGCAGTTTTACTTATAATAATGGAAAACAAATTATTTTACTATCTATGAAATTTATCATTTAATAGATGGGTAATAGATAACATGAGAGTTAAGTTGAGATTCAAATATTGAGATTCCTAGTATTATTATATTGTGTAACATCTATTTTTCATAAACTTGAATTTTGATAGAAAAAAATCCACAATACAAGGAGATAATTCTAGTCTGTAGAATTACAAACATTTTGTCTTATAATTGCAATACTATATGTGAGATTATACAATGGATTTTGGGATTTAAATTTTTTCACATTTTAATAGAAAAATCCCAAATAATTGTTTAATCTCGTAATTACAACACTATCTGCCAAATTACAACAGATTCAAGATTTAGATTTTTTTCTTTTTCATATTTTGATTAAAAAAAACCCAAATAATCTTTTTATTTGAAAATTACAACATTATCCGCCAAATTATACAGTAGATTATTCGGGATTTAGATTATTTTCATTTTCCATATTTTAATAGAAAAAATCTCAAAAAGCCTTTTTATCTCTTAATTATAATGCTATCTACCAAATTATACAACAAATTCTTCGGGATTTATAATTTTTTTTTCATATTTTGGTTAAAAAAATCTCAAATAATCTCTTTATCTTAAAATTACAATACTGTCTATCATTATACAACGAATTCTTTGGGATTTAGATTTTTTTATTTTTTGTACTTTTAATAGAAAAAAAAACCTCAAATAATCTTTTTATCTCATAATTACCATGCTGATTATACAATCGATTCTTTGGGATTTAGATTTTTCCCTTTTTTTGTATTTTAATTGACAGAAAACCTCAAATAACTTTTTTATTTCATAATTACAATAATATCTGCCAGATTATAAAATGGATTCTTGGGGATTTAGATTTTTCCTTTTTCATATTTTGATTAAAAAAATCTCAAATAATCATTTTGCTCATAATTATACTATATACTTTATTTTACATCAGATTTTCCAGGATTTAGATTTTTTTTTCTTTTTTCATCTATTTTATTTAATATCCTCACAACCAATTACATTTCTTCTTATAAATAATGCTAGAGGGTCTATCCATCATTCACATTTGAGACCAAAACTCATTTTCCAATTTTGTAAAACTTCATCAATATTCTCCCTCAAAATATTATTTCATATAAATATCATGGTAAAATAAGACGAAAGTCCTATTTTAAGCAACTAATTTTTCTTGGTTTATTTGGATCCAGTGAAATCTTCCCCTAGCAACTCATGAGAGATGTGTCAATTAGGCTTGAACAGAAAACCTCATATGACATTTAAAGTAATAAAAATAGAATTTAAAGACATCAGTGCAGTTTTAATTATAACAATGGAAAGTAAGTAATATTACAACTTATGAAATTTATCATTTAGATGAGTGACATATAACATGAGACTGAAGTTGGGACTCAATTGTTGAGATAACAAATATTATTGTATTACGTAACATCCATTATTCATAAACATGAATTTTGATTTTTAAAAATCCACAAAACAAAGAGATAATTCTAATCCATAGAATTACAAACTTTTTATCTCATAATTACAATACTACTTGGTAGATTGCACAATAGATTCTTCAGGATTTGCATTTTTTCTTTTTCATATTTTGATAGAAGAATAACCTCAAATAACCTTTTTATCTCATAATTATAATACTATCTGCCAGATTATATTCTTCGAGATTTAGATCTTTTTCTTTTTCATATTTCGATTAAAAAATCTAAAATAAACTTCTTATTCATAATTACAATACTGTTTTCCAGATTACACAACGGTTTCTTCGGGATTTATATTTTTTTTTTCATATTTTGATAGAAAAATAGCCTCAAATAACCTTTTGTTCTAATAATTACAATACTGACTGTCATATTATACAACCGATTCTTCAGGATTTAAATTGTTTTCCTTTTTATATTTTGATTAAAAAATCTAAAATAAAATTTTTATCTCATAATTATAATGCTATCTTTCAGATTATATAGTAGATTGTTCGAGATTTAGATTTTTTTTTTCATATTTTGATAGAAAAAATCACCTTAAATAATCTTTTTATCTCATAATTACTGTACTATCTATTAGATTATACACTAGATTCTTCAGGATTTATATTTTTTTCTTTTTCATATTTTGATTCAAAGATCTAAAATAAACTTTTTATCTCATAATTATAATGTTGTCTTCTAGATTATACAGCAGATTGTTTGAGATTTAGAATTTTTTCATATTTTGACCGAAAAATAACCTCAAATAATCTTTTTATCTCATTTAGAATTTTTTCATATACATGATTCTTTGAAAGAATAATTCAAAAACTCAAATAATCTTTTTATCTCATAATTACAATATTTTTTGTCATATTATATAATGGATTTTTTCAGGATTTAGATTTTTTTTTTTTTGGTTAGTTTATTTAATATCCTCAAAACCACTATATTTCTTCTTATAATAATGCTAGAGGCTCTATCCATCATTAACATCCGAGACCAGAACTCATTTTCCACTTTTGTAAAATTTAATCAATATTCCCCCTCAAAAATTTTTTCAATAAATCATGGTTAAAATTGTAGAACAAGTACGAGATGATGAAGAAGAAGACCTGAAAAAAGTTTGACCATAACGAACTAGCGATTTACCAAAAATAATTGGGAGGTGAGATATATGAATTGATATTTCATTTATATATTATATTGCAACTTCTCATGTAATCAATACTGATATTTTAAAATATATATGTGTGCTCATTTAGTATACCGTTCTGTACAGGTGCTAAACAATGTTGTATATATGCTCATTTACGTGCATCATATTTTACAGGCATGCTTGAATTTGGATGTTCGATGGTTTTCAAGTCAGTTCGAACTGATATGGCTTGGTATGCCGAAAGCGTGTCCAAATTCATTCAGTCCTCCCAGGGCTACAAAATTTTAAAAGGCTTGTGAGCTTTTGTGCCAAGTGCTTTTTTTAGCTTCATTTCTAGTGCTATGTATTTATTAAGGGGTAAGGCACATTATGCCCCCATTAATAAAGCACGCCTCGCACGTTCAGCCCAGGTTCACTTATTGGAAAACGAAAATTATTGTGTATATACTTGGTGATTACCGAAGGCTGATGAAGCTGAAATACCTAAGGAAAGTGCAAGCACAATACCGAAGGAAGAAAAAGAAGAAAGCTGATGATCAGCCCAATTTGAAGGAACTGAATCTCAACTGAAGCTGATCTCAACTTAATTTCGTTTCCAAGTCTTTTCATTTGTACTCGCATGCAGTTGTAGTCCGGAAGATTTGTATTCGCGTGCAGTTGTAATATCCTTTCCGTTTCCCATTGAGGTGGATATGGATTAGGATCCTCTCCTAGTCTTTTTTTTCCTCCTAGTGTGTCCTAGTCTTTCAAATTTAGTGAAAAAATGACTTAATTGTAAATAAAATGAAAAAAGTTAAAATTCAAAATTCAATCTTAACCACTTATTTCACTAGGAGGAAAAAAAAAACTAGGAGAGGTCCTTTGATAATAAAGCTGAAGCTGAATCTTTAAAAGGATATAAGCATGGGTAGCATGAGGTTTTGTCCTGAAGTTTTAGAAAATAATAAAGACTAGTTACTGTATTATATATGGGGAGATACAAAAATTACGGATAAAATCTGCAAAAATTTTCAATTTCAAGGACTTCCTCATGTTTACATTAGATTGACAATTTCTCTAATTACCATTATAATTGTCAAGATTTAATTATCCCAAGATAATTCTTCCCTAACAAAAAGGTAAATTTATTTCATGGAATGAAGTCAAATCAAATGATATTACTACATTCAAATTACTTGCAACAAATATTTCTTAATTATAAAAAAAAATGTAATTGCTTCCATATAATAATCATTAAGTTAAACTAGTGACTCCAAAACCTATCACTAAGGTACGGAGAAGTTGACAAATCAAAAGTAAGTACGATTAACTCTCATGTTTTATCACTATTGCATATAGGAAGATTGTGGTAGATACTCATTAATCATTTGAGAATCTAATACTCAATTTCGTTTGAGTTGTCAAATTGTTTCATCAAACATAATTGATTCAAGTTGTTCGTTTAGACCCAATATATACACCGGCAAATCATCCAATATGTGATATCAAACACAATCCCAGAAATACTCTAAGCCCAAGTGATGTGGCAAAACAAAATAATTCTTCAAGAATTCAGTTTCTTCCAAATCAAAATGGTAATATCAAAATGTATATTTCTATTTTCTTCCAAACAAGTTTATTATTTGGACCGTGATATATATGTAGAACATAAAACATGTAAGAGAGATTGTAATATTTGTTATAATTTATTTAGATATTAAAAAGTTTGAAAATGTATAAACAAACGGCTGGCCGGTTTTGAAATCCGGCTAACTGTTTGTTTCCAGAAAGTTTTGATTAGCATACTGGACTAAAACAGTAAGTTGGTTTGAGATAACCGGCAAACTAGTTGTTTCCAGAATGTTTTCTGGACGAAAACGGTGAGCCGTTTATTAGAAACCGACAAACCAATTGTGAATAGATGCAACATTTCAAACTAAAGTGTGTCTATTTGAAGGCTATGTCTTCCATGAATAAACATATTATTACACAATTTGACACTTAATAAAAAAAAACCACGCCAGATTATTAAAGATACATATATGTTTTGGAATGCAATTTCGTTTGCTAAAGTTTTGTATTCAAGGATTTGTTATATCTTGGGGGTAATTTGCCATTCAACTCTATAGCAAACCTATGTGGTGAGGGCAAATAAAACCTTAAGGGAAAGTGTTAAAAACACGTCTCAAATCGTTTAAATTTTATTCTTCTTTGTCTCTACATTTTGAAATTATACACCAATAATCTTTAAGGTTTTGATTTTTTTTTTTTTTGCAATATTGGAGGCTGAGAAAAATATGACTTCTTTCCTCAATCCTAGTGTTCATCTTGATCGTTTTGATGGCACTAATTTCACTCGCTGGAACGGAAAATTGTTTTTCCTTCTTACTGTTCTTAAAATAGCATATGTTCTTGATCCAAATTTGGAACCACTTCTGGAACCAAAGGAGAATGACATCGAAGATATCAAGGATAGAACAAAAAAATGTGAAGATGATGAATTGACGTGTCGGGGTCACATACTCAATAATCTTTCTGACAGGCTCTATGATCTCTACAACTCGATGGTTTCTCTATTTGAAATTTGGAATGTTCTTGAGTACAAATATAAAATGGAGAAGGAAGGTACTAACAAATTCCTTATCTTAAAATCTTGAATTCAATATGGTTGATACAAAGTCTGTTCTTGATCAAATACATGAATTGCAAATAATTGTTACTAAGCTTAGGGAGTTCAAAGTTGAAATTTCTGAATCGTTTTAAGTTGGGGCAATTATTGCTAAATTACCTTAAAATTGGAATGGTTATAGAAAGAAACTCCTTCACAATAGAGAGGACATATCTTTGGAAGAATTACAAAAACACTTGAGAATCGAAGAAGAAACGAAGACTCGGGATTCCAAGGACAAGTATGATTCTTCGAAAGTTAATGTCGTTGAAGCTAGTGAATTTTCAAAGAATTTCAAGGTCAAGAATGACAAAAAATTCAAGTAGTCCATTAGCAAACAAAAGTTTTCTAGAAATTATTTTTATTGTGGCAAGAAAGGCAATCGTCAAAGTGACTGCATATTCAAGAAGAAAAAGGAAAAAGTGAATTCCCACAAAGCCAATGTTGTTTAAGACAAATCTGAAGAGATTTGTGCTATAGTCTAAGAGATGCAATTGGCATGATTATTGAAACCAATATAGCTGAAACAAAGTCCTGTGAATGATGGCTCGATTCTGGTGTAATTATTCATGTTTGTAATGATAAAAAAAATTTCTCTTCATACAAAGAGGAAAAAGAAAGACAAACGGTTCTCGTGGGGAACAATAATGCATCCGTTGTAGCAGGGAAATGACTAGTGGAGATTAACTTCACTTCTAGGAAGAAAGTTACTTTGAATAATGTTTTTCATGTACGTTCCATAAGGAAGAATCTTGTTTAATTCTACTAGTTGTATGTGTAAGAATGGGCATAAGATTGTACTTGAGGGCAACACTTGTATTGTTTCAAAGAATGGGATGTTTGTAGGGAAAGGGTATTCTTGTGATGAAATGTATAAACTCAGCATTAATAATAATCATATTAATTCCATTTATATTGTTGAGTCTTGTGTTGTTTGGCATGCTATATTAGCACACTTGAATTTAGATCTTTGAAATACATGTCTAAGCATGGTTTAATTAATTGCAATGGTGTTAAGAATAATAAGTGTGAAATCTACATCCAAGCTAAATTGACGAAGAAACCTTTTCCTAAAGTTGAACAAAATACTCAAATATTCGATCTAATACATACCGATATTTGTGAGTATAATAGTGTTTTAATAAGAGGAGGAAAGAGATACTTTATCACTTTTATTAATGATTGCTCTAGATACACCTATGTGTATTTGCTTAGAACAAAAGATGAAGCTTCTGATAAATTTAAAATTTTCAAGGCTGAAGTTGAGAACTAAAAAGATAAGAAAACCAAAATGGTTCAAAGTGATAGAGGTGGTGAATATTTCTCAAATGAATTTGATAATTATTGTGAGGAACATGGAATAATTCACCAAAGAACAGCTTTATTTACTCCTCAATAAAACGGTTTAGCTGAAAAAAAGAATAAGATCTTTAGGGATATGATTAATTCTATGATCCTTAATGCAAGATTCTGAAATAATTTATAAGGGGAAGCATTACTCACTGCATGTCATGTTCATAATAGAATTACATCTTTGAAAACTCATATGTCACCTTATGAGATTTGGAAAGGAAGAAAATCAAACTTGATGTATTTAAGGGTGTAGGGTTGTTTAGCCTTTTATAGAATGCATGACGCTAAATCTTCAAAGCTAAATGCATGAGGTATTAAAAGTATCTTTGTAGGATATGCTGAAAAATCTAAGGCATATAGATTATTGAATTTAGATTCTGATACAACAGTGGAATCAAGAGATGTTGAATTTACTAAAAATGGATATAATCATGATTCTAATATTGAATTAGAATCCATTGTTGATCTACCATGTGAAAATTCTCCTTGTATTTCTACTAATAATAATAAAAGGAAAGAGTCTGTGACAACTTTCAAACCAAGGAGAAGCCAACGTGAAAGGAAAGAAAAGGGTTTAGCACCGGATTTTATTTCATCACAAGCATTATTCTTCTTGGGTGAAGGGGATAGAAAAAGTGTACTTAACAAAGTACCATTGTTGTTAAATATTGAAAAATATCCAAACACATTTAGCAAAGCTATGTCTTCTAGAGAAGTTTCTTTTTGGAGAGAGGCGAGAAATGATGAAATGGATTCGATTATGTCGAATTCCTCAAGGATCTTAGTTGATCTTCCTCAAGGATCTAAACCAATTAGCAACAAATAGGTGTTTAGAAGAAAGTACAACAATGATGGTTCTTTGCAAACTTTTAAGGCTAAATTGATAGCAAAAGGGTTCAAACAAAAACGTGGCATTAACTACTTTGATACATATACTCCAGTAGCAAGAGTAATATGTATTAGAGTGCTATTTGCAATTGCTTCATTGAATGATTTGCATGTGCATCAAATGGATGTGAAGACGGGTTTCCTTAATGGTGATCTTAATGAAGAAATCTATATGAAACAACCCGAGGGATTTGTTTTGCCTTGAAATGAGAAAAGGTATGCAAGTTAGTCAAGTCACTTTATAGTTTAAAGCAAGCACCAAAACAATGGCATGATAAATTTGATTCGATCATTTTATCTCATGTTTTTAAGCATAATAATGCTGATAAATGTATATACTCCAAATTTACACTTGATTTTGGTGTGATTATATATTTATATGTTGATGATATGCTTATCTTTGGAATAAATATGCAAAGAGTGAATGACACAAAGAAGTATCTAGCTTCACAATTTAAGATGAAAGATCTTGGTGAAGTAGATATTATCTTAGGTATAAAAGTGAAGAAACATAGTGAGGGTTACTCGTTATGTCAGTCTCATTATATTGAGAAAGTGCTTCTAAAATTTAATCAGTTGAAATTTAAAGAAGCTAATACCCAATATGATTCTAATATTAAACTACTAAAGAATTCAGGCCGAGTAGTAGCACAGCTAGAGTATGCTAGTGCGATTGGCAGCTTAATGTATGCTATGTACGAGACTGGATATAGCTTTTACGGTTTGAAAAATGTCTAAATTCACGAGTAGCCCAGGTGTTGAACACTGGAAAGATATTGGAAAGATACTTGGTTATCTTAAAAGGACCATTAATTTGGGTTTGTTTTATAATAATTATCCTAGAGTACTTTAAGGGTATTCAGATGCTAGTTGAATAACCAATACAAGTGATAATAAATCGACATCTGGTTAGATATTTACAATTGTTGGAGGAGTCATTTCTTAGGCTTCAAAGAAACAAACATGCATGACTCACTCAACAATGGATAGTGAGTTTATAGCACTTGCAGCTGCAGGTAAAGAAGCAGAATGGCTGCGAAATTTGTTACTTGATATAAAGTTGTGGCCACAGCCGATGCCATCTATTTCTTTGTATTGCAATAGTGAAGCTACATTGTCTAGAGCTTATAATAAGGTGTATAATGGAAAGTCTAGACATATTAGCTTGAGACATGAATATGTAAAACAATTAATAGTTGATGGTGTTATTAATATTGTTTATGTTAGGACAAATAAAAACCTAGCAGATCCCTTGAAAAAAGGTCTTTCAAGAGACTTAGTTAAGGATACATCTGTTGGAATGGGATTGAAACATTTCCTTAATAAAGTCACCAATGATGGTAACCCAACTATGTAATAGTTATACCATTATTTCATAGTTAAATGGGTAATAACAAGTTGTTGTATGTGACTGGTTTGGCACCGAAAATAAATAATCTCATTCAAGATGTTCGATGCAAATAGTTATGAGATTGAGGTTGAGTTTTACTCTTAATGAAGTTTGAGTCTTATAGTAGCTAAAGACATGATTTGAAACTTCACCTAAGTAAACATAAGAAATTGTGTCGTTTCTAACAAGATCGTGGTTTAATCTTGTAAATGTTCATGAATCCAAGATAGAGCACAATGTCAGAATAGTGCTAAATGATTAAAACATAATTTTGAAATCTGAGATAGCTTATATGTGATGTATTTTCAGTATTTACTTAAGAGACAAAGTTTAATGCTTAGCACACTTTTGTCTTGTAAATGCTTTGATATATATTCACTAATTGAAGGTTAAAATCTAAAGATACCTTCTTGTATGTATAAGTTTATCATTGATGAATCTGGAAAAATATTACAATCTAGTGGGAGATTGTAAGAGATATTGTAATATTTGTTATAATTTATTTAGATATTAAAAAGTTTGAAAATGTACAAACAAACGGCTAGCCGATTTTGAAATCCAGCTAACCGATTGTTTCCAGAAAGTTTTGTTTAGCATATTGGACTAAAATGGTAAACCGTTTGAGATAACCAACAAACCGGTTGATTCCAGAAAGCATTCTAAATGAAAACGGTAAGCTGGTTTGAGATAACCGAAAAAACAGTTGTTTCTAGAATGCTTTCTAGACGAAAACGGCGAACTGTTTATTAGAAACCGGCAAACCGATTGTAAACAAATGCAATTTCAAACTAAAGTGTGTATATTTAAAGAAGTGCCTTTGTTAAAGGTTTTGTCTTCCGTGAATAAACATATTATTACACAATTAGACACTTAATATAAGAAAAAATACTCTAAATTATTACAAATACATATTTGTTCTGGAATACAATTTCATTTGCTAGAGTTTTGTATTCAATGATTTGTTATATCTTGAGAGTAATTTGCCATTCAACTCTATAGCACACCTAGTGTGGTGAGGGCAAATAAAACCTTAAAAGAAAGTGTTAAAAACACGTCTCAAATCCTTTAAATTTTATTCTTCGTTGTCTCTACATCCTGAAATACACCAACAAAACATCCTTCTACGTATTGCTTTACTTAAATTAAATTAATGTGAAAATTAAATATGACACTTATTCAAGCTAATTTTTCAAAGAAAATACGCAAATGATCTAATGAGAGTATAGAATAAATATATAAATTATCTAATAATTCCTAGAAAACTTTGATGAATTAATAACATTAATTAAATAATAAATTTTTTGGGTCCCGACTAGGGGTAACGTGATAATACCATATAAGCACAAATGCTAGGTCAAGTCAATCTTAAAAAAATAAAATATGTTTTCAATATTGCTTGCTTCATTTTGAAATTGGTTTCAACCTGGATCTCATAACTAACTTTTATCTCATAATTACAATGTCTGATTATACAATAAATTATTTGTGATTTATATTCTTTTCTCTTTTCATATTTTAATAGGAAAAAAATCTCAAGTAAACTTTATATCTCATTTCTATAATACTATCTGCCAGATTATACAACGGATTCTTTAGGATTTACATTTTTTTCCTTTTCAATGTTTTACTTAAAAAAAACCTCAAATCATCTTTTTATCTCATAATTTTAATATTATCAGCCAGATTATACAACTGATTCTTTGGGATTTAGATTTTTTATTTTTTATAATTTATAAGAAAAAAAGCTCAAATAACCTTTTTATCTTATAATTACACTACTATCAGCCATATTATACAATGGATTCTTCGGAATTTTGATTTTTTTCCTTTTTCGTATTTGAATTAAACAAGAAAACCCTCAAATAATTTTTTTTTATCTCATAATTACAATACTATCTGCCATAATATAAAACGGATTCTTCGGGGTATAGATTTTTTCTTTTTCATATCTTGATAAAAAAATCTCAAATAATTTTTTTATCTCATAATTACAATACTATTTGTTAGATTATACAATGAATTATTTTGGATTTAGATTCTTTTCCTTTTTCCATATTTTAATTAAAAAATATCTCAAGTAACCTTTTTATCTCATAGCTATAATATTATTTGCCAGACTATACAACAGATTATTCGAGATTTAGATTTTTTTCTTTTTTGTATTTTAATTAAAAAATAACCTCATATAAACTTTTTTATCTCATAATTACAATACTATCTGCTAGATTATACAACAGATTCTTTGTTGATTTAGATTTTTTTTCTCCTTTTTTGTATTTTAATTAAAAAAATGCTCAAATGAACTTTTTATCTCATAATTACAATACTATCTACCAGATTATACAACGGATCCTTCAAGGATTTAGTTTTCTTATTTTTTGTATTTTATTAAAAAAAACCTTAAATAACGTTTTTATCTCATAATTACAGTACTATCTGCCAGATTATACAATAGATTCTTTCGGATTTAGAATTTTTTTTTTTTGGTATTTTAATTGAAAAAAAAAACCTCAAATAAATTTTATCTCATAATTTAAATACTATCTGCAAGATTATAAACGAATTCTTCTGGATTTAATTTTTTTTTATATTTTGATTAAAAAAAACTCAAATAATCTTTTGTCTCATTATTACAATATTATCTACAAGATTATACAACAGATTATTTGGGATTTAAATTCTTTTCCTTTTTCATATTTTAATAGAAAAAAATCTCAAGTAAACTTTTTTATCTCATATCTAAAGTATTATCTGCAAGATTATACAACAGATTCTTAATATTAGTTTTTTTTTCTTTTTCATAGTTCGATTAAAAAAACATTAAATAAACTTTTTATCTCATAATTCAATATTATCTGTCAGATTATACAACGGATTCTTCAAGATTTAGTTTTTTTATTTTTGGTATTTTATAGGAAAAAAAACCTCATATAAACTTTTTATCTCAAAATTACAATATTATGTCAGATTATACAATGGACTCTTCACGACTTAGAGTTTTTTCTTTTTTGTGTTTTAATAAGAAAAACCTCCAATAACCTTTTATCTCATAATTAAAATACTATCTGTCATATTATAAAATAAATTATTTGGCATTTAGATTCTTTTTTTTTCATATTTTGATTGATAATTTTCAAATAATCTTTTTATCTCATAATTACAATATTATTTGCCAGGTTATATAACACATTATTTGAGATTTAGATTCTTTTCCTTTTTCATATTTTAACAAAAAAAGATTTCAAGTAACCTTTTTATTTCATATCTATAGTACTATCTACCAGATTATACAACAGATTCTTTAAGATTTAGATTTTTCTCTTTTTCATATTTCGATTAAATAAATCTCAAATAGTCTTTTTTATATCATAATTACAATACTATCTGCCATATTTAGATTTTTTTTCATTTTATTATGGGAGAAGGACAGCTACACTCCCATAGTTTGGCTAAATAGTCATGTACACCCTAAATTTTCAATAATAGACACCAAATCCCACTTCCATTACTTTTTGCCATTTATTTGGATGGAAAAAAGGGTATTTTTATACTTTTGCTTTATGTTGACTTTGAATTTTAAAAATGAGCCACTTGTCACTTTGGCTTTTTTATTTTTTTGATATGCTAACTTAGTTTGCCAATAATAATTTTAAAAAAGTAGATATGCCAACTTATTATTATTATTTTGTTGTTGTGTAGATATGATGGGGACGTTGATAAGATCACAATCAATAAAAAATGGCTTAGTTGGTGGGCCTAGGTCATTATTTTGTTTAATGCCATTATTGAAAAGATAATTATAACTTTGACTTGGTGGAATGAATGATCATGAACTAGCATTTATCTTTCTTCATTATTTCTCTCATTTCAAAATGAAATTTGGTGATTCCAAATCCTATGAACTCCTAGAAGATTTGTAAGTGTGGTCTGATTAGAGGCATCATAATAGGGGTGTTTTAAGGATCTCAAATCACTCAAAAACAGAAGTTGTTCATGTAGTGGTCTGTTTTCAAGATAGTGTTCATGACTTGCTGTTTTTGATTTTTTTTTTTTTTTTGTTCCTCCTACCTCACGAAGTTTTTACTGAAACTACAAATGAGGTAATTAAACTTCAGTGTTTCCTTTTGATTTTCATTTTTGAATGGAGTCAATCCGAGGTTTCTAGAGCGTCCCGAGGTTTCTAGAGCGTCCGCCGTTCATTTCATTTTTACTGCACAAAAGTTACATTTTTCAGGAACCTCATGGACAAATGTAGTCCTTCACAATGAGCATCGAAGGCTAACATTCAAGCATAATGTTGCTAATGATATGGCAACATCCAGGGCCAAGATCGTCTCAACATCCTTAGTTTACGCTCAAGCTTCCAGTTTTCTATTCCTTCTACGAAAGAAAAGCGCCTCTCATTATACTTGACATCCGGTTTCTGGTCTAGCAGGTGCCAAGCATAGGAAGCCGTGATCCCAAATTCAAATGCAAGCATAATTAAAATGTTACTGTAAATTCTAAAACTTGCAAATAATTGAAGAGCTAATATAATTAATATTAAGGGCTGAATATTTACCTCATCCAGGTCTAACATCATGCGGGAATAAAAAGATGTCCGGGAAGTCTAAAGGTTCAATCAACAAGTGTTAGAATATTGATAGGTGAAGTAGGCATACAACTAAAGTGAAATTGATAAATAATTATCACACAGGGACACCAAAATTTACGTGGTTCGGCTTTTAGCCTACGTCCACGGGCGAAGATAGAAAGAAAATATTTTTACTAGTGATATGGAGTATACAAGTATTGTAGTATTTTGTCTCACTACCCAAAACCCCAATACACCCAATATTCTCACTCACTAAACACAAGAGTATTAAATACTCTTAACTTCTCACATAAACTCTTTCTCTCTCAAAACGGAGGAGAAACACTTGAAGATGGGATACTTGGAGAAGCAAATGAGACCTTAATTTATAGCCTCCAAGATCTCCCTTTCTCCAATTTTAAATTCTTAAACACAAGCAAGTGGCACCGAAAGTGGCACTAATAACGTGCCCACTTAATCATGCCTCCCACTCATGTCTCCCACTCACTCAACAAATCTTCCAAAAGTCTAAAAGTTTTTCCAAGAGTCAAAAGTTGTAACTACCCACATGCAATTGTTTGCCACTTGCTTGCACGAGTTCAACAATTCTCCCACTTGGAGATTTGATTGAGAACCAATCATATCTCCACACTATCCATTCTTCTTCGCCATTATCATATTGTTTACGTCTTTGCTAGGCCACTCGAGGATTTACTCCAAACAAACTTGTCAGTATTTATTAGCTTCGTTAAAACATCTGCTAGGTTTTCTTTAGTATGGATTTTCAGTAAATCCACACTTCCATCTTCCACTACTTCTCGCACGAAGTGGTACTGAACCCCTATATGCTTTGTCCTGGAATGAAAAGTTGGATTCCTTGCAATGTGCAAGGCGCTTCATAGCTCCTCCATTAATCTTTTTATCCAAATAGCTTCCTTCCATGCCTGTGTAGCTGCTATGTATTCTGCTTCTGTTGTAGATAAAGCCACAACGGTCTGTAATTTTGAAACCCAGCTTACAGCTCCTCCTGCAAGTGCAAACACATAGCCAGTAGTGGATTTTCTTTTATCAAGGTCACTTGCAAAATCTAAATCTACGTAGCCCTTAATAGTAAATTCTGATCCTCCATAATATAATGCAGTATCTGAGGTTCCTCTGATGTATCTCAGAATCCTCTTCACTGTTTTCCAATGCTCTCTACCAGGATTCGCCATATATCGACTGACTGCTCCTGCTGCTTGCGCAATGTCTAGTCTAGTACATATCATAGCGAACATCAAACTTCCCACTGCTGATGGATACGGCACTCGAGACATCTCCTTCCTCTCTGCTTCATTGCTAGGACACATACTTGAAGACAACTTGAAATTAATAGGAAGTGGGGTAGAAATTAGCTCACAATCTTCAATGTTGAAGCGCTGCAAGATTTTCTTCAAGTAATTCCTTTGAAAAAGCCAAATCTTCCTGTTATTTCTGTCTCGGTGAATTTGCATCCCTAGAATCTTATTTGCTAGTCCCAAGTCCTTCATTTCAAACTCCCTAGCCAACTGTGCCTTTAATTCTTGGACATGAACTTTGTTGATTCTTTTACCTTTTTGTCATCCACATACAACAGCAAAATGATGAAATCATTATCCTCAAACCTCTTGTAGTATGCACAATAGTCTGAACTGAGTCTGTTGTATTGAAGGCTCATGATGAAGGAATCAAATCTCTTATACTAACACCTTGGCGCCTGTTTGAGACCGTATAGAGATTTGTTCAACCTGCAAACTAAGTTCCCTTTGCTTGTTTCAGCAAAACCTTCTGGTTGGAGCATATAAATTTCTTCTTCAAGTTCTCCATGAAGAAATGCATTTTTCACATCTAACTGCTCTAGATGTAGGTCAAACGTAGCACACATTGCCAAGACTACTCTAACTGTCGTTTATCTCATCAATGCCTTCTTTCTGAGCATAACCTTTCACCACCAATCTTGTACGATACCGCTCCACTTGATCACTGCCATCACGTTTGATCTTGTAGACCCACTTGTTTCCAATGGCTTTTCTACCATGTGGTAGTGGTACAAGTTCCCAAGTCTTGTTCTTGTGTAGAGCTTCAATTTCTTCCTGCATTGTTGTCATCCACAAAGCAACATCTGAGCTATTTAAATCTTCATGGAAAGTTGATGGCTCTCCATCCTCTGTTAGAAGACAGTATGCAACATTGATCTCTGTAACATACTCCGAGTGCCACACTGGCGGTCGTCTCTCACGAGCTGACCGATGAACTTCTTAGGCCTCGGACTCGACTGGTTCTTGTTCCTCATGTTCTAATAGACACCAAAAATCCCCTTCTAGATTATTTTCCACATATACTTTTTCTTTTTCGGTCTTTATCATCCCCATCTTTCGTTTGTAGTTGATCTTCTATAAAAATAACATCTCTGCTGATGACAATCTTGTGGGCAGTGGGATCCTACAGATGATACCTCTTTACTCCATCAGCATACCCCAAGAAGATACACCTCCTAGATTTTGGATCCAGTTTTGTTCTTTCTTGGGCATTGTACATTACGTACACTTACATGATGAGAGTAATAAGTTCTACATCTCCATCTGAGCCTTCAACCCAATTACCGTGGATGGCGAGCCACATAACACTTTGGCTTTTTTTGAGTTTTATTCAACATAGCTCTTATCCTTTCTCGTAAGAGTTCTGATCCGTGCTACTCCATTCTTAGTGTATGCCAATATCTCTCGAATACCTTTAAAAAATGCAAGAAACTAGATCTGTATACTCTCCACCATTATCTATCTTCAAACACTTATCCTTTTCCCGTTGTTGTGTTTGTATTCCTTAAACACTAGAAACACATTTGACTTTTTCTTGATTGGGTACACCCAACATCTCCTAAAGTAATCATCAATGAAAGTCACGAAATACTTTGTACCTCCTTGGGATAAATCTGGTGATTCCCAAACATCAGAATGAACCAGGTCTAAGATATTTTTGCTTCTGGCATTAGATCAACTTATCTATTGTTTGTAACACAATGCTCACAAAACGGTAAGTTCACCGATTTGAGCCTCGGAAGTAATTTTCGCTCAGAGAGAATCTTCAATCCTTCTTCTGACATGTGGCCAAGTTTGAGATGCCACATCATCGCCGACTCTTCTCCATTTGACGCGACACATGCATCAGCTTCCTGTAGTGTTTCCTCTTTAAGTATGAATAGATTAGCATCGATCTTTTCCGCCTTCATCAATACAAGCGCGCCTCTAACTATTTTCATGATCCCATTTTCAACATGAGTTTTGCAGCCAAGACTATCTATTTGTCCCAAAGACAACCTTCGAAGATTTGACATGCCGTACCTCTTGAATTGTGCGAACCGTACCATCACATATTTTTATTTTGACAAGCAATACATAATGGTCATCACCCATGTACACAAATCCTCCCGAGATAGGTTCAAATCCATTCTCTCCGAGAGGTCATGTGTCATGTTGTCCCGAGTCTATAAGCTAGACATCGTAACCGCTTCTGTTTTCAAGATAGTTCACCGTATAAGACGTCACCATCATCTAAGGCACTTGCTGAGCATTTGGCGACTCAGATCTTTACCCTCTTTTTTTTAGTTCTCCAACACTCTTTCTACATGCCCCAATTTGCCACATTTGTAAGTTTTCTTCTTACTTCTTGACTTTGATCTATCATGATTGTGACTCCCAATTAAACTCCCTCTTCATTAGTGTTTCCTTTTCCTTGTTTTTCATTTTTGAATGGAGTCAACATCATCGAGACTAGTACTTCTAAGGATATTGTTCGTCAAGTTGATGATTCTAGAGTCGTCTTTGAAGTTTCACGTTTCATTTTATGACCCAACGTTGTAAGTTGTGAAAATAGAGTTTTCGTAGTGTTGATATTCGGTCAGGTATAGAGTCTCCTCTTCATTTTATTGTGTAGCGATTTGGCAAATTTTGTGAAAGTATCCCAAATACCCTTCACAATGAGCAATACCCCATCCGAAGTGCTAGATCATTGCATTGCCATCCATTTCATTCCACTTGTCATTAGTGATTTCCGATATTCTCAACATCCAGGGCAATTATTTTTCCTCAAGATTGCTCAATTTTCCATCCAAGAAATTACTCCCGTTTAACTTCTCTCAAACTTTCCCATCGTTTTCTATTCCTTGGCTAGGATTGGCTCCCAAAGTGAAAAGCGCCTCTCAATAACCGTATATAAATAGTGACATCCGGTATCTGGTCTCCAAAAATGAAACCAAGCTCGATACCAAGAATATTGATGGGTGAAGTAGGCATACAACTAAAGTGAAATCCACACAGGGGACAAAAATTTACGTGGTTCGGCTTTTAAATCCATGGCAAGCAAAATATTTTTACTATTAAAATATTGTAGTATTTTGTCTCACTACCCCAAACCCCAATGTAAAATACTCTTAACTTCTCACATAAACTTTCTCTCTCAAAACGGAGGAGAAACACTTGAAGATGGGATACTTGGAGAAGCAAATGAGACCTCAATTTATAGCCTCCAGGATCTCCCTTTCTCCAATTTTAAATTCTTAAACACAAGTAAATAATGTGCCAACTTAATCATGCCTCCCACTCATGTCTCCCACTCACTCAACAAATCTTCCAAAAGTCTAAAAGTTATTCTAAGAGTCAAAAGTTGTAACTACCCACATGCAATTGTTTGCCACTTGCATGCACAAGTTCAACAACAAGGCCATATGGCCTTATTTCGTTTAATTTTCTGCAGTGAGATATGGAGATAGTGAATTGACTGAACTCTGACCAAGTGCATCATGCCATGTAATATGCGTAATGATTAATTAAGTAAGAATTTACACACGTTTTAAATTACTAAAGTCGATTTTTTTTTTTTTCCTTTTTCAAGCTTCAAATGTTAAGAAATAAAATCTATATATCTTCTTGTCTTCATCTCCTTCATCATCTTCTCCTCCTAGTTCTACAAGATCCATGATTAATTTTTATCAAATATTATTTTGATGAGAGGAATATTTATTAAGTTTTAGAAATTGGAAAAGGAATTCTTGTATCAATCATGATTGATGGTTTTAATCAACTTGCATTATTTATAAGATGAATTCAGTAGTTTTGAAAATATTAACTAATCTATATGACATAAAAGAAAATCCCGAAGAATCTGGTATATAATCTAGCTTATAGTAAAAAAAATAAATTCTTGAAATATAATTTGGTATATAACTGGCAAATCATATATTACCTAGCTTAAAGAGTTCAAAATCCCGAAGAGTTCGGTGTATAATTTAGCATATAGTAAAAAAAATCTTAAATCTGAAGAATCAAATATATTTTATGGCATATAATATATAACATAACATATATCAAAAATTCCTAAATCCCGATCGTGATATATAATCTGGCATACAATATTGTGATTATGAGATACATTATTGCAATTTGCCTTTCAAATTGTCGCTTTTGCTAAGGGAAAAAGACCGAAACCCCAGTTGTTTGACAAAATTAATCAAAACTCTCTTAATGTTTTAAAACGCACCTAAAATCCCTTGAGTATATATTTTTTGTCGATTTTACCATTTTACCCTCAATGGCTGTTTGATAAAGGATATATGAATATCTTTAACTATTTAATTAATTAAATAAATTTTTAAGCGTAATTAATTAAAGATTTATGGGAAAAAGTAAGGGAATTGTCATAATGTTTTAATTTAAAAATTAATGTGTGTGTATTGTTTATATTAATGTATATAAATATATAAATTTATGCACAATTAGTTATTTTTCAGAATTAACTTATTATTCACCAAAAAAAATAGCATATACATATTCAGTTAATTCTGAAAAAATTTCAAAATTAATTGAAAAGTTTTGAAAATTACCTTACTTTTTCTCCACAATTAAAAAATTATTCAATTATATAATTAAGGTATTCATATTCCTAATGTCAAACAAGCACCAAGGGTAAAATGATAAAATCATAAAAGAAAAAATCGACATACGGAGAGGTTTGGATGTGTTTTAAAATATAAGAGGGTTTCAATTATATTTGTCAAACAACATGAGTTTCGCTCTTTTTCCCCTTTTGCTAATATCTATCCTGCATTCATATTGTTCTTATAAATCTACCAATACTGTCCAAAGGCCATAACTGAGTGGTTCCAAGCAGTTTTATTACTTGGCTGATCACTAAAGTATGAATTGTTGGAGAGGTAATTAAAAGTTAAAAATTTTGATTTTGTTTTGACCACCTCTTTACATTTTAGATATAAAACAAAACATATATAAGAAACGAGTCTACCATTACTCTTTGGAAAATTACCAATTCCCCCCTACTGAAATTAATATATACCACTTACTCCCTTACTGTTTTTATAATAGTTAATAACCCCCCTGATAGGATAAGTTTACAATATTACCCTTATTTTTAAATGCACTTTTATTCATATTTATTATAAATTAAATAAATCATATGAATAAAAAAATAAAATAATTAATATTAAAAAAAGAAAAATATGGTTTGTTGTGAACAAAAAATTAATAATAAAATATTTTTCTTATATTTTTTTATTTTATAAACATTTTCATATAATAAATATTTTACAATATTTTAAAATTAAATGTAAAAAGTACAAGAAAAATATTTTATTATTTATTTTATAATAATTTTTATTTATCATTCAAGTTTTCTTATAATAATGTTTTGTCATTTTATAATAATTTTCTTATATATTTATTATAAGAAAATATTTATAAAATAAAAAAAGTTCAAGAAAATTATTTTATTATTAATTTTTTTCACATCAAAACAAATATTTCTTTTTTTTAATACTTAATTATTTTATTTTAATTTCTATTCATATGATTTATTTAATTTATAATAAATATGAATAAAAGTGTATTTAAAAATAAGGGTAATATTGTAAACTTATGCTATCAAGGATGTTATTAACTATTATAAAAACAACAAGAAAATAAGTAGTATATATTGATTACAGTAGGGAGAAAATTGGCAATCTCCTTACTCTTTTAGTATTTTAGTAAATTATGAAATCGTTACTAGTAACACACAAGAAAAATTTCTATGGTGCAGGCCTACCACTTCAGTATTGACCACTCATGTTTTGTCATTTGACATAGTAGTGGGTCTTAAAATAAGAACCACTTGTGGTCTTACAATGGAACCCACTTGACAGAGTATCAATTACCGATTCCACCACATCAGCATGCTAATGTGGGGGAACTACCTCACTCAAGTTTTTCTCATCAAACACCCACTAATTGCAACATGCTGAAACAAACGAATTCCTAATTATATTTGACCACATAAGTTTTTATCGAAACAGCTTTCTTTTTTACTAAAATTGTAAAAAAGATAAACTTTATAACAATGATATATAACTATAAAATTGTAAAAAAGACAAAGTAACGTTTTTTATCTTAAGCATTGCATATCTAATTTCTAACAATGATATATAACTATATTTATTTGAATGATCCGAGCAGATATTTGTATATATATCTCCATAATTCAATTATAAAATTAGCTGCTCGTTAAGCACATACAAAGATTAACTAACTAGTATTAGGGACTACATTTATATGTATATATACTGTATCAAGGTTTAGATCATGAAAAGAAAAGTCTCAAGGAAGTAGAAATGATGTATGCATTTCTAAAATCCACATGGACTTTGTTTTGTTTATTTTATTTGCAGTGAGATGTATTTTACAAAATTTATAATTATATGTAATAAATTTGCTTGTAATTAGAGTAATGAACCCCCCGTTACATCGAAGTTTGCTTAAGAAAGATAAATATCAGAAGTTAATTTCGACCATGTGCAAGACTACGTGCTCCTGGCAAGGAATATGCATAAAGAAGCAACAAAGGAAAAACATTTTAATTAAAAGAGCAAAAGACATACTTTTTTCCAACTAATTTTTATGTGGAATATTATTAGAAAATATATTATGAATGCTTACATATCAATATTATTGTTTATATACATGTGAGTGACTATAGTCTACAACAAACTCGAAATTTCTGATTCAAAATTTTTAAACTTTTTGGTATCATGAAGTTCAAAGAAGCAGAAACTGGTCTCAAAGTCCAGCACTGAAGCTGAATACAGAACTCTGTTAAATGGAGATGCAAAGGTAACATGGGTCTATCTAGCACTGAAGCTGAATACAGAGGGATAAAGCGGCTAGCATAGGATTTGGGAAGCACTTTGATAGAAACATGTTCAGAGGGGAGTTTCCAAGCTTTTGTAATCTCTTATACAGAGTTCTCTTTCTAAAATATTTGATAGAGTAAAAAAAATCAATAAGATTGTTTGTTCCGTGGATGTAGGTCAACGAAGGCAACCCAAGTAAATCTCCTGTGTTCATCTCTCTTTACTATTTTTTGTTCTTGTGGGTGATCTTTTTATAGGTTTCCTGTGTTTCTTTACCGTACCAAATATGAGTTGAGACAGAGCTGTTCTTTAACAGAAAGACTAAGCAACTCCTAGCTGTTTATATGCTCATGATCCGAACACATGACTACACTCACTGCTGGTTGAACTTGGAATTGAACTTGAAGATAAACCAGTGCCATGGTGTGATAATAAAATTGCGTGCAATACATCAAAGACAAAATCAACAGTGTAGAATTTGATCTTAAGTATGTACCGAGCAAGTAGCAGACATCATGACAATGCCACGAATTACAGTTTTGACCTTTGAGTACTTGAGAAACAAACTCAGTAGCCTTAATTAGCTTGAAACTGGAGAGGCAGCTAGAGGATTAGTTGATGCATTGCAGTAGCCTTATAGTATTTTTTGTTGACATATATTGAGCATCGAAGGCTAACATTCATGCATAACGTTGTTAATGGTATGGCAACATCCAGGGCCAAGATCAGTCTCACCCGCAAGAATGAACCGAACAATGTCTTTCGAGCAAGACTTGAGCCGCAGAACTGAGCTCCAGCAATCAAATAGGGCTTTGTTGCTGTTGGCATCAACCTTCGACATGAGGTTGTGGTTTGGAAGCTCCCTGGGAACAGTTGCTTACGATTATGACGTGCTGAGGCATGCCAAAGCCAAAAGGAGAAGCACATTTTTAAGAGCCATGTTGATCATATATAAGTCTTTAATTTGGTCTTTCTATTTATATTTGTAATTAAGAGAGACATTGAGAGATGAAGATAATTTAAATATTTATGAGGGTTTTATAGAAAATGAGGGGAGGAGAGATGACTGTAAAGTTAAAATTGCAACAACACAAGCCAGTTAAATTGATAAGTTTGCATGAAATTGATTAGTGATCATAGCTTTCCATACAGTAACTAAAATCTACTGATTCATAACCAATGTCAAATGAAAGCAAAATGGCTTGATGTTAGATTTTTAAGCATGCATGCCCATGGGGTATGCAATATCATAACATGTTAGTTTTTTGACTTGATGGACAATCAGACGAATCAGTAAACAGTTAGAAGAATATATGCCCTATACATTAGTTAAAATTGATAATTAAATGGAAAATAACTTAAGAGTACGGAAATGTTAATGGCATAAAATAATCTTTCATTGGATTTTATTGCAATGTATACAAAGTGTCAACTTGTATCCCAAGTTGATCATATTACAACATACAGCTGTAAGATTGATCTAATGGCAACATTCAATTTGTTCTAAGGCCTGCTATCAAATGTCCTTCGCATATATATGGGAAAAATTCGTACTTTTTTTCAACATATCAATATTATTGTTTACATATATGTGAGTGACTATAGTCTAAACGAACTCAAAATTTCTGATTCACAATTTTTAAACTTGTTGGTATCATGAAGTTCAAAGAAGCAGAAACTGGCCCAAAGTCCAGGACTGAAGCTGAATACAGAACTCTGTAAAATAGAGATGCAAAGGTAGGGTCGCTATCTAGCACTGAAGCTGAATACAGAGGGATAAGGCGGCTAGCATATTGGGAAGCACTTTGAGAGAAATATGTTGAGAGGAGAGTTTCCGAGCTTTTGTAACCTCTTATACAGAGTCCTCTTAGTAAAATCTAAGGTGATTAATAAAAGTCAACAAGAGTGTATGTTCCCGTGGATGTAGGTCAACGAAGCTGAACCACGGAAATCTCTTGTATTCATCTCTCTTTAACAGAAAGGCTAAGCAATTCCTAGCTGTTTATTTGCTCGTGATGTTAACATATGACTACAGTCACTGCTGGTTGAACCCAGAATTGAACTTGAATAGCTAAACCAGTGCCATGGTGTGATTATAAAATTGCCTGCAATACATCAAAGACAAAATCAACAGTGTAGAATTTGATCTTAAGTATGTGCCACGCAAGTAGCAGACACCACGACAATGGCACTCTTGAATTACAGTTTTGACATTGTCAAAACTGTTTTGACATTTGAGTACTTAAGTATGTGCCACGCAAGTAGCAGACACCACGACAATGGCACTCTTGAATTACAGTTTTGACATTTGAGTACTTAAGAAACCAGCGCAGTGTCCTAATAATAGTCACTTGATTTTGATCGGAGGGCAATTATGATTTGCACGCGTTCTATGAGTTCAACTTAGTGCCTGTTTGGTATGGTTTATCTAATGGTCATAAGCGCTTATTTAATCTCATAAGCTATTTTCAAATTTTTTATTGTTGTTTGGACTAAATAAGTTATTTTGCCTCTACTAACAAAAGCTTAAATTGGGAGTAGATGTTGAAAATCTTTTTTTTAAATGTTAAAATGTCTGAATTATCATTTACTTATTTTATAATCTTATTTCATTCATTTTATAACATAACTTTAAATAATTTGTTTATTAAAGTAATTTGATAATTTTTAATAAAAGATCTCATTGACAACCAAACAATTAAATTTTTTTTTTTTGTGAAAACTATACTTATAAAAGCTCTATTTCAATAAACTCTATTTTAAAAGCTATACCAAACAGAACCTTAATGTTCGATCAAATGTCTAAGTGAAGATACTTTTATTATTTTGACTATTGATCTAAGATTTAGCAGTTGAGATTATCAAATTTAAATAAAAATTATCGTTGATTATCTATGAATCTAAGACTCAAGCATTGGTTTTAGCTGTGATTTAATTTTTTTTTCTCTCTTTTTTCACCTTGACAGGATCTTTGACGATTTTGGATTTTTTTCCAATAAATTCCTTTTTTGCAGCGGCACAATTAGTTGTAGTGATTTTCCACATAATGTAAGCTTGAGTAGGCTATATACTTTGTTGAATTACTTGATATCTTACAATTTTTTTATCTCTGTTTCTCTTGAATTAAAAAAATCCAATTTGAAGGGTCAATTTCTCTAAGCATATGGTGGGAGTTTCATGGTTTTGTTAAAAAATAAAGGCTAAATTCTAAAAGGCTCATTTTCATATTATTCAGACTTTCTAATTTAATCTGTGATATAAGCAAATTTACTTTTAAATTAAAATAATAGCAATTCTTGTGTAGCTAGCCTGTGGCATTACCAATCAAATCACAGAAAAGAAGAGATTAACTAAAATAACATTTTATTTCATATATACAATTAGCATCAAAACTTAAGAGACCCTTAATTAGCTTGAAACTGGAGGCAGCCGGAGCATTAGTTAATCCATTGCGGTAGCCTTTTAGTATTTTTTGTTGACATACAGTGAGCATCGAAGGCCAACATTCATGCATAATGTTGCTAATGGTATGGCAACATTCAGGGCCAAGATCAGTCTCACCAGCAAGAATGAACCTAACGATGTCTTTCGAGCAAGACTTGAGCCGCAGAACTGAGCTCCAGCAATCAAATAGGCCTTTGTGTTTTTGGCATCAAACTTCACCGTGAGGTTGTGCTTTGGAAGCTCCCTGGATATTGTTGCCGAGTTACGTACGATTATGACATGATGAGTCATGCCAAATCCAAAAGGAGAAGCACATTTTTGAGAGCCATGTTTATCATATATTAGTCTTTAATTTGTCATATATTAGTCTTTAATTTGTGTCCTTCTATTTATATTTGCAATTAAGAGAGACATTGAGAGATGAAGAGAATTTAAATATTTATAAGGGGTTTTATAGAAAATGAGGGGAAGAGAGGTGACTGTGAAGAAAGTTGTGACAACACAAGCCCGTTAAATTAATAAGTTTGTATGAGATTGACTATAGATCATAGCTTTCCATATAGAAACTAAAATCTACTGATTCATAACCAATGTCAAGTGAAGGCAAAATGGCTTGATGTTAGATTTATCAGCATGCATGTGCATGGAGTATGCAATATCATAACATGTTAGTTTTTTGACTTGATGGACACTCAGACGATTCATTAAACAGTAGAGAAGAATATATGCCCTATACATACAGCTGTAATATTGATCTAATGGTAACATTCAATTTGTTCTAAGCTAGGGCTGCTATCAAATGTCCTTTGCATATATAGGACAGTATGTTCCACTTGTCTTCATTATTATAGGCATTTTTTTTTTTGGGCACATGAAACTATGAAGGCCGCATACTTTAACAAGCACATTCTCATAACCAAAGAGGCATTAAGAACTGGTTTTGCCAAAGATGGATCCTCTATGGTCTATAACCATTCTGAATCATAACTTTCTAGATTTTCCTTTTCCTATTTAAGATCAGACATCATCTGCGGATTTCGGGCAAAATAAAACAGAGATTGAATGCAGGTCCAATCTCAGCTTATCAAAAGTGTGGCTTCCACCTGTGGCTGGCTCTTCAAATTGAGGTGCCTGGTTCTCCATCATGTTTTCTTGCACAGCCTGCAACAGCTCAGTCATTTTGCCAGCTTTGAATTTCTCAAAAGGTTTGGACAGAGAAGCTGAGTCTCCGTTGACATTGGGTTGTACAGCTTGCAGGGGCTCGATTGAGAGAGCCTGATCCGTGTCGTCAGCATCATCATTCTTATTCCCATTTTGAGTCTCTTCTGATTCTGAAGGGGTTTGAATTCTCTCAATTACCTCAGTCAAAAGTTTCTCAAATGGCATGCCGGGAGATTTTAGTGATTTGGCTTCTGCCTCGAGCAGCACCTCTGAAGACCGCTGCCTTATCATCCCCTTGAGCCATCAACACGTCGGCACATATTTCTGATTATTCATGTCATATCATCTGCTGCAGGTATGTACAAAGGACTCCTGCTGAAGGGCTTGATGTAGAGCAGTTCACGGAGACATTTCGTCGAGCAGTTAGTTCATTTCATCAAACACTTTGCTTTGTCTAACAGCATTGATTCTGACGATATTCATACTTAGATTAGCAATGGTATATAACTCTGTTTAGCCTCAACATCCGTAGTTTGCACTCAAACTTCCAGTTTTCTATTCCTTCTACGAAAGAAAAACGCCTCTTATTATACTTGACATCCGGCTTCCGGTCTAGCAGGTGGCCAAGCATTGGGAGCTGTAATCCCAAATCCAATTGTAAGCATAATAAAAAATGTTACTGTAAATTCCTAAAACTTGCAAGAAACTGTTCGTTAACCAGAGAATTAAAGAGATAATCTAATTAATATTAGGGGCTGAATATTTACCTTCTCCAGGTCTAACATCATGCAGGAATAGAAAGATGACCGGGAAGTCTGAAGGTTCAATCAACAAGGCCATATGGCCTTATTTCGTTTCATTGTCTGCAGTGAGATGTAGTGATAGTGAATTGACTGAATTCGGACCAAGTGCATCATGCCATGTAATATGCATAATGATTAATTAAGCAAGAGTTTACACACATTTTAAATTACTAAAAGACATTTTTTTTTTGGCCTTTTTCAAACGTCAAATGTTAAGAATTAAATTACGAATATATCCATGTTATGATTTATATTTGAGAGATAATTTTTATCCAAAAAATTGGCTTTAAAATAATAATAATAATAAAAGGACTCATGCTGTAAGGTCTTCTTGTATTAACAAGAACTTACATTATCAAATTTGAAAATTTATAAATCTTACCTTGAAACTGTTTCTGGTAAATCTCTGATTCGATAGTGTCAAACTTTTTTCTTATCTTCATCTTCTTCTTCTTCATCTTCTCCGCCTGATTCGACAACCTCCATGATTAATTTTTATCAAATATTATTTTAATGAAGGGAATATTTATGAAGTTTTAGAAATTGGAAAAGGAATTCTTGTATCAATTGCGAATGATAGTTTTAATCAACTTGCATTATTTATAAGATGAAATATAGTGGTTTTGAAAATATTACTAAACTATGGATGTGTTTGGGATTGAGGTTGGACAGCTATAGCTTAAAAGCTACAGCACTAAAGTATTTGGTAAACATTAGCTGCTGTAGCTTAGAAGCTATGTTGATATGATTTTTCACTTGTATCATGAAAAATTTATTATATCTTGAATAATTTTGTTAAGATTATTATTTAAAAATTATATTTACTGTACAATATTAACTTTTGTTTCATAATTATAGCTTTTTTTCTACAGCACCTCAATCCCAAACATACCCTATATGACATAAAAGAAAATCCCAAAGAATCAGTTATTTAAGCTGGCTTATAGTTAAAAAATAATTCCTCACATGTAATTTAGTAAATAATCTGACATATCATATATTACCTGGCTTATAGTAAAGAGTTCAAAATCTCGAAGAATTCTGCATATAATCTAACATATAATTAAAAAAAAATCTAAGTTCTAAAGAATCAGGTATATAATATGGCATATAATATATAACCTGACATATTTAAAAACTTCTTAAATCCCAAAGATTGCAGTATATAATCTGGCATATAATATTATAATTATGAGATAAAATATTGCAAGTTGCTTATTTCTGAACTGTCACTTTTGCTAAGGAAAAAAAAAGCAAAACCCCCCTATTGTTTGACAACAAATTAAAATCCTCCTGATGTTTAAAAACACACCCAAACTATCTTGAGTGCGATTTGTTGTTGATTTTACCATTTCACCCTTGGTAGTTGTTTGATATTAGCAATATCAATACCGTTAATTATTTAATTAATTGAAAAATAATGGAAAAAAGTAAGGGAATTATCATAAAGTTTTAATTAATTCTAAAAAATTAATGTCTGTGTATATATGTTGTTTATATTAATGTATATAAATATATAAATTTAAGAAAAATTAGTTACCTTTCATAATTAACATATTATTCTAAAAAAATAGCATTTACATATTATATGTATGTTTGTGTGTGTGTGTATATATATTAATTTTGAAAAAAATTTCAGATATAATTGAAAAGTTACGACAATTCTCTTTCTTTTTCTCATAATTTTTTAATTAATTATAATTAAAAATATTGTTCAATTAAATAATTATTGGTATTCATATTTTTAACATCGAACAACCACCAAAGGTAAAATGATAAGATAAAAAAAAAGTTGATATTAGAGAGGTTTGGATGTGTTTTAAAATATCATGGGGATTTCAATTAGTTTTGTCAAACAACAAGAGGTTTTGCTCTTTTTTCCCTTTTGCAAATATCTATTCCATATTCATATTGTTCTTATAAGTCTACCCGTACTCACCCCAAGGCCATGACTGAGTGGTTTCAAGGAGTTTTATTACTTGGCTGGCCACTCAAATTCGAATTCTAGGAGAGGTAATTAAAAGTTGAAAATTTTGATCTTGTTTTGATCAGTCCTCTACTTTTTAAATATAAAATAAAACGTATATAAGAAAACAAGTCTACCATTACTCTTTTAGTCAATTACAAAATTGATCCTGATAAAACACAAGAAAAATTTTTATGGGACCGGCCTACCATCTCAACATCGACCACTCATGTTTTATCATTTGATAGAGTAGTAGATCCTAAAATGAGACCCATTTGTAGTCTCACAATGAAACCTACTTGATAGAGCATCAATGGCCGATTCCACCATATCAGGACTGCCTCACAAATTTTTTTCATAAAACACCCACCAATCACAACATGTTGAAACAAACGAATTCCTGATATTTGACCACATAAGTTTAAACGAAACAGCTTTCTCTTTGACTAAAGTTGTAAAATCTACGGGGCAAAGTAATGTTTTTTATCTTAAGCCTTGCGTATTTAATTTCTTTGCGTATTTAATTTCTAACAGTGATATATATTACTTTGTCTATTTGAATGATCCGAGCAGATAATTGTATATATTTCTTTATAATTCAACTATAAAAGCAAGTTTTGCAACATCTAGATTCTGGCCTGCGGCCATCAAATCATCAAATTATTGTATTTGTTTATTAATTAATGTGAAAAGAGTGGGACAGGATAGATTAGAAAACTAGTCGATAAAATAATCAAAATGAAAATAATTGTTTCTACTTGGTAAAGAAAAGAAAGATATATATATATATATATATATAATGGGAGACTTATCACTCATTTATTAGCCCTTAATTAAAGTTATATTTATTTTTACACTCATTTTCCCTCTTATATTTTCTCTCTCCTATTTGAGTGAATCAAATGTAATATGATATAAATATGGATTCCCCATCTAAATATATATTATATATATATATATATATATATATATATAAATATATATATATATATATATATATATATATATATATATATATATATATATATATATATATATATATATAAAGAAAGCAAATGGAGCTTATTGAGCACATAGGCAAAGCAATGACAATATAGCTGCTCACTGATTATTATATATTGCTCATATACATACCATTCATTATTTATTCACCAAAGCATGTATATTAATAAATTCTTGCAACGAAAATGGCAGAGAACGTAGTTTTATTGAGTTCTTGGCCAAGTTCTTATGCAATGAGGGTGAAAATTGCATTAGCTGAGAAGGAAATCAAGTATGAGTCAAAAGAAGAGGACTTGATGGACAAAAGTCCTTTACTGCATAAGATGAATCCTGTTCATAAGAAAATTGCTGTATTGATTCACGATGGAAAATCCATTTTCGAATCCCCTATTATAATTCAATACATTGATGAAGCTTGGCATCACAAATCCCCTCTTATGCCCTCTGATCCTTTCCTTCGATCTCAAGCCAAGTTTTGGGCTGATTATGTTGAAAAGAATGTAAACTCCCTAGCTATATATCTCTTGCTAATTCCTTTTATCCTTTTTTGTTGGCTAAAGATTTTAAGTTACAACGGATAAGTAATTAGTAAATACTTATATCTCTAGTTTAGAAGGAAAAAATTAGCAATACCCTTTTCTTAAAATTGAAAATTATCAATATGCTTTATTGTTTATCGAAATATTTTGTTGCTCTCCTCGTGTTTGAAAATTCATCAAAACTCTCAAGCAAGTTTGACCATATCAAGGGTAAATAGTAAAAAGAATAAAAGAAATTAAAAGGGTATTTTGATGGATTTTGAAACATGAGGAAAACATCAAATATAACAATAATGTTATATTTGTTTAGTTAGGATACTTAATTTGTATCTAAACTGATGCGGCAAATAATGTATCATTATTTAATTGACTCAAGTGATATTTAATTATTAAGCTTTATCATTTCTAATCCAAATAGTGAAATTCTATTTACGACATGTCAATTGGGATACAAACTAAGTATCCCAACTGAATAACCATAGCATCACTCGAAGTATAATTAATTTATTGAAACAATTTGGAAACCTTATACTCTTCTTACAATTTTATCAAATTTGTTATTTTTCACGCATTAAAATTCGTAAGAACCAAATATTATCCATCTAAAGCTTTTTATTTCACAACCGTCGTGATTTAATCAACTGTTGAAGATTTTGAAGATCAAGAGGCAGCAAAGAAGGAGATGATAGGGTTTTTGAAGAACATGAAAGGAGAGTTTGGAGACAAACACTTCTTTGGTGGAGAGAATTGCGGATTTGTAGATGTGGCATTGGTTCCATTCACAACCAATTTTTATACATACGAGACTCTTGGGGAATTTCAGCATTGAAGCTGAGTGCCCAAAAGCTTATTGCATGGGCCAAGAAATGCTCACAAAAGGAGTGTGTGTCTAGCTCCCTTGTTGATCCTCACAAGATCCATGACTTTGCTTTGGACCTTAGGAAGAAATTTGGGATCAAATAGACAGTCCAAAAGTTATAGAGAAACAATTCAATGACCCATGAGGTGCGATGACATTTTAATTATCCGTTTTTCAAATTTGCTTGTTCAGCATAAAATTCTAGTAAACAAATATTAAAACGCACTTTATGGTAGCTATTAATAATAAGTTCATTTTACTGATGATTTTACATCACATCAATATTGCACCTATGTTTACAATGTAGAGGAATTAGATAAAATTTAACTAAGGGATGTGGCCTTTGAGCATATACAAATTGTCATTATTGATCTTCTAAGACTCGTATATAAAGCAAACTAGAATCTCAGTAAATCTGCGTGCAGTGAGCATATATAGGAGCCCGACATTCATTAACAATGGTAACAATGGCACTGCAGCAGCCCTTATCAGGATCACTGACTCACACCCAATATCAAAGGGAAGCAAAATGGCTTGACATTAGTTAAAACTGATAAAGGAAGACTAAATGAAACTCAATAATGCTGAGTCATTCCACACGTGACAGGGCTTGGTGTAGAGTAGCTCACTGAAACATTTCATCGAGCAGTTAGTTCATTGCATCAAACACTTTATTCTGACAACAAATATTCTCAAACATGCTACTTCCATTTAATAAAATCTCTTTTTGAAATCCAGTCTTTAATCTCACAATAAGCTTCACCAATAATTAACTTAATAACAAGGAGTAAATTCATCAATGGGATTGAAACATAAAGTAAATCAACTTACCGTATCATAAGTTGTCCCATTTGAGCGTAGATTGCGCTCAATCTTCCAATGTGCTGCAGTGAGATTGAGTTCACAAAATGTATAATTCTGTAAATTTTCTCGTAATTATATTAATAAACTCCCTGTTGCATCAAAGTATAATGAAAAGAGATAAATGGTGACAGTGCATGACTTCATGTTCACGGCATGTAATGTGCAAAATGAAGCAAGAAATTAAACATTTTACTATTTTTTTTAGTCAAATATTAAAAGACATTTTAAAGTTCTCTTTTTGTGTTTAAGGATAACAATTCAATAGCCAAGTGTCTCGTTTTTATTAATACTTACTTATTTGGTTGGTATGGCTATATGAACATTCTATACAACTTAGAAACTTGCAAGGAAGGAGCCAGAAATTTATTTAAAGGGGGTAACTTTAAAAAATAATTAATAAATATAAAAATTATATATTCATTCATGTATATACTAAAAACCATTGTATGGGAGGACTTGGGTTTTTAAAATTTAAAGGACAAAGGGGCAAATCACTGCAGTCAAGAGAGAAGATCATTGAGGGCAATACTTCTGAGTATTTTTTTTAATCAAGATAGGTGAACCTACGGATAATCTTCCGTTTGGATATTAAAATGTGCGAACATCTAAATTAAAAGAGTCATGATCCAACATCTTCATGTATATCATGCCCAAAAGTTGCACTGTGAAATTGGAAATTTCATATATCTTACCTTATTGTTTCTGGTAAATCGTTGACTCGATGCTGTTGAACTTTTTTGGTAAATTCTTTTTCTTTTTCTTCTTCTTCTTCTTCTTCATCTTCTCCTAGTCCTAAAACTTTAATCATGGTTTTTATGAACCATCATTTTGAAGGGAATATTTATGAATGTTACAAATGGGAAAATGAGTTCTTGTATAAAATGTGAATGATGGATAAAGCCTCTAGCATTACTTATAGAATAAGAAGAGATGCAGTGGTTTAGAGGATATTAAATAAATTTACAAAAAGGAAAAATATCTAAATCCCGAAGAATCCGTTATATAATTTAATATATAATAAAAATCTAAATTCTGAAAAAGTTTTTGTATAATATGACATATAGTAGAAAAATCTAAATCTCGAAAAATATGGCATATAATATGATGTATATCTAGCATATTTAAATTATAGGATATGTAGTTATAAATTCTGAATACTTAAGTTTATAGTATATAATATTGCATTAATATTATAATTATCATATAAAAAGGTTGTAATTATATGAATTAAGGTTCTCTCTTGGTCGGAGTGTTTTCCATATATTTATCAACCGATTAAAGTGATTGATATTGTAATTATCATATAAAAAGGTTGCAATGCGGATTTGTGTAAAAATGTAATTATGAACCAACTTGTTTATGACAAATTTAGTTATTCAAGCAAATTATATCTGAGTTCACCTGCCAATTCATTCAAGACCACATAATAAATTAAGAAATTTTAAAAATAATTGAAAGTGTATATATAATGATCGGAAAAAATGATCTAATGAGCATCAATGCCCACCTACCCACCATATAATTATCTAAACACGTAACAGAATTCTATAATCCATTGTGAATAATATTAAAACTGTAAATTCACCAAATAACACCGCGTTATATTATAACTGACCATAAAAATAAGCACTATTGTTCATTAAAACATTACTCTCAACGATACGTTCATTATTAAACAGGTCGTGTGCATGTCTAACTCAAAATATTATCGTAAAAACACCAATTCTTGTCATGCCATTTGTTGCTACTTGGAAGATCAAATCCTTAACTAAAGTCAAAGTCAAAGGCCCATTGGATCCAAAGATAAAGGTTAAAACTATACAGGCTCATGGGTCAAGGACCATGTAACTTGGGCTAATAGAGAACAAAAGGTCCATTATGAACAAACCGCGGGTAATTTTTTGCCTATCCTCCAAATGAATGACATTTCGAACGGCTTCCCCAACAAAAATGATGTGTTGCACCGGGCACCCAATTCCGTCAGCTTTTTAGTTATTTCTAACGGCTCCATCTAGCTTTTGGTTGAATGACAAAAATACCCCTTTATTTGAATTCAAATAAGTTTAATTACTCTTATCAAAAAATAAAAAAAGTTTAATTACATAAAGCCAGTCCAACATTTTATATTATAGAGCACATGCCTATTTTTACTTAAATAAAAGGTCAGTTATAGAGCACATGCCTATTTTTAAAAAAAAAAAAACCTAAATTTTAAACTCATTTAATTTGTTTAACAACGAGTTTAGCTCTCAATTTTTATTTTAAGTAAATGATTTCATTCCAATTGCAACTTAAAAAAAAAACTTCTTTACACGTACATTGTCACTATTATTATTTTTCTCCAGAAAAGCCTTATCAACTTATAAAACACATAGCCACCAAAAAAAATTTAATAAATGAATTATCCACAAAGAAATCTAGAGACAAAGAATAATAAAAAAAAATTTTTAAAAAAAACACACAACACTTTCACTATAATTTGAATCACAATTAAATTCAGTCCCTTCCACAACTATTTTCATCACCAAAAAATCCTTATCCACCTCCATATTCTTCAACCCAATCTACAAAATTAACCCGTGAATCATTAATTGATGCATTTTATTTTGATTACTTGGTTTAGGGTTTCAAAATGCAAACCCCTAAATTATAATTCAAAACTAACTCAAATAACTAATGAAATCCAAAACCCAAACAGTAAACCTAAAATAAACTAAGAAGTGGCGGCCGTAGTTATGAGTTGCGGCATGGGAAGTTGCACGGTGAAAGGAAGTAGCTAATACACTAGAGTCGCGCGGCGGCGATAGTTGATGTTCTTCATTTTACCGAATGAAGATTAATGTTGCGGTAGTTGATGTTTTTCATTTTACCAACTGAAGATTAATGATGTGTTTACTTATGGGATTGTGGAATCGAAATCTGAAATGAAAATTATTGATAATGTTTACTTAAAAATAGAAGTAGGAAGGAAATGAAATATGTAAAACCCACACTTTTTTTGAATTAATGAATGAAAATTTGGCTCCTGAGAGTTGGTATTTGAGAATCAAATTCGCATTCTTAAATTTCTTATTTTATCCCACCTAAATTTTATAATTCTACTTTTGTCTTAAATTAAAATATTATTATATTAATGCTTTGTTATTATTCTTATTTTTGTAATTGTTGCTAATAATAATATTATTATTAAATTTTGAATAATAATCATAATTATTATAATAAATAATGACAATAATCATTTTAGTAACTTGTAATAATCTATTAACATTCTAAGATAAACTAAATACAACAATAAGAATATAATTTATTTCAATTTTAATTTCAGTCCCATCCAATTCCAATCCATTGCAATTTAATTATTAAATTTCATTCTAATTTCAATTCCAACCCATTCCAATTTAATTGTTAAACTTCACCGAGAATGGAATGAGGCCGGCGGTGTTCAATTCAATTTTATTAGGTGCACCGTGCAAAATGTCAATTCATTTTGGGGTAGGCAAAAGATTACCCACTAACCGCAGTAACTTTCAGCTTAGGCTTGATTCAAAAATGGTGAAAAACAAAAGTGCAGATAAGAGTTACATTTCTTTCAACTATGTGCACTACCCTCAGCCCATGTACTTCCATGCTCGGCTTATTTCAAGCCTCAGAATACCAATTATCGATAATCAGTTGTATTTGGATAGCGATCGAGTCGACTGTCTATTAAAGATATAAAATTGTTAATACATTAGATTACGAATCAACAGGATCCATCATTCTCCATTCTTTAAACCAATTACCATTTCCATTGTATCAAACTTCATACAATCTCTATCATGAACTCAGGATTCAAAATTACAAACATAGCTGTAGTTAACAGAATCAGAAGAGCTGGGATGCCACGGAATGACCCTTCTCACCCTCCTTGGTCGCGCTGGCTGCAACATGAACCATTCCACAGCTGAAGAGGATTATGGGTGCCAGAATTAAAGCCCACCAAATGAATAGAATCAAAGAAGTTTCAAAGAATCCAAGGTGAGCAACAGATGTAACTAGTAATTCAAATCATGCAAAATTAGTGTATAAATGAATGCAGTACAAAAGATCAGCACATGAAACCAATGCATGCACTATCTTAAAAAGATAAATACAGATGATAATTGAAGTCTACCTAATAGAAACAAACATAAGCAGAGCATAATTTCTAACTAAATAAATAAACAAAAGGAGTCAGTACAGATATTAACAACCAGCTCAGAGAACAAGGGAAAATGAATAACAACCAAGCTGATAACAATAATTCTCAGGTCTCAGACATCCAAGGAAGGATTGAAGCAGCACAAACTCTCAAGCCTGGCAAAGGCGAAAGCTCTTAGGCAGCCACTGTGAATGTTTTGAGAAACAAGCCTTAAGATTTGTCATCATCAGCAATACTTTTCAATGACAGTAAAATTCCAATCATCCTTAGGACAACATACACATACAAAGTAACAAATCAAAGACAACAGAACTGCAATACTTAAAAATAACAAATGCAAATCAATAAACTTATGTCCTCTGTTTTGTATAGAATCAAGGTTTCAGACATCCAAGGAAGGATTGAAGCAGCACAAGCTCTCAAGCCCGGCGAAGGCGAAAGCTCTTAGGCGGCCACTGCGAATGTTTTGAGAAACAAGCCTTAGAAATTATCATCAGAAACCCCAACATAAGTTATTGCTTTGTGATTCCAATTCCACACATTACAAACCCCAAAAGTTCAAAATCAATTTTTTTAATTTACAGTAATTTGTACAAAGCCTTTAAAAAAACTTTGATTTTTCAAATGCGCAAAATTAATAACATCTATAAGAAAAACAAAAAGCAAGTGGGTAATTGAGACACATAACATTTGATCATGTATATGTATATGTACACACACACACACACACACAACAATTGAACATACTTAGTATCCTACTCACCAGATTTTACAAGCAAAACAATGTAAAAATAACAATTTAAATTAACAAAAATACTTCTAAGGTCTCAGACATCCAAGGAAGGATAAAACCAGCATAAGCTCTCAAGCCCGGCGAAGGCGAAAGCTCTTGGACGGCCACTGCGAATGTTTTTGAGAAACAAGCCTTTGAATTTGTCATCATCAACCCCAATTCAAAACTAAAAACCCATAATTGACATTGATTATAAATTTTAAAAAAAATCCAAATTTTCCACCCTCAAATGATCAGCAAGCAACCCGAAAGAGACTGCTGACAAAGTGAATGGGATGGATAAAAAATTAAATTTCAGGGACTTGTTCATCCCTAAAGCACTCTTGATCGCTGCTAAAGGGGCAGACGTATAGTCCCCAAAAAAAAAATCCCAAATCATTAAACCCTATATTATTTTCACATGCGTACCAAAAACTCAATTATTTTTCACTCATATCATATAATGCATACAGATGCCCTAGTTTTAAGTACAGTGACCAATCAAATTTGAGAGGAGAAAACAAACCGGCTAAATCTTAACTTAGGATATGGGAAAGGCCTCAGGTTATGATATGAGAGAGGCGATTGTTTTATATTGTGAGGGGACGAGAGGTTCTAGGGTTTTGAGGGACATTAAATTAGGGTTTTGGGAGATGGACGGCGAGGATCTGTTGGAGGGAACAATCTAGATGGTTTTGACTTTGATCTGGTGGTGTCAATTGGGCTCTTGCGCATAGCCCATACCTGTATTCGAAGAAAATTTTGGGCCAACAGGAAGTGAGTTGTAGAGCTGTTTAATGGCTTCGGCTCATTTAGTATAGCTTTATGAATATAGTTTATTTAAGCATAGTTTTTACAAGTAGAGTTTTTATTTAAAAAAATTTATTTAGTTGTTAATAAGAGATTTTATTAAAAATTATAAAATTATTTTAATAGAAATTTTTTTAAAGTGATGTTATAAAAAGAAAGAAATAAGATTGTCAAATAAGTAAATGATATTTTAAATATTTTAACATTTAAAAAAAAATTTCAACCTCAACTCTCAAAAACTAAAAATTTGAGCTTTTAACAGTAGAGGTAAAATGACTTATTTAATCTATTCAAAAATTCTACTAAAAAAATAACCAAACAATAATAAAAAATTTTGATAAGAGTTTATGAGATTAAATAAACGCTTATAACCATTAGATAAGCCATACCAAAAAAATACTTAAACAATTGTAAAAAAATTAAAAAGAGAAAAAATAGATAATTAAGTGAAAATGTAGCAATTACATAGTGGGTGGGGCTATTTGAACCCACCAAATAAACCAGCCAAAATACTCATTAAACGTACTTTTAAAAATAATTTTTTATGATTAAAATACCCCAAATTAAATTACAATTATGGGCATTAAAATAAAATAAAAAAAGGAAAAAACAGAATTTTTACTCTTTAAATCCATCATTATATTCAACCTAGTTTTATTAAATCCTAATCATATTTTTATTAAATCTTAATCAATCAAGAGGTGTTATTCTTCTCTGAAGCCATATATTTGTTTACATCTCATTTTTCCTATGAAGTGGGAGAAACCTAGGCCTGCAATTGAGAAAATTCAAGAACATAAAAAAATATGAACAACTGATATAAAATGGGTAGTTGAAAATTATAATAACAGAAAAAAACATAGTCAATATGGGTAGTTGCCTTCAAAGCAGTCTTTTTTTTACTATTTCCTGATACGAAACCGAGTCATAACAAAACTTATATTTGAAGCAGTAACCAGACCTACCAAAGCCCCAACACCAACAGCCTTTTTGCAACTCGCTAAAAGAAAAGGAAAAAGGAAAAGGAAAAGGAAAGGAAAAATTATGGCTATTCACAACAAGGCAAGGTTGATGGTCATGGCGGTGATTGTTATGTTCATTCTCAACTATCCATTTTGATGCGCTCTTGGAGAACTTTTCGAGGGAAACAATGTCCATAATCTTATCCTCGATAGGCTTCGCATAGTCGATGGTGAAAGTGGCGCCCTTCTTCTTTCCCTTGGCCCCACCACCGGGCGCTCCTCCGCATCCTCCTCTGCTCATTTTTCTTTCTTCACCTGATTGATGGTTTGATTCTCTACGTGCGTGTACGATTAGGGTTTTGGTGCGCTGCTGAAATGGGAGAGTGCAGTTGGAGAAGCTTGGGCAAAAGGCAAAATGAAACATTTATCAAAGGTTTATAAATAAATTTAATGGGTTTAATAAGTAAAATCACTATTAATATAAAAATTGGGTTTAATAAGGGTATATTAGGTACTTAAGTATGTTTATCGAGTAAAATTTTAAATTTCAAAATTTGAGGGTGGATTTATTTAGTAAACGGGTTTAATGAGTAGTTTGGTGCGTTCAAATAGCCCCACCCTTACATAGCATTAAAAATTAACGATTAAACAAATGTATTAATAATCATTGCAACTTGGCTCCGATAGCATTTATAATAGCTAGGCCTTAACAACTAAATAAATATTATCGCCTTTTGACACATCGACACATAGACTATCACAAGTTTGTTCTTAAGTTTTGTAATCTATAACGTTTTTACTGAGTTCAAATAATCCAAAACTTATAAAATAATAAGGGTAATTATCTGGTGGCCACCACTTTTTCGTTAATAAAGTTAAATGTCGTTAGTGGTTTTCTGCGTAAAGACTATTTTACCCCTGTAATACAATAATTACGAAAATTATTTATAATTAATTAAATACAAAATTTTTTGATTTTTTTATTTATAAACAAAAATGATGTTGTTTCTACAATTAAATATTTATTTTTTAACTAAATGACAATATTACCCTTATAATGGCATGCTGACATCATGTTTCCGTTAACGGTATTAATGGTAAGGTGGGTGAGAGATGTTTATTTGAAAAGTAGGTAGTTTACATAAATAATTTTAAAAATTAGTGGTTTATGAAAATTTTACTTAATAAGTGATAGCCACTAGATAATTACCCAAATAATAATAATATCGTACCGCTAGTGAGAGAATTCTTGTTCTTAAACTAATTTATAAGTATTGAATTCTCATAATTTAGTATACATGCTTTGAGTTTCACAATAAACCTATAACAAACAACAAAAAATATTTACTTCATCATTGAACCAACACTGTTACGTCAATAGTTCTTTAACGGTCATTTAAGAGAAAGTCGTATATGCCCAAACGTCATGCCTAGTGTGAGCAAGCCACAAACTTGACCATTCAACCAACCTCTTATCAATAAATAATAAATAATATCGATGGATGCCACTTTGTTCAATTAATTCGATTTATTGAGGGGATGCTAGATGTTATAGGCCTACAATAGCATTCATGCGGGATTTGGTACAAAAGAAAAAAAAATTAAAAAATGCGGGATACAAAATGGTCAAAAAAGAAAAAAAGAGAGCAATCAAAAAAAAAAAAAAAAGAGAAAAATAATATTTATAAAGCACATTCAACACACTGGGCCAAATCCTTTCCTTTATCAAGAGGTAAAATGAATTAAAAGCGGCACGCCTATTATATTTTACTTCCCAAAATGCCCATAAAACCTACCTATAAGTTCCCCAAATTTGATTGCTGATTTGATCATTTTGGTCAATTCTCATTTCAGCTAACCAGCTAACAGAATATTTGTGTAAAATAATATTTTAGAAATGGCTGCCACCTTAACCTTAGCAAACATTCTTTAATCTCCCCACACTCCAGTCATTTTCAGTCTCTATAAACGAAATAATAACATTTGAATCCCTGTATTTTATATTTTTAAATAAAAACATAGTTTGTCTATCTTTTATCAAATAGGTTCCAAATCCTTTTCAAATACTAAATTATTATTGTATATCAAATTTTGATCACCATAGTATATAAGAGTTTTTAACTTGAGCGCTAGCAACTAGTGACTCCCTCAATAGCTTCTGACTTTTCAAGTCCAAAATGCATCTTATTTGTTGTATTTCATGTGATCTTTTCTTATTTTTAAAATTCGAGCTCATAATAGAATATGAATCAGTAGTCGATTGAGAGAGATTATTATAAAAAATTTTATAATTTTCTTCCTAAAATGTAAAATTATTTTTAATTAAAGAGTTAAATTACAAACAAAACAAACCTTTGATTGATTAATCTTTGATTAAATTGAGTTCATGATACAAGTTATTATAGAAATATTATTTAGCACCTATATTTTTTAGATAAAAACTCAATTTAAGTAAATATAGTCAAAATTTCACAATAACAAAGCTTACCAAAAAAAAAAAAGGTTAAATATTAACTCTTAAAAATGTACCATTCGGTTTTGTATACAATCTACTTGATAGACAAGTTAATAGTTAAAATTTAGTCTATATAAGCCACCATGTACACTTATACTCTATCTATATTATATATTGTAAACCTTTTATATAAAAAACTTAGACTAATCGTCGTAATAAAATAACGCATTAATATCATAATATAATGCAACTTTGATTAGAACCTATTTAAAAGCTACAAAGGTAATTACTTTTTCTTTTTCCTAGACACTAATAAAGAGCAATAATGTTTGAATTAACCATTAAAAAAGATGCTTTGAGCCATTTGAAGATGAATTGGTATTAGTCTATTGGGTACTCTTTTAATATTAATTGACCAATTACATATTTTATTTAAAATAATATAAAATATCCGGGATCCGGATGTTATTAGCTGCTCCATAAACATTAGAGAAAGGTATCGAATTAAAGTTGGAGAAAAAGCAAAACCAAAAACCCACAAAATCATCATTCCTTACAGCTCATTTGAACCCAAAGAGCGCCTCTCTTTCTTCTCTCTCTAGAAATGGACTCAAAAGCAACAAGTTTCAAGCATTCTTCACTTTACTTGCTTTATTTACTAATAGCAGTAGAAGTAAAACGATTTCTTGATGGCTAAGCCTCAGCGTGTGTATCAAGTTTGGAAGGGACGCAATGTATTGATTCTTAACTCTGCACTTTCTGTTTCTTGTATGTTCTAGTTTTTGATACTCTTAATTGCTTCTTTAATTTAGCATTTGAACTAGCTCAGTTCATGCTATAATCTGGTGGGTTTTTGTTAGTTTATTGGAGAATCATCTGGGTTTGTTTTGGTTTGCTTTGCTGTTTGCTACTATGGTTGATATGGTTATTAGTTTTTGATTTGTTTACTTAGTATGGTAACAAGTTTCAATGGGCTCTGTTTGATGTGCTTTCGATGGAATTGCTTTAGTTATGTTAGAATTTGTGGGGTTTTGTCAACATAATGAAGTTGGATCATGGATTCACGGTGGCTTAAATGGGTTACTTGGTTTCAGAATTTGTTGGTCAAGTGTGAGAGATTGATAAATTTACAACTTGATTATGTATGTACTTGGTTTTGTAGCATAAAACATATTTTGTGAATGTTATGTGCTATCTTTTATGTTGTTAACGTATTAAACTTTATTGTTAGTTTGCAAACTTTGTCTAATTTTTGTAAATTTTGGCTCAGGGACATACTTCTATTTCGTGGCTATAAACAAAAGAATGTAAAAAACCGACACGATTGAAAGTAGCAAGGATGTTCATTTGGCATCCAACCATTTTAGTGGCATTGGGGTGAAGATAAGAAAATACACTTGCATATAGAGATGACTTTGTGTATTTGTGTGTATAGTGAGAGTATATTTGTTAGATATTCAACCTTTAAATTTGTTCTATGTACCATAGAGCTTTCAGCCAACATTTTTAGAGAAAATTAGATCTCTAGGCTTTCAATTAAATTATTTGTTTAATTTTTTATGCATTATATGCTGAAGTACAAAAGACAATTTATACTATATGTTCATCTGTCTTATCTTGTTGATCATCTAACATGGGGTTAATTCTCTTCCCCTCTATCAATCTATCAATGTTTATCACCGCCACCTTTATTTGACTGAATATCTTCTTTGGCTTCTATGCAGAAATTCATGTTTAATGGGAGGATCATATTTGGTCCAGATGCTAAGTCAATAGTGGTCACCTTACTGCTTATCCTTGTTCCAATTGTGACCTTTTGTTCAAATGTTGCAAGGAACCTCCTTCATGAAGTTTCAGCATATACTACAGGCTATGCAATTATGGGGTTGGCAATTATGCTCACAGTCTATGTTAGTTCTTCTAAGCCCTATAATGTAGCCTTTGGTATTTGTTACTCTGTGAATTCTACCTCTGTTTTATAAAAATAGTTGTTCAAAAAATCTTTCTCGTGCCCAGATTTCTGAAAAGAGGATAAATGATGATTTGAGAAATATAACAAAATATTGCTTGATGTACCTCTCACTTTCCAAGAGCCCTTTGGAAATGAAATTCGGACGTTTCTTTTTACTTTGTTTATGACATACTTATCGATTTGTATCACCATGTACTTGGTTTTATGATCATTGTTCCCTACTTCTGTTTTAGTCTTCAGTGATTTCAAGCAGCCAATCAATTGTAATCCCTTATAGTTAGTTGGTCATGTTAGGTGTTGGTGCTGCTCTTTCTTACTTCAGCCCGAGACCCAGGCATTGTTCCCCGCAATTTACATCCACCTGAAGAAGATGTTACATATGACTCTTCAGCTTCAATTGAGACTGGTAGTGGAACACAAACACCAATCCCACGAGTACCCCGAACAAAAGAAGTCCTTCTCAATGGTGGTATAGTTGTGAAGGTGAAGTATTGTGACACTTGCAAGTTGTATCGTCCACCCCGTTGCTCACATTGCTCTGTATGCGACAATTGTGTGGAGAGATTTGATCACCATTGCCCCTGGGTGGGCCAGTGCATTGGACAGGTATGTTCTCCAAGATTTCACACTTCTTCTTGCAGCAGTACTCAACTTTCTTGATATGAGCTGTAGTACACAATTGAGCATGCTTCTACCATAAGCCCACATTAAATCACTTAACATATATGCTGCTGTTTATGCACCGTGCTTATTTTTTCATCTGAACTGTGCTTATTTTTTCATCTGAAATTACCAAAAATATGTTTTCAGAAAATAAAGTGAGTGTTTTGAAATTGCTGCATATCCACATAATACAAGACATTCTGAAAATTAGAATACAATACAAGAAAAGTAGTTAAATGAAAAAAAACAGAGGTGGCAGTTAAGAATATCAATTTTCTGTATCCTTTGTACATCTTATTGTAAGCCTCATACTAATTTGGCCAAGTGTTTGTATGTACATGCAGCGCAACTATCGTTACTTCTTTCTGTTCGTCTCTTCTTCGGCGCTTCTCTGCATTTTCATCTTCGCAATGTCAGCTTTGCACCTAAAATTTCAAATTGATTATTATGGAAATGTATGGAAGGCAATAAAAGAGTCACCTGCCTCAGTAATACTAATGGCCTATTGCTTCTTCTTCCTTTGGTTCGTTGGAGGCCTCACCTGCTTCCATTTATATCTCATAGCCACAAACCAGGTCAGTTTTGCTTTTATTGCTTGCACAACATTCCTATATTAAAGTGCTTTTTTTTGGTAGCTAGTTATATAGGAGTTGGACCTGCAGCTTTTGTTCCCTTTCATTTACTTCTAGACTATGATCATGTGGCTAGCAATTCTTTTGAAGCATTCTTATAGGCATAGCTATTAGATCAAACCAAAAATAAGATGTACATGAGAACATTTCGCACTTCTATATCATCTCTATTACTCGATCATTAAAGGGTAAGGGTTAGCAGTTCATTTTATTATACCTAAATTATGACAAATCTTTGCCACTATGTTAAAACATTTTGAATTTCATAATTATACTGGATTATGTTGCCAAAGTTGATGCATCTCGAGAATAACATGTAAGTTTGAATGAGGGAGTATGCATTCAAGAAACAACTTCTAATATAATTATGACATATAAAATTTTCTAATTCTGAACCAACCTCTTTAGACCACATATGAGAACTTTCGCTACCGAAGAGAGGACGGGGTCCGTTTGTACAATCGGGGTTGCTTGAACAACTTTCTTGAGGTATTCTGCACCAAGATAAAGCCTTCAAGAAACAACTTCCGAGCATATGCACAAGAAAATGAACCAAGGCCCCGCACTCGCACTCGCACAACCCCAGAAGCAGAAATTGACAGACGAGCAAAAGTAGAAGATGACCGAGAGATTGGTGGTGATCTCCTGAAAATATCCAAGCGCCGTGATGTTGAAGAAGCTTAACACAATTGCATAGTCGACAGAAGGAATGGAACAGTCACAAATTGCTTCCAGTGTTGAAATATTGACCTGTGTTGGCAACATTCCACCGCGAGCTCATGATTAAAGCATGAGCTTTTTAGTAGTGAGGGGTCTGGAGACTTTCTCATTGATTTACAAACAATCCAGAGACACTGATGGCATTAGAATTTCAGAAGACAGTGAAACAGTATAGTGAATTTTTTTTCTTTCTTTATAATTTTTTAAATTTTACTAATGTTTATAATGCACAATGTTCAGTGTTTTTGCCCTAGTGAGCTCATCTCATGTATGATCTTGTGAAAGTTTTGTCTTACCCTTTCGATTTGCATGATATTTTATTGGGAAATTAGAACACATGATCGATGTCCATAGTTATAAATAAAATAAATTCATGCTAGCATGATAACAAGTAAGATAGTGATTTAATTATGTAATTTGAAGATTATGGTAAATTCCGGATACCAAACTCCATAGCTAGGGTGCCGTCAGGTGATTAGAGAGTCAATAAAATTTGACAATTTAACGTTCCAGCTTGTAAGATATGATACTCTTGACTACCTAATTTTTTAATTAGTTTTCAGAAATTATTGCCACGCAAATTAACTATTACAGAGCATTCGAAATTCATCAACTCCTCGTTTGTTGTAATAAATGATAAAAGGATTATTAAGGTGAAATATTTAAAGAGAGTTAATTCTATCAAGTTCTTCAAGACTTTGGGATGCATCGGCATTTGTTTTTTATTATCAACTTTTTTACCCAATGGTTGAGATACAAATATAGAGTTTGTACCAGATAGAATAATATTATCAAATTCAAATGAAAGAATATAGTTAAATTATTATCTCATTAAATAACTTGGCAATGTTACATTATTATTTTTTTTTATCAAAATCATTTTAGATAAATTAAATTTCCGTATATTCGAGAGATTTTTATTTAATTATACGAACTACTAAAAAAAAAAAACTAAAATACCACCAAGGGTAGAAAGGTAAAATCAAAACTAATATAGTTTCGTGTTCAAAGGGTTTACTACTTTACTTCGTTTTCTTTCTTTTCAATTCTTCAACAAATCAGAATCACTCTGTGAACTCACTCTCTCAAAATCAGGGTTTTTTTTTTTTAATTCTCTTATTTAACAATTTGGGCATAGTCTCCGGCGATTATCAAATCGAAGATGGTAAGCCATTATTGGGTCAGATCTATCAACAGTTTAAATATTCAAACTCCCTTTGTTTGGGAAAAAAAAAGCTGAGATTTTGCGATGATCTTTCAGGAGGGTAAACGCAATTTGGAGGCGCAAATAGATCAGCTTTTGAATACCGAGAAGCAGATGAGATTAGCCGGTGAAGTGGCCGGCACCAAGAAGGCGGTGACGGAAATTTTGCAGCTTTGCTTTGAAGCTAAAGACTGGAAGACTCTCAATGAACAGATTGTTAATCTTTCCAAGAAGCGCGGTCAACTGAAGCAGGTATTTATTTATATATAGTTAAATTAGTTATATGGATTAGAAAGATTTGTTTTTGAATGGGGTATTTTGTAGAATATGAAAGAGTAGATTTGAAGTTAAAGTTATTTGTGGTTTAGGGTTTTGGGTATTGGGGGATATATTGTTGTGGGGATAATAGGATTTATATGAATGTGGGAGTTTGCTTATTGGGTAAGTTTTGATGTTAAGGACAATGTTGCTGAAATATTGGCATGTTGATTGATGGTATTAAGGTTCATCTTTGGTTTGTAAATTTTGTTTCAGTCTCAAGTTGGTTGCATGCACCGTGGATTTCTGGTTCACTGAAAAGAAGTAGTTGGAATTTTGTTTTATGTGTCGAAGTTTGTAATGTAAAAGTTCTTTGGGAAGGATTTGTTGTTAAAGTGGTTATGGTCGTGCTGAGTCTTGTGTTTAGTTAGATATGCATATTTATTTTTTATTTTCTGTTGATGTGGTTGAATTGTAATTATGATCCTAAATAAAAGAAGAATTTGTGATTTTTCACTATTAAGATAGATAAGGATGGTGCGTATAACATAATTTTTTGGTACATGTTTGTCAGAATGTAGGCTAGATGGATGGTACTTGCTGGCTCTCTTGAAATTCTGATAACATATACTATTTAGGAATATATGTGTAAATGTGTATATGAGTGAGATGCTTTGATGGTGGTTTGTTACGTACACAAACTGCACTATTTGATGTCCTGTATGTATTTATGTACGCACGCATACGTAGATTTTTGTGGTTGTCCATGTTGATGTGTTAATGTCCTTGATCTGGCAATAAAGTAGTATTGTGAGGAAATGAATACTATGTGTTGTTTTTTTTAATCCTGAGGCTTAGATATTATTTTTAGTTGTTACGTTGCCTTAAAAATCAGAGTGGAGACTGCGTTTTGAACTTAAATGCTCAATTATTGTTTTCTTGGGGTACTTTTGCATCTCTGTTGCCTTTGATTCTGAACTATAGTTATCAAATTAATGACAATATTTACAGCTTTGATTAATGGCTAGCATATATATGGAAAATACTTTTAGCATGCGAGTTTCACATATGATGCAAGTATTTCTCTGTTCACATCTATTTCTCATATGCATATGTTTAATAACACCACATGTATAGGGGTGGTTGGGTATACACTTGTATAGCACAAAAGGCTTTTCTTTTTTGTTTGCTTACTTAGTGGACAACTAGTCCGCTCTCTATTTTGATTTTTCTCTGTTAATATATTTTTTAGTTTCATATAAAAAAAATAATAATAATACCAGGTAATATTATTTTGGGTTGGAACTTCTGTACGTTTGTTGTAGTGCTGTTTACCTCCTTCTGTTTCTTTTCAAGTTCAAATTGGATATGCTTAAAAGCATTCATATACCTGCACTTGTTTTTGCATGGAGAACCATTTAATCAAATTGAGTATCAATAGTTGTTAAGTTCCCTAGGTAAATGCTAGCAATTCACTGTTGATATACATGCTCTTTTTTTACTGTTTATTATTAGGAGTGTATGTTTGTTTCTACAGGCTGTAACTGCAATGGTCCAGCAAGCAATGCAGTACATCGATCAGACGCCAGATCTTGATACTCGTATAGAGCTCATCAAAACACTAAACAGTGTCTCTGCGGGGAAGGTGAAAACATGCTAATAAATTTGAGCTACTTTTCTGGTTATTTATTTTTTTATCCTTTTTTTTAATGTAACATTATGTTCTAATTAACATTATTATGATGTAGATATATGTTGAAATTGAGAGAGCAAGGTTGATTAAAAAACTTGCAAAGATTAAGGAAGAACAAGGGCTTATAGCCGAAGCTGCTGATCTGATGCAAGAAGTGGCTGTAAGTATCTACTGTCTTTTGGTTATAGCTTTCATGTATTTTCTTCTGTGGTGGTATTCTTTGTAATACCTTTTTGATTTACAGGTGGAGACATTTGGTGCTATGGCAAAAACTGAGAAAATTGCATTCATTCTTGAACAAGTATGGCTTTTTCCTTTCATGTTGTTGTTACCATAAGCAGTTTTTTGTTAGCTTAAGAATTCTTTTTGGGTTATGATAACAGATATAGTGTGTTATAAAATTTCAATAAATTAAACTTTTCAGGTCCGTCTGTGCCTAGACCGCCAAGATTATGTCCGTGCACAAATTCTTTCAAGGAAGATTAGTCCAAGAGTTTTTGATGCTGATCCTTCGAAAGAAAAGAAAAAGCCCAAAGAAGGTGACAATGTTGTTGAAGAGGCTCCTGCTGATATACCATCATTATTGGAATTGAAAAGAATCTACTATGAATTAATGATTAGGTACCTTGTCACCTTTATTTTTTATTTTATATTTTTGATTCAGTGTTTGTTTGACTTTTGTGTGATGGTATGATTAAATATGGTTATATTCACAAGGATATCATGAGTTTTTATCTGTTGGTTGACTGTGATGATCCTTTTGTGAAATATTTCTGTATTTTCTTGTGTGATGATGATCATTTTGGTCTTCAACATTTTATTTCTTATTATGCACCTTGTTTCCATATATATTATATGGAGACTCTTGGCTTGTCTGTAATTTTTATTGTATATATTTTACTCGTTTTGAGGTTTGGGATTGGCCTGTATGTCTTGGAATCTTGAACATCAATAAAGCTGCACCGAGTTGTGGTGTTTCTTTTCTCTAATATTTATCTGAATTTTTCTGGTTCCTGAAGTATAAAACATAGATTTGTCCCAGAAATAAAATGCATAGGATACTTATACTTTTTTGGGCACTTGAAATGATGTGTGTTTGACACCCTATGTTACACAAGTATTTAGTTTTTTTTGCTCGAAATAGTGTGATTCAATAATTGCCTTTTCTGGACCATGATGATTTTCTTGGTCTTGCTTGGTCTCCTAAATGTTAACCAGCCAGCACAAGTGAAGTTGGTTTCTAGCATCTGCATTACTTGACAACGATAATCTAGAGATGATCATGCTTAGCTTTGAGGGTTTGGTGTTCAACATGTTGGTTGTTTTATATACTGTAATTGTGTTTTGCCGTTTTGTTTTATATAATAGACCAGGAGTTCAATAATGGAATTTGAGCTTTATGATTATGATTATTATTATTATTATTATTTTTTGATGCAAAATTCTAGAGGTTTGCAATGATTCAATGCCACTTTTGATAATTTATTGAAGAAATCCTTGTTATGGTTGTCTTTTCATATATTTTTCTCTGTTGTTGATTAGCATGTTGTCCATTCTTTTCACAGCTTTGTTTTTGTATTTTTGTATTTTTTTTCATTTTTTTTCTTTGAATTAAATCATGCCATTGTTTCTTCCTCATCTCTGTAGGTATTACTCACACAACAATGATTACCTTGAAATTTGTCGGTGCTATAAAGCTATATATGAGATTCCATATATCAAGGAAGACCCAGCCCAGTGGATGCCGGTAATAATTATCTTCATTTGTCCCCTGGTTCTGTTGAGAATTTGTGTTTAATTGTTTCCCCCCACCCTGAATATGTAGGTCCTGAGGAAAATCTGCTGGTATTTAGTTTTGGCACCACACGATCCAATGCAGTCGAGCCTTCTAAATTCCACCTTGGAGGATAAGAATCTCTCTGAAATCCCGAACTTTAGGTATTTCTTTTATGAACTTTGTGTTGCTTGAATATCTTGTTGTTCAATGATGTATTATGTTATTGTTATTTGACGGCTGCCTCTGTCTGATGATTATGCCCTTAGGTTGCTGTTGAAGCAGTTGGTCACAATGGAGGTCATCCAATGGACATCTCTTTGGAATACATACAAGGATGAGTTTGAAAATGAAACTAACATGCTTGGAGGCTCTTTGGGTGCCAAAGCTGCAGAGGATTTAAGACAGAGAATAATTGAACACGTAAGTTTGGTCTAGACATGGCTTGATCTTTACTCTCTTCCACTCATGGACATCTTGTCTTAACACACTTGATATCTTTCAGAATATTCTTGTCGTCTCTAAGTATTACTCAAGGATTACATTGAAGAGACTGGCAGAGCTGTTATGTCTGAGTATCCAGGTTTGTTGATGATACAATGTTTCTTCTTCTGTCAATTTCTACATCTCTGTGTGGGTAAAGATGGAGGTGAAAATTGGATTTCTTTGTTATTTTATTTGAAATCATGTAGTTTTTGACCTCATTATCTCAAGTTCTCAATTCCATCTTTAAGAAGATCGCTGTGGCTTCTGTTATCTATTTTAGTTGCCGCCAATCTGATATTTTGGGCAACAGTCTTTTTGCTGAAGTGCATTTGCATTCTGTGAAAGTTAAAAACCAATTCTTTTTCATAATTTCATGGCTTGAACTTCTTTTTTCTGACAAGCAACATTGTGGCGCTGTAACTTTCATTGCTTGAACCAGATTAATGTTTCTTATATTTCCATTGCAAATTATAATGTCAAACAGGTTATTATGAAATCTCCCTTTTTTAAGTGATGTAGGCATCCTATGAAGGTTGAGCACTTTAGTAATTACATGACACCTTTAATAGAGAAGAAAGTGCTTTTTATTTTTTGGATTTTAGTGACATTTAGATAAAGAAGAAACATGATGGCCTTGCTTTTAACAATGATGTTTGTTTGTTCCTACCGTCAAAAGAGTGCTTTTGTTGGAGTAGATAATTGAAGTTACTAATTGCCAAAGTTGTATGTGGACTTCTAACTTTCTGGTGCCCTGCAGAATACATTAATCTTAGCCTTTCTTGTCCTCCTTGGCATGAGTTTACTCAGAATTTCCTCATTCCATTTTATTACTCAAATCAGTATAAAGGACTCTAAAAATTTGCTTCTCAATCCAGGAAGCAGAGAAGCACCTTTCAGACATGGTTGTTTCCAAGGCACTGGTAGCTAAAATTGACAGGCCGCAGGGAATAGTCTGTTTCCAGGTAGCCAAGGATAGCAATGACATTCTCAACTCATGGGCAATGAACTTGGAGAAGCTGCTTGATCTTGTTGAGAAGAGTTGCCATCAAATTCACAAAGAAACTATGGTTCATAAAGCTGCTTTGAAAGTATGAAAACAATGTCACCTGCAATCTGCAGGTATGGATGCTCTCTGTTCCTATATATTAACATTACCGCACAGAACTTAAAAATCAATAATTCTATCATTTTTTTTTCTTTTCTTCCCCTCCATCTGGTGACAATGTTTTCCTGCCTTATAGGTTTCAATTGTGATCTTAGTCAACGTGCATTCAACTGCGACTGGGTTGATCAAGCATGCAATCTATCAAGTTCTTTTGTTGGTAGGTTTAGGAGATATAGATCTTGCATTTGCTTTCTAGAACTCAAAAGATTGTTGTATACTATCAGTACATACCTTTGCCGCTGTTAGAGCATAAACCTCATTGGTCTTGTTTCATAGCAGGGGAAAGAAATTGAATGCTTCACTTGTTCTTTATTTAATTTTTTTTAATTTTTTGCCTGGATTATGTGATTTCATGATTTCCTAAAATATTCTGTGCTATGAACAATGCTACTATTATTTTAATACTATGATTTGAGTTAAATCCCTGCGACCCCAGATCGGCTGGTTGTCAGATGATACATGTGCGCTTTATTAAATTCTTGTTGGTATTAACATTTCTGTAAATGGATTGTGTGGCACCGTTATGTGGTTTCCTGTCTAGTTAATCGAGTTGTAATCGAGTTCAAGTTAAGGTAAAAGGAAAGTCTTAGCTCAAAGACCATCTGAGTTTCTTTGAACATTTGTTTGATATTGTGAAAATTCCGGTAAATTTCATTTGTCAAAATTCTTTGAATTCGAGGTAAAATTCTTTTTTATTAGATAGTGTGCGTGCAGCTACTTTCATTTAGATAAAGACTCAGTCAGGCAGGCAGTTTCAGTTATAACAAGACAATTCAAATTTGCTTAATTGTTCTTTATGTAAAGAAAGTAACTGATAATCGTCATAGCGTCGACTGTAAAGAGTAGGGACTTGAGAGTCGGGTCAAAATTGAGGTGATTGGCTTTGTCAATGGTGGTCCAATAAGGATTCAGTGAACATTTTCGGGTTTACTTAGAATTGACCTCTTCTAGACTGCTGACTGGTTGCTCAAATCTTTGTTTGGATAATATAAATTATTAGTACCAAAGTCACCGTATTCATAACCGAATAATGAATAGATAAATACGTGTGAACTGTGAGAAACCTCCGAATATTACAAAAACAAAACATTAAAAGGAAAAAAAAGGCCAAACAAAAAAAACTTGTCCTTAAGGAGGGTAATAACTAAAAGCATTCCATGGTGGGGTTGAAAAATCTGCACTATCACTCTGCGTTTTGGATGGCATGAACTGAAACGACGGCTGCACCGGGAAAGGGTGTGATGAAGTTGACTGCCAAGGAGATGAAGCAGCAGACAAATACGAACTCATTGGCTGCCTTTGAAACTCGGCAAAATCCGAAACCAAAAAAGAATAGTCCAAGAAATCGCTAGAAACTTCAGTATTCGGCACATGGTCAAGTGCTTGACAATGAACTATTGGCTCAGTTGATGTAGAAATGGGCAAAAGGGTGGTTGTTGAATCAGAAATGGTCAACCGGGTCGCCATTGAATTAGCATTTGGTGATGGCGGCAGCGGCGGCGGCGATTTAGCAAGCTTGACTTTTTCAGGGAAGTTGAGTTTGGCCTTGTTGCCTCTGAACCTCAAAGCGGCTTCATCATAAGCTCTGGCTGCATCCTCAGCTGTGTCAAATGTGCCTAACCAAACCCTTGCAGCCTTGAATGGATCCCTTATTTCAGCTGCCCATTTACCCCATGGCCTGTGCCTCACTCCCCTGTATCTTCTCCTTGGCTCTTGCACACTAGCGCTCTTGTTGTCACTATTGTATTCATATATTGCTTCTCCTTGCATTCTGGTGCTTGCACTAATGCTTGAACTTTCCGTTGCTGCTATTTGAAAATGAAACAAAACAATCAAATCATCTAATAGTTACAAAAGATGCATGCAATATTAATCATTTAAATCTTCTATACAACATAGATAATATACAACCACAACCACGAAGTGCGCGCGCGCGAGTGTGTATATATATATATATATATCACGAGTGTATTTTCATTTAAAGTAATTATCAATATTAATGCAAACATGATAACATGCAAATTGTTGTACGGCTGACTTGGTGCCTCTAATATAATATGTCAAAGATTAAGCGGCTTACCTGTTACATTAAGCGGCTTACCTGTTACATTAAAAAATGAACCTGCAGTTTCATGTGAAAGCTCATCAACTTCTCTATGAGGCCTTGAAGAAAAACTGGCACCGCCCTTCATTTCTCTTGCTCTCTTACGCCCGCTACCAGTCCAAGAAGAAGAAGATGAAGAATTTCCAACACTTGATGTAACAGGAATAACGTTCATATTATAATCATATTGTTGAACTTGTTGAGCTTGAGACACAACAACATCAGTATCTCCAGCAACCACATGCCTCAAAGCAGAAACCATAGCTGACATCTCCCATTCCTTCCATCTTCTTCTTCTTTGATCATCATCAGAATATTGCATCAACGGTTGATCAACCTCTGATAACCTTTCCTGATGACTATCCCTCTTCTTCTTCTTCTTCTTCTTCTTATCTGTCTGCTGATTCGCCACCTTTATCATATACAGCACATGCAAGAACCTCAAACTCAGGAAGCAAAAATATTTGTTACGTGTGTTTAACAGAAACCTAGAAAGCAACTAAGGCCATCTATATATATATATAGACAACGTAAAGTGAAATAATAATATTAATGAGCCGCCGCCTTATTTTTATTGTAACATTATTTCTTAAGGATTAAGTTATTCTCTCTCTTTTTTTTTAATATATTTTTTAGAAGATAGAGATGGATAAAATTTAAATTAATTTTTTTAAATTTATATTTAATCCATGATTCGAACTCAATTAGTTAGTAAAATTATTTAAAAATTACTAGACCTAATCAGAAAAGAAAATTAAATGCATGAATGGGAATTATTTCAGAAACAAATTTGGTTGAAGAAGTGCTTTGAAAAAGGGCAAGTTGGCAAATAGGCGAGACATAATGGAGATGAATTTGATTTGATTTGTTTTATCGATGGGAGCCAAATGAGTTTACTACAAATTGTCAAACAAGTGGGTTGGTTGGCTGCGTATTTGCCGGTGTTCATGAAAGTTGAGAGAGGGAGACGCAAGCCGACATGAGCCTGCAATTTTTTGTGCTTATGGGGGTTCTACTCAGTACGTGTATAAAAGTGATGATACAGTCGTAAATTCTTGTATAAATTTATTTTGTACAAATTGATTTGTCATTAATTCAGTAGTTGAATGAAAATAAAAAATAATAAAAATAAATTATGTGAACCTAGAGATATTTAATCTAATTAATTTAATTATGTCACATTAATTTATATAAAATAAATTTATACAAGAATTTATAACTATATTATTAATCTTATTTTTAATTTAAAATACTACAAAATTCTTTTATGAAAATAAAGAATAGATAAAGTTCTTACGAACGTACAAATAGCTGCTCTCATTTGAAAAATTGAGAAATTGAAAAATTAAATGGGGCAGCTTAAAACAATTTCAAAGCCCAAAATAAAATGGGCCTAGATTGAGTTAGAATTTTTGTTTTGTTGGAAAGGACTAAATGAGTTAGATTGAGTGGAGCAATTAACAATTATTTGGGCAAACAACCATCCACACCTTCAAAGAATTGATTGTAGATCAATGATTAAACACGAGTCTTTGATATGGATAACAGGAGAAGTGATAAGTTCAATCTTTCTTTTCATTTCATTTATTATTTTATTTATTGTTTAGAAATCTTTAGGCACATCTAATTTATAATACACACATCTGATTCATGCAAGCCATGAATCTTCTAAATAATCATTGATTCATGCTTGCCATGAATCTTCTAAATAATTTCATCTAAAAATCCTCAGCTATATATCTGTTTGTAACTTTAATTAATAAATGGTCCTCATTTACATACTTTACTAAGTTAAGTTTATGGAATATCAACTTCTTTCATTGAATATTGAATTACAATTTGCCACGTGATCATTATACTTTTTTCCTTTTTTTTTTGTTTTACTCTATAAGTTGAAGTTTATTTATTTTGAGATTATGTTTTAATTTCCCTATCCCAAGGGACCTTCTAAGCCTAATAAAATCAAAATAAGTTATTTTATAAATCCAAAAAGTATTATTAAAAAAATATAAAGAAAATAAGTTTTCACTTCAAAAAAAAAAATACTCTAGTAAACCTCAAGAGAGTCCTCAAACATGTAGGCACTTGCGTGTTAGGAAATTTTTAATTCCACCTAAGATCCCATAAGTAAAAATATCAAACAAATAATAAATAAAAAATAGATGGAGAATAAAACCAATCACACAATATAAGAATTTAAGTGAAAAACTCTTATATCGGAGAAAAACTACGGCCACTAAGGACGACAAGAGAAAAATCTACTATGACCCCAATAACCTCAATCTCTCAATAGACCTACCGTTCCTCTCACATTATAAACTGTCTACTTGCAGAAAGCTGATTGCTATGTTATACAAATAAGTGGACCCAACCTCTCTATATATAGTGACTATTTCTTGTAGAAGTATTTCTTTTCTTATACTAGTTGTATTCCTCCTTGAATAAGTCAAATCCCAAAGGAAAAATTACTTATTTATTAAATGGGAATCCTTCTAAATAATAAAATACCCTAGGAAATTCTTATTGGAAAAGGACACATATTTCCTAACAATCTCCACCATGGCGAGTTTTTCAATTAGGTGATAAAACATGATCCATCGTGTATCCACACAACCATGACATCTCCACCTTCTTTACTCCACCAAAACCACACTCGCATAGGGCTTATAAGAATCACTCCATGGGTAAAATCTTGTCCTCTATCCAGTAGCCATAATTTTCTACACCGATCGAGAATCATCATACTCTAATGTATCTAAAGTAAATATATTCGGCACGTGTTCATCAGCTTGCTGAAAATACCCACTCTTATGTTTGGCTTCCTTGAGAGTCCTCAGCCATCAACATAAAAATTTCACCACACACTTTGCATACATGCCAAACCATGCCTTGTGTGCATATCTTGTGGATCCGCTAGCAATAACACATCCTCTTTCATAATGCACCAAAAAAGGATAAACCAATCTCTCATTAAGAAAAGAGACACATCACTAGCTGACATTATCAGTATCTCCATCTACTGATTTAGATTTATTTGTCGAACTTGCTCCATTCCGACAATCTTCTTTAAGGTGCTTTGATTGTCTACACCAGGGGTTTCCACCATCAGACGAAAACACATCAGACCCCAGTCCTTTTATCCGACACAGCTGAGTTGTTCCATCACCACATTCTGGCTACTAGGTTCTGTCTCCACCTTGGTGAGTTAGGGAATTTTTAATCCTATCAAAGATCCCGCAAGCAAAAATACCAAACAAATAATAAATAAAAATATATGGAGAATAAAAGTAATCACACAACACAAGACTTTATGTGGAAAACTCCTATACCAAAGAAAAACTATGGCCGCCAATAACGATAAGAGAAAAATCTACTTTGTGAAAAATTATTACAATCACCATAGTATTTTCCTCACACCCAAAACCCCAATAACAACCAATCTCTCAGCAGACCTAGCGTTTGTCTCACATTAGAAACTGTCTACTTGCAGAGAACTGATTGCTGTGTTATACAAATAAGTGAATCAAACCTCCTTATATATAGTGATTATTTCTTGTAGGAGAAATATTTCTTTCATATACTAGTTGTATTCCTCCTTGAATAAGTCAAGTTCCAAAGGAAAAATTACTTATTCCTTAAAAAGGAATCCTTTTAAATAATAAAATATCATAAGAAATTTTTATTGAAAAAGAAGACGTATTTCCTAACATTGCGAATATGTTTTGGCAGAAATTATACTATGTGTAACTATTACAACTCAAATTCATATTCGCAAGAAAATATATAATAGAATTGAGAGCATTTAATATTAAAAGATCCAAATAGAAGTAAGCAATTAATCCAACTGACATGTAAGGACCAAGGTGGCTAAAATTTAGAACTAAACATTCAAAACAACGAGATTAACCAGAAGAGAGAGAAAGTGAGAAACTTTTTTTGAAAAGAAAAAAAAAGGTTGTTGACACTTGAATTAACAAATTGTTGGCATGAGATAATTTTTTGTCAAACATTTAGCAAAGTACCTACCATCACAAGCGCCTAAAAAATTGTCCCTACATGCATGGCCATGCACCTTTAGCGTGTGTTTGGCACCCCATATAACATATATGAGTTTGTATTGTATTTTGTAATGCAGTCGCATGTTTGGCTGCAATAGCTGCTACATTGTGGTGCATTACAATGAATCAACATGCAACATTACAAGGCGAAATTAAAAATATGTAGCTTATACTCTGATTTGTTAGTTTTCACCTTAGCTCACCTGTTCCATCTCTGCATTTTCAGATCTATATGTTTGTGTAACCTAATACATTTGTTACATGTATAATGTTGTATAACAGTGTATTAAATAATTTGTTTTTACCAGCATCTTTGTGTTATAGGTAAATGTAAATGATCTATGCTAACCTTAAGATGAATTTATAGAAAGTGATCAATCAATCAAAGACCCTTTTTTTTAGAGTTATACAATTTACATAAAGTCAATCTCCCATGCGGGCATATATATGCATATATAATGCATTAATAAAATTTGATTATTTTGGTACTGACCATGTAATGTACAAGTCCGCATTTTATAAAATACATAAGTTAGCATTGTAGAAGTTCACTCAAACAAGCTTCTAATAGCGAAATGGAGCTAAGACAATATAGCAAATATTTAGAAGGTAATAGGCTATTTTGAAGCTGTTAGAAATGTTTCTGCGTGGGTGCTGTTGTATAAGTACTTATAGTTTTGGTTGATATAGAAGAAGAGAGAATTTGGCAAAGAAGAACACACAGGTGATGGTTTTAATCATATATATTGTAGCTTAAGAATGGTTTATTATGATGCTCCAAGTTTAGAGTAGCAATAAACTTAGGGTTAATGTTTTAAAATTCTAAAAAATAGTAATAAATAAACAAACAAATAAAACTAGTTTGTGTATTTTTAAAGTAGAAGTACAAATATAGAGAATTGATTTTGTAACATTATGCATTGACCATTTCCTATAGCATCTTAGGTGGGATTGTGATATAATATATCACTTCCTTTCCAAATCAATTTGCATAATTGACCGTAACAAATATATCAACTCAAATTTAAAATTAAAAAATGCAGCCAAAACATAAGTTCATCATCTATAGATAAATTATTGACACGACTCAAAAGTTTATTACTCCCAAGTATAAGAGTGTCTTGTTATAATATAACCCGATGAGTCCGGGGTCGAACCATAAGAAAATGATTTAAATTTATTTATTTTAATTTTTCTGAGAAAAGAAAATAAAATTAAAATATATGTAAATTAATTTTAAGTGAAAATATGGAATTAAATTAGTTAGGGCTATGGATCCACTCTTAGTAGTAAATACAATTTAACAAATTCTTTTTATCATATTTTTATTTGCTTAAAAGATTAATTATATAAATTATCATTATTTTCCAATTAATTTTATCATAGATTAAGTACTTAATGTACAAAATTTAATTTATCTACAATAAGTCAAAATACAATTTTGCCATAGGTTCTACTAAGATATTAAGAATTTATTGTGCCAAACTCCATTGTTTGTCTACAATAAATCAAAATTTCAAAATATAAAATATGGGTAGAATTAAATAGAAAATAATTTAATTAATATAATTAAAAATAGAATTTGATTAAATTATATTTATTTTTTAAGAGTTTCACCTTACCCTAACTATAATTATTTAGCTAGACATAATTGAAATAAAAGTAATTATTAAAACTAAATTATGCATAATTAAAAGAAACAAAAGCAACTAAAATTAAAAATAAAACTAAATTTATATATGAAAATAATTACGAAAAATATTAAAAACACAACTAAAATTTTATTAATATAAATTAAAGAGAATTTAGGAGAAATTTTGGAGAAGGAGGGATTTCCATACATGAAAATGAGGCTATATTTATAGGAAAATTCGTTCATAATCTAGTGCTTTGCGGTCCATTATAAGCTTTATGTATGCACTCCACATAACCACTAGATCAAGATCTGAAGGCTGGTCAAACTTCAAAAGTCAACATGACACGTGGCATCATTTGAAACGTCCGATTTGGTCAAAGAATGGTTGAGATTTGGCGGGTTAATGGGCGGATCGGGTCAACCCAAATACAAAGGTTCGGATCCTCTAACCCAACTCACCAACCATAGCCACGTGGCACGAACCCAACTCACCAACCATAGCCACGTGGCACGATCGTAGCCATTGAAATATGAACGGTTGAGATTTGGTCAAAGTTGACAATTATCCAGTGCACTCATATCTATCGTAAGCTCATTCTTTTTTATCCAATAGTATGCTGCCAAATCATCAGTCAATACCACGTCAGCATATTGTATATGTGAATGGTGTCGTATACGTGAATAGTACCATATACATGAATAGTATATATGACCCTTTATGTCTCTCCTAAGGTTTTCAGACCTCCAGAATCCAAATTTAACGTTCGTTTATCTGTTTGAAGCCTCGAATTGCGTCAAAGTATTATTGTACCTAATAAACACACAAAAATACATAATATCAAATATTTAAAATCATAACTAGAAATTTATAACATATTACATAGTTACAAATATAACATAAGCACAAAATACCATTTAATCACTAGATAAACATACAATTTTTAACACTAATCAATTATATTTATAGTAATTCAAAATAAAGTACAAATACAACATAAAATAACATAACTTAAAAATAAATATACTCCTCTTCTTCTTAACATTATGTATGGAGAATTGATTCTGTAACATTATGCATTGACAATTTCCTATAGCATCTTAGGTGGGATTGTGATATAGTATATCACTTCCATTCCAAATCAATTTGCATAACTGACCGTAACAAATATAATCAACTAAAAATTAAAATTGTAAAAAGCAGCCAAAACATCAGTTCATCATCTAAAGATAAATTATAGTTATGTTCATCCAAAACAAAGTACAAATATAGCATAAAATAACATAACTTAAAAATATATATACATTCTCCTCTTACTCTTTCGCTTCCTCTTCATGTGTCTCAAGCTCACCACATTCTATTTTTGTCATTTCTCTTCAATCTAATCCGTTATGTTTGCGTATTTAAACTATGATTTTAATTTTTCCTTCTAATTTTATTTTTTTATTTTAAAATTAATTTTAATTATTTTTCAGTGTGATTTGAGGGAAATATTGCTTTAAACTAATGTAAAAAAAAATGCATTTGACCACAAGGAAGAGAATGAACACAAGTGGTCGCTATTATGTATAACTGGCTTGTCGAGGAACAAAAGTACGAAGCGTAAGTTATAAGCGAGTTCAGAGACATGCAAAAGTAGTATGTTTAAATATAAACACCAAAGAATGTGGAGCTTGTATATTTAAGGAACACATAGATAGACAAAAAGAAGACACCAGTCGCATTCGCCTGATGGATATGGATTTTGCAATGGCCTTAAATGGCTTCTATAGATGAAATTGTTATTTTTTAAAAAAGTATTGAAAGTAATATAAAACCTCAAATAACATCATTTGTTGTTCTTTAGATGCATACAACGATTTTCATGATCTTAAAAGATTTTTGGTAGAATTTTATGAATGGGGGCGCTTAAACGATAAATTAGTTGTGATTGAAAATAGCTACATAATGAACAAACTCGGAGGAAAATTTTGTATTTTACATTCAGAATCAAGTCTTCAATTTTTTTAAAGTACCAACACAATAAAATCTATCAAAAAACAAAAATACACAGTCACAAGTTGTGAATAATATTTCATTTTATTAACGAAATACACAGTCCACATGATGTCAGTCAATTTTTGTAAAAATATTTCATTTTATTAACGAGCACCAACATATTAGAATTTATAAGTATCAACATACTAAAATTAATGAGCACTAAATAGATGAAAAAGAAAAAGACTTGACGAGCACCATAACATACTACACGTGTTCACAAGTGTACATCCAAAATAGTCCTAACATACTAAAATTGATAAACAGTGACTTGTTATCTTCTTTAAATTTTTACATGATATAACTAGTGTGTAATAATGTCTTTCATGATAACTGAAATATTCGTTTGATCTAGTAACTAGAAGGGATGCATTAGATTTCAAACAGAAAATAGAGAGTGAGTGATCAATGTTACAGGACATAAGCAAATTATCAAGGAACAAAAGTATCAAGCGTAAGTTACAAAACGATACCAAAGTTGAAGAATATGTTAAAATAGCTTGTTTAAACATCATGTGGAGCATACGTACTGATCGATCGCGTAAACCAATTGAAAGTAGAGGTCGCTCGGAAAACAAACTCATTTGGCTTCATGAATCATGTGATGGCCTTAGATGGCTTCCAAAGAGAGCATTGTGAGACTTTTTTGGCCAAGATTGAAAGTGAGGTAAAACTCTAAATATACATCATTTGTTGTTCCTTCAATGTAAATAATGATTTTCAAGATTTTAAAATTTTTTTGGAAAAATTTTCAAAATGGGGGAGCTCGAAAGATAAGTTGGTTGTAATTAGAAACAGTTATGACATTGATCAACTTCAGAGCGAGTTTGGTAGCGTGATGCCGATTGAAAGATATATATATCAGCCACACGGTCAAAATGAGGCAGTGAAGTATGCAAGCCATATACTTAATCATCAATACAAAATACTAGTCTCATAACTGGTGATGGTTGATACAATTTTTAGAGCATACGATAATTATTTTAATTATTTTTTCTCAAATAATTTTAAAAATGATTTATAGATTAATTTTTTAAAACAATATTAATAGGATGGGTCGACACAGTGAATATGAACTTAATTGATGACAAACGCCGAAATCAGAAAATGGTGAGTTTGGTATTTACGTTTAAATATTACGTTTAAATATTTTTTAAAATTCTTTAAGCTATTTTTTTTTTTTGTGTTGTTGTGTAGGTATGGTGGAGATGTTGAGGGGAAGTGTAAGGTAAGTAGAGGAGGAAGATAGTTATCTTTAGCTTATCATTTTATTCTATGTTTGTACTTTTATTTTGGATGACTGTAATTTTATATTATCTTTTAGTTGATTATACTTGTTAGGGTATTTATATTAGAATACATTGACAGGTGATAAATTTGTTAGGATGCCACTGAATGTGTAAATTTAGTCGATAATGTTTTTTTTTAAAACCAAAAAGTGCTTTGAATGTATTAATCATTCAACTGAGCGAAGCTTTGGTCTCCTTTTGCTATCTTATGGGATTTAAAGTCTTATAAATACAAAAATATTTCATTTTATTGATGAGCACCAACATACTAGAATTTATAAATACCAACATACTAAAATTGATGAGCACTAAATAGGAGAAAAAGAAAAAGACTTGACAAGCACAATAACATACTACACGTGTTGACAAGTGTACATCTAAAATAGTCCTAACATATTAAACTTGATAAACTGTGACTTGTTATTTTCTTTAAATTGTTACATCTTATAACTAGTGTGTAATAATGTCTTTCATGATAACTTAACTCTCTCAAATAGTTCGTAGCATTCTATAATTGTGGATTTTCATAAAGAGTGGGAATATTTAATGTTGAGCAATTTGAAAAGTAATTTTTGTTTTAATATTTAAAATTTTTTCATTTTTAACAAATTTAATTTGATTAATTAATTTTTTCAGCATGATACGAAGGATACCCTTACAAATAGTCAATATAAAAAGAGCTATCTTGTTAAAAGAGGAAATGGAAAAATAGTAATAAAGAGGAAACTTAACAAGAAAGAAAAAATAAAAAAGACAATAATATGATGTTTGGAAGGACAATTAAGGGTTCTTTAATTCAAGATACTGTGAAAGTAGTGGACATTGGCAGTGGGCATTATTAACATAGGAGTTTCTGTTGGAGTGCATTTTATGCACTGCGTTGTTTATTCCCCTTGATATCGATGTTTTGCACTTAATAATAGTGATTTACTTGTACTTTATTTTTGTAGGTGCAATTCTATTGATTGGTGCTAAATTGAGCTAAAAGATTATGTTTGAGGAGGAATTGTCTTCATGGAGAAATTTTGAGCTTCAAAAGAAGTTTGTTGATAAGACGTGGGTGTGTGCTGTCAACTAAGAACCTGCAGTTTTTATTTTGACGTATTTTATCTTTTTGGTTATTTTTGTAATTTTGAATTAAATCTTTAGATAATATTTTAGATATTAGTGTTTCTATTTTTTGGGAAACTATAAGGGAGAAAAGACGTGAATTACAAAAGGGAGAAAAGACGTGAATTACAAAGGGGAGAATGCAATTGAAGAAAACCCTAGAAAATCTTTTCTCTCTTCTCCATGAGTAACTGAACTCATTTTTCTGGTTAAGGATTAATGAAGCTTTGATTGATCATTACTGTAAGATCTTTTTTATACTTTAATTGTTTTATTGCTTTTTGAGTATTTGCTTATTCTCTGAATTACTGTCATGATTATGTTTGTTAATTAGATAATTGGCCACTATTTAATTATCAACTTAATTTACTGCCAATTGAAAGATTCATGGTATGAAGATTTTGATGTTTGTAGCGAATAGCATAGCAGTGCGTTGTGTTATGAGAATAAGCAATCTAATTTAAATGAATCATCATATGTGTTGATTAGGATTTGGTCTCTCTACTTTTTCAGGCTGTCAATTGATTAAATCCTATGATTGTGTCTAGGGTTATCTATTGATTAGGGAAATTAACGGTGGTACCTTGATTATCGACTAGTTAAGGAGAGATTGGCTATTAGAGAGTCTCAATAGCTATAACTTGTCCATTCATAAGTAATAATGATTTTTGAATTTGTATCAATAATCAGTAATCGAATCAAAGCTGAGTTAATTCCTTTAACTAGAGTTTTCCCATTTTGAATTACCATTTTTAATTTGCATTCTTGTTATTTTCATTATCGTCAAAAATCCCCCAATTTTACATTTTCATTTTAAAAGGATTTAAATAATTACCGATCTCTGTAGACACGACCCTACTTAATCACTATACAAAAACTTGTTTAAAATAGGTTTTTATATTTGTTGGCTTCGACACCCATCAATTTCAGTTTTAAAGGTTGATATTTACACACTTAAAAAAAAATTCATTCTAGAAGAAGAATTAAGATGTTAGATTGTGTCCATGCATACCGTGGAGACTTTAAGAAGAGAGACAAAAATAAGGAACTTTTTATGTAAGTTGATGCGAGAATTAATTCTCACATTTTTATCATTGGCTGTTCATTTCATGAGGATAATACTTTTTAATATTTAGGCTGATACTTAGAAGAAATTTCATGTTTTTAGTGCTTAAAGCGTAAATAGTTTGTAATTAGCTATGAATACAACACAAGCCAAGTAGTGTCAAACCGATATGCAACTAGTAGGGCAATCAAACTTGAGCCATACAAATTTAAGGACAGAACCTAGGGTTATGCTAAGAAAACATTTCGATCAAAGTTGGAATGCCAAAATGATATCAGATGTTCTATGCTAATTATGATTGATACAATATGCGAACACAAGGCAGTTATTTCAAAATTATTCAAATATTTTTAATTATAAATTTTAAAATACAGATTGATTAATATTTTTTAAATTAAATTGATAGGTTGGGAAGATTTTAATTTTGGAAAAATGTTGAACAACCGATATAAAATGATCAGAAATGAATGAAGATTTGTTAAATAATTTGTTCATTTAGTTTGTTTTTTGGTAATGAATTATTTTTATTTGATGTTTTGTTTGTTTTTTTTTATAGTGAGCTATTGTATTTGTTTTTGTTTCAACATTAACGATTTATTTGATGTTTTGTTTATTTTGTGGTAGTGAAATATATGGTGTTTACGATACATATGTTATTTGTTGTTGTTTCAACAAGGGTTTATTTAATATTTTATAAAAATTTCAAGGGGTGGTTAATATCTTTTAATTTTGATGAAATAATGTTAAGTGATTTCTTGGTCCAGCTATCATTTTCAATTCCATGTGGTTTTTTCATCAATAAGGGTATTATATAAATCTTACTGGTGCATGTTGTCCAATTTGGTTTCTTTTTGTTGAAGTTAATGAGCTTTGTTGAAAAATTCTAGAAAATTGTAAGAAAAAATATCAAAGAAAAAATCTAGAAAAATCTAGATGGTAATTAAAGAATTGTCCTTAATGAAAAGCAGTGAAATTAGTGGATAAGAAAAGTTTCTAATATATGTGGTTAAAAGACCACGTAATGTAAGTTAGATTAGTTATAAAATTCTAAAAAAATTGTAAGAAAAATATCAAAGAAAAAATCTAGATGGTAATTAAAGAATTGTGGTTAGTTGGAAAAGGTGAAATTAGGGGATAAGAAAAGTCAGTAAAATGTGGTTAAAAGACCACGATAATGTCAGTTAGATTAGTTATGAATTTAAGATATGGACCATTATGTAAATGATGAAAAGTAATTGAAAGCCCTTGCAATAAACTCTACGTATCTCTGAATCTCTCCTCCTCTCATTAACTAATACTTCTATATTACCCAATAACTTTTAACATTACTCAAATACTCCCTTCTCCTAAAATATAATTATTTTCCAAATTATAATAGTTGCATAACAGCCTAAGGTTAGTTACTCAACTAGGTGTAAGATTCACCATGGCCAGCAAAAGCTCCGTCATGCCATCATTTCCTATCCTACTATTTTTTGGTGAAAACTATGATTTCTAGAGCATCGAAAGGAGGACTTACTTTAAGTCCAAAAATTATGGGACATTATTAATAGCGGGATGTCTATTCCTGAGGATACCTCTACTCTGTCTGCACAACAATAGCAACTATTGGAAGAAAAACAATAAGATGATGCGGCAGAACTATTTGCCCTTCAACAAGCAGTGGATGATACTATTTTCCAAGTATTGCTGGAGCTATTACAGCTAAGGAAGCCTGGAACATTCTAAAAGAAGAGTTTCAAGGCAACACGAAGGTACGAGCTGTCAAACTCCAATCTTTACGAAGAGATTTAGAAAATATTAAAATGCAAGAATCTGAGACCGTTAAAGATTATTATTATTGAACGGTAAAAGAAATAATAAACCAACTAAAGGCAGATGGAGAAGATATTAGTGATAGAAAAATTGTGGAAAAAATATTAATTAGTATCACTAAAAAATTCAATCCTATATGTAAACTCTTTCAGTGACAGGATTAATGGGATCTCTTAAGCATGAAAAAAAAAAAAGACTAAATAGGCAAAATGAAATCTCAGATGAGAGTATCTTTCAGTCAAAATTAAATATAAAGTCTCAAAATACAAAGAAGGAAGTAATAGAAAAGAAGGAGAAAAATTAAAAAATAAAGAAAGTCAAAATTAAAAAAAAAAGAATATCTTTAATATGGGATATGTAAAAAGACAAATCATTTAGAAGAAGATTGTTAGAATCGAGGAAAATCACAATGCCGGAATTGCAAAAAGTTTGTGCATATAGAGAAAAATTACAAGCTAAAGAAAAAATATCAAGCAAATTACAGTGAAGAAAATAAAGTGGAGAATCTCTTCTACGCTTATCACACGGCAATGGTAAAAAGAAGTGACACGTGGTACGTGGATAGCGCCTGTAGTAACCACATGATAGCAAATGAACACATCTTTCAATGCATAGACAAGTCAGTAAATGAACAAATTACACTAGGAGACGACATAGTAGTTGAAGCCAAAGGAAAAGGTACGATTACTTTCCATGCAAATAAAGGAGAAAAATATATGAATAATGTTTTTATTCGTTCTAACGGAGCGGCGTAGCGGAAGCAGAATTGATTGGATAGAAAAACACTAGATATCGTTCTAGTATGGGCCAAGCCAACACGATTAGCCTACGCTCTAATCGAAGCGAGATTAGATCCGTTCTAATCCAAATGACTCAATGAGATTTTTAATAACACATAGATGACGCTCTAATCCAAACAACTCTACAAGAGAGATTTTAATAGATAATCCCAAAGGGAATTATAAAGGAGAATTTTATTGAATAATTGAAGTTATGAAAACAATAACAAGACCTAACCTGATGTAGGACGTTATTTTAGTTATTTTAGGATTCTGGAATTTTATTTTCTATTTTAATTAGAGTCGATTAAGGAATGTGTCTTAGTATTTTATTTATATTATAATTGTGATTTAGTTTTCCTTTTTGAAATGGGTTTACTCTATTATAAATAGAGAGGTCTTGTTATTGCTTTTGATATATAATCCTAGAGGGAATTATAAAAGAGGTATTTATTAATTGATCAAAGATTCAAGTTACAATAATAAGACTACTCTATTCATAATAGAGTAAACCTACTTTTCTAAGCTAACTCAAAAAGGGAAACTAAATTATAATTATAATAGAAATAAAAGACTAAGACACGTACCATATTGGACTCTAATTAAAATAGAAAATTGACTCTAATTAAAATAAAACATCTTAAAGTAACGTCCTACATCATTATCCCCCTCTTAAAAGAAAACTCATCTTTGAGTTTATCTAGAGGATAGAACTTGTGGTGGAGCATCAATGCATCTTGAAGCTTGAACTTGTAACCTTGCTCATCAATCTTTCTCAAAACTTTAAAGAATTTATACTTCATCTTTTCCTTGATCTTGCTAGTCACTCTGCAAAAACATGAAGTCTTGTGCGAATGAATTACTTCCAAGTCTCTCAAGTCTTTGGCCAAATCTTATTCAATGCTCTCGCAAAATTAACTTCATATTTGCAGCTAAATCTTTTTCAAGAATAATCTTCTTGTCCTGAACATGGATAGGCACAATCATGTTAATCATTACTGGGGTCTCTTCAACTTGATTTTGCTGCACAAACTCGATCGTGCTATTAGTCTCAATGTGTAAACCAAGAGTTGGTTGTACGTCTTCTTTAAAAATCTTAGATAAATTGATAATCTCATCGTCTTGAAGACTTGTCTTGTCCTCTAAAGAAATATCATGCACAATCTCGCTCAAATTATTAGATTGGAATTCTAGCATCTCAATCGAGTCTTCTTTCTCAACAATTGATGAACTCATTGGTACATAATTAGGCACAATCATACTTGAATTCTTGATTAAATATTCATCAATTCTTTTAAACACATCATCTAATTTTCTTTGATATTGTGTTTTGATTTGCAACTCAATTTGGTCAAAATGAATTGTATGCTGTAAAGTGTTGATAGTGTATGTAGGCATCATTTGTTGAATTTGTAAACCAAGTCCCCTCACAAATCTTGTAACTGTATCCTTTTCAGGTTAATATTTCCATCCATAAAATTGTTAAAACTCAGAAGCATAATCAGTAACTTATCTCGTATGTTGATGTACCAAACAATAACTAAGAGTAATGAATCTCGATCTCAACATTCGCTTCATACGTCTCCGGTAATTAATTTTAAAATGAATTTTAAAAAGTAATCTATGCACTCTAGTCCACCATTCTAAAGCACTTCATGTTAATAAAAAGTCGACTACAAATTGTATTTGATCATACTTTGGCAATCTAATTATATATTCTTGATATACCTTATCTAATCATGAAATAAAATATTCAGGACTGTAATTTCCATCAAGCTTCCACAACATGATGCCCTTTGAATATTTCAATCAGAAATATAAAGGTAATGGCGAAACTGTAAATAATGATCAACTCTCGAGTTTGGTGTTGTCGACGGCTAGTAGCTGTGATTGAGACCAGGTTGAATTTGAAAGATATAGTGGTGAGGAACACGATGGTGGCCATGGTTTGGCTGGATTCGCGGTGGTTTGGTCGGAAAATTGATTTGAAGTAGCGGTGATTTATTGTGGTGAGGTGGTGTTTTGTAGTGGAGATTCCAACAATGATTGGTCACGATGATGGTTGGGTTTTGGTTGGTGAAGACTGGGGATTTGTGTGGTTGTGGTGATCGACGGTGATAAGGTCCGATGGTAGAGATTTTTGTGGTGGAAGCCAGGGGCTTGGGTGGTTCACGCGGTGGCTGCACAGCTGATCAAAGGCGGGGGCTAGTCTGGTTTCGGTCGACGGATGACAATGATTCTGGTGGTGGGTTGAATGGCGGTAGTGGTCGACGGGATGGCGGCAGCTAGCGTTTCAATTTTTTTATTTTTTTTTGGTTTTTTATTTTTATTTTTTGATGGATTTGGTAGAGATAGACGTGGGTACTCAGAAAAGTTGTGTGATTGGCACATAACCGCTTTGATACCAACTGACAGAGCGAGGTAATGGAAGCAGAATTGATAGGGTAGGTAACACTATATATCGTTCTAGTACTGGACCAAGCCTACTCGATTAAGTTACGCTCTAATCAAAGCGTGATTAGATCCATTCTAATACAAATGACTCAATGTGATTTTTAATAACGCTTTAAGCGATTAGATGATGTTCTAATCTAAACGACTCTACAAGAGAGATTTTGATAGATAATCCCTGAGGAAATTATAAAAGAGGTATTTACTAATTGATCAAAGGTTCAAGTTACATTAATAAAGCCTCTTTATTTATAGTAGAGTAAACTAACTTCCCTAAGTTAACTCAAAAAGGAAAACTAAATCATAATTATAATAGAAATAAAAGACTAAGACACATATCATATTAGACTCTAACTAAAATATAACATTCTAAAACAACGTCCTACATCCTTAACTAAATATACTAATAACATAATTATTTTATGGTGGATAGCCACCATTGATTAATGATTACACAATATGAATAATGTTATGAGAAAATAACAGAAAAGGAAAGTCAATTTTAGAGTTTTGTCTGGCAATTAAATGGCTGATCAAAGCATTCAAATGGAGTGCAGAAGCAAGAGTAGAGTGAAGAAAAATAAAGAGGCTTAACTAAAGAGTGAGAGACTTAAAAAAAATTAGGGCGACTCTCCTAATTTTATTTTACACTTAATCATTTTGTCTTATTATTATTTAAATTTGCAAAACTAACCTTTATATTTTAAGATTTTTAAATACATGCTAAACCACTAATATACTATAAATAAAATTACACAATTGTTAAGAAATTTTTAAAATAAAATTAAATAAAAGGTAAGTGGATATAGATCAGGATCTAGATATTAAGATAAATTCGAATTTATTTCAATTCCACTTTAAATTTGTGCATCAATATCTAAATCCATTCTAGACCGATCCAAATTCAGATCACGTGGATCTTGGATCATATCCCCATCCCTAACTTATGTCTCTCGAATCCAGCATTTTGTCTTGATTAATAAATATAAAAAAAAAATTATGTCTCTCCCATTTTATTCTCAACCGACCAGTGAAATTATGAATTCAAACAATAATCAGAATTTTGAAACTTAGAATTCAGAATTCAAGACTTTACAAAATTTAGAACTTAAAACTTAAAAAACAAAATTAAGAATATATGTACCAATAAAAATAAAGTAGGAGATAGACAGATAAATTAAAATAAAAAAAACCCATAAACTTGGGGATAAAAAATAGAAAAAAAAATTAATGATAATCGGTGGTTGGAGTTTGTCAGACGGCACGTGGTAGAAATCTCTAAACTCTGGAATGTCTAAAGTACTCCAAGGCCTTTTGTCTCTCGGAATTTTGGGTGGTAAAAATAACTATCCAGACTGGAATTGAATCGAACCAGGTCAATATGGCTGGATAATATCTTAATCGGAGATGAGGATGGGTCGATTTCGGACATCACTTGAAAAGTTTGGGTCCAGTCCGAAACTTGAATTTTTTTTTAAAAAAATTATTATAAAATATATATTATTTTTAATAATTATATGATAGCACCATGCCTCAGATATCTCAATACTCAGGTACCACAGATCTAGCTGAGCACGCCGAGCTATACCACGACCAGATGCTTATCAAGGATGTTAACAAGAATGCTATATGTAGGATGTTTACACACCCTCACCGACCCTGCCAAATCTTTGTTTCAATCTCTGAAGGCAAGTAGCATATCCTCGTTAGACCAACTACTAACTAAGTTTATTCATAAATTTCGTTATGCTTCATCTCAAGATATGTCTTCTAAAATTGCTTTCATCGAGCAAGGCGAGTCCGATCCTCTGGCCAAATATGTAAGTCATTTCCATCAAGAAGTGTGCATACCAGTGCGTTTGGTCACCAATACACCTTGACTTACTTTGAAAGAATTTCTGGTTATGAAAGTTGTGGCTTTCCTTTCAAAAGCAACGCCTCTTTCCATGTAGGGAAGCCCATTCTCAAGCTTTGTAATAAATTGAAATGGATGAGAAATGCCAATTGAAATGGCAAGAAGACAAAGTGGAGGTCATGAAAAGCAAGGGCAAACTTAAGAAGTTAGAGGTACCCTAACCGAGGGTACCTTGGGCACAAAGTCCACTGCAACTGCCTTTACGCGGATGAGGGTACAATGCACCTGGTGTACCCTGCATACAACCATTTTTCAAACTGCCACAACCACAGTAGAGAGAACCACTATAAAAACTTCGTTATGAATCTTATCACCCTTTTAAATTGATCTTCAGATCAAATCTTTTATCAAATTCGAGATAGTGGCTTACTTTGCCCACCATGAAGTGTAGCCTGAAGTATTGCGAATTTCACGAGGATTTCAGTCATAGCACTGCCAAATGCTTCATTTTACGTGAAGAAATCAAAACTCTGATTTTCAGTGGGTACCTCAAGGAGTTCATTGTAGATATGAGGCAGGTTTAGAAGTCTTTGGATCAAGACAAGGCAAGCACATACCTGACTCCAACTTGAACGTGAGGCACCCAAGGGAGCCAAGAAAGAAGTTAATGTTTGAATGATCGCAGGCGAACGTACTTTAGCCAGCCAATCCAGAAAAGCCATAAAAAATTATGGTAGGTCATCATTGCCAGCTGCCATAATTGGCAAGAAAGTCAATTTCACTCACCATGGTGAATCTTAGGTACCTCGCCATCCCATCCTAATTATTTTAAGGGAGAAAGATGCTGTGGGGATCTCATACCCCTATGAAGATGCCTTAGTCATAACATTAAAAGTTACAACTGGAAAAGTGGCAAGAATACTGGTGGACATTGATAGCTCTATGGACATTGTCTTTAAGAACGCCTTAGATCAATTGTTGATTGAATCACCAAAAATACTCCAAATGATACACCACTTATTGGTTTTTCCGGGGATATTGTCATTCCCAAATGCATCATTACATTGCCTGTTACCATTAGTAAGTTACCCAACGATGTCATCTACATGATCGACTTCCTCAACATGGATCACTCGGGTGGCTATAATATCATTTTAGATAGGTCATTCCTAGCAACAATCAAAGCAATGATTTCCAAGTATTACCCTGCCATGAAGATTCCAATTGTCATGGGAGTTATCACTACAAAGCAGATCATAAATCAGCTTGAGGTTGTTATTCTGTTGCCTCTAAAGTGAGTTTTTAGATTGTTTCTAATGCTCAGTTGAAGGAATACCTTGCCAGAAAGAGATTATTGCCACATAGGGTATCCGTTCACCTAACTAAATGAGCACTCATTAGAAGATGAAGAGCTATGCACAGGAAAACCTTACAATCAATCTGTCCATCAAATGAGCAAACGAACTCATCAATGGAAGTTGATATAGTGATCTCCAAGGTACTTGGGGCACCCCATGATAACCAACTAGACTCCATAGGTGAACTAGAGGTACCTTTGGATCCCCATATAGTGAAAGAGGAAAAACGAGGAACACTAGTTGAAGATCTTATTTCTATTGTGATCAGCAATGATGATCTAACGAAGACTGTTCAAATTGGTTCAAACTTCCCTGAAAAGCATTGGGAGCAGCTTGTCAACTTCTTGCTAGAAAACCATGACGTGTTCGCTGGTCCCACGTGGACATGCCAGGTATCGACCCTTCAACTTCTTGTCATAAGCTCAATGTTAACCCATATCACAAGTCTGTTAAGCAAAAATGCCAAACTTTCAACTAAGAGCTATATGATGCAATTGAACAAGAGGTAGATCACTTGTTGGCAATCGGGCTCATCAAGGAGGCCACATACCCTGACTGGGGAGTCGAACATCATCCAGTTAAGAAGTTTAATGGGAAGTGGCGTATGTATATAGACTTCACGAATTTAAACAAGTCTTGTTTGAAGGATAGTTTATCGCTTCCCCGAGTAGTCACAAGATGCTTAGCTTCATGGACACATTCTCCAAGTACAACCAAATCCCAAGTACAACCCCAACTAAGAAAAGAAAGCTTTCATCACCAATCGTGGATTATATTGTTACAAGGTTATGTTGTTCGGTTTGAAGAATGCTAGGACTACCTGTCAATACTTAGGTAACAAAACCTTCAAGAAATAAATATGATGCACTATGGATGTGTAGATCAATGACATCATCACAAAATCGGAGCACGCCTGTGACCATATAGGGTACCTTAGAGACACCTTTAATGTTTTGAGAAAGCATAAGATATGCCTCAACCTTGAAAAATGCTATTGGATTTATGGTGCAGCAGCGGGGAATTAAGTCTAACCCCAATGAAATTTGTGCAGTTCTCGAATTAAAATCGTCATATATCATTAAAGAAGTGCAGAGCTTGGCAAGCCGAGTAGTCGCCTTGCCACTTTATCTCCAAGGCCACGGATCATTGTATGCCCTTTTTCAAAGCCTTGAAAGTGGCAAGTAGCTTTAGTGGACTATCGAATGCAAGGATGCTTTCGAGCAAAAGAAAGACTACCTCGTTTATTCACTATTACTCGCCAAACCTAAGCTTGGGGAGGTGTTACTGTTGTACCTTACAATGTTCAAGCACGTCAGTTCTATACTACGTAAGGAGGATGAGGATGGGACATAGCAACCTATTTATTACATCAGCAAGGCTATGGTTGATGTGGAGAAGAGGTACCCGACCTCTGAAAAATTGGTCGTAGCACTGGTTATCTCCCCTAGGAGGCTTAAGCCATATTTCCAGGCTCACATCATTGCATTCTTCACAAATCTCTCTCTCTGACAAATCCTACAGAAATTGGATATGTCCGGAAGGCTTCTCTGTTGGTCTTTTAAGCTGAGTGAGTTTGATATCATCTTCAAGCCTCTTTCGGCCATCAAAGCTCAAGCCATTACCGATTTTAAAGTAGAATTCGTCAATGACTCCAAGAGTGAGGGAATCTTAGGGTACTAGAGTGAGGCCTTACCAGCTGAAGAAAAAGAACAAGTTTGGGAGATATATGTGGATGGCTCTTCAAATTCACATGGAAGCGGTGTAGGACTGATCATCATCAACCCAAATAAAAGTTATGTTATGCATTGCAATTCTGATTCAAGGATTCAAATAATAAAGCCGAATACGAAGCTGTCATAGTCAGGTTAAGAATGTCAAAGGCGTTAGGAGCAAGAAGAGTCCATAAAAAAAACTACTCTTAGTTGGTGGTTGTTTAGGTTGCCTCAGTGTATTACGGTAAGGGAAAAAACATGAAAAGGTACCTCAAAAAGACCGGAGAGATGATGTCTCAGTTCAGTAAAGTCAAAGTGGAAAGGGTACCAAAGTTGGAGAAAGGCGAAGTTGACAATTTGGATAAGATGGCATCCTTCAGTGCATGGTCATATCATGACAGAGTATGTTCCTACTCCTAATGTCATTTTTCTAGAGCCAAGAAAGGTGAGATTGCTGTACACGGGGCAACCATAGATGGAACCTATCATGAGGCACCTCAAAGATAGAGAGTTGCCTGCAGATAAAGATGAAGCTAAAAGACTTAAGTATAAGACTGCATGATATTGTCTTATTCAGGTTACCCTATATCGAAGAAGGTTCACTCTCCCTTATCTGAAATATTTGGGAAGTGATTAGGCCGAGTATGTCATAAGAGAGATACACAAAGGAATTTGTAGCAATCATTATGGAGCATAATTATTAGCACAAAAAGCCTTTTGCTAAGGATATTACTGGCCTATAATGTGAGAGGGTGCCAAGAAAATGGTAAGAAGCTACGAAAAATGCTAGAGACTCGCCAGGGTACCCCACCTATCCTTAGAAAAATTAACGGTTATGTCTTCTCCTTGGCTTTTTGTTGTTTGGGATAAAGATCTGATTAGTTCAATATCAACTACGAGGGGACAAGCAAAATACGCCATTGTTGCGGTGGACTACTTCACGAATTGGGCAAAAGTGGAACCGCTAACAAGTATTACAAAGAGGAAAACCATTGAGTTCATTTGGAAGAACCTCATCTATAGGTGTGGCATCCCCAATGCCATAGTTAGCGACAACGGGAAGTAGTTCGACAATGAAAATTTTTGTAGCTTCTGTTCAGAACTTGGGATAGACAACCATTTTGCTTCCCCAACTCATCCACAATCTAACGGGCATGTTGAAGCTATCAATAAGATTATCCAGGGTATCTTAACGAAGAAGTTGGAGGAAAGACAAGAAGCATGGGTATACGATTTGCCCATTATTCTTTAAGCCTATCAGACTACCTAGAATATCTCTACTGGGGAAACGCCATTTTTTCTTACATTCGGGACTTATGCTGTGATACTAATGGAGATCGAGATACCCTTCTATAGGACTGCAAACGTTGATAAAGCGGAGAACACTTTTTTGATCGCATTCAGTCTTGACCTCGTAGTAGAAAAAAGAGTTAGAGCCAATTGAGAACAATGGTATACCAACACTGCATCTCGGGTCTATATAATAAGAAGTTAGGCCCTGGATACTTCAAGAAACAAGATTTAGTCCTACGAAGGTTAACTCAGAACACTATGTACCCTATGACGGTTCTTTTTTAGCAAACTGGGAAGGACTGTACTACATGGATAAATCGGTGGGATATGGTATGTATAGGTTACTTCACATTGACAGAACAATTGTGAAGCACCCTTGGAATGCTGTAATGCTGAGAAAATACTACTAGCAATAGAACAGTATCTTAACCTTTTTTGTTTACCTTATCTGTTTTTTTAATGCTTGTCCGTTTGTAATATGTGGTCGGCTATGTGAGGTACTCAGGGCACCCTAAACTGGTTACTTGTAGTTTTCAATTCCTTAAGTCTCTAATGACAAGAGCGGGGGATCTTAGGATCCCACATTCTCCTTAAGATAACAAAACAGTGTTATGTAATGATCCACGCTTCTGTTATCTATAAATGCATTTTCTTTTTGCCTTTCAATATGGAATGTGGATGAATAGTTTGAAATGTTGTTTAGCTTGAAGATGATTGCCATTAATTTAACTCCATATCTATTATTGTATAATATTTATTATGACACAGCGTAGTGTTAAGAAATCGCCTTATTACAGAGTAAGCAGGGATACCTGACCTGTCCTAATCACGATAATCCACTTAAGGTTAGAGCCAGTAAAATGAACATAAAAAAAATCAACACAACTTTTCAGAGCAATTATGAAAATGCAGTTATTTGAATGAAGAGAATGAAGGTAAAGAAGACCCGAGGGCAAAGTATACAGTCGTACCCTATCATCACGAGGATCCGTTAAGGTGTGTATATGCCCACACCTCTATTCTCTTGCCGCGGAAAGTAAAGGATAAACATTTAAAAAAATAAATGATAACGAGAGCTGAATGTCTAAAAGAAAAGATGCAGGCAAGCAACCACCTCTATTATTATCTATCTTATTAACATTGATTCAAAGTGAATGGCGAAATATGAGATTTTTTACCATTTCACGAAGAAGGGGCCAAAAAGGTCCCAAAAAATGCTTTGGAAAAGCAGGAAACGAATTTGTTATCTGTTGTTGTTACGCTAATTGTAAATTTTCATTCTTAATCAAAATGTCATGATGATCCTGTGATTATTGATTATTTGTTGAGATTCATTATAATTTTTGTAAGATATGCAACAAATATGTCTAGGTAAATCGCCATACACTTAATGAGATCAAGTTAACGGGTGCCTGGGGTACCCTATTTCAGTGAAACACTTCTCAAATACACGAAGAGGTACCCAAGAAATCTCTTAAATACTTGCTTTGTTAAATGTCCATATACAAGGCTACAAATGGTAAAGTTAATTGACACGACTCAAAAGTGTATTACTCCCAAGTATAAGAGTGTCTTGTTATAATATAACCTAGTAAGTCCGAGGTCGAACCACAGGGAAAGGATTTAAATTTATTTATTTTAATTTATCCAAGAAAAGAAAATAAAAATAAAATATATGTAGATTAATTTTTAAATGAAAATATGAAATTAAATTAGTTAGGATTTGGATCCACTCTTAGTATTAAATACAATCTAACAAATTCTTTTGATCATTTTTATTTAGATTTATTGCCCAAAAGATTAATTATATAAATTATCATTATTTTTCAATTAATTTTAATATAGATTAAATACTTAATGTGCCAAAATTCAATTTGTCTACAATAAGTCAAAATACAATTTTGCCGTAATTTATATTAAGATATTAAGAATTTATTGTGCCAAACTCCATTGTTTGTCTACAATAAATCAAAATTCCAAAATATAAAATATGGGTAGAATCAAATTGAAAATAATTTAATTAATATAATTAAAAATAGAATTTGATTAAATCATATTTATTTTCTAAGAGTTTCACCTTACCCTAACTATAATTATTTAGCTAGACATAATTGAAATAAAAATAAGCATTAAAACTAAATTATACATAATTAAAAGAAATAAAAGCAACTAAAATTGGAAATAAAACTAAATTTATTTATAAAAATAATTACGAAAAATATTAAAAACACAACTAAAATTTTATTAATATAAACTAAAGAGAATTTAGGAGAAAATTGGAGAAGAAGAGCTCTCCCAATACATGAAAATGAGGCTATATTTATAGGAAAATTCGTTCATAATTCAATGCTTTGCGGTCCATTATAAGCTTTATGTATGCACTCCACACAACCATTAGATCAAGATCTGAAGGCTGGTCAAACTTTAAAAGTCAACATGACACGTGGCATCATTTGAAGCATCCGATTTGGTCAAAGAACGGTTGAGATTTGGTGGGTTAATGGGCAGATCGGGTCAACCCAAATACAAAGGTTCGGATCCTCCAACCCAACTCACCAACCATAGCCACGTGGCACGATCGTAGTCATTGAATTATGAACGGTTGAGATTTGGTCAAAGTTGACAATTATCCAGTGCACTCATATCTATCGTAAGCTCATTCTTTTTTATCCAATAGTATGCTGCCACATCATCGGTCAATGCCATGTCAGTATACTGTATATGTGAACAAGTACGTAACGGGTGAATAGTGCCGCCTACATGAACATCCCTATTTCAAGGTTTTCGGACTTTGAAACAATCTTCTTTGAATACACGAAAAGTATTATTTTACCTAATAAACACGCAAAAATACATAATATCAAATATTTAAAATCTTAACTAGAAATTCATAACATATTACCTAATTACAAATATAAATTATAACATAAGCACAAAATACCATTTAATCACTAGATAAAAATACAATTTTTAACACTAATCACTAATCGCACACCAAGCCAAGCCTATCATAGAAGTTCAATAGACTCAGTAGAAAGATTGCTAAAGCAACCTTGTGAGAGAAAACAATCTAAATACATAAAAATAGAAAATTATAACACAAGAATGAGAGAAAGAGTTTCAAAGAGATCATTCAAAGAGTTCGAAAAGAACACCTTCTCCGCCATTTTCCTGGACAAGTGGGTCAACAGGGTTCCAAAAGTAGCAGAGGTGTGAGCTTCAAAGAAAAGACTGTCTGATGAGAGCTTTGGCTGGGTTACGTTGGATACACCCAGTGACCTGTATGGGCTACTGGATTGGGGTGTAGGGGATCCCCTCTTGTCCTCGATCCCTTTAGGATTGCCACCTTGCTTACCCACTTCTCTACACAGGGCACCACCAGCCGTAGATCTGCACTCTATACTTCGGTCATAATATGGGCAAAAGCATCGCTGGCCATCTTCTTTTCTGGGAAAGCAGACCATCGTATGTGGCTTTCAGCTCGTTAAAATCTTTATTCACTTGAGCTCTTTCCGTAGACAGATTGTCGCGGTGTTCCTTCAATGCATTATTCTCTCGAAAAATATTCTCCTCTCGAGACCTATGACTTTGTAGTTCACCTTTTAACTTTTCAGTTTCTGACTAGGCAATAACAGTAACATCGAGGTCTTAGAGACAATAACTCAGGAGGAAAGTCGACTGCGATCAGTAAGAGATGTTAAAAAAATGAGAGAGAAAGAAGAGAAAGAGATAGAGGAAGAGGGAAGGCAGTTTCTAACCTTAGGAACTCGTGTGGTCAGCCCAAAGGAGGGTAGGCGAGGTACCTCTTTCTTACTCAACCATCCATAAAGGCAAACCAAAATTGCCACGTGTTGTTCACAATTCTTCTATGAGTTTCTTTTGCCTCAAACACTTTCACCATAAAGAAACTAAGGTGATGTTGTTTGGAGAAGAAATAAAAAACTGGTAAAAGATCGCCACGTGTCAATATGGAATTTTATAACGATAAAAGTCACCAAGAGAAAATATATCAACCTATGCTGGTGCACCAAGTAATCAAAATGGTACGTCGGATACACCACATAAAGGCAAAAATGATAAAGAAAGTATCATTTCTGTCAGTTGCTCAAAGAGTCACTATCACCAAAAAAGATTGATTGATTCTTTAGCAAAGAATAAGGAATTAATAAAAGAATATTGTGTTGAAAAAGAGGGGATAGCAGGCTATCACAATTGTAAAAAGGGCCAAAAATAGCTCATTAAGACAGTTGGGACCATTTGTTCTCAACTGCCATGCCTACAACTGCTGAGCGGCCTCTGCATAGGCACACGAGACCACCCATCAACGCCTAACATATGTATATGTGAACAAATCATGAAAATAACATCCAACTTATTCTCCAAGCATATTCTAAAGGACCCAAACGGTCATATGAGCAAAATGGCAGAAATATCCTTGCCACAGCAGCAAAGAATGCCAATGAAAATGCACTAAAAGCATGGCAGCTAGGTTACTCCATATAATGATGCTCAGGTTCTATTTTTCTTATTCATTAGAAAACACACACCCCACAAAGGTTGAGGCTTTCTTCAGCCTCCATCCACTATTGTTAAGAGCTTACAAGCTCTTAATGACATAAATAGCCCTAAAACTGACTTGAGCATTGGAGTGTGGTCGCCGACCACTGCCAGCTCCAGCTCTAACCTCTTTTCTCTATTTTGATTAACAAAGGTCTTGAAGCCAACTCTGTCCATATCCAAACTCCATTCCAACCACCTCATTTCTTCCATTCTTCCTCAAGCTTTTTAGAGGATCAAAACAGGCAGCACACCCCGATTTAGCTAGACACCATGTCACCTTAATACAAATTTATTGTATTTAGCTAGGTTTTTGTTCCTTTTTTTTTTCTTCACCCTAAAATCTAGTTAAAACAGTATATATAATTACAAATTTATATTGTCCCTCTTGACGGTTCGTCGAATTTCTCTTAGATGGACAGTTGTGAATTGTTTTGTTTTATTTATTTTGAACTTCTTGCTTGTTCTAGCAATGTGTTAAATTTCTTTAATTCTTTTTTCAAAATTGATTGATGAGATTTATGGAATAATTATGCTTAAATAAGGAACTAGGCAACAGTAAAATACCATTACTCGTTGTTGGTTAATTTTGCAATGATTTTTCCTGTGAAATTTCTATTAAATTATGCTCAAATTTGTGAGGAGGAGAATCAAATCATGTTATGTATTTGTTAAAGTAATGATAAGATTAATACGTATTTTAAGAAGCTTTATATGTAGTTTTATGATAGTGAAGTTGTCAATGCTAGATGTTGAAATTGGGGTTTGGAAATTATATTCTAAGAAAGTTCTAAATTATCTTAAATATACGAAGTAGCCTTAAGTGATAGCAACTTAATATTGATTACATAGAGAATTGCTCATTGGATTCAATGGACCAATTGGGAGAAGAAAGAAAATTATAATTAGGGGTGTCAAAAATACCCGTCTGGCCCGGACCTGACCGAACCCAGAGCCGGGTTGGTCCTAAGCACCACTTGATAAGTCTGGGTTCCGACCCGAAACCCGAATTTTATTAAAAAATTATAAAATATATATTATTTTAAATAACTATATTTATTTGACCTATCTATTAAATATATGTAAAATTTTAAACTTTTAAAGTTCATATTTTCATGTCCAATTTCAATAAAATAAATTTAAAAATTATAAAAAAATAAAAAAGCATACATATATAACATTTTAAAATATAAAATTCAGGTATAAAAACCTAGATTAAAAAAATCCGATTCGGTGATAAGTTTTTTAAACCCAACCTATCTATCTAAAAACTATATCTCGATTAGGTCCAAGCATTGCCATACGCAGGCCTGGACTCTAGTTTTTCCATCCCAATGTATATAAAGAATAATTTTTTAAAAAAAAATTTAAATATGGGTAATTTTGAAAATCCTTAGAATTAATTGAAAAATGGGGATAATGAAATAAGTTGAGGGCTCAATATCACCACTCTCTAATGATTGAGGTTTTTGAAAGAAATAATGAAGGTAGCATTTATTTTTTATATTGGAGTGGGAATCTTGGGATTGAGAGTGAGAGTAAATTATTTACTTATACTGGAATGGGAGTATGGAATCGAAATCATAATCTAATTTATATGTTTAATTTATCTTGGATTAGGAGTAAATGGTTTCAAATTACAATTTTACTTTTATTTAAAGAATTGTAGGTTTTAATTATAAAATTAATAAAAAATATTTTTAAAAAATAAAATATTTATTTTATTATATTTGTAAATTGATAAGAATTATTAATATTCTTAATTATGTAAATCATGATTTTTTATTAATTTTAATTTTAATTTTGTAAATTAAAAATGATTGATAAGAACAACACAAATGAAACATTATTATTAATAATATAGTATAAAATTAATATTTTCTTAGAATAAACTATTTATTGTTATTAATTATTAATATTAAATAAATATAATACAATTATTTTTAAATAAATATAATAATATTATATTTTCAAATAAAGATAGTATATAATAATATTGTTAATTCTCTATGAATATACTAATATTATTATTATTATTATTATTAGTATTAAGTAATTTTAACTTAGAATCAATGTAAATTATTATTTTTAACTAAATATAATAATATTATTATTTAAATAAATATGATATTATTTATTTTATTTTATTAAATATAATTATATTAAATTTAATAAATAAATAAAAAAAAGTAAAAGAGAAGAGATAGGAGTGGAATTCCATCCCCTACTCTAAAAATGGGTGAAGCTCACTGTATGAGATTCCCTCTCCCCCTTAAAATACATAAATATACAAATAAACACCGGAGTGCGAGAGAAATTCATCGCTCTTCCTCACTTCCACTCCCACTCTTACGAGTAATCACTGCGTAAACGTAGAATTCGCTAAACTCTAAAGTGTCTGAACTCCGAAAGAAGTCGAAATATTTTGTCACGCTAAATCTAGCATTTCGTCTTGATTATTTAAAAAAAAAAAAAATCTCTCGCATTATATCGCGGATTCACAGAAAGAATGCTCGCAGTTGGGTCTAGCATGCCTCCGAAATCTTCCTCAGGCATGAATTTTCCAAAAAATCACTATCGCATCTTTTTATTTCATTTTAATTTGTGATTTTGTGTTTTTAGTTTATTATTTGATTGTTCTGTTTTGTTTGTGTCAATTCAATGGTAGGTTCTCAATCTCATTGCCCGAGAAGACGAGTTTCCAGCCCGTGACGTTCTGTTCGAGCCGAAGATATGCTGCCAAAGACATCAAGTTTATTAGTCCATGTAAGGATGAAAATTTTTATAATTTGTAAAAATGATTTTAAATTGTAGAATCTCCCTTTTACTTGACAGCTTTTAATTTTATTTTATATTTTTACGATTTATTAAATAATTATTTTATTTGGTGTCTGTAAATATACAATGGTTAATGGTAGGTTGCCAGCGAAGAGTTTCCAGCTGGTGAGATTTTCTCATTTCGATTATATAATAATCTCTCTCTCAAAGATTTGTTATTTTGTTGCTTATTTGATGTTTTTTTTTTCATCAGGTTTGTAGTAGATTTAGATCTAGCAGAAACTATGCTGCCAAAGACATTGCACTGAAGCAGAATCCTAAAGTGAGCGACTTAGTGACTTTGGCTATTTCAAAGTAAAAAAAAAATGAAGAAAAAAATTAATAGCTTGTATATTTTAACAGTTAGTCCTTCATCAAAATTATCAAAATCTATATGGGCTATGTATCTTAATTGCTTTATTATTCTGGGAAATAAAATTGAAAGCTTTAAAACTGACTTGTATGGCTGTGTTTTGTGTGATTAAATTGAAACCTTGATATTGGCTATGTCACACTACTGCTATGATAGAAACAGTTGCGCTGGTTGAGATCATAGATATTAGCTCGCATGCTTATTATAATTTACATTTTGGGCTTATGCAATGCATGTGTTTTAGCTAGTTTCTTCAGTTCCATATCAATTATGTTGGATACTTGTGCTGTAGGATTGCAATATTTTAGAAACAAGTTTTCTTACAAACATTATGCAGCAGGTCAAAAGCCCTTCATGTGAACCGTATGAATATGGTGAGTGGCTCATATTTTGCAAATAAAACTTCTTTGATTTACTTTAGTGGACTATGTGCCCAACTTGTTTATAATATTAGTGATTTTGCTTATTATTTGTATGTAGCAACAAAATCTCCTGCAATGGCAATTGTTGCTCATGTGAAATTTTATTTACTTCTATGCAGGCCGTATGTGTTCTTCGGTCATGTTGCAAGCCATGTGTTTTGGAAGACACAAGATAGTGGAAGTAGTGGATGACTCTCTCGTTATGAATTCTGTGCTTTCTATCACCAAAGAAGCAGTTTTAGACCACATAAAGTCCGTAAGGCTAAGTGCGAGTACATTTGAAGAATTTTCCCATGTATACTTTTTGGGTTTGCTTTGTTTAGGAGTTGGGAAGATTTTATTGAAAATGAATAGTGAGATAACGTAATCTCACATGCCAGTGATGTATTTTCTTTTTCCGGTAAAGGTTGGAAGGATGGTAGCAAATGGGGACAAAAAGATTGGTGAGCTTCTTACCAAGGCTTTTGAGAAAGTTGGAAATGATGGCTGTTTTGTTTTCTCTGTGAGTTGCACATTGTTCCAATCCCTTCCTTTTTATTTGTTTTGAATCATTTCCTTGTTTGATTTTTCCATTTTGTCAACTCTTTGTATGAGATTGATTTGGTGTGATGTGGCTTTTATATTAGCTTTTCTTTTATCCTTTGGTACTTTATACAATTTGCCATGCACTTTGTTTTTTCTTGTTATTCTAATAGAATCAAATGAATGTGGAAAAAGAGTGAAGTACAAGAAAAATGAGGAGCTTAAGTTGATAAAAAACAGAAAGTTAAATAGAAATGGACAAAATTATTTTTACAGGTTTTATAAGATTACTTACATCACTTAACTCATTTAAACATTAAATTTTAATAAAGCATCTCTTAAAGTTTATTAGAGTGTATGGGTTTGCTTTGATAAGTAGATAAAAATTATTACTGTGTTTGAGTTTTATTCTTACTCATCCTCTTCCTATTGATCATGTTCTTTATTGTACTTTATTCTTGACGGTATCTTTAATATTATGACATATCTTCGGGCACTATTAAGGCAGCTCATTATGCAGAAAATAAGAAGAACAAGCTCAAAGCTATAAAGTTCAGCTGTGCCATATCATCAGAAGCTACCAAGCAACATAACAGCTCACTGCCAGCTCAGCTTAGTTAGTTATAATTGTTGTAATGCACTGAATGAGTGTTGTGAGAATTTAGCTAATTGTTAGACTTACTTAAGTGCAATTTGTTATGAGTAGTTGTGATTAACGAGCATGTATAAATATCAAGATGTAACTGATACAAGTTAAGAAATAAAAATTCCAGAAACAAGAAAATATTTTCTCTGAGCTTTTCTTTGTAACCAAACATCATTCTTCTTGCTTTCTTTTAGGCACTAACGAATACATCACTTAAATTTTATCCGCTTTGCCTTGAATTTTATTTGTGTTTCTGGATGGGTGGGCTTTTATAAGTAGTAAAAAATATATGAACATGTGTTTTGATGTTCTTTATTACTCTTTATATTTGTTCTATTTTCATTCTTATAAAATTTCAATTCATTCTTATATACACGTACATTACTTTTTTCTTCGGCAAAATTGTTCCAGGAATATGACCATGAATCGGGTAATGATTTAGAGTTTTTAAACCAGATGAAGCTTGAGTGGAAACCTATATCTCCTTTCTTCATCTTGAATCGGAAGAAAAAAATTGAAAGCATTTTAATAATCTATAAATCACTATGCTTTTTTTTTTTTTTAAATAATTAACTTTTGGTAAATGGTAATTAGTAATATTGGGTGCATATTGGTTTGATCTTGAAAATACAAAGGTTGTATTATTCTTGGTATTAACACACCTGTTGGTTTCTTTTTTGCCAGGTTCTGAAAAATCCGTTGGTTTTAATCTCTGAGGATACAGTTTCGTACAAGAATGTTGCTGAGCAAGCAATCAAATGGGTGGGTTATATAAGAGGATTTGTATGTAGAAAGTTTTAAGTTTATTTATTAACAATTTTTTATTGACGGATTCTTTTTCCCTCTTTAGGGACGACCTTTATTAATTGTTGCTGAGGATGTTGAAGACAAAGTTGTAGGATCTCTTATTCTAGACAAGAGTCTTCAAACTACGGTATACACACACACACACACTAAAATTAGGCAGGAGCAAGTATTTCTTCAGCTTCAGATTACTAGATAAGGTTATGAACTTGAATTGTTTTGAGTGTGTTTTGAATTGGGCGAAGGTTTATGTCGTCAAACCTTCCAAATTTCAAGAAAATAGAAATGCGATTATGGAGGACCTTGCAACTTTTACGAGTGGCCTGGTAGGTTCATTTAGAAATTTTCTCTTCATTGTGCAATATGGTGAAATACACTAATAAATGTGTGTATGTCTTTTTATTTTTAGGTTTTAACTGAAACGTATGATTTTAATTTTATACCAGAAATGCTTGGCTCATGCAAAGAGGTGTGATATTTAATGATATGTATCATAGATTCATATCATCATTGCTCTAATCTTCGAGATCAGGAATTAGTATTTGTTCAACAGGTTTGCCATTGCTCAATATATTTTTCCACAGTTTTCCAGGCTCTCCATTTTGTTTATTATTTAGTTGACATGTTCTTGTGATTTTTGTTTCAGTTGAAATCCACAATTAAATTGAGCACTTTCACTAATGAATTAGAGTTATTGAAAAGAGGCTTAAATGTCTCTCTTATAGTGCCTGCTGTGATTAAGGTTTGGGGATTTTGGTACATGTACTTCTAAGGTGTTTATTCTGGCATCTTAAGCATATATATTCGTCCGGCTCCTTCATGTATGTATCCATTTAAAAACATAACTTGTAATGATGTTTGTGGAGTTATGGCGGTGGTAATATATTATTTGTTGTACTATATATACTATTACTATTGCGATATAAGTAATGTCATACATTCTAAAATATTCATTCAAAATAAGGTGACACTTTATCATGTGCATTAAAAGAATTAGTGAAATAAATTACCTTATAACCCCAGAAAAATATTATGCATTACTTGATGATCATGCCATATATTTGTGCTGACTTTTTTGGGATATGTAGCTTTATTTTTACTAAATAATTGAAATTTTGTACTAATAATTTGAGGATGGAATTGTAGATGCCTGTATAGACAATTGCTGCTGCGGTTGGATTTGATGGTTCGTTTGTTGTTAAAAAACTACTAGAGCAAGACAATCCTCATCTTGGCTTTGGCCCAACAAGCGGTTTGTTTTTTCTTTTTTCTTTTTTTCAATGTAATGGCAACTGATCTTCTCCATACCAATGTGAGCAAGATTCGAATCTTAGACCTCTTGTTTTCAACACAAGATATAGCTCAACTAATTAGCTCTCACATAAGAGTTTTTCTTTTTCTTTTTCTTTTTTTTTTTTTAAATAAAGAAGAAAAAGGAAAACTCTAGTATTTTTCATTGTAGCTTTAGTGGTGAATTCAGTTGGATAACAATCATATTTGTTTATACCAGGTGAATTTGTAGATGTAATTTAGTCAAGAATTTATGATCATTACTTCGACTTACTATCATTGGTAAATGGTTTGATATGGCAAATAGTTTAACCTCTTAAATATCTAACAAAAGCTTGTATATCTATAAATTTTATTAGTTCTCTAATTAAACAAATACTAACTATTCTTCTTGTGTGGTGAATTTGAAGCAGTTTGTGACCTTTAGTACTTCCCAGAATTAACTAAGCATCCTTTGTTCTGCGAACACCAGTTTATTAATTCTTTGGTAACATAGACTGTGTGGGAGCATGTGACGAATAATGTTTGCGTAGGTCTATTTGGACTCTAATAAATACATTGATCATCCTTTTACTCAACACATTCATTTAAAATACCAAAATCATCCTCAACTTATGAATCTCTATTATTATGCATTTGCATTTTTTGCTTTCTACATTCATAAAAATAATTTTTGCTCCTAAGAACTTAGTTCAAATGATTGCTACTCTTGTGATAAGAATAAATGTTTTTTGTTTATATTTCAAGAAATTGCTAAAGTTGTTCGTATGAATGAATTGAAGATTTTTTTTCTTATCTCATTCCATGTGAAAATTGAGGGTTATTTCGATTGAACAGATATTTTTTCCCTCAAAAAATCTACCATCAAGATCGCAGTTGGCTCTTATGTGCTCTTATGTAAAATTTGACAATCATAGAGAAAAAAAAAATACATATTAGCAAAAGTAATTCTTATTAATTTTTACTCACTAACTAATCAAGAAAAATATTAGAGACGAAACTTTTATGAAATCAATTTTATAAGGGTTTGCCAGTTTGGTGAATCTCTTACCATTTAAGAAAGTTAATTGAAAAAGAAGGATTCAAGAAATTGATGAAATTAAGAAAAATAAAATTAAGGTTTATATTTTCTTGATTAAGGATTTTATTCAATTGTGTAAGGTTGTCCTTGGTTTCTTCTTTTTTTTTTTTTTTGGTTTTTGTAATGTGTTTTGATTTTGTAATTTTTTTCATCATTTTTTATCACGGGTTCTGATCTGTTTGATAGGTCTTCGGACGTTCAGATTTCATGAAATCTGGATTTGAACTAGAATTAATATATTAATTACATTGCTATTAATATATAAATGTCGCTATGGTCACAGTACTGAAGAATGTTACTAATGTAATAACTGCTGTTGGTGAAATGTATTTGTTCAACAAGCATCATGCCAACTGAGTCTGGGCTGCTCTTCCTAATGTCGAAGTATTTTTACATTTTTTTTTTTTGCGTAATTCTTTTTGAGGCAGCAAATCAGGATCAACCATATCTTAATCAACTTGATATAATACTTGAGAGATTCTTTTGTTTGGCAAATGCAGCATTGCACATTCTTATTTCTTTCCTTGTAGTTAAACAACATTATCTTTTCAAAAAATGATCTATATTCACTTTATTAAAATATTTGATGAATACAATATGGTATCAAGTCTTAGCCCAGACAGTGGGGGATATTGCATAATTGTAGGCTTGCAAAGACATAGTTTATTCTTGTACCTGTCAAAATAAATTGTATGTTCCTTGTTCATATTTAATGTTCCCCGGACGTGGATGAGCTACTAACTATGAATTGTCTAGTCCTGAAAAGATGATTGGTGTGGTTTATAAGTTATTATATATTTCCAAATATTTTTAATGTCTCCACAATCCCATCATTTCTCGCTATATTATATGTACATAGAGTTTAAGTTTAGTTATTAATTCTCTCAAAAAAAAAGTTTAGTTATTAATTATTAATTATTATCATGACCAAAAAAAATTAAATAGACGTGTTCCCATGACCCATGAGAATAAAAAGGACGGATTTCTAGTTTCCATCATTAGTCAATTTTCAAAATGTACAAATAAAAAAGAATGGTAAAAAGAACTAAAAAAACAACTGAACACAATGGTCCCCACTACCATTTGTGAACACCTTAACACAAAAAAGAAAGTAATGAAACCTTCGACAAAAATGATGGGATTGTGAAGGGTGAAGACAATAAAAAAATATTTATTCAAAGGGCGATTAAAAAATATTTGAGTTTTAGGCAAATTCATACTCATTTAAAAATAATTAATAATTTATTAATTATATGCTGTATAATATAAAATTAATTAAATTAGAAAAAAAATAGGGACAATACTATTGAAAAATAAATTATTTAAAATGATGGCACAATGATAGCTAATTGTTATATTATTTATTTAGATTAAATTTTTATAATTCTAATAAAAAATTTTATAGTTCTAACTTAAATATTTTATTCATTATACGTGTTAGTGCTCGTTAATTAAGACTACATATTATTGTTTAATTCAATTTGTTTTATTCAATATACGTGGTAGTGGTCATTAAGATTATTGTTCACTTTCAATATATATAAATTTTAATTATAAGATTTTTGGAGCCTTCTGTAAATAAAATATTTAAATTTTTATATTATTTATTTAGGTAGTATAAGTTTTTTTATAAATTAAGATATTCTTATAGAACTCTAAGCAATCGCCTAATTTATTTAGTGATATAACCGATTTTGTTTGTTCAAAAGAGTCAAAGATAAAGTACAAAGATGGTCCCCATTGGCTACCTACGAAATCTTTACGTACTATAATAAATTATGTCCTCTTTTGTTTTCGATGTCGCTGAGGAATAGGTGCATGGGTTCTTTGTGGTTTTTGGCATCGAGAATGCGTGTGAGAAACCTTATACCAATGGTGCCCACATACCACTTATGAAACCGTTCATTGGAGATTCTTTTTCTCTTCATTTTTTTGTTTGTGCGACTTTCTACATATCTCCAGTTTTATTATTGGATCCTTATATATTATTTTTTTATTTTCTTTATTGTTATAATTAAACATGTCTTATACTGCACCCCCGTATACACTCTACATGCCTAGCTTATACAAGTTTTTAATTTTACTCTAAATTTTGTTCCTCTTTCTTCCATGGCATCGAAAATGAAATATCTATATCAATATGTACAAATTGCTTGTATTAAGGCTACATTAATCCCACTAGAAAGAAAACCATTAAAGCTCTACTGCAGCAGTGCAGCGCTTTTCGACTTTGATGTGTAGGTTTCACTATATTTAAAAATAAATCTCTCTGTATTTTTTTTAGAAGGAATCTATCTACATCTTCACCACAACTAAAGATAGTTTGTGCTGTTATAGACTCTTCTTTTTGAAATTCAGTTTGTAGGAATGAATCAACAGGCAACATTTTCAAGAACCATCATTTGCCAAACAACTTTCCAAAATGTTGAAAGATGTTTGATCCTCTTTTATGGTATTGTTTTTTTTTTAAGAAAAGAATCCAACAATACTTTCTTAAAATTTCTTTGTTTTGTTTAATGATAATATTAACTTTTTCTAGTTTTCTATGCTTATATAGAACGTAATTTTTCCAAATCAACTATCAAAATTTCAAGGTTTAAAAGCGTTAAGAAAGTCTAACAACCATGTAACTCAGGACTTTGACATAGAGTGTGGTAGATTGACAATCAATTATTAAAATGTAAGTTTTATGTGGGTTAGATTATTAAAGAGATTTTTCTTAATTTATACCCAAAGATCTAATTTTTTTCATTATTTTTGTTTTTAACAAACAAAAGGAACTTGAAAATCTTGTTACATTCACTAGTAGCTATATTGCAAAACAAAGAAATTTTAAGAAAGTGTTGTTGGCATATGTATATATCTTAATAATCCCTTGGTATAAAGAGAAAGGCTCGTTAATAAAATTGATAAGCACTAAATAAAAGAAAAAAAATACTTGACGAGCACCATAACATATTACACATGTTCAAAAGTGTACATCCAAAATAGTCCTAACATACTAAAATTGATGAATAGTGGCTTGTTATTTTCTTTAAATTTTTACATCTTATAACTAGTGTGTAATGATATCTTTATGATAACTTAACTCTCTGAAATAGTACCTAGCAATTCTATAATTGCGGATTTTGATAAAGAGGGGAAGATTTAATGCTAAGCAATTTGAAAGGTAAATTTTTGTTTCAATATTTAAATTTTTTTCATTTTTAACAAATTTTATTAGGTTAATAAAATTTTTTAAGTATGATACGAAGGATACCCTTACAAATAGTCAATAGAAAAAGAGCTATCCAGTTCAAAGAAGAAATGAAAAAGATAGTAATGAAGAGGAAACCTAGCAAGAAAGAAAAAATAAAAAAGGCGTTGAATAAGATGTTCGGAAGGGCAATCAAAGCTAATTTAATTCAAAATACTATGAAAATAGTGGTTATTGACATGATCACTATTAACACAGGAGCTTCAATTTTAAAGGTTGATATGGATGCACTTAAAAAAAATGTTTATTCTAGAAGAAGAATTAAGATGTTAGAGTATGTCCATGCATGCCTTGGGAGGCTTTAGGAGGAGAGAAGAAAATGAGTATTTTTTTAAGGAAGCTGTTGCAAGAATTAATCCTCACATTTTTATCATTGGCAGTTCATTTCATGAAGATAATACTTTTAAAGATTTGAGCTGATACTTCGAAGAAATTTCAGGTTTTCAGTGATTAAAGGGTAAAAAGTGTGTAGTTGACAATCAATACAGCACAAACCAAATAGTCTCAAATTTAAATGCAACTAGTATGGCAAATCAAACTTGAGTCATACAAATTTGAGGACAGAACTCTTGGTTATGCTAAGAAAGCATTTCGATCAAAGTTGGATTCCCAAAATGATATCAGATGTTCTATGTTAATTATGATATGCACAATATACCGAGAACAAGGTAATTATTTCAAAAATTTTCAAATATTTTAATTAGAAATTTTAAAATATACATTGATTAATATTTTGCAAATTAAATTATTAGGTTGGGAAGATTGATTAATATTTTTTAAATTAAATTATTAGGTTGGAAAGATTCTGATTTTAGGATGAAATGATAAAAAATGAATGAAGATTTGTTAAGTTATTTGTTCATTTAGTTTGTTTTTCAATAGTGAATTGTTTTTATTTGATGTTTTATTTGTTTTTCAATAGTGAACTATCGTTTTTGTTTTTATTTCAGCATTAAGGATTTATTTGATGTTTAGTTTATTTTGTGGTAGTGAACTACATGTTGTTTACGATACATATGTCATTAGTTTTTGTTTCAACAAGGATTTGTTTGTTATTTTTATAGAAAATTAAAGGGGTGGCTAATGTCCTTTAAATTTGATGAAATGATGTTAAGTGAATTCTTGGTCCAGCTATCTTTTTCAATTCCACTTAGTTTTTTCATCAATAAGTGTATTATAAATCTTCTATTTTTGACTAGTGCATGTTATCCAATTTGGTTACTTTTACTTGAGTCTTAAGCACATCTTTGAAGTTGTTCTAGCTTTTGGCTATGATACTTTACTTTAGTATGTGGTAATGCTCTACAGACATCTATAGAATAGATTTTTTTCATCACTGCAACCTGGTAGGATAGCCCTATCAGTTTAGAAAACTCCACAAGCATCATTTTTTTGGCAAATTTACTGTATTTGAATTTGAATGCTTGCTTGCTAAATGCTAGCTCCAATGATTTTCCACAAAATGTGATTTTTCGAAAAGAAAAATAGAAAGTGAAGGTAGCAACTAGCAACAACCAAGAACTTACAGGCAGACGTCAGATTGTTTAGATTGTGGACCTAATAACGTTGAGATGTCTTGCATGTGTTCCTTTTTCTTTTCTTGCATTCAGAGTTGGCTCTACTACTGGGCAAATTAGGTGATTGTCTAGAGTCCCACATTTTAGAAAGACCCTAATTTATAAAAAATCTATAATACCTTAATAATATAAAATTTCGAAAATTTTATTTACAGAAGGCTCTAGAAATCCTACAATTAAAATTTATATATACTGAAAGTGAGCAATAACATGCGTACTTAATGAGCACTAACACGTATACTCAATATAATTTTTAAGTTCGAATCATAAAATTTTTTATTAGAATTATAAAATTTTTACCTAAATAAATAACATAGCAATTAGTCATCATCGCACCATCATTTTAAATATTTTATTTTTCAATAGTATCATTTTTATTCTTTTACAAATTTAATTAATTTTGTTTTGACATAGCATATAATTAATAAAATATAAATTTAAATTTTTGAATGATTATAAATTCACTTAAGACCTCAAACATCTTTAAACTATCCTTACTTGCATTGCAATGCATTTTCTTTCTTCAGACTAGTAGCCCTACAAGGTTGTAGATAACCACAAAGTGGTGAAAGAGTTGTTAACGATGAAGCAATGTAACTCTCATACCAATGCTTACAAATAAAGATAACCATAAATGGATTACATAACTTATTGATTTTATCATTTAAAAAAATTATTACAGTGGCCAACTTTTTTTTCATAGTCTGTGATCTATTAATGCATCCTATATTTAGTTCCTCAACATTAATTATTAATAAAATATTATATGTTATGCATTGATATTTATGAAGGTTTTATTTAGCAATACCAATGATAAAAAATATAAAATAATAAAAAATTATATTTCTCAATAATTTCATTTTTTTGTTAGCATTCTCAAGTTTTTCATTGTAAGTTCCTTTAATATTATTCTAAACATAATATTTTAAAATTTTGATCGAGTAACAAAAAATATACTAATACTGAAAAAGTGTAAAATAACAATTTTTTTGACGTTTAAAACATACTAAAATTTAAACAATAAAGGTGCATTATATAATTATCAGACTTAAATTTTTTATTCAAATTTTGAGCCATTAATCTCGTACAATCTAATGGTGGATGAATTGATATTATTAAATGTTACTTTGACTTTTAATAGCTACCGCCTACCATTAAATTGTAAGAGATCAATGGCTCAAAATTTGTGTAAAAAATTTAAGTTAAAATAACTGCTCCCTTACGTAAATATAATATAGATTCATTGTAATTAAAAGGCATTACATAATTTATTATTTTGATCCTTCCTTTAAAAGATGTTATAACAGTGGAAAAGAAAAGAAATCGAGAACATAATTCCCAAAAAGCCCGTATATTAATTAAAAGAGCCATTACTACTTACTATGTGGTGGAAAATTAGGATTAATTATGTCTTTTTGTGTTTCACCATCCCAATACAAAATAGTATTATATCTGTTTTCCGACTTTTTTTTTCTCTTTTCTCTGTGCAGCATTTCAATGGCCAACTTTTATTATGTAGTCTGCGATATATTAGTTATTAATAAAAATTATATGTTATATAAAGTAAAATCTGATTAAGTGTCTGCAGTTGTGTATGTTATTGTGAAAAATAAGTGATGTGTCACTTGTTTATTGATTATGTTTTAGGAGAGCTGATGATGAGGTAACGTGCATGATGGGACTCGTATATTAATATATATGAAGTTTTTATTTCTCAATATTGATGATTTGTTAATGGCTAATTCAATTCAGTTCAATGGTAGAAGACGGTGATAGAATATTGGAAATGTCTAGAGGAAGAAGATACGGGAATTATGGGTCCTTTCGGCGTGGAAGGGGTTGGCAACTTTGGATCGTGCTTTGGTAGTATTCATTAATCTTACCACTTGCATTATTCCTCACTTCAGATAAATATTCACCATTTTATGTTTTTATTGCTCATGAAATGTTGATTTTAACTATTTTAGTTTCTTTATTAGTATAGAAATTGGTTATAATAGACCTTTTTTAGGTTTTTTCAGCACACTCGCTATAAAATTTAAGCTACAAAAGTTGATATGTTATTAAATTCAAGGTAGGGTTTTTGTAAAAGTTGATATGTTATTAAATTTAAGCTACAAAAGTTAGAATTTTTTATTCGGTATCGCTTGGTTCACGCTCCCTCAGCCCGGCCCACGGTTTAAGAAATCACCTACTAGGTTGATTTGGTTTGGGCCCAAATGGACCTAAACCGTGCCCACGCCGACTTGTGCGCCCACAGTTGGTACACAAGTCATTTACATTCATAGAGTTGGTTGCGTATGGTTGATTTAATGGCAGTTGAAATTGGTCAATAACTTGTTTACTTGTTACATAGTTGAATTAATGGTTGTTGAAATTGGTCAATAACTTGTTTGCTTAATTATTATTATTATTATTATTTTTTTGGGAATAGGTGGTTAATTTATGTGGTGGTGTTGGCATTACATATTTGATGAAGTGTTGATCATTAGTTTATGGGCGGACATAGCATCGGCCCGGAAAGGGTTTCAACTCTTTATGGGTTTTAAAATTTTTTTGAACGTATTATATTTGGTTTATTTAAAAAATTAAAATCTTTCTAGACTTACAAATTTTCCTTTTAAATATATTTTATGTTTGGCTCATTTCTTAGAGCATCACTAAAATACTCTTCAAATAAGATTTTATTACTTATTTGAAGAGCCACATCAACATTTATGACTCCAAAAGACACTCCACTTAGGATTCCTCAAATAAGAAATGATTCTCCCTCTTCAATTTTATAGAGTAACTTTCTCCCTCTTCAATTTATATTTTATTACTTTTGATTGGAGAGAAAAGGATAAATGCTTTAATTACTATTTATTTTTCTTTCAAAATTATAATATTATTTGATTAAAATAATATTAATTTATTTTTATTTGAAGAGTTTTTTGGAGGATAATATATTTTTTCACTCTTCTGTTTGTCACATGGGTAAACAAATAGATATTTGAACCGTAAAATTAATAGAGCCTTTTGGAGATGCTCTTAGTTTGTTATGTATCTTCTCGACTTGAAAATGGTGGTCAAATCATGATTTAATTGTCCATCTTTTTTGGTAATTTTAGTACCGTTGTGCAAAGCTCGATAAGAGAATTCCAATGATTCTAAATATTCCAATGGCGGTCAATGGTGGTTGCTAGTGATTAATTTATTTTCTACTTTTAAATTTAGAAAATTATAATATAATGTAATATATTATAATAATATAAAATATCAAAATATACAGTACATATCATACTTACACCAAACGTTGGTTAATGTATTATTTAATATATTCTTATACAATACAATCTATTACAAATCAGTACAATTTAATACAATATGGTGCACCAAACACACCCTTAGTGCTGAAGCCACCCTTGCATCTCGTTTGCAAGGCATTGTTGAGTGAGACACAAAACTAGAGATAAAAAGACGCCCGCAAAATTCTCGGAATACAAACGTTAGAAATTAGATTTTTCCATGTTTTTTATACAATCTTGAACCCAACAACACTTTTAACGGGCAATCGAGAAAGAATTTCAATTATCAAATCTTCTGATAAGTTTTATTTGTGCCATTGTTTTCCTATATATGTGTCGCGCATTACAACCCCAAAAAAAAATTGATGAAGAAAAATAAAACTTGATGGCTGAAAGTATGCTCTTCTTCGGTGAGGCTTCAATGAGACCACTCTATTTATATTGGCTCACACATACAACTTTAATAAAGAATCTCTTTATAAAGTAGGAGATTACTTTCAACTTATATAGGAAACTAAAATCTTTAAGAATCTTACGAGACCAATATAATCTTACCAAATCACGGTAACTACTACTATTCAAATGAATAAGGTATAATAAATGATTACGATTTAATCATTGTTTATATTCTTATTACAAATCTTTTTCTTATTTGACTAGTCGAATAAAATAACTTCAAAAGACTGCCGTTCAGATCATCCAAAATTCTCTAAAGGAAGTCTTTTTATATTACCTTTTATATGATTTTTCAGTACTTGCTTGAGCTTTATTCGAAGGAATAACCTTTGTAATTCCCTTTTTGGGCCCTCAACATTTACATCTAAAGGACTCAAAAGATCTTTTATAACTTGAAATAGAAATAGATAAATATGGAACTATTGGATAATTTTTAAAACTATAGTGAATAACTTAATTAATTGGGACAGGCTCAAATATCATGAACTAGGAAGTATATTAGTAACAAATTATTACCTTATCATATCCGTGTTACTTAATTGTCACATGCTTGCATGAAAGTTATACCAACACTCCAACAGTTTTGAGAACAATATAAAATTCAATATTACAAGAGTTAATTAATCTAATTTGAGATTGAGATCTATTTGATATGAATGTATAAATTATATCATCATTTGAAAAAATTAAAAATATAGGGATTCGAATGTTATTGGCTCGTTCACAAAAAACTTTGAAAGGGATTTTGATTGTGGAAACTTTATAGAATGTTTTTGTTCTTGTTAAGGTTAATGGTGGCAGCAGCTTCTAAAATATTATATTACCGACAAAACACCAAAATGACCAAAGCAGTGACATAATTTTGGAGATTTATTGGTGGGTTGCTTGGACATTTTGGAAAGTATATTTATATAGTAGGACTTCTGCTTTCAAAATAATAGGAGGTAGATTCAAAGATTAACAAACACCAAAGGCGGTAAGCATAATTGCCACTTTTATTAAGATTAGTGGACACGAAGATTCTTTTAAATTACTTTCATTAAGTAACAATAAAACCATTCAAAATTTGCTTGGTTGGTCATAATATGTTCATCAGTTAAAGAAAACAACTTAAAATATCTCAATTGGTCATCGGCTTGTACCGTCAACTGTAATCAGTTAAGTGTTGGGTCAAAATTGAGGTGATTGTGATTGTCAATAGACCAACAAGAATTCAGTCAACTTTTTCTTTTATTATTATAATTTGTTCTTTGGATTAATATTTATAATCTTTATAGGAATATTTATAATCTTGTTAGATGGGTGCAAATTTTTTTTTTTTTTTTGGTGTTAAGCAGTGTACCTTCCTTGAGTTTTACTTAGAATTGACATCTTCTAGACTGCTGACTTTTTTGCTCAAATCTTTGTTTGGATAAGATAATAAAAGTATGTGAAGTGGTTCTTCTTTTCGGTTGTAAGAAGAGGAGAAATTCGTTTTGAAACCGAATAGAGTATTATATTTATTTTTATAATATTGGGCGTTCTCCTAGACAAGACTTGCGCCTTAAAATTATCCGTAACCTAAGTGTTAGATTTAAATTCGATGTGGTCATATTTATACAAATTTTCTAATCTTTAAAAAAAAAAAATACATAATATAAATATAATTAAAGACCCCAAAAATACGAAAACAAAACATTACCAAAAACAAAAAAACTTATCCTGAAGAAGAAGGATAATAACTAGAAGCATTCCACGGTAGGACTGAAAAATCTGCACTACTATCACTCTCCGTTTTGGGTGGCATGAACTGAACCGGAGGCTGCGCCGGGAAAAACGAAGGGAGTGATGAAGGAGGCGGCGAAGTAGTTGAAGCAGAGGCGAATGAGGATGACAAATACGTAGTCATTGGCTGCATTTGAAACTCAGGAAAATCAGAAACCAATAAAGAATAGTCCAAGAAATCGGTAGATTCTTCAGTATTTGGCAAATGGTCAAGTGCTTGAGAATGAACTATTGGCTCAGCTGATGTTGAAATGGGCAAAAGGGTTGTTGCAGAATCAGAAATGGTCAACTGGGTCGCCATTGAATTTGCATTTGGTGATGGTGATGATGATGATGATTTAGCAACAAACTTGACGTTTTCAGGGAAGTTGAGTTTGGCCTTGTTACCTCTGAACCTCAAAGCGGCTTCGTCATATGCTCTAGCTGCATCCTCAGCTGTATCAAATGTGCCTAACCAAACCCTTGCAGCTTTAAATGGATCTCTTATCTCAGCTGCCCATTTCCCCCATGGCCTCTGCCTCACTCCTCTGTATTTCCTCCTTGGCTCTGGTACAATACTCTTCTCATTGCTGCTGTATTCATATCTTGCAGTTGCTTGCATTGTTGTGCTTACACTAATGCTTGAACTCTCTGTCGCTGCTATTTGAAAATAAAACATAACAATCAAATATCGATGTAAAACTTTGCATGCAATATTAACTATTCCCCCTAGTTTTGAAACCTAAGAGCATCCCAAATAAAAGCATTTTTTAAGGTTGAACAAAGCTATGAATCAATGAAAAAAGTGGCAGCTAGTATCAAATGTTTTGAGATTCGAACCTCACTCACATCAACTTTTATTTAAAACAATTACCAACTTGTCTATTGACTTTTAATGTAAACGCACATATAATAAGATGCTATCAAATTGTTGTACGATTAACATGATATCTATACTTATTATGTGAAGATTTCTCACCAGGATGGAGAAGAAAAAAGAAAAAAGCTTTGATAAGGTCAAATAAAGTTCAACACAGAGCAGCTTACCCCTTACACCACCGCCCTCCATTTCTCTTGCTCTCTTTTGCCCACTACTAATCCTATAAGAAGAAGATGAAGTAGAATTTGCAACAGCTGATGTAATATTAGTGATAGCATTCATGCTATCATATCGTTGAACTTGTTGAGGTTGAGACACAACAACATCAGTATCTCCAGCCACCACATGCTTCAAAGCAGAAACCATAGCCGACGTCTCCCTCTCCTTCCATCTTCTTCTTTGATCATCAGAATATTGCATCAGCGGTTGAAAATGCAGCCATTGATCAGCCTCTGATAATCTTTCCTGATGATGCTGATCACCCTCCTTCTTCTTCTTATCTTTCTGTTGATTCGCCACCTTTAGCATTCAGCAACACATGCAAAAAAACCTTTAAAACTCGGCTGCTAGCAGAAAAATATTAATCTGTTAAGCGTATTTAACAAGATCCTAGAAAAGAAAGCAAGCCAGCAATATATATATAGAGAGAGAGATACAAAGATAAAACGCCGCCTTGTTTTTAATGCAACAATATTTCCTGTGGTTGAAGTTATTCTAAGATAATACCGTATGTGGGAATGGGAAACTAGGAAGTGCTCTTTCTGGAAAGAAGCAAGTTGGCAAAAAGGTGAGTGATATGGAGATGAATTTGATATGGAATTGTTTTATTGATGGGAGTTAAATGGGTTTGCTAATAAAATTTGTCAAACAAGTGGGTCGGTTGGGCTGCAATTGTTATGGCGGTGTTAAGGAGTGTTGAGACAAGAGAGAGGCAAAACCGACATAAAGAATTTTGGCATATGCCGATTCGATTTGGCCTATTTACTTTTAATTTAAAGTGTAAACTTTTAGCTATTTATTAACGATCTCCTTAAATTATATTTAATGTGACAAATGACCGAATAAAATTTACTTAATTACTCACTCGTTTAATATTATTATTTTATTACACATTTTTATAATTTTACCTAATTGTAAATTACGATAATTATAACTTAGACAAACTCAATTATTAATTATAATATATTCGTATAATTTGTTTAAAATATATTTTTTGTTGTATTATCTAATCAATTGTGTGTAAATATAATTACTCTTTTGATATCTTCAAAAAACATAGTATAGTCCCCGTGGATCTCGAAACTCAAACAAAACCAATTGATAAACAGATGGCACGTGTTTGACCCATTTCATATATAATTATAATTGTATTATTGTTAGCTCAATTAAAACTTATTGAGATGATCACCCTAACGGCCACTTGGCTAATTGGGAAGTATATATAATTCAATTATTTTTCACAAAAAGATTAATAAATAAAATAATATTTTCAAATAGGAATATTTCCAACACACGATTTGTGGGAATACGAGTTCATTTTGTGTACCATCGACTAATGTCTCATCCATGGCTCTGGTGACGTGGAGCGTTATGATAGGTTTGTTCTGCGGTGCTGCTTTATATTACAGAAAGACAGAAGTAGTTGTCAAACGTTGACACTGGTCAACAAAACTGAGCGTCAACACGCGTTTGACCTTTTTTTTAACCTTAAAATCACTAATTTTAGGGGCCTATTTAATTTTGAGCGTTCACACCTCAAAACAAAACACTTGAAATTGAAACTCAACGGTGCGTTGGCAGTTTTATCTTATATTATTTTTATATTAACTCATATTTGATTGTAATTTCTGATTGTATTGCACTACATTTCATATAATAAAATATGTATAAAATAAACCTATGAGAGGTAAAATTTAAGTTGTGTTGCATTAAAATACTGTTTATATTTTAAATATAATTATTTAATTTTATTATTTTTATAAATTATAAGAAATTTAAATTTATGAAACATTAATTTATATTTATATTTAAATAAAAAAATTGATTTAAATAATAATATGAGATAGTAATAAACCTAAATATTTAATAAATAAATAATAATACATTATTTTATTTTCATTAGATAAGATCATTTTAGTTATTTTACTTTAAATAAATGAAAAGTATATTATTTTTATTTAATCATTTATTATTTATTAAAATAATAAATTTAAAAATAAATTTAAATTAAATAATTACATTCGACTTTAATAGATAAAATATATTTAAAATTATATGGTATTATATTTTTACTATATAATATTAAATTGTACTATATTCCAACATGATTAATATTCAATAGTATAATAACTAATATATAGAAATAAATTATAGTATAATATAATATTATTAATAATATAATATAACATAATATTTTATTATTTAATAATAATTTATTATTAATATTATAAAAATTAGTGTATAAATATAATTATTTAATTTAAATAACATTAATTTAATTTTCTAAAATATTAATAAATTTAAATAACATTAATTAAATTTTAATATTAATATAAAATAATAGCATTTTATATAATACAGTCTATATTACACCAAACATAAATATTGTATTATAACCTAATGATACGCATATTAATCAAATACATTATAATCCAATATAGTTAATATAGTGTGGAAAACGTAACCTTAATGGTATGTTTACTTGTAAAATTGAAAAATCGTAATTCGGAACGAAAATGATTGATTTTACTTACTAAATAAAATAGAAGGGAAAATAAGAGTGGAACTTGCGATCCTCATATACTTTTAGTCATGGGCGGACCCAATTAAAGCCCAAAAGGGGCTCCTGGGCTATGATTTTTTCTTTTAAATGTACCCCAAGTCCCTTCTAAATGAATTGGATAAAGAGAATTTGGGTGCACCTTTTTCATGTTAAAATACTTATAGCTTAGGGCAAGAGTGCTATTTAAAAGTTTTGAAGGTTGGGTTCAAATCCTGATAGTCATATAATTTTATTTTTTTAGATATTTGATAGAGATTACTTTAAAAAAAATGATGGTTTCACAAATGTGATCACAATTAGATCTAATATTTAAAATAAATAATTTATTACTATTATTCTAAAATTTAAGAAAAAATAATAGAATTTGAGTTCTAAAATTTATTACTATTACATTCCCCTTCATGCTACGACACATGTTAATTAAAGCTGGTCTTGGATAAAAAAATTTTAATGAAAAGAGATTAATGTATTTTCTAAGTTAATTAATTGGTTCTCATTCAATTCACTAATCAATTGATCAATCATATGTTGTGGATAGCAATAGCATAAATATTATATACAATTCACTGAGTTACTCATACATTCATTACTGTAAATATTTTATTTCTTGTCCTAAATTATAATATTGTTTATATTTAATGATCGTTCTTTCGTGCGAACTCACAAAAGTGGAACAATTTGCATAAAATTGTAATAATAAAATAACAAACTTGTACTTGCCAAATTCCTACAGGAATCAAAATAGAAAAACTGAAAATGAGCTGTTTTATTTTTGGAGTCTTATTTTTTAATGATACAGAAGTCATGTTTTGACCATTTACCCCAACATGACTGCAATTTGTAGATCAAATCCATTGTAAGAAGAACTTTTATAAAATAAATTAATATTAATCTCACCGTCTTATGAAAATTCTGTTAAAGAATTGTATTCAAGTTGCCGCATATGTGAAAGCATTTGAAAACAATATAAAAATGAACAACATGCAAGCTGTTTGACGGGAAATTTACAAGACTAACCCCTTAAATTTTATTAATTTTCAAAATAACCCCCCTATTTTTTTCTATCAACATTAGCCAAACAAATCACACCATCCCGAAAATATCCCTTTCATTTTCACTCTCACACGAAACCGAAGCCCTCTCTAACCAAGCTCTCTCTAACCCAGATCTCTCTCTCACCGATTTCCACGGTAGCTTTCCCTGAGCCATCGTCGGCGGCTAAAGACACCAACGCAATCGGCGGCAAGCACTCTCTCTCACAGATCTAAGGTTAGTTCATATTATTTTTTTGCGCTGTAGTTGTCTGTAGTTATTGTTATTGCGATGGTGTTGGTGATACTGTTGAGCAATGAATACTGTGTGTTGGCATGGGTGAGAGTGTGTTGGTGATGCTGGGAATCGGTGCTGCGGGAGAAAACTGCCTCGCACGACATCAGCTGCGACAGAGCGCGTCGCACCAATAAATATATTTATATTTATATTTATTTTTATTTTTTATTTATTGTGCATGCCGCACCCAACTTGTGCGACATGCACTGTGTCGCACCTGGTGGGACGTGCATATATATGTATATATATTACCCTGGGTGACAGGCATGAGTCGCACCAAGTTTGGTGCAACAGATAGTTGGTCGCACTCAACTGCAACAATATACACAAAAAAAAAATGTATGCAATAAAACTTTGAAAATCAGTGAGAGAGAGTTGGCAGCTGGTGATAAGTCCAGAAAAGCCCGCCATCGATTGCGCTGAAAATCAGAGAGAGAGAGAGAGAGTTTACTTTGAGAGAGAGAGAGAGATCTTCGGTTTGGTGAGAATGAAAATGAAGGGTATTTTCGGGAGTATTGGGTTTGTTTTGGCTAATGTTGATAGAAAAAGTTAGAGGGATTAGCTTGAAAATTCACAAAATTTATTGGGTTATTCTTATAAATTTCCCCTGTTTGACATGCTATATTCCATATCTCAGGAACACGTCATTACGATGTATAGTATGTCATACTAGTCAAAACTCTCGTGTGTGAAATTATAAGTTAAGGGGAAAAAAAACTATAATTCTTTCATATATATGAGACAAATAAATTTATATATTCGTACATATTAAACTGTTATGATCTCGTGAGTAGAACTCACTTTTAACTGGCTTCTTAGAGAAAACTCATAAGCTTATATGCTCATTTAAGTTAAACTAGGATGAATGAGTAATAATTTACTTATGAAGACTCAAAGCATAATTTTTTATCCTTAAATACAGAAGTGGATCACAACAAAGTTATGTCACTACCTATTAGAGATAGAGGATAATCACAAAATCTGCTCAAATCATAAGGTTCACCACCTCTTTTCTCTCGTTTTTATACAGTTTTGGTGAGTTTCTTTATATTTTTCTAATATGTATATATGTTCTTTTATCTCATGTATGTATTTTAGATACAATACATGTGTTTATATAGAAGTTAATGAGAGTGATAAAAGCCAACCAAAAGATTTCACAACTCTTAAAATCTAATTAGACTTATAATAGTCTTATGTAACTATTTAAAAAAGTTTCTAAATTATTCTTTATATTGGGCTGATTAAGTCCATCATGAGCACCAATTCCAACATATTGGATATCTAGGATTGTAGTAGACCACTACATTGTGCAATCGATTCTCAACTTATCATTTTTACTTAGATGACTTCATCGATCGCATCTGTTTTTGGGTACATAACAATCCTCTCCCAAGTCATTTTTTCTATAGCAACAAATAAAAAGCCGCATTCATATTGATCGATATTCAAAGAGAAATTCTAGAATACATAAGAGGTATCATGTTAGTCAAATAACAAGCAAATGATGTTATGATATGTGTGCATTTATTTTGTATAACCACCATGCAAGTAGTTGTTATATTAAATTTAATTACACATAAATTTATATTTCTATGCAATATTTAGGGTAGCAACATTAATTCAATTGTACAACCCAAGAAAGCCATCTATACATAATAAATATAACGCAATAATTTTTTTCAAGAAGAAGAAAAAGACATGTCGACAACGTTCTCCTAAGGATAATGTGCAGTGCAAATACAATTAAAATGAACAGAAACCCAAGTTGTGTATTGCTAAAATAATGCCAAAGAAAAAGTCACAGGTCAAAGTTGAAACTAATCAAATTGAGCAAATCAGTCTAAAAGGAATTAATGGATGGCTTGGTTTATAGATATATGCTTGAGTACTGATGAAGATTTTAGAAATTTTGGCTTTGTTTAATAATAAAGATAGTTTTTTTTTTTTTTGTTGATTCCAAATAATAAAGAGAGTTGACAAAACAAACATATCATCACGTGGAGTAGAAACTACTTTTTGAAACTCCCAACGAAATGATCTTCTGAAATCTTGAATCTTGACTTGTTTGATGTGTATTTTCAGCGTTCCGTTTATAGCAAATAACTGGACTAGGACATTCGTAAACAATGATGGCCACTATGTATGTCCTTTGTGCACCATATGTTTATTTAATAATTTATTAATGTTAATTTAAAAATATATATAATAATTAATAAATTAATATTAATACATGTTATTAATATTCCTCTAAGTTCGTTGAATTAGTCAAGTCTAATAATATACTACACAAAACAAATTAAAAGTAAATACTAAATAAAATTCAGTCCAAACATATTTTATCTTATTCAATTTAATCCAATACAATTTAAATTAATCTAGTGTAGCAAACGTGCCCTTAATATTATAAGTCTATCTTTCATGTTAAGTAGCTATTAGACTTTGAAATGATATCATCATACTCAAAACAATAATAAAAATACCTTATAATTATTTATTTACAACTGTTGTAAATTTTTCATTACCAATCAATTTTGCGTTTCGTTTCCCAAATGTTTCATTTTGTCCACCAAATTATGCTTTAAAGAGTATAATAAAAAGCTCATAGTCGGTTGTAAGATACTTTGACATGATAGCAAAACCCTTTTCAACAAGATGAAACGCAGACAAAGTCCAAGGCGCAGCACCGGCAGAGCCTTGAAAAAGTGATCCCAATTACCAAATTGCCGAACAAATTAACAGCATATAGAATCAGTCAAGAGCTTGTATAATTTGCTCAAACAAGTGAAAAGCAAAAAAAAAAAAAAAAGAATTGGAGGGATGCTATTTGAAAAAATTATAATTTGACAAATTAAAGTAACCATTCAAAGTCAATTGTACTTCGCATTTATTGCTAACCCACCTGCTGAATTATGTGATTTTCAAACCTCGAGTTTGAATTTCGCTTCAAGAAAGTAATTAAATTATTATTTGGGAAATTGAATTTTCACATTTTCTTTTGTTTGAATAAAGAAAATATATTTAATATTGCAGACTTCTAAAGATTCCACTTAAATTACAAATTTGAAGTTGACATTGATGTCTAACTACAATACAAGTAATATTAAATTTTGAATACTTGTGTAATGAGAACGGACCAGGATCCGGTGCTCAGCTTTGCGCGCTGAGCACAGGATCTAATGGTCAGTAATTGTTTGGACCCATGTGGAAGCTATTGCTGACCGTTGGATCCGGTGCTTAGCTCTCAGTTTCCAATGAGAATATTTTTATTTTAGCAAATAAAGATGTCACTAACAGATAAAAAATACAGATTTTAATATACTAACAATTGAAAAATTTCAATATATTAATAGACAAAAAGAAACAGTCTTCAATGTATTAATTTTTTTTTTTGTATTTTAGTAGCATTCTCACTTTAACGAAGATGTTCTCATTAGAGAATGACTCATTAAATTATAGCTGGGAGTGATTAGTATCAAATCTTCATTTTAAAATGTGTGACATCAACACCAATTAAATTTTTACATAAAAAATTAAAAAAAATGATATTTAGATATAATTATAAAGATGGATATATACCAACCCATATGTGGTTGACATTTAAAATTTATCTTTCAATAAGAATTATTTTCAATACATTGGTTTTCTATAATGTCGACAAACAATTCAATTTCAATGTTTCAAATCAATACCATGCTCTATTGGACCGACATGATTTGCAAACTCTGGCCATTTATAAATGACGTCCCATGTTTATTCAAGTAATTAAGGGTGTATTTGGAATTGAGGTTGGGCAACTGTAGTTTTTAAGGTACAGTACTAAAGTGTTCGATAAACACTAACTGCTGTAGCTTGGAAGCTATATTGATATAATTTTTCATTTGTATGATAAAAAATTTATCATATCTTTAACAATTTTATTAAAATTATTATTTAAAAATTATATTTACTACATACTATGAACTTTTGTTTCATAATTATAGTTTTTTTTTTCACAGCAGCTATAGCTTAAAAGCTACAGCACTTCAATCCCAAACAGACTTTGAGAGCAAGAAAATAATAGGAATAAAAGAACCAAACTATTAATCGAGATAATAACCGTTTCCAAAAAAAAAAATTCTTGATTAAGACCATAAAAATATTCAATGGCCAGTTTAAAACATGAGGTTTTGACGACAAAGTAGATCTGGAAAAGTGCAGATTGCTTTGTCAATGATTCCAGAAATTAAGAATTGTTGCACAATAATTTTTTTTTTTAATTTTCAACATAAAGATCAATAATAATAGTATAAGCTTTTAGGTCAAGCAATGACATGTCATTGATATACTAAGTTGGACCACGAGGTTTTGAATCACTCCTAAGTCATTGCATTAGTTTCTATTTCCATCTTTTATCTGTTGGTTGTGTTTTTGTTTATATCTTCTCACACTGGTTCGGCTCAATCCATGTGACAAGCTCGTTTGTATCAATTTTTCTCCTCCTCTCAAATCAATTTTTTAATTACTACCTGCCTGAGGAGTCAAAACTCATGGAATTAGTAGAAGAAAATTACTTAAAAACTACATAGTCAAGCCCCGAGGCTCTTAGTTTTGTTCTTGAGAGAATATACTCTCTGTATTGTTAGACATAAATTTAAGAGCACTGATATTTGAACTAAAGTCTAACAAAAGATTAATAAAAACGCACTCAAAATAACGTTGTTTTTGGTGAATTTAATTTTTTTTTAAAAACAAACCCAAAACAACTTTATTTTAAGTGTGCGTTTGTCTACTTTTTGTCAGGTTTTAATTCCAAATCGTTTTTCTGAATTTAATTGTCCAAGTCAAATATTAAGATACAGGCTATCAACACAAATTTATTTCTTTACTTGCCCCCATAGACATTGTGATAAATAACAAACAAATTTACTAAATGGGATAATATTACGCACGCAAAAACAAAAAAAAAAAAAGAAAAAGAAAAAAGATGTTGGGAGTGTGTGTGAAATATCACCATCATTCCGGAAACTGTTAATTCGAAGACTCATTTCAAATTATAAGCCGACGACCAATACCAATGGGCCTCTGACATTGGACCAAATTGACATTTTCTTAAGAAAGCCCATTATTCAAATTAAGCCAATTCTGCCATTTGGATAATCATACTTTTGAGTCCCATTCCCACAGCAACAGCATTCAAAATCACAATATCTCACAAACCTCATCAGAACTTTCTATATATATGTACTTTTTTCTCAATTTAAGTCATGTATTGGCCGCATGGTTGTCACTGCAGAACCATAATTTTAGTGAAAAAAATCATCGCTACGTAGACAGCAAAAGCTTCATAATGCCTCAGAGGCAATTGCGTCACTCAAAATTTCCAAAAACAAATATAACATACATTGTTGCAACCTTAAGACAAGCAAAAACTTACTCCTTTCAAACATACAAATTTGCCATTCATAACCTGAGTTCCATAGCATATAAGCTTGTGATTCATTTTCTTAATATGAAATATGAAACGACATATATAAAAAGTAATAGTGGATACTGAAGCTAATCTATACAGAGAGTTTGATGTTAACAAGAAATAACAGCATAATTATTGATCATGTTTCTAATAAGTAAACACCACATCCCCAAAAACATGTTTGAATGTCGGCTATTGAGTTAGTGGCCTCCAACCTATGCCAAATTTGTACACTCCCAAGATGCAGAGAAGGGATCAAAGCTGAAAAACCTGTTTCTGGCAGTTCCATGTCAAACTTTTTAACTTCCACAAGCCATGCACTCTTCTCGGTTTGTAAGAGAGCAAACCATTTGTGCCATCTTGGTATCGTCATCATCTGTCACCTTGGGATTTTCCTGAATTACAAGGAAATGGAATTTTTTAAAAAATGTAAAATGCACAAGTCAACCACAACGGTAAAAATGATGGTACTCAAGAATCAAGATAAACCATTACCTTAAGAACAGAAGTATCAACTGTGAATTTTATGGCATCAGCTGCAGCACGTGATCGTAGGTAATACATTCCAGTTTTCAGTCCCTTCAGCAGAAGCAAACACAAAATTAATCAGCAAAAGACTTTTCTACTACTCAAATAATAGCAAGTAATAACATGAAATTAAAATTTCCAGACAAAATGATGGCACAAGGTATATGTGAGTTAATACCCTCAACCATGCATGAAAGTGCAAAGAAGTTAGTTTTCCAAAATTTGGCTGGTCCATATGTATATTAAGGCTTTGACTCTGGTCTATGTAACATCCTCGATCAACAGCCATGTCAACTAATGTTTTCTGCTTGATCTCCCAAACAGTCCTGAATGAAGCCAAGGGAGCCAAAAAAAAGACAAGAAAAAAAGACACATTTTAGCTTGTGACAGAAATAGCCAGAAAATGAGGCAGGGAGGACACAGGTACAGGAATTCATACTTATAAATCGCTTTCAGTTCCTCAGGGATTTGTGGGATCTTCTGAACAGAGCCATCATCATATATTATCTTATTCTTAATGAGGGGAGACCAAAGCCCCATCTCAGTTAAGTCATGAAGAAGATGCTTGTTCACTACAACAAATTCGCCGCTGAAAGCAACGAGACATAGAGGGTTACTGGATAGAAAGAGACAACAGATAACCAAATTTAGAAGGAGCAAAATGTATGAGCCAGCATAGCAAACCTTAGAACTCTGCGACTGTAGATGTTGGAAGTATATGGCTCAAAGCACTCATTGTTTCCAAGAATCTGGCTGGTTGAGGCAGTTGGCATTGGTGCCACAAGAAGTGAATTTCTCACTCCATTCTTTGATACCATATCCCTAAGACCTCCCCAATCCCAACGATCCGAAGGAGTTGCACCCCACATGTCAGGTTGGAGAATCCCCTGCATAATTAATTGACCATTTTAACATGTAACTAGTAAAATATGGATATGCATATAGAATCAGAATTGTTATTTCAGCCTAAGAGATTCTAGTCACTTACTCCTTGCAAAATGAAATCCAGAACTACATTTTACGAGCAGTTGCTCAAAATGACATGTACCATTTTATACAAAGTGCATCCTTACTAGAAACTAGCAATCAGCCTAAGAATATATGCTATGTACAAAAGGACAGGAAAATCAACAGAAGCTGATAGAATGCACAACAAAAAAAAAAAAAGACATACGATAGTGAACAAATAATATGGAGAGATTCATATCGACAGACAAATGATCAAGGTTTTCAAATGAACTTCAAAGAATAATCCTCTTGAGCTACATACCTTGCTCACAGGACTACCATGATATGTTTCGTAGGGGCCTTCTTTGGCAGCTATCTCCGAAGAAGTTTTCAGAGCATGGTAGTATATGGTTTCAAATATGTCTTTGTTCAGCTGTTGAGCCTGATATTCATATCCAGTAGCTTATCAAGTAAAAGCAAACTATGTTATAACTTTAGCTAAAAGTGACATATTCGGAATGAACTTTACCTCCAGAGAATCAAATGGCATGCCAAGTAAGATGAACGTATCTGCAAGACCCTGAACTCCAATACCAATGGGTCTATGTCGCAAATTTGACCTTCTTGCAGTTTCGACAGGGTAGTAATTAACATCAATTATTTTGTTAAGATTTTCAGTAACAATTGCAGTAACCTGACCCAAAAGGAGGAAAGCTAAATCAAACAATCATCTTTACAATCACCATAAAAACAAGGACGTGCAAGCAAAACATATTCAAGAGCAATTCACAAGACCCAAACCTCTGCTAGTTTTTCAAAGTCAAAGTATCTATTCTTAGAACCTCTGCTCCCAACAAGCTTTGATGGATGTGACTCCATTGGAACCCCCTACAATAAACAATTAAATGCAATAATTAATACTACAATCACTTTAAAAATAAAATAAAAATAAGCTGTTTTAGTAAAAGTTCATGACATTCACCATTTCTCTGACATATCGTGGTAGAGCAATAGATGCCAGATTGCACACAGCACTTTCTGTCGGACTTGTGTACTCGATTATCTCAGTACATAAATTTGAGGATTTAATAGTGCCCAGATTCTGCTGGTTGCTTTTCTTATTGCAAGTATCCTGGACGAAAACAAACATGACAATAGAATATGATTCATCATGCCAATTCAAGAACATAAAGGAATAAAAGAGAAAGGAAAAATGTAGAGAAACATAAAAGAAATAGAAGATATCTAGCACTAATTACCTTGAAAAGCATATAGGGGGTCCCAGTTTCTATCTGGGATTTCAAAATTTCAAACCAGAGGTTCTGTGCCTGAACCACCTTCTTTGCCTTGCCCTGAATACTTAATAGCTAAGTCAATATCTCAGAAGCTAAAGAAAGAATTCATATTCAAAAAATAATAAGTACACGGGTCAAGAAGGCCGAACTCCAGTTACCTCTTTTTCATATTTTGTGTACAGTCTCTCAAATTCGGTTCCCCAACAATCTG